>JAQQAC010015468.1:21196927-21387641 GCA_029783875.1 Phataginus tricuspis | reverse complement strand
GATGCAGACTGACCGTCCGCAGCACTGCTTCCCAGCTAGCTCTAAGTAACCCCTATCTCCACAGCCTTGCACATTTTACTCATATTCTTCCACACGTAGAAGGGGATACATTGGATTTTTTTTAAATTACGGCTTGTATGTTGCTTTCTTTTAATTGCAGTTTTCCCATATCCCATAAATCATAGTCAGTACTTTAATGATAATGTTAAGTCATCCACCCAAATAGTCAGTAATCAGGTTACCACCCAGTTATTTTGTCTTATTGAATGAAACCATCAGAGGCAACATCTACATTTCTGGTGTGAAGGGAAATGTGCTTCGGAGGGAAGTTAATTATAGTGTGTCCCATAGCTCCTTCGGGTTCTTGTCTCACTTACTCCACTGCAGTTACTCAGGAGGGACTGTTAATAAAATGACAAGCATCTTCTCATGACCAAGAAGTGTTGTTGGCAAATGATGCTGCTTGAGTCTAATACAGATGTTTTTACCTCTTATTTGATCAGTGTGACATCTGGGAAAATGGTTTGATTTATTTAATGTGTGATTATGTATTTCACATCATATAACTTATCAGAGAAGTACTCAAAGCTAGGTTTTGTTTCTGTTTCTAAAGTACTGAGGTGAAATCAAGAATAAAAGATTAAACCATTTGCCACTGACTGTCAATGATGTCCATCAACAGTGATTCATCCTCCATGAAAGGAAAGCCACTTTTTGCATGTTCTCTGGAAAATGAATAATAAAATTATATTTTATTTAGGAAAATAGTGGAAATGTAAAAGTACACTAACATTCCTTTAGAAATAATTTATTGGAGTAGTATAAGTCACAAACTAAAAAAGACATAGGGCATTAAAATATGATCAACCTTTATAAGTCAGATCAAATTTATATTAATATTTTGTGCCAAATAGAAATTTCAATTTTATCAGTGCAATCGTAAATAATGACAACTATGAACGCAAATCAAAATCCGGTTTCATTTTCACAAACGCTTTTCTTGCTTATTTTTTTAAAAAGAAAAAAAGTAACCCACCTCTATTCCAATGAAGCTGGTTTTAAACAAAATTAAAGCTGAAGTGTTGATTAATAAGAAGTATTGACT
Source organism: Phataginus tricuspis (assembly GCA_029783875.1). Taxonomy (NCBI): domain Eukaryota; kingdom Metazoa; phylum Chordata; class Mammalia; order Pholidota; family Manidae; genus Phataginus; species Phataginus tricuspis. The sequence continues at coordinate 21,386,536 of JAQQAC010015468.1, read as the reverse complement.
AATCTCTCTAATCCTTAAGAAGATTATCTGAAAATAGATTGATTTCTGGTAGCCACAGAGTACATAATGAAGATATTGTAATTTTTATTTTTAAAAAATGTTACTGTGCTCTTAAAAATAAATTCACAAAATTCTACAACTGAAACTAGAACAAATCCATTCAAAATGTGCTTAAGATACAAAAGTCTAAATTCAATTTGGATAAACCACATGTTTTATTAAAGTATAGAGTCACATGACAGAAGTTTGAATTTGGCTTCTCTAGAATTCTTTCTAGAGTTAATCTTTTGTAGGGCTGATTTAGTCAGGTTTATCCAGGGAAACAGAACCAACAAGATGTACATCTACAGAGAGAGATGGAGAGTGGGAGAGTGAGAAAGAGAGAGTGAAACATTTTAAGGAATCGGGTCACACAGTTGGGAGCAAATATGTCTGGAATTTGCAGGGTAGGACTCTAGGGTGGAGACCTAGAGAAGGGCTGATGTTGCAATTTCAAGTCCAAAGTCAGTCTGTAGACAGAATGCTTTCTTTTTCTGGGAATCTCAGTATTGGTTCTGTTTCCAACATGGTGATCATTCTACAGTTCAATACCTAGATCAGTCTTAATAAATGGGAGTCCATGCTATTGGCCCATATAGCATCTATCCCAACACCTTGGCTACTGTATTCATGCACCAAGATGCATCTCCCCAAAATGATCATTGATAGAGGCAAACTGAAGTAAAATGACTGGTTCATGCAGTCTTGGTTTTTAGGGTCTTCCCCATGGCAGATACTCTGTGGTGGGTATTAAGATGAAATATTAAAATATTTTACTCTATGTTCAATCTTTTATGTCCATTGAATGCTCTCTACATCTCCTTACCAATAATGTTCCAATCACTTTCTTTTTAGGCCTCTGATAAATAGGTTAGCCATTTGCTACTACCTATGAGTCCATGTATATTCTTATTTCATGCCACTACACTTTTCACACTTATTGGACTACCATGTGCACCACCCAGAGATCTTCCGATTGGGCTTTTGTTTGTCTGCTAGTTTTACTCTCTGCTATCTTTCATGATCACTCAATAGTGCAGATGCACTAAAACAACATATATTTTTCTTACACACACATACTTTCTAAGTACCACACTCATCCTATTTCTTCTTCCATCAGTTGGTGATCAGAGACATTAGCCTTCAAGGGAGGATCTTGGTGTGACACTACAGAATCCACTACAAAGAAGATATAGATACAAAGATTCCCAGAAAAAGAAAGCATTCTGTCTACAGATTGACTTTGGACTTGAAATTGCAACATCAGCCCTTCTCTGGGTCTCCACCCTAGAGTCCTGCCCTGCAAATTCCAGACATATTTGCTCCCAACTGTGTTATATTTTGACCACCAAGTCAAAGAGGATGGCATAAATACCCCAGTTTGAGTAGTTGAGTAGACTCCTAAAGGAATTTATTTTAACTGATCTTGATAAGTTAATAGGAGCCAACTGTAAAAGAGATGAAAGGACATAGAGTTAAAATGCTCAGCATTTCAATGCATGGAGGTGTTAAGGGTTGTTGCATATCTCAATAACAGTAAAACTCCCATGCCCTTTCACATGTCTAGACAATGTCATGCTCCCATACCCTTCCATTTGTTTAGAATTTTTCTCTCAATGCATGCATTGAGGGATCTTTCATTTACTTCTGACAGCCTAGCTCAAATATCTCCTCATACTTAATTCCTTCCCTGTACATGTGTTCTAGTCTTATTTGTTTCTGTACTGCTTTATGGAGGTGCAACCGATATAAAAACTGCACATATTTAAAATTTCAAATTTGATGAGTTTGGATGTATGTACATGTGCATAATACTTCCACCACAATCAAGGTAATAAACATATCCATTGCCTTCAAAAGTGTCCTTGTATATTTCCGCTGTGTGCATGTGAGAGAGAGTGTGTGTATGTTAAAAACATTTAACGTGAGATCTATCCTTTAACAATTATTCTAAGTGCATGGTACTATGATGTTACTACAGGCACTGCATTGTACAACAAATCTCTAGCACTTACTCATCTTGTTCTAGCCTAACTTAAATGCCTGTTCCTCTTGTTCCAATACTTGCCTGCGTTTTTTTCTGCTAAGTCCCAATGTTCAGTTATCTGTCTATTCTGTAGGAATACTATAATCCCATTGAGAATAAAGATTTTTTCTTATTCATCTGTATCTTCTCAGTGTCTAGCACAGTAACCTGCCCATAGTAGATATGTCATTTTTGAGGATTGAATAAATGGATGTAGCTTTCTTGGCAGGAATAGAGACTACATGAGTGAACTGAAATATGGTAGGATATAAAACTTACCTTCTGTTATATAGCTTTGGGACTAATCAATGTTGGCAAAGAAGAGTCACTAAAAGTTTTAAAGGAAGGAGGATGAAAGATAAAGGTGAAAAAGGAGGAGAGAAGAGAAGACATAAGGTAGATTCTATATATTGTCTGATATATATGAACCCAGCCATTCTAGAAGCTTTTATTTTAAGAATGAATTGCATTTTGATTATTCATGTATTTCATAGTTGAAATGTGGAAAACTCAGAGTATTCATATCACATTTTTAACTCTCATCCCTGGTAGCTTTCATTGCAACTTTCAGATCTGGAATACATATTTCCTTCGGTAGGCTTCTCATATTCACTAGCTATTGGCTGTTCACATCCACACTGGTTGACCAGTGCTATGAAGTTTTCCTCTTCTTATTTCTCACAGTTATTCTCTTTCATCATGTTCTCTGTTCATCTTAACTGTTATAGGCTTTTATTTAAATCTGGGGCATATCTGATCCCTCCTCAAATATGTTTTATCATGATTCTGTTTTACACTTTTCAAATATTTAAATCTTTCATTAAAAAATAAACTTCTTAAATCATTTAAAGTATTTTATTAGTTATGTAAAAAGCAAAAGGACATGAATCCTTCAAATAATGTTTATGTATTCTCTGAAATTTTATAAAGTTGCACAAATGGGAATTCCTGGAATTTTAAAAATTAAATAAACAATAGTGCAAAAGTTTCCAATAAGTAGTCATTGTTTATCAATTGCTTCTCATTGTTCATAAATCATCACAAATTAATGTGTGATATACCACAGCATTACTGTGTGCACGTGGGTTCTTCCGATGAGTAATTCTGTGGTAATCATGCCCAAATGAGCTAAACCTTGGGGAAATACATACAAACATGATTTAGATCCAATTAAGTATAGAGGGAGGTAGAAAGATGATGAAATGAGAGGCTGAATAGAAGGGGATAGATTGATAATGAAGTCACAGAAAAGCATGACCTTGTCTGTAGCTTTATGGTGGTTTATGTTAAATACATGCATCAAATAATAACTACGCATTTACTATATTCCATGCATTAAGGCAACAGAAGGAGACAAATAAGATAACATAGACATTGTCCTCAAGAGGTCCCATAATCTTCTGGGAAAGATAACGTTTTGAAAAAAAAAATCAGGATGTGCTAAGTTTTTTTGTAAACAAATATCTACGAGTACACAGTAGGGTGAGACTGGTTTTGGCTGAATAATCCAATAGGATTTCTCAAATGAGGTGATCATTGGCATGGGTCTTCACCTGTGAGTAGGCTTTCTACACATGAGGAAGTCTAGGGATTCTAATTCAGGCAGAAGAATAGTATGGCCAGTGATGTAGAGACACAAACTGCTTAGGATGTAGAAACTGTACTCCCATGTCACAACCATCAATGAGTTAAAAGGGGAAAGCTTTCCTGTGGTCTATATTTGGGAAGGTCAGCCTGGCGGCAGTCTGGAGGCAGTAGGCATAGATTTGCAGTCAGGGCTCTGAATTAAAATCCCACCTGTCACTTAAAAATGTGACTTGGCTAAATTCTTTAACTTCTTGAAGTTTATTTCCTCATCTGTAAAGTGACCATGAGCCACTGAGCCTTGTGATGACTATGCTTAGTCCAGTGTCCAGTACATGGAAAATGCTCAGTGAAGTGAGTCTACAGCCACTTAAAGGAGAGTGTAGCCTTCTGGCCCTTGCTTTGTGGTATTTTGCTTTAAGAGGCCAACACCAATTCTGCACCTTTATTGCAAAGTCATGTGTATATTCTCCTGTTAAATAAATGCTTCTCTTAGTCATCACTCTCTTATCACTTGTGACCAGGTATGCATTTGGACCCTCTATACTTTAGCAGTAAACTCTTACACATGTTCCAGGTTCAATCTGGCATTAATCCTGGGAAATGACAGATACGTACACCAAATTATGCAAAATTGAAAGTACCATTTGTTCAGCTAGTAAATCAATGGAGGGATACTTTTTTGTCAAATAAAAAATAATGCTCAGTAAGGCAAGAATCTGTATAAGATTAACTTCTTTCCAATTTGTCCTGGGTGAACAAAAACAGTAGCTTCATGTCATCCTATTTGAAGATGCTTTGAAATGTGTTTAAGTTAGAAATATCAGGAACATGTGAAATTGCATATTCTTCTCTAGTTTATCCTCATAATTTTCCTTATTTAAAATCCTTCTCTTTTAACAGCTTTTGAAACAAAGAACACAGAGTTTTCTTTGATTAAGTATATCTAAGTGATATATTCCTAATTCCCCTCCCAGTCTCAAAACTTACATAGGGCTCAGTAAGAAAATGGGATAAATTTAAAAAGACATTGTTCTAAATTTTTGTTATAAGCTGAACCAAAGATTCTTTTAGGTAATCACCGATTCTTATTTAAAACACCCCAAGGCCAAAGGAAAAAAATGGCATCTCCATTGTTTCAACTTCCCTCTATCTATGGCTCAGATGAAAGGTAATATTTATTTAAGGTCTTTTTCAGAGTATGAGATGAGTGTATATCATAAAGACAGTATGCTTTGATGAAAATTCTAGGAGCTTCTTCCCCAAGGAGAGCATAGTTTGAGTAAAATTAGGCTGTGATCTTTGTCTGACTTCTGCTTTTGACTCTCCCAGTTGTCTCAACATCAGGTACGTGGAAATGATAAATAAAACAGAAGAAAGACATTATAATTGTTACTGATTCTTCTAGAGCCAATCCTCATGTTAACATTCAGCAAAATTTGGAGTTAGGCTGGAAGAAATCATAAAGGCAAGATACAGGCATGCTTAGAATTATTCCCTCCCTTGGACCTGGGCATATTTCCTTGAGTCTTAGATTTCTCCTTTTTTGTGGAAAGAAATGTCCAGCAGAAACAACTATACAGGGAATCCTAATGTAGCAGACAGTTGATTTTACCTTGGATTCAAGCTGAGCCTTGCTCCACTTCAATTACCCCATCTGTCACTTTGTATTGAAATCATGTCCTTTTTCCCTGCCTCCTTCTATAAAGGTTATGAACTGTGCTTGTCATCTCTGTATCCCTTGGGCATACAACCAGGTCAGCCTGTGGTGGGTACCTGGTAAATGCTATACATCTGCACAGATGCCTGTATCCATCCATGCATGGATAGATAAATGAATGGTGTCATTTATAAGATGACAAAATATGCATTAATAATATTGGTCATGGTCAAATTATATTTATCTTTGCATATAAACATTTGTTACAGGGAAGAAATCATATTGCAACAGTAATAGGTTTCTGCCATTTCCCTTTATTGTTATCATTAGTCATAGCAATAATAATAATAGCTTTCCGCAAAATACGGGTTTATAATGAAGACAGAAAGTGTCCCCATGACTCCATTCTATTTGAAACTGTCCAGAAACAGTACTAAGAATGTACAAGTCCAGGTGTTTCTTTTTAACAATGAAGTTCCCTCTTTTGCCAGAACACTGAGGTTTTGGCCTGTGGAATATCTTTTTTGTTAATGGCAACTGTTAGTAGCAATCAATAAATATGAAAGAATACTCTGAAGCACTGGAGGATAAAATTGCAAACTTGATGTCCAAACACACAGCTAGAAAAATTATTATCTCATTATTGGTCAGGCCAGTTTTGGGCATATTACTTTTAATTATATATATATATATATATATATATATATATATATATATATTTTTATTTTTTTTTTTTTTTTTCCCAGGGACAGCAACTAAAATTCTGCTACAGTGGAAATCACTATAATATGATAACACTCTTCTGTTTTCTTTGTGGCTTTTTTGAACCTGTTGAACTGCAAGGCTATTGCCATAATGTTTAAGGGAGCAAAGAATCTGCTAGGGTTTATATCACTGGCATCAGCCCACCCCAGGGACTGGTCCAGGCCACTGTACCTGAAGTGGGCCTCTTTATCGAGAGCTAGAAGTAGACACGGTCAATAGCAACTCTAAAATCCTTGTGCCTCAACTAACTAGGACTAGAAATTTTGAGTCTGTGTTAAAATGTGCTCTGCAAAAGCAATTACATGTTATTTAAAGTCAAGACTCAGGCGTGACTTTTTTCACGACCATCTGTTGATATTATTGTTTCCTTAAACCTTGCTTTTTTCCTCTATAATACTGGTTGATAATAAATTTTACCCCACAATGTTTATGCAAAAAACAGGTGAAAGTATATATTTAGTACCATCAATGATTAGTGAGATTAAAATCTTATTCTACATATGCCATCAGTTAACAATTTCCCTTGTTATCTGTTACTCTGCACCTTCACTGATGGTACTCAGAAAAATGAAAATATCATATATCTGGTTTAAAAGCCATAGTGAAATATTTATAACATAAAACCATGCTCCAATATTTTTCTCTTCCATCCTTATCCTGCTCAGAAGCAGCTCCTCACCCCAACAAATTTATCTTTTTTAATTTGTTTAGCTTTTTATAGTGGTATTTACCTGCATACATTTAAATAATATGTGTATCCCATTATCTCCGACTAGTCAAATTTGTTTTCCATTTTATTTTAGATGTGAATTGAGCTTGTTCACACTACTGCCTCTTTTCCCTTCTACCAAATAAATTATGTTTCAATTTTCTGACAAATATTTTCACTGTTATTGTTATATCTATATAAATAGAGTTCATTACTGAGTCAAGAAATGTATTACAGCTAAATTCTTTTCTTGAACGACGGTTTGTTTTTGTTTTGCTTATTGGTAATAATTGTCTCATTTTTCTTTTCTCAACTTTCTTTGAAAATCTACTTCTACATGTTTCCAGGACTCTTTAAAAATGTCTTTCAAAATAACGCACCACACAGTCAAAAAGCCGGATAATATATTAGATTTTCTTCCTTTTTTATCTTTCCTGCAGACCTCTCTCTAGACACCTGCAGACTCCCACTCCAGGATACCCTCTGCTTCCCGTGCGTCCTATTCAGCGGCCAGCTTGGAATTCCCCCTTCTCTTTAGCAGCGGTTTTCTCAACAGACGATTCCCCTTGCAGTTATTTTCCTCAGTTTTTTCTCCCTCATTTTGGAAGAGTAGTTTTTCAATATGTTCTTGAAAATTGTACATAATATGTAAAAAGAATGTGTTGTGAAGAGTTCAAACGAAGTTGTGAGAAGCCGTATCTCTGGGAGGATACTGCTGAAGCACAGATGACAGTGCTCCTTGGCTGAGTGCCATGAACTTGGAAGACTGGGAAGGGCCTCTCGGAGCATCCACTGAACACTTCTTATTGGATCACGAGGGGAAAATGATCAACAAGGAGTGAGCAGCAGAAACAGAACTAGAGTTCCCATCTGAGAACCAACCCGTTCTTTTTCCTACAGCATAATCTGTCAGGCAGTGTGTTTGATAACTTTTGTAAGTGTTTCTGTCAATATTTTTTTAATAATACTAATAGTGTTGCGTGCCTCACTATGACTATGACCATGTTACAAGTAAAGAAATGGGAAAAGAGTACGGAAATCGATCAAACTGTATAAATAGTAAGTGGCAAGCTGAGACTTCCGACACACACACACACACACACACACACGAGATCTGCTTTTAAATATTTACTGATTTTAAAAGCTCATTTCTATTCATGAGCACAAAAAATAAAAATCGTTAAGAAACCAAGTCCATCATTTTAAATGTTTCATGAGTTTCCCTTAGTTCAAAATTGGCAATAGTGGTAGCAACACTTTGTGTTATTGCTGCAGAGCCCAAAAGCTCAGCGTTCTCTAAAGGTCAGCTAGAAATTTTCGAAAGGGCAAAGCTGATTCCACGCATGCAGTGCCTGTGCAGGAGGATGTTGGGGATGGCTTTCTGGATTGTTTTTCTCCTTAAATGAACCAATGTTCAAGATACTTCAAATTCCTTAATCTTTCTTTTTTTCTTTATTTTTAAAGCCACATTGAGTACAATAAAATTTGCTTCACAATTTAAGGTGAATAGCATTGTCCCTGTAAAGCTGAAACATTAACGAAATAGTTATTGGAATTTCCTGAGCAATGTTGATACAGTATTGAAACAAAAATGCATTAATGAATACAAACTAAACCCACTTTCATTTGTTCAACACTATGGCCTGTATGTCCCCATGCCTACCACCCTTGTTGACATCCTGGCTATACAGATGAGCAAGCTGTCCCCTGTCCTCAAAGGAGGAAACTGCTCAATTACAAAATGAATGTATAAGCCAATAACTTGATTGTGCTGTGAGAATTAGGATAATTGGTTTATAAAGCATTGTGTGATATGGGGCAATCTCTAATATGTACAACTAGGAAATATAAAATGGGAATAAAAGATAAATTATACAATTTTGTTTGGTTAACAAATTAAAGGATAATCACTTAAATGTATTTGCTTAGATTATTTCTCTTGGGTATACAGAAAGCTATTAAAAGATTGTATCTGGAATATGGAGTAAGGAGTTCAGGATAAGAGATTTACTTTTCATTGTGTGGAATTTTATGCCAAGTGCTAAAATGCACTATTTGCCCAAGATGAAAGATGGTAATTTAGGTTAGTTTTAGGGACCTAAGAAGTCTTTGTAGAAGATCAGTCACCTGACTTCAGTTTTCATATATGAAATGAGTGGTAAGATCACAGAACACAAGAAGGGTTTTCAAATGAAAGAAATAATATGGCATGGGAAATATTAGTCATTTTCTATTACCAGGGGATGAGGCAGGGCTTCGTTAGAGCAAGAAAGGAGAGAAGTAGAACAGCATTGAGAAACCTTTCAGTACTCTGTTAAACAGGTCTATTATAGGCCTGGGGATAGGTAGTATCACCAGGACAGAATTTCATTGATTTAAAAGAGTAATGAATTTTCCAAGAAATTCACTTCGTAAGAAGTTCTTTGTGGAATACTATCTTTTTAGGATTTTTAAAAAATTACTATTATGTGTTAATAGAATAACTTGGCTTCATTTCTAGCCATACGGCAGACTAGATTCCTGAAAAACTCAGCATTTTAAAATCCTTAAATAGTGGATAAACATAGGAAACATGCATAGCATTGCCTAGTTGAACTTACAGGAAATTAAGAGAAATTCCCAAGGGCCAAATTTTCAGTAGAAGTTGAAACCAGAGCAGCATACTGGCACTGACTGACACCTTAGCTATCCTGGGGGCATTAATCAGTTCTGATCCAGTGATCCTTAAGGGAGAAATGGACAAAACAGTGAAACCAGACAAGGTCAACTATTAACACTGAGCGTGTGAACTGACTAAAATTTCAGTGAAAGATACAAATAGATACGTGTGCATGCGTGTGTGTGTGTGTGTGTGTGTGTGTCTGTGTGTGCATGTGCGTGTTTGACTCAGGGCTCTGAAAACAACAACAATCATCCCTAAGAATGTTATCATTTCAGCCTTTCCCTCCCTACTTGTCTATAAGGAGAACGCTTTCATCATATGTTATATAGGATGTCTTAGAAACAGTACACTTATCATTGCTCTCCACCTGGCATAGTCATGAGCACCGTACATAAGCCATAGGTTCATGAAGCCACCTTGTCTATCTTGTTCTGTCTTATTTCATCACCACATGGAATACAACCCCGGAAGGAAGATAAAGCATGAATCAACACCTACTAGAGTCAATAAACAGCCACTGAAACCCAGGGATTGGGTCAGATGTCCCAGCCCTGTCCCTACTAACTGGATCAACAAGCATAGGGTACCTGCCAGTCAAACGTCTTAACAAATTGCCTATGTGATACTAGGATAATAGTGAGGACCACCAGCAAATATATCAGTTTTGAAACAAGTTGTTTCTATTGCCCAATTCCAATAAAATATTTCTGCTTGGGTCTATAAATGTAAATTTTCTGACCTTGTTAACTCATGTCTACAATAAATTAATACTCCTGGGACTTTAAGTAGAACTCTAAATGCCCTCTGAGATTTTGAACTTTTTGTTTATCACTAGATGGCACAAATTGAAATGTGGGAGAAGAATGGGTGAACACACAACATTTTGGACAGTGATCATTGAGATTCCACTTCTAAATAAAGGATAGGATATTTTTCTCTTTGTGTCCTCCTTTTTACTTTTATATGTTTATTTCTGTTATGTTTATTTATTTAGACCTCGATGCTTATAAATGCTGAAGCTCATGTGATATGACTTTGTATTTTCCCTCAAGTAACCGTCATTGATTTCTCCTGCTTTTTCAGTAAGAGGCTTTGCACTTAGCATTAAATCACAACTGCTTCATGCCGGCAATCCCCTGCTGCAATTGGCAATGACTTTTCTTAAGATAACAAAGTTTCTGAAGACCTGAGGAGGCACCTTATTTAATCAGAGTGCACCAAATGTACGGACCATTCAATTTCCTGGGTTTCTGCTTTACAAGGGTATCATGGTTATTACTCCCAATCATGTGTGTCTCCTGTAATAAGGGAAGCAGGATGTAAAATGTTACCTTATGCAAATTTTATGTGCCTGATAATACATGCAAATTTCCCTTAACAAATAATTCAAGTAAGTTCTTATACACATAATCCAAGGCTTTCAAATACACAATATTGTGGTCATGCCACCATAAGAAAAAAATCAGATTCCAGACAGATCTGGTATTTATCCAAAAGAAGGTGCAGGGCCCTCTCCTGCCTGGGGCACAACTGAGAAATGAAAGCAGATGTTGAAAAGGTATTTGCACATCCATGTTCACTGCAGCATTATTCACAATAACCAAGAGAAGGAAGTAACCTAAATGCCCTGGAAGGATGACTGGATAAACTAAACACAATATATACATACAATGCAATATTCAGTCTTAAAAAAGGACATCTTGTTACATGCTACAACATGGATGGAACCGTCAGGATTTTATGTTGAGTGCAATTAGCCAGTATAAAAAGAAAAATACTATAGGATTCCACTTATGTGAGATATCTAGAGTAGTCAAAATCATGGAAACATAAATTTTAAGTCAAGAATGTCAAAAGTTCTGTGGAGTTACATGTCAATCTCCTGGTATATTTTTCCTTATTTGCCATTTTTAGGGTGAGAACCAACATTAAACCAACATCTACTATATGTCATATGTTATTGAGCAGTCATTCCACAGGCTTATTGTTTTTCCCAACCAAGTCACATCTCACTATCTCTTTTTTAGCATTGATGAAATGGAAAATACCTAAAATTGATGGTGTTCTAGTATCACATGACTGGTTAGTGAGTAAATAAGTGATAGAATAAATCAGTTACTGAGTCAAGATCCCAAGTCTAACTCTCTCCAGTAGAAATGTGTTGGCAAAAACCTGATGGGCCTAAAACAGGCAGAAGTTGGTATCCAGAACCCAGCCAAGTTACACACTATTAAAAAAGAGCCACAGGCCCAAGAGTGAGTCATTTGTGCTGTGCTAGGTCACCAAACCAGGGCTTAAGGCCTCGCTTAAGTGAAGTTTCAACCTCCCCCAGAAATGCAGTCTTAACAGCCAATGAGGAATTTTTCTGGTCCCCACCCAGGAGGTAATCTGTCACAAGAGCCCTCTCAATGCCCCAAGAAGAAGTTGCGGTAGTCTGCATGATAAGATCCCCAGCTCTTCCCCCTAAAGAAGGGGTCCTTGCCTGAAACAAGCCTTTCTTCTCTTTTGCTAATAACTTCCTGCCCCACTCTCCTTCCTGTAAAGACCTTCCATTCTGTACAGTTCCTCAGAACATATCCCTACTTGCTAGATGGGATGTTGCCTGATTCATGAATCACTGACTAAAGCCAATCAAGCACTCAAATTTACTTGGTTGAATTTTGTTGTTTAACAACACTGATCGATCAGAGCTGATCCGTAGGTAACAATGCGGAGAACACAGAATAGAGCGTAGGTATTTGCTAGGGGGTGTAACCATTCTTCGCCCTATGCCCCTGAAAAAAAAGGAGAAACCCATTTACAAGTTCACTTAGGGCAACTCGAATCCAGCTCTGAGGTGTAATTAGAGAGGCAGAGTTAAGTATCACACCAAAAGTCACAAACTAAGGAGACTCCAGCTGTGTACTGAGTCCTGGAACAGATCTGTAAGGAAATTCTGAAATCTCCTGAGTTCTGGATCTAATCCTATTTAAATAGGATAGGTATATAGTCCCTCGTCCAAAGTTGAACACTTCTGACAGTGTAGAGACACTACTGGTTATTAGACTTGAGGAAAAGGCATAAACCAGGACTTTCAGCAAACCAATGTATATTGATCGTGCATCTGTAATATGAGGCCACCATTCAGAGGTCTTCAGACCTGGTTCTGATGCCAATTAATAACCCTCCCATTTTGCCAGTTTTTCAGGTCAAATTTGCTGCTAAAATAGTGTCCTGTAATGCCCTAGACAAACTTGCAGAGCTTGTTTCTCCAAAGGGCAATATTTCTACATGCTTTATGTTATTTTCTATCAAAAGGAAAGTGGGCCTTTTTGCCAAGAACTAGGATGAGAAAGCATGTACCTGGTAACTGGGGGAAAATGAGAAGTTTCAGAAATAAAACATTTTATCTCATGCGTAAAGTCAACAAATTAGTTCTGAAGGCATAAGAAAAATCCATGCAGTGCTCCTATATCTCAGAGACAGATCTTCACCATCCACAGAATATTTCTTCAGAAAGGATGACAGAACAGCAAGATTATGGGTTGTGTCTTACCCTCTTACAAATTAACACTTCATAATATTAACTCTTTAGTGCTCTGCTGAGATAATCTCAGTAGAGACTGATGTTTCTTTGAAGTTGCCAAATGAAAACGGTCTTGTTTTTCTTCACCAAAAAGTTTTAAGAAGGAATCCAGTGAATGAGACAGAATGATAACAATTCATCATTTGCCTCCAAAAATCTAAGCCCATCTCTCAAGAATCTTTTTGTTTATGTATGTTTTCCCTTTGCTCCATGTCTGTAAAAACTTCTGTCTAGGAATTAAATAATTTCAACACAGCAATTATGTTTTGATATTGTGAACCCAAAATATATGATTTAATCAGAGCCATCAACAACACAGAATGACTACAATGAGTCATATTTTCATACATAAAAAAGAACTCTGATGTGGAGAAACTGCTGTAGCATTTTCATTAGAGAAATATAGAATTTCTTTTTTAGAGTTCTAAGACATTGAATGTAGTTTTCATAGCTATGTCACCACTCTGAAGTATTTTGGGAAGCAGGGGAACCTGGTTTTTGATAACACTCTGAGACCAGTGCCTTCATTTGAGAGATAAAGGGAGTGACTTTCAGGGAGGGGAGCAAGAGTCTAACTCCCTGTCATGCTGCCAGTGGGCATCAGATTGAGAACCAGACCCTGGGTGGGGCTGAGGCCTTGGCTCTCTGCATGTGCGTCAACATCTTTGCCCTCAAAACCACCCTTTGTAACTGGGATAACTGTCAGTAATCCTAATTTTAATATCACTGCTTTCTTCCACATATGCCAACCTGTAATCTCTATTTGAGTCTCATATGGTAATGCTGACCTTCTCTTGGCCTCCATGCCTTTTGGCCTTAGCTTTTCTATGTGTATTATCTTAGCCTCTTTTTATCCTCTATTTATAAATGCACTTATATAGTTTAACCTTTGATAACATGCATATTAAATAGAATAGGCTTAAGAAAATGTCTCTGATCTTTCTTGTTCTTCTTTCTCTTTACATTTCCGTATATTTATAAACTTGGAATAAAATTAAGTGCATGAAAAAAAAGAAATGAAATAGTAGGAGAAGAAAAGATGTTTTTATGGCTTATTGTAATACGAAGATGGTCAGGCCCACATTTTAAAGAAAATAAAACTGAGAGTCTTATAGGAGCTGCTTTAGAAATACTCTTTGGATTTTGGCAAGAGTCTTTCAGCTGTTTTCTTGGCCAGCAGCCACTTTCTCTTCCTTTCCACCCAACTGCTGAATTGATCTTCCTAAAATGCAAAATGCGTCATTTCATTTACCAGTCTAAATGCCTTCTGTGACTTCCTATTGCTTAGAGAAGAGAAGATGAGTTTATGAACTTTGAGGTCTTTCATAATCTCTTACTTTCATCTTTCTACTTTTGCAACCTGTCTCTGGCTCCTGATCAAGATGCATGATACTTAAGAAGAAAAAAAAAAAAAAGGAGGAAAAATCCTCCAATACACCATGATTTCCTTATATCTCAGGGACTCTGCATGCACTATTCCTTTGACCCCACATTTGTCTCCCTCTTTTTTGAGATCAAATCCAAATTTTAGAATTTCTATAAAGTTGTCTCTGCTATGCATTCATCCTTTTTCTAGTACTGTATTCACTCAAAATATATGACCATATACTTTCTAGGTCCCAAATCCTCTTTGAGATTTCAGGGAGAGCATGCTGAATAAGACAGACAACCTTTCTCCCCCCAGAGCGTGCACAATCTAGAGAGCAGAAAAAATAGAAATCAACAAATAAGTAAGCAATAGATTTTAAAATAGCAATAAGTCCCATTAAAAATTAGAGTGGGGTAACAGTTTTAAAATGCCTGGCAAGAGTAAGGAGGACCATAAAATTGATTGGGAGATGTCTCTCAGGAAATGACACTTGAGGAAACATATGAATGAGCAGAGGGAGACTGGGGTATAGATAGAGGTTCAACTATGTAGAATAAAGTACAAAGTGTTACCGGGAGATGGATCCTAGGTCTCCTTGCAAGAAAGAATTTAAAAACGGATGCAGAAAAACCATTCAGCATTAACTGTTTATTTGGAGATTTAAGAGTTCAGAATAAGACAAGAGTACATGCCCAGTAGTTGGAGTGAGGGCAGACCCAGAGGGTGTTGTACAGGGAACAAAAGGGAGCCTTTTTATAAGAAGGGAGATGAATATTCATTAAGTGGGGCTGGGTTTCAAAGGGAACAGGTGGAGTATTCCCCGAGTTCTGGGGTAGGGGAGGGGGTGCTCCACCATCAGAGCAGACAGGAGAGGTTTTTGACTACATTTGGTTCTCAGAACTGTCCTGGTACGGGGAGGCATGATTTTTACTATGTTAGTTGAGCGTACAGTATATTTGGAGTTGAAGTCAGGGTCAACTTCTCCTCCATGTGGTAACCAGCCAGTTGGCAGGTCTACGATATGTACCCTCCCTCCCCATTCCATGGGAACAGCGTATACAGAACGTGTAGGACGCAAGCAAGCATCCAACTGAATTATCCCTCCCTCTTCCTGCTCATGTCTAGCTATCTACTGTAACAAATGGACTGAAGTGGAACCAAGTTCATCCTGTTAGAAAGACAAGCCAATAAACTAAAACAGAAAGAAGCCAAGTGTTGACTGCAGTGTGGTAAGCAAATGGAAACTGGTACCTTGTTCTGCAGGAGTGTTAAAAACAAATTGTACATGTTCCTACTCCTTTAGTATTCTTATAATTATTTTATATGATATTATTAAACCATTTTTCCTATTTATTTTGTTTTGTATGCTCAAAGTTCCCTACTAGATTGTGAGATACTTCCACAGGCATGCAGCTTATTCATGTTATCATATTTTCCTATGCCTAAACTAAAGGCCTGAGAAAACACAGGATGTGTAGCTTCATCTGTTCATTCATTGATCTATTTCTTTATTCCATGGTTGTTTATTGAGAGCTCAGGGTTAGCAGGTACTATGTAGAGACACGGGGGATAAACTGGTGAGCAAAGACTGTCGCAGGCCCTGCGTTTAATATAGAACATACAGTCTTCTAGGAGATTTACCAGATAAATTCACTAAATAATATAAAATTAAAACACTAGGTTATGGAAAGGAGAGAGATGTATGTTACAGTCAGGGGATGAGAGAAAATGTCCTTGAAGAGGTGGATTCTACACTATAATCTAAAGGGTTATAACAGGAGCTTATAACAGGACAATGTGGGCCAAAGAAACAGCTAAAGTAAAGGTCATAGATTTGGAGGACAAGAGTCAAGGCACTGAAAGAAAGCTCTGCATACAATGTAAAATATTTGGCTTTTACCATAAGAACAACGGGAAGTCAATTGTTTCACGTCAAGTAACCGCCCATCCTTCTTAATTAACTTAGCTTATTGACTCTTTGGAGGGCCCACTTCATGGCTAATCAGTCTTAATGTCCTGACCTCTACTACCACCATGAAATATTTAAAATAACAAACTAGAATGATTTTCCTGACTAAAACATGACCTAAAATGACCAATTTTTATTGGATTTGTATTTGCTTTTCCAGGATCACTCTTCAGCGGCTCTCATCTATCCGCCTGTGTTCATGTCATTCATGTGGCTTTTATTGCCAGAAAATGTAATGTTATCATTTGTCTTTGTGCCTTTGAACCTCTGTGCATTTGTGCCGCCACATGTGAATGAATTCTTCATGGAAAGAACAATACCCTGGCTCACAACAAGAGATCAGGCATCTCTGGAAGGGTCATGTGTACAGGATTTATGATCTGGGGTTATCAATGACAATCTGATATCTGTCTTGCCAGCAAGAAATTGTTACCAGTCTTGATGTGGTATATACAGTTTTGTGGTATACTTTCAAGGTTTCCTTCATTTTTTTTTTAATTTTGATAAAATCTACCTATACAGGAAGTAGATGATCCTGTCAATCACAATTAAAAGTTATGATCCTTCTAGTGGCTTGAGGAACAGACTCAAGATTTGGAATACTATCTCTAGCCCGAATCAGCCCACATCTTGCCTATAGTTTATACAGGCAGACATGCCTGTATAATTTAAGTATCTTCCAAGAAAAAAAAAAAAGAGATGAAAATGCAACAGGAATAATGTCACTATACTGGGCGCAATGTTCTAGTTTTATTATGACAATAATCAGAGCTTCTGCACAAGACATGGTTGTTTTATTGGACCCTGCTGACTACTAACTCTAACGAAAGTAGAGCAATGCCCATAGAAAAATAAGCAAAAAAAGAAAAGGCAAAAGAATGAAAAGTCACACTTTACTTTCTCTCTCTCTGAGCATAGACACATATTTCATTTGAGAAGCTGTACCTATACAAAGAATAGAATCCTGCATGTCTTTGCTTTATTTATTTCTTCCAGCAGAGCTTCTTAACCTTGGTCCCTCCTGTTGGCATTGCAGGGCCAACGATGTGCTATGGGGAGCGGCCTGTGCGTTGCGGCTCAGCACTATGCCCAGCCTCTGCCCACCACAGGGCACGACCTCCCTTCTGCCCCCTGACCGTGACAATTACAAGTGTCACTATGCACTGCCAAATGTTCCCTGGGGGAAACAGTGAACACCACGGCATTACAAAATGAATTCATGGCCTAATATGAACAAGGAGATACAGTAAATAATTCACCTTTACATATTTGGCCTTTATTTATATATATCCAGGTATAAAGCACAGGATATTGTGAACATGTGTATCTTATAGGTGTGATTCTTACATGATCTCATCCAAATCCTCACAAATATTCTTGAATATTATATCCTACATGCAGCTTATGCAGAAACCAAGGCATAAAGAGATTAAGCCACTTGCTTCAAATCCATAAATAGAGGTAGATCCATGATAAAACCCACTTTTCTCATACAAACTGACAAATTGAGTATTCTAATTAAATAAAATCAAATGTGATATCTAAGTTTACAGCTAAAACTTTGAAGAACTCTTAATTTATCACTTTCATTCCATTTTAACCCTACACACAATAAAAGTCTCTGTTGCACATAAAGAACTGGATATATATTTAAAGCACATTGATGTCATGTTTTTCTTATGCCCCTCAAACCAACCCTGGGAGCAGGATAGCAGGGTTTAGTATACTCATTTTAAAGTTGCAGTAACTAAATGTCAGGCAAGCTGAATGACTTATATAAGGACTTACAGTTTGTATATGATAGAAACTGGATTCATCTACTGTATACAAAAATGCATATGTGTAGATGTCTGTCAGAGTGTGATGACAGGGAGGCAGGTCTCTACATATCAATTTAGAATAATTTTGAATAGTTGATCTTATTTCACAGCATCCCAGGATCCCAGGAAAAGAGAAATCAATCTTTTTCTTTTCTTCTTTACTTAGTACACATTAGAACTATATTTGCCACACAGTTTCCTCTTAATATTAGATTTCCAATCTATTGATTATGGGGAACGGAATATAATTATCTTTGCTTTGGTATAAATCACATTGAATGACCATAAATAGGCACAAGCCCTAATCTAGAATTGAAGATTTCATGAAAATGTTAAGAGGAGTGTGAAGAAGTAGGAGAAGGGTCTTGGGGTGAAGGATGAAAATAATTTACACAGGATACACTAGACTCTGATGATACAGTAAGGTTAATGATTGAAGTCTATAGGAGATATAGTCAGACTCTTCGGTGGGATGGATGAGGAGGATTTCCAAGGTCTGGCTCTAAAACAAATCCAGTAGGCAGTATGATCCAAACGAGAATTAAGAAACCAAAGAGGTTAGGTGATACCTTTGGAGAAGTATGTACAACTCATCACATGGTAAAAGTTTAAGGAGGACATCTAGATCTACTGCAGGATGACAAGTATGTGACCATCAATGCAGGGAGACTAAAATGATCCAAAATTTTGCTTTATTGTCTGATTTTCAATCATTAGTCAGTAATATTTGTATCTTGGAGTGTAATGGGTACAACTACTCATGTATTATAGCCTGTCTATAAATGTCAGTTAGGTCAAGATGGTTGATAGTGTTGCTCAAATCTTTTTGTTCTCACTGGTTTTCTATTTGTTCTGTCAATTATTGAGAGAGCAGTATCTCTAAGATTGTGGATTTGTCTATTTCTCTATAAAGTTTTATTATTTTTGATGCATTATTTTGAGTTATATTAGGTACATAAATGTTTAGCAAAGAATTGGCTCCTTTATGGTTATGAAATGACCTTTGTCTATTGTAACATGTTTGATCTGAAATCTACTGATATTAATATTATATAGTATTATACAGCATTGAACTTATATACAATTATATAATATTATTTAATATTAATATTCACCTTTTTTTATTAGTGTTGGTATGGTATATCTTTTTCCATTCTCTTTTTATGTCTTTACAAAGAGTATGATGCACCCAGTATTCAGTTGGATCTTGCTTTTTTAACCTATGTGCTATTTACTATTTTCATTTAATTGGAATATTTGAATATTTGAAAATGCATTTCTATGTCTTTAAGTTCATGATCTTTTTTTCTGCAACATCTAATTTTCCATAATTTCCATCCTCTGTAAATTTCCCCTCAAACATTACAATGTTCTTCCCTAGAAATTTGATTTTTCTTTTTTATATCTTCAATACTTTCACTTATCTTTTGGCTTGTATAAAATAACATGATAATAACCATCTGAATGTTCTTTCCTGCTATTTCTAATACCTCTGTTACTTCTGGATTAATTTCAGTTAATATATTTATTTTCTCATTACAGACCATATTTTCTTTCCTTGCTTTTTTGCATACCTGATAATCTTTTTTTATTATTATTAAGGTATAATTCATACACAATCTTATGAAGATTTCACAAGTGCAACATTATAAGTACTACATTCCCCCCTATTATCAATTGCCCACCACCTACCCCATTACAGTCGCTGTCCATTAGCATAGTAAGAATCACTATAGAATGCTATAGAATCACTGCTTCGCTTCTCTGTGCTATACTGCCTTCCCCGTGCCCCCACTATATTATGTGTGCTAATCAAAAACCCCCTCAATCCTCTACTTCCTTCCTTCCCTCCTGACCTCTCCACTCCCTTTCCCTTTGGTAACCACTAGTCCATTCTGGGAGTCTGGGAGTCTGCTGCTGTTTTAATCCTTCAGTTTTTCGTTGTTCTTATACTCCACAGATGAGTGAAGTCATTTGATACTTGTCTTTCTCTGCCGGGCTTATTTTACTGAGCATAATACCCTCTAGCTCCATCCATGTTGTTGCAAACGGTAGGATTTGTTTTCCTCTTATGGTTGAATAATGTTCCATTGTGTATATGTACTACCCCTTCTTTATCCATTCATCTACTGATGGACACTTCGGTTGTTCCATTTCTTGGCTATTGTAAATAGTGCTGCAATAAACATAGGGGTGCATATGTCTTTTTCAAACTGGGCTTCTGCATTCTTAGGGTAAATTCCTAGGAGTGGAATTACTGGGTCAAATGGTATTTCTATTTTTAGTTTTTTGCAGAGCCTCAATATTGCTTTCCACAATGGTTGAACTAATTTGCATTCCTACCAGCAGTGTAGGAGGGTTCCCCTTTCTCCACATCCTCACCAACATTAGTTGTTGTCTGTCGTTTGGATGGTGACCATCCTTATTGGTGCGAGGTGATATCTCATTGTGATTTTAATTTGCATTTGTCTGATGATTAGTGATGTGGAGCATCTTTTCATGTGCCTGTTGCCATCTGAATTTCTTCTTTGGAGAAGTGTCTGTTCAGATCCTCTGCCCATTTTTTAATTGGAATATTTGCTTTATGTTTTTTGAGGTGTGCAAGCTCCTTATATATTTTGGATGTCAACCTCTTATCGGATATGTCATTTATGAATATATTACCCCATACTGTACAATGATTTTTGTTCTATTGATGGTATCTGAAGTACAGAAGATTTTCAGCTTGATAGAGTCCCAATTGTTCATTTTTGTGTTTGTTTCCCTTGCCTGGGGAGATATTTTTATGAAGAGGTTGCTCATGTTTAGGTCCAAGAGATTTTTGCCTGTATTTTTTTCTAAGAGTTTTATGGTTTCATGAATTACATTCAGGTCTTTGATCCATTTCGGGTTTACATTTGTGTAGGGGGTTAGACAATAATACAGTTGCATTCTCTTACATGTAGTTGTCCAGTTTTTCCAACACCAGCTGTTGAAGAGGCTGTCATTTCCCCATTGTATATCCATGGTTCCTTTATCATATATTAATTGACCATATATGCTTGAGTTTATATCTGGGCTCTCTAGTCTGCTCCACTGGTCTGTGGGTCTCTTCTTGTGCCATTACAAAATTGTCTTGATTACACTGGCTTTGTAGTAAGCTTGAAGTTGGAAAACAAGATCCCCATACTTTATTCTTCCTTCTCAGGATTGCTTTGGCTATTCAGAGTCTTTTGTGGTTCCATATAAATTTTAGAACTATTTGTTCCAGTTCATTGAAGAATGCTGTTGGGATTTTGATAGGGATTGCATTGAATCTGTAGATTGCTGTAGGCAGGATGGCCATTTTGAAAATATTACTTCTTCCTAGCCAAGATCATGGGATGAGTTTCCATTTGTTAGTGTCCTCTTTATCTTAGGAGTTTCTTGTAGTTTTCAGGGTATAGGTCTTTCACTTCCTTGGTTAGGCTTATTCCTAGGTATTTTACTCTTTTTGATGCAATTGTGAATGGAATTGTTAGCCTGATTTCCCTTTCTGCTAGTTCATCATTAGTGTATAGAAAAACAACAAATTTTTGTGTATTAATTAAGTATCCTGAAACTTTGCTGAATTCACATATTAGCTCTAATAGTTTTGGAGTGGAGTCTTTAGGGTATTTTATGTACAGTATCTTGCCATCTGCAAATAGTGACTGTTTGACTTCTTCTTTACCGATCTGGATGCCTTGTATTTCTTTGTTTGGTCTGATTGCCATGGCTAGGACCTCCAGGACTATGTTGAATAACAGTGGAGAGAGTGGGCATCCCTGTCTTGTTCCCGATCTTAGATGAAAGCTTTCAGCTTCTCCCTGTTAAGTATGATGTTAGCTGTGGGTTTGTCATATATAGCCTTTATGATGTTGAGGTATTTGCCCTCTATACCCATTTGGTTGAGAGTTTTAATCATGAATGGATGCTGAATTTTGTCAAATCCTTTTTCATCATCTATGGAGATGATCATATGGTTTTTGTTCTTCTTTTTGTTGATGTGGTGGATGATGTTGATGGATTTTCGAATGTTGTACCATCCTTGCATCCCTGGGATGAATCCCACTTGATCATGGTGTATGATCCTCTTGATGTATTTTTGAATTCGGTTTGCTAATATTTTGTTGAGTATTTTTGCATCTACATTCATCAGGAATATTGGTCTGTAATTTTCTTTATTGATGAGGTCTTTGCCAGGTTTTGGTATTAGAGTGATGCTGGCTTCATAGAATGAGTTTGGAAGTATTCCCTCCTCTTCTATTTTTTGAAAAACTTTAAGGAGAATGGGTGTTATTTCTTCTCTATATGTTTGGTAGAATTCAGAGGTGAATCCATCTGGTTCGGGGGTTTTGTTCTTGAGTAGTGTTTTGATTACTGCTTCAATTTTGTTGCTGGTGATTGGTCTGTTTAGTTTTCTGTTTCTTCCTTGGTCAGTCTTGGAAGGTTGTATTTTTCTAGGAAGTTTTCCTTTTCTTTTAGGTTGTCCAGTTTGTTAGCATATAGATTTTCATAGTAATCTCTAATAATTCTTCGTATTTCTGTGGGGTCTGTCGTGATTTTTCCTTCCTCATTTTTGATTCTGCTTATGTGTGTACATTCTTTTTTTCTCTTAATAAGTCTGGCTAGGGGTTTATCTATTTTTTTTATTTTCTCAAGGAACTAGCTCTTTGTTTCACTGTATTTTCTATTGTTTTATTCTTTCCAATTTTATTTATGTCTTCTATGATTTTTATTATGTCCCTCCTTCTGCTGATTGGGCCTCATTTGTTTCTTTTTCCAGTTTCAATAATTGTGACTTTAGCCTATTCATTTGGATTCTTCTTCCTTCTTTAAATAGGCCTGGATTGCAATATACTTTCCTCTTAGAACTGCCTTCGCTGCATCCCACATAAATTGGAGCTTTGTGCTGTTGCTGTCATTTGTCTCCATATATTGCTTGATCTCTGTTTTAACTTGGTAATTGATCTGTTGATTATTTAGGAGCATATTGTTAAGCCTCCATGTGTTTGTGAGCCTTTTGGTTTTCTTTGTACAATTTGTTTCTAGTTTTATACTTTTGTGATCTGAGAAGTTGGTTGGTAGAATTTCAATCTTTTTTAATTTACTGAGGCTTCTTTTGTGACCCAGTATGTGGTCTACTCTGGACAATGTTCCACGTGCACTTGAGAAGAATGTGTATCCTGCTGCTTTTGGGTGTAGAGTTCTGTAGATATCTGTTAGGTCCATCTCTTCTATTGTGTTCTTCAGTGCCTATGTCTCCTTACTTATTTTCTGTCTGGTTGATCTGTCCTTCAGAGTGAGTGGTTTGTTGAAGTCTCCTAGAATGAATACATTGCATTCTAGTTCCTCCTTTAGTTCTATTAGTATTTGTTTCACATATGTAGGTGATCCTGTGTTGGGTGCATATAGATTTATAATGGTTATACCCTCTTGCTGGACTGCCCCCTTTATCATTATGCAATGTCCTTCTTTATCTCTCTTTACTTTCTCTGTTTTGAAGTCTATTTTGTCTGATACAAGTACTGCAACACCTGCTTTTTTCTCCTTACTGTTTGCATGAAATATCTTTTTCCATCCCTTCACTTTTAGTCTGCATATGTCTTTGGGTTTGAGGTGAGTCTCTTGTAAGTAGCATATAGATGGTCTTGCTCTTTTTTATCCATTCTGTTACTCTGTGTCTTTTGATTTGTGCATTCAGTCCATTTACATTTAAGGTGATTATCAATAGATATGTACTTATTGACATTGCTGGTTTTGGATTCATGGTTACCAAAGGTTCAAGTGTAGCTACTTTACTATCTAACCATCTAACTTAACTCTCTTATTAAGATATTATAAAGACAGTCTGATGATTCTTTATTTCTCTCCTTTCTTATCCTTCCTTCTCCATTCTTTTTATGTTTGGTGTTTTATTCTGTACTCTTTTGCATTTCCTTTGATGGCTTTTGTGGATAGTTGATTGTATTTTTTGTCTTTAGTTAGTATTTGGTTGGTCTGCTTTCTTTGCTGTGATTTTATTTTCTCTGGTGACATCTACTTAGCCTTAGGAGTGCTTCCATATAGAGAAGTCCCTTTTAAATGTCCTGTAGGGGTGGTTTGTGGGAGGCAAATTCCCTCAACTTTTGCTTGTCTGGAAATTGTTTAATCCCGCCTTCAAATTTAAATGATAATCATGCTGGATACAGCATTCTTGGTTCAAGGCCCTTCTGTTTCATTGCATTAAATATATCATGCCATTCTCTTCTGGCCTGTAATGTTTCCGTTGAGAAGTCTGATGATAGTCTGGTGGGTTTTCTTTTGTAGGTGATCTTTTTTTCTCTCTTTGGCTGCCATTAATACTCTGTCCTTGTCTCTGATCTTTGCCATTGTAATTGTTATATGTCTTGGTGTTGTCCTTGTGTTGGGACATATGTGGGCTTCCATGGTCTTAGAGACTATTTCCTTTCCCAGCTTGGAGAAGTTTTCAGCAATTATTTCTTCAAAGACACTTTCTATCTCTTTTTCTCTCTCTTCTTCTTCTGGTACTCCTATAATGTGAATATTGTTCCATTTGGATTGGTCACACAGTTCTCTTAATACACTTTCATTCCTAGAGATCCTTTTTCTCTCTCTGCCTCAGCTTCTCTGTATTCCTGTTCTCTGATTTATGTTCCATTAACAGTCTCTTGCACCTCGTCCAGTCTGCTCTTAAGACCTTCTATCGATTGTTTCGTTTCTGTTATCTCCATACGGACGTCATCCCTTATCTCTTGCATATTTCTCTGCAGGTCCATCAGCATGGTTATGACTTTTATTTTGAATTCTTTTCCAGGAAGATTGGTTATATCTAACTCCCCAGGCCCTCTCTCTGGGTTGTCTGAGTGAGTTTTGACTGGACCAGATTATTCTGCTTTTTTATTGCGATAGAAGTGGTTGTAGGCAGGTGGTGCATGTGTCAGCTGGTAGAACAAAGTCCCTTCCTGCTTGCTGGTCACCTTACCCTTCTCTGCTGCCTGTGTTGGTTACCTGCACACAGGAAGCAGTCTCTGGTACAATCTCCTGAGGTGCCGTGGGTGGGGTGACCCTTGGGATAGCCTAGCGCAGTGCCGGGGGTTTGCAGACGTGCCAGGTGTGTTCTCTTGGGAGAATGGTGCCCCTTCGTGCTTTCCAGACCTTGCTCTGGCTTCCGCTGCCTGTGCCATTTACCTGCACATTGACAGCAGTCTCTGGGATAATCCCTGAGCTGGCCTGGGTGGTGCTGCCCTCGGGATACCTAGAGCTCTGAGGTGGGTCGCAGCGATGCTGGGTGGGTTCTCCTGCCAGAATGGCGCCCCTTCATGCCTTCTGGATCTTATTCTGGCTTCCTCTGTCTGTGCTAGCAGCTGCATGCTGGCAGTAGCCTCTGGGTCTGTCCTGGTTGGCTGCACACTGGGAAAAGACTCTGTGTGGTTGCTGTGAGTGGGGCTGATCTCTGGCTGCTCTGCAGCTGTAGGGGGGGTCATCCAGTTTGCTTGCAGCACTGGCTGGGGGGAATAAACTGCAGGCTGCTTATCACCAAGAGGGGCTTCAGGGCTGCATTATCCCCCAGGGGGTTAGGGCACCTGAAGGTCCTTAAGATTTCCATCCAGCTGGACTGTGTGTGCCAGGACAATTTTGTCCAGCTTTTAAGCCCTTGTCCCTTTAAGAATTTTAAAAAGCTCCCACTTTTCTTTTGTTCCATGGGAGCTGGTTGTGGGGACCCGCTCGTAGTCTCTATCTTGGATTTTATTTTTCTGTTTCTCTAATATCCAGTTCACCATGCAATGTGTGTCTGTGCTCCGAGTGAAGATTACTAGGGCTCGTTATTTAGTAGTCCTGTGCTTCCACTCCCTCCCCACTCTGATTCTTTTCCTTCCACCTGTGCTTCCACTCCCTCCCCACTCTGATTCTTTTCATCCCACGGAGTGCTTGGGTCCTGCCGGATCACGGATTTGTATCTTACCCTTTTTGTGACATGCTGAGTTCTCGCAGATGTAGATGTAGCCTGGCTGTTGTCCTGTATCTTCTGGTCTCTCTTTTAGGAGTACTTGTATTTGTTGTATTTTCAAAAATATATATCGTTTTGGCAGGAGATCTCATTTTGGTTTTAATTTGCAATTCTCCGATGATTAGCAATGTGGAGCATCTTTTCATGTGCCTGTTGGCCATTTGAATTTCTTCTTTGGAGAACTGTCTGTTCAGATCCTCTGCCCATTTTTTAATTTGCTTATTTCCTTTTTGTTTGTTGAAATACATGAGCTCTTTGTAGATAATGGATGTGAACCCTATATCGGATATGTCATTTGAATATATTCTCCCATACTGTACTAAGCCTTTTTGTTCTACTGATGGTGTCCTTTGCTATGCAGAAGGTTTTTAGTTTGATATAGTCCCATTGTTCATTTTTGCTTTTGTTTCCCTTGCCTGAGGAGATATGTTCATGAAGAAGTTGCTCATGTTTATATTCAAGAGAGTTTTGCCAAATTTTCTTCTAAGAGTTTTATGGTTTCATGACTTACATTCAGTTCTTGGATCTATTTAGAGTTTACTTTTGCTTATGGAGTTAGACACTAATACAGTTTCATTCTCTTACATGTAGCTGTCCAGTTTTGCCAACACCAGCTGTTGAGGAGGCTGTTTTTTCCCCATTGTACATCCATGGCTCCTTTGTCATATATTAGTGGACCATATATATTTGGGTTAATATCTGGACTTTCTATTCTGTTCCACTGGTCTGTGGGTCTGTTCTTCTGCTAGTACCAAATTGTCTTGATTACTGTGGCTTTGTAGTAGAGCTTGAAGTTGGGAAGCGAGATCCTCCCTGCTTTATTTTTCCTTCTCAGGATTGTTTCGGCTATTTGGAGTCATTTGCGGTTCCATATGAATTTTAGAACTATTTGTTTCAGTTTGTTGAAGAATGCTGTCTGTATTTTGATAGGGACTTCATTGATTCTGTAGATTGCTTTAGGCAGAATGGACATTTTGACAATATTAATTCTTCCTACACATGAGCACGGGATATATTTCCATTTCTTGGTGTCTTCTTTAATTTCTCTCAGAGTGACTTGGAGTTTTCAGGGTACAGGTCTTTCACCCCTTGGTTAGGTTTATTCTTAGGTATTTTATACTTTTATATGCAACAGTAAATGTAACGGTTTTCCTGATTTCTCTTTCTCCTAGTTCATTGTTAGTATACAGGAATGCAACAGATCAGATTTCTTTGTATTAATTTTGTATCCTGCCACTTTGCTGAATTCAGTTATTAGTTCTAGTAATTTTGGCATGGAATCTTTAAGGGTTTTTATATACAATATCATGTCATCTGCAAACAGTGACAGTTTTTCTTATTCCTTACCAATCCAGTTGCCTTTTATTTCTTTGCGTTGTCTGATTGCCATGGCTAGGACTTCCAGTACTATGTTGAATAAAAGTGGGGAGAGTGGGCATCCTTGTCTTGTTCCCGATCTTATAGGAAAAACTTTCAGATTTTCACTGTTAAGAATGATGTTGACTGTGGGCTCGTCATATATGGCCTTTATTATGTTGAGGTATTTGCCCTCTATACCCATTTTGTTGAGAGTTTGTATTATTAATGGATGTTGAATTCTGTTGAATTCTTTTTCAGCATCTATGGAGATGATTGTGCGATTTTTGTCCTTCTTTTGTTGATGTAGTGGATGATGTTGATGGATTTGTGAATACTGTGCCATCCTTGCTTTCCTAGGATAAATCCCAATTGATTATGATGGATGATCTTTTTGATGTATTTTTTAATTTGGTTTGCTTATATTTTGTTGAGTATTTTTCATCTATGGTCATCAGGGATATTGGTCTCTAATTTTCTTTTTTTGTGGTGTCTTTGGCTGGTTTTGGTATTAGAGTGATGCTGGTCTCATAGAATGAGTTTGGAAGTATTTCCTCCTCTTATACTTTTTGGAAAAGTTTAAGGAGGATGGATATAGGTATTCTCTAAATGTTTGATGAAATTCAGCACTGAAACCATCTGGTAAGATGTTTTCTTCTCAAGTAGTTTCTTGATTACCAATTCAATTTCATTGCTGGTAATTGGTCTGTTCATATTTTCTGTTTCTTCCTGGGTCAGTCTGGGAAGGCTATATTTTTCTAGAAAGTTGTACATTTCCTCTAGATTATAAAATTTGTTGGCATATAATTTTTCACAGTATTATCAGACAATTCTTTGTATTTCTGTGGTGTCCATAGTGACTTTTTCTTTTTCATCTCTGATTCTGTTTATGTGTGTAGACTCTTTTTTTCTTGATAAGTCTGGCTTAGGATTTATCTATGTTGTCTATTTTCTCAAAGAAACAGCTCTTGGTTTCATTAATTCTTCCTATTTTTTATACTTCTCAATTTCATTTTATTTCTTCAATGATCTTTATTATATATCTTCTTCTACTTACTTTGGGCCTCATTTGTTCTTCTTTTTCTAGTTTCATTAATTGTGAATTCAGACTGCTCATTTGGGATTTTACTTTCTTGAGATGTGCCTATACTGCTATATACTTTTCTCTTAGAACTGCCTTTGCTGCGTCCCACAGAAGTTGGGGCATTGAACTGTTCTTCTCATTTGTCTCCATATATTGCTTGATCTCTGTTTTAATTCGGTCATTGTTCCATTGATTATATAGAAGCATGTTGTTAAGCCTCCTTGTGTTTGTGGGCCTTTTTATTTTCTTTGCACAATTTATTTCTAGTTTCATACCTTTTTGATCTGAAAAGTTGGTTGTTTTAATTGCAATATTTTTGAATATACTGATGCTCTTTTTGTGTCCTAGTATGTGATCTATTCTGGAAAATGTTCTATGTGCACTTGAGAAGAATGTGTAGCCTGTTCCTTTTCAGTGGAGTGTTCTGTAGATGTCTGTTAGGTCCATCTGTTCTAATGTGTTGTTCAGTTCCTCTTTCTCATTACTTATTTTCTGTTTGTTTGATCTGTCTTTTGGAGTGAGTGGTGTGTTGAAGTCTCCTAAAATGAATGCATTGCATTCTATTTCCCCCTTTAATTCTGTTAGTATTTGTTGCACATATTTGGGTGCTCCTATGTTGGGTGTATAGAAATTTATAATGGTTATATCCTCTTGTTGGAATGACCCTTTTATCATTATATAATGTTCTTCTTTGTTTCTTGTTACTTTCTTTGTTTTGAAGATTATTTTATCTGATATGAGTACTGCAACTCCTGCTTTTTTCTCCCTATTGTTTGCATGAAGTATCTTTTTCCATCCCTTCACTTTTAGTCTGTGTATGTCTTTGGGTTTGAAGCGAGTCTCTTGAAGGCAGAATATAGATGGGTCTTGTGTTTTTATCCATTCAGTGACTCTATGTCTTTTGATTGGTGCATTCAGACCATTTATATTTAGGGTGATTATCAATAGATATGTACTTATTGCCATTGCCGGCTTTGGATTCTTGGTTACCAATGGCTCAAGGGCAGCTTCTTTACTCTAACAGTCTAACTCAACTCGCTTATTATGCTATTATAAACACAATATACAATTTTTCCCCTTATTTTTCTTCCTCCCCCACTCTTTATATATTAGGTGTCATATTCGGTAGTCTTTGTGTATCTCTTGACTGACTTTGTGGGTAGGTGACGTAATTTTGCATTTTGTTAATCATTAATTACTCTACTTCCTTTCCTGTGGTTTTATTTTGTCTAGTGACAGCTATTTCACCTTAGTAGCAGTTCCATCAAGAACAGTCCCTTTAAAATACACTGCAGAGATGTTTTGCGGGAGGTACATTCCCTCAACTTTTGCTTATCTGGGAATTGTTTAATCCTTTCTTCAAATTTAAGTCATAATATTTCTGGGTAGAGTATTCTTGGTTTGAGGCCCTTCAGTTTTATTGCATTGAATATATCATGCCACTCCCTGGGCCTGTAAGGTTCCTGCTGAGAAGTGTGATGATAGCCTCATGAGTTTTCCTTTGTAGGTGATCTATTTTCTCTATCTGGCTGCTTTTAATACTCTGCCCTTGTCCTTGATCTTTACCATTTTAGTTATTATATGTCTTGGTGTTGTCTTCCTTGGGTCCTCATGTTGGGAGATCTGTGCACTTCCATGACCTCAGAGACTATGTCCTTCCCCAAATTCGGGTTGTTTTCAGCAATTACCTCCTTAAAGACACTTTCTGTCCCTTTTTCTCTCTCTTCTTCTTCTGGTACCCCTATAATGTGAATATTGTTCCATTTGGATTAGTCACACTGTTCTCTCAATATCGTTTTATTCCTAGAGATACTTTTTTCTCTCTATGTCTCAGTTTCTTTGTATCCCTCTTCTCT
This sequence comes from Phataginus tricuspis, assembly GCA_029783875.1. Classification (NCBI taxonomy): domain Eukaryota; kingdom Metazoa; phylum Chordata; class Mammalia; order Pholidota; family Manidae; genus Phataginus; species Phataginus tricuspis. The sequence goes on along the minus strand of JAQQAC010015468.1, from coordinate 21,356,061 downwards.
AATTTCTATTCCATTTACCATTTCCTCTACCTCTTCTAGTCTGCTTTTAAATCCCTCCAATTTATGTTTCATTTCAGATAGTGTATTTTTCAAAGTGTTTATCTCTCTCTTTAATTCATCTCGAATATCTTTCTGTAGCTCCATTAGCATGCTTATGATTTTTATTTTGAAATATTTTCGAGGAAGATTGGTGTTTCAGTTTCACTGAGCCCTCCTTCTGGGGTTGAGGGATTTTAGATTGAACACGTTCTTCTGCCTTTTCATAATCCTATTAGATAATGCAGAATAATAGGTTTGTGTAGGCAGCACACTATAGTGCTCAAAAGCTCTACTCTTCGGAGCTACCCAGCATCTGGAGTGATGGTGGGGGTTTCAGGTAAGCAATGCCAGTGTCTTCTGGGAAGAGAGTGCTCTTTCTAGCTTCCTAGTCATAACGTCTGCCTCCACTGCCAGGGTCAGTGAGCTGAGAATGCAGGGAGCTGCCTCTTGGATATTCCCCTGTAGCTGCTGTATACATACCTGATAATATTATTGTACACCATAAATTATGAATTTTACTTACTGTGTGCTGGTTACTTCTCTGTTCTCATAAATATGATTAAGCTTTCTTCTGGGACACAGTTGTAGAAACTTGGAAGCAAGCCTCTGGGTCCTACTTTCATGATTTCTTATGGAGGACTAAATCAATGCTCAGTGTAGGGCTATTTTCCTGTATATTTTACCCAGTGCCCCATGAGTCATGAAGATTCCCAGTCTGTCTGGAAATAAGCATTACTCTGGACCTCTATAAGTGACAGGCACTGTTAACTTTTATCTTTCTCGGTGGTCATTTCTGTGGATTCAGGTTGATTCTTGTCATGCATGTACTGACTCACCATGGGGACCCTTTTCAGATATGTACTTTTCTTTGTATGCTGCTCTCTCATCATCTCTTCTGTTCTGTGAACTTTATCCATTAATGCATTCCATATTCTCAGCCCTGACTCTTCGATTCAGGGACACAGCTGCATGCTGTCTGGGTTTTACAACCTTCATTGCTGCTTAGAAACTTTCTCAAGGAAGTAAGTTAGGCCAATAGTAAAATTTTCCTTGTTTGCTTGCCATCACTTAGGCCTGATGGCTTTTTTGTCTGATGTCCAATATCTTGAAAATGTTTATTTCAACTATTTTTCTTATGATTGTTTCAGGTCAGAAGTAAGTCATGCCCTTGTTATTCCATCTTTGTCAAAAATAGAAATATCATCCTCTATTAAAAGCCCAAATTTTACCTCTTTAGACAAGGCTTGCAATGAACTGTTTTCCTCACTTTCCCTCAGGTCACCAGCTATTGCATCCTTTCCATATTCCCTTCATATCAGCTCTCCTAATCTGTAATTACTTTTTAATTATTTGCATACTCATCCCCTTTTTCCTCCCTTTACTAGACAATTTGATTCATCACAACATGGATGTCTGGAATCCTAGAAAGTATGTACATGACACATAATAATTGTTTATTAAATACTGGATGAATAAATGAATAAATCTGAATCATGTTGTCTCTCTCCTACTTGTATTTGTCTGTCTTATTATTTAAAATTAAGATCCTATGCATGCAGTATCTTCTAAGGGACTTTGATAAGAAGAATATTGGGTTAAGCAAAGTCATGAGTTGCCTTCCCCTGGGATTCTTTTTTTGCAACAGAGTCACCCAGAAAGCTGACCTGCATTCAAAGTTAGGTTACAAAACTGAATATTTGTCCATGGACAACTTTCCAGGTGCACATTGTGTGGGCATCCACGCTGCTGCCTTCCTTCCTGAGGCACTGCTCCCTGAATTATATATTTGAAACAAGTTTGCCTTAGTGGGAAGTGGAAAATAAGCAGGAGCTTACTGAGAGGTGAACACAGCAAGGTAGGCTCTACTAGTAATGACACAGGAGGTGACATATGTCTCCTGCTACTGTGACCTTTCTTCCTTTCAGCAACACCTATTACTCTGAAAAATGAACACAGTTAAAGGAGAAAGAAATTGAGCCATCAACCTGGGACACTGTTTAGTCACAACCAGCTTGTTTACAGCTGTTTCTCTAACATGCTATTGGACTTTTTGGAATTATTCCTCTATCCATTCTTTCAAGCAAAGGACTCCAAAGTTAGGATTAATTTAGAGATAACTCTAATCAGGCCTTTTACAGTAATTAAAAATACACTATAATTAAATGGAGGAATTAGAAACAATAACTTCTAAGCACCTACTAATTTCTAGGACCTATGATGGATTCTTTGATTTAGGAATTAGAGACACGTAAAACAGACATATGGAGGTACAGTCTAATTGGATTAACTTGGCTAAGTAGTGCTAAAAATTTGGTGGGCATGTGTATGTGATAAACACACAAAGTATTTTGCAGTAAGAATAGACATGCCATGGATTATGAGGACATAACATATAATAGTGGGAACTGAAAAAATAATATATTGGAAATATTTTGGTAATAATGATTGAATGGCAGACAGACACATTAGGAAAATCCTGATGTAACAGATAGAATGGGTTATATGAGTCAGGCAAATTTGATTAAATGGAGAAACTTATACTCAGTGAAGTTAAGGATCATACCTAAGGTCAAACAGTTTGTGAGTATGAGTGAGGATTTAAAGCCACGTCTCTGAGATCTTAAAGGTGAGGCTCTTTATTTACCAGATTACATATAAATAACAATAGTTGTGTTTTAAAAGACTTTTATTTTGTTGTAATATAGGTTAGGTGATCAAGCTGTGTGAAATCATGTCCCTGGTGTTAATGTGGTCAGAAATAAGTGTAGTTTAGTGACTTAAAAATCAACAGCCAGAAGAGAGTGGACCTTTCTACTAGGCTTCTTAGGCTGAGATTTCCATCAGCAAGTGATTTTCTTGTTTTAAATTTAATGCTGACTCTGTTCAAGCAGAAAATAGATTTGAAGACAATGAAAACTGCGCTGCTTTATTTCCCTAAGGCCTTTCCTACACAGTAGGCCTTGAACAAAACTAATTTTATGAGGAGAGACAAACAACCAGGTTAATCTTCAAATGCAAAAATCTATTTTTTCCCCCCAAATTATTTTGCTAAGTACTGATTCCCTGATTCTTATTATCCATCTTCAAATCACAGGGTTCAATGTAGAATTTGCTTACATTCTGGTAACAAAATTCATAATCAAAAAGGACAAGGAAAATAATCCCACCATGATGCATTTAAATTTTCTGGGAGCTGTGTAAATTGTGGATAAAAATAAATTGCAGTGAATGAGAAAATCATAAGAAGTAAAATATCAACAAATCCTCACTGATAACTTGGTCCAGTGAATTTTTCCACACCCGAGGTGAGGTAAAAACTGAGTTTTTGAGAAGGTGCATTCTGACTGCAGTTTTTCCACATGGGCACCATGTTTTAGAAGATTTTCCAGTACAATAATATTACATTTATTGGGAAATAATAGTTATAGTGATTTGATCAATTTAAGAAATGGGAAGATGTGCAGAGCTTGTGATCATTAGCAACAGCAAAAACCACCAAAAACAATTGTCTGAGGTTCAAATTATTCCTGACCTTCAAGGAAACCTAGAAAGTCTGAGGATGTGATTTCCATGGTTGTTTTCACTGGGTTTTATGTTAGTGTATCCTCTCAAAGGAAGCTGAAAAAAGAAAAGGCATTTGAGTCCTTTGTGGAATAAAGAACATAAATAACCTCAGGCTGAGACCAAGTTACACCTTCAAGGTCATGGGAAGAAATCTCTGAAATACATAAAAATAAAACTAAAAATTAAGAGCGTATAGAGGTTGAAGGTGTAGGTAAGCTTAGATTAGAACAAAGTTGGCATTTAGCATGATACCTGTGCAAAATCAATGGATTGTTCATTGTTCAGTTAATGACTAGTTGCTTCATACATACAATAAATGTTTGTAAAGAACAATGCCAAATAAGAGCTTATAAAGCATATCCAACTTTTAGATGTCTTAGTTGGGTCCCCAGTGTGTTTTAAAAAATAAGAAATTTCTTATCGCCTTTGTTTCAGCTAGAAAAATTTGCAAGGACTCATATTATTACATTGCATCAACTTTCAATAATCCTGTGGTGGCTTCATCCTTGAAATAGCACATAATGCATGCTTTCCAACTCCAAGACAACAGCCTTCTTTGTGAATGTGTAATCAGGTCACTTAATTCATTTAAATAATTTAGCAATTTAAATAATTTGTCTGGCCTATGATTCATTTGAAATTGTCACCTGACATACATTTTACGGCCGTATTTCTCAAGCTTTGATGGGAACGTAGGACCTTTCTGAGATGCAGACTGAGATTCAGCAGGTTTAGTACTTCTAACAAATTCCCAGGTAATGCCAATGCTGATGGTACCTATTACCATACTTTAAGGAATACGAATTAAAGCCACTGTATTCCTCAGGTGCCTGAGAAAAGGGCTTATGTGAAAATATTTTATTTGGTAATATGATACCAGGGAATAAGAGAACAGAATGAAAGCCAATACAAGTAGATATTACCAAGTTGGCCACCAGGATGGGTAACTCATGAAAAATCCCACTGGGCACTTATGAAGAGTTTTATGAAATACACACCAAAATTTATTGATGGGGAATGAAAGAGGGAAATATTCATCCATACAATCTTACTCTCATTGGCCAAAGGCAGCTGTACCATTTTTTTTTGCTATTATTAATGTACAGTTACATGAGCACCATTATGGTTATTAAACTACCCTTATTATCAAGTCCCCAGCACATACCCCATTAGAGTCACGGTCCATCAGCATAGTAAGATGTTATACAGTCACTAGTTTTCTCTGTGTTATACTGCCTTCCCACTATTCCCGCCCCACTACATTGTGTGTGCTAATTGTAATACCTCTTTTTCCCCCTTATTCCCCCTTCCCACCATTCTTCCCCTGTCCCTTCCCCTTTGGTAACTGCTAGTCCATTCTTGGTTTCTGGGAGTCTGCTACTGTTTTGTTCCTTCAGTTTTTTTCTTTGTTCTTATACTCCACAAATTAGTGAAATCATTTGATACTTGTCTTCCTCTGCCTGGCTTATTTCACTGAACATAATACCATCTAGCTCCATTCATGTTGTTGTAAATGGTAGGATTTGTTTTCTTCTTATGGCTGAATAATATTCCATTGTGTATATGTACCACCCCTTCTTTATCCATTCATCTATTGATGGACACTTAGGTTGCTTCCATTTCTTGGCTCTTGTAAATAGTGCTGTGATAAACATAGGGGTTTGTCTTTTTGAAATTGGGATCCTGCATTGTTAGGGTAAATTCCTAGGAGTGGAATTCCTGGGTCAAATGGTATTTCTATTTTGAGTTTTTTGAGGAACCTCCATACTGCTTTCCACAATGATTGGGGTAATTTACATTCCCACCAGCAGTGTAGGAGGGTTCCCCTTTCTCCACATTTTTCCCAACATTTATTGTTGTTTGTCTTTTGGATGGTGGCCATCCTACCTGGAGATATCTCATTGTGATTTCAATTTGCATTTCTTTGATGATTAGGGATGTGGAGCATCTTTTCATTTGCCTGTTGGCCATCTGAATTTCTTTGGAGAAGTGTCTGTTCAGTTCCTTTGCCCATTTTTTAACTGGCTTATTTGCTTTTTATTAGTTGAGTTGCGTGAGCTCTTTATATAATTTGGATGTCAACCCCTTATCGGATATGTATTTATGAATATATTCTCCCATACTGTAGGATGTCTTTTTGTTCTACTTATGGTGTCCTTTGCTATACAGAAGCTTTTTAGTTTGATATAGTCCCACTTGCTCACTTTTGCTTTTGTTTCCCTTGCCCAGGGAGATATGTTCATGAAGAAGTTGCTCATGTTTATATCCAAGACATTTTTGTTTTTTATGTTATGAATCATATTCTGTACTCTTTGTCTATCCCTTCTGTCACATCTTTTTAGCCTTAGGAATACTTCCATCTATAGCAGTCCCTCCAAAATGCACTGTAGAGGTGGTTTGTGGGAGGTAAATTCTCTCAGCTTTTGCTTCTCTGAAAATTGTTTAATCCCTCCTTCAAATTTAAATGATAACCTTGCCAGGTAGAGTATTCTTGGTTCGAGGCCCTGCTGCTTCATTGCATTAAATATATCATGCCACTCCCTTCTGGCCTGTAAGGTTTCTGTTGAGAAATCTGATGATAGCCTGATGGGTTTTCCTTTGTATGTGATCTTTTCTCTCTCTCTAGCTGCTTTTAAAAGTTTGTCCTTTTCCTTGATCTTTCCATTTTAATTATTATATGTCTTGATGTTCTCTTCCTTGGGGGGGTCCCTTGTGTTGGCAGATCTGTGCACCTCCACGGCTTGAGAGACTATCTCCTTCCCAAGATTGGGGAAGTTTTCAGCAATTACCTCCTCAATGACACATTCTATTCCTTTTTCTCTCTCTTCTTCTTCTGGTACTCCTATTATGCAAATACTATTCCGTTTGGATTGGTCACACAATTCTCTCAATATTCTTTCATTCTTAGAGATTCTTTTTTCTCTCTGCACCTCAGTTTCTTTGTATTCCTCTTCTCTAATTTCTATTCCATTTACCATCTCTTCTACTACATCTAATCTGATTTTAAATCCCTCCATTGTATGTTTCATTTCAAATATGGAATTTCTTAATGATTGAATCTCTGACTTAAATTCGTCCCTGAGTTCTTGAATATTTTTCTGTACCTCCATAAGCATGCTTATGATTTTTATTGTGTACTCTCTTTCAGGAAGATTGGTGAGTTCAGTTTCATTTGGCCCTTTTTCTGGGGTTTGTGAGATTTTTGTCTGAACCATGTTCTTTTGACGTTTCATATTTCTATGTGGTGCCCTCTTTTGCCCAGAAGCTCTAGTCTCTGGCGCTGCTCAGCCCCTAGAGTGAGGTTGGGGGTCGTAGGGGAGCGGAGTTGGTGCCGGGGGTGGGGGGGAGGGCGGTAGGAAAGATCTGTTTCCTGATTCCCATCTGCCCTGCCTGTCTCCCGTATCAGAGCCAGTGGGCCGAGTATACAGGTGTAAGCCTCTGTGCTTGGCATCTCTAGGTGTTGTAGGTGGAGCCTCCCTCTAGCTGGCCTGACCCCAGAGCAGTGACTGCTGTTTTGTTAGCCAGTGCTGTCGGGCCAGAAGGAAGGCTTGGCAGGCTACGTATCACAGTGGGGGGCCTCAGAGTTGAGTAGCCCAGCAGGGGGGTGGAGTGCCTGATGCTCCCCAAAGTTCCCAATCTGCTGGGCAGAGTGTACCCAGATGACCTTTTCCCCCTATCCCTTTTCCTGTGCAGCAAGCTCCGTGTAAACCCCACCCCTTCAGCAGCCCTCTCAAGGCTAGGAAGCCCGTCAGACAGCCTGCCTTTCCCTTGTTCCAGAGCGGCCGGGTGTGGGTCCCGTCCTCCACAAATGGCCAGAATCTATCTCTTAAGCACACCACCTGTCCCAGCTCTCCAACCTCCAGAGCACCACACAATGTAGGTTTCTGCTCACAAAGCAGATCTCCAGGGCTAGGTGTTCAGCAATCCCAGGCTTCCACCCCCTCCCTGCTCCGTTTCTCTTCCTCCTGCTGGTGAGCTGGGGTGGGGGAAGGGCCTGGGTTCTGCAGGATCAAGGCTTTCATACGTTACCCTGTTTTGTGAGGTCTGCTCTGTTCGTGAGGTCTGTAGGCAGTCTGGTGCAGCCCTCTTTCCTGTTGCTGTTTTAGGGTTAGTTGTAATAACTATATTTTCACACTATCTGGTTTTGGGAGGAGTTCTCTGTCTCACCTCTCATGCTGCCATCTTGAATCTCCACTTCCCATTTTTTACATAGTGATTATAGAATATTTTTCTATAGCAGCTCCATCTAAATATATCAAAGAAGTAAATACAAATAAAAATATTTACAACATGGACCAAGACAATGTGTTATTCATGCTTCTCCTGCAGGAAGTCAGCTAAGGCTGACTTGAAACTAGTTGTCACAGGTGTGACTGGGAGGCTGAGAGGATTTTGAGATGATGCACAAAAACTGTAAGATGCAATATGTTTTATTACTATAGGTTGGTGTATTAAGGCTGAATACTTGGCCATAATACTCATGTTTCTGAGGCAAAAGCCAAATGGCTCCTTGGCTTTTTGCCACACTGCGCTCCTAAAGCAAAGTCATTAGCTCACCATTGCAATGGTGAAAGCATAGGCACCACACTGTTAGACAACAGTGTCTGGGAGAAGGTAAGTATTAATGCATTTTCCCACTCAGATTAGTGGATTGTCTTTCAGGGACCAGTAAAGCCAGTGTGGCCTTTTCCTCTTCCAGAATTTCTGTGGCTCCTTCACAGCCTTTTAATTCATGAAATGGTCACAGTTGGTAGAGAACATATCCGATTCTTCTTCCTATTATTTACAAGAAAACCATGTCCTATAGTGGAATAATTGTGTACTATGAACACATAGACCTTTGTCACACACACACGGCTATAGAACAAGTGGCTCTCCTTTGGAAGATTAGGCTCTTCAGCAGCCCTCATGTTGCTACTGAGCCAGTGAATGCCTGTCTCTCCTAAGTGAGTCCAGAAGATTATCACCACTACCATAACAATGGCTAGAAATCAAGCACCCTGGGTTTTTGGCAGGTCTTTTCACTTTCCCTACTATATCTCTAAAGCAGGGACAATTCCCAACTAATTAGAATGTTTCCAAAGGTTTAACTGTTTTTCAATAAACATTCACACCTGAATTTATTGCCTTGCTCAGGTTAGGGCTGATACCAAATTCTCTGCTTAACTGTGACATCGGCGTTATTTTCCCCTTAGGATGACAAAAGTTTACGTAAGCCTAGGGCATCTTTAATGTGTCGGTAGCACATAGACAGCCTCACACATGAGTTCCTATCTCTTTTGGAGTAGCATCAAATCACCTTTATTTGGTAAGAGGCCATATTGTATAGAGGGAAGATTTGTTCCCAGTGTGAAAATAAGTTCTCCAGATTCATGAATTGCATTCTAACTACCCTTCAAAACAAAATGTATGACTTTAGGTGTTAGAAGGTGGAACTAGTTAAAATGTATATTGCAAACTCTAAGGTAAACACTAAAATATTAAAAAAGAAATATACTGGCATGCTAAGGAAGTAGATAAAATATAATCATATAAACTGATCAATTGGAGCAAAGCAAGCATAATAAATGGATGTGGTAAAGGAATAAACAGAAAGCACAACAAAATAGAAAATAGTTAAAAACTTGATAGGTATTAATCTAAACAAATTGATCATCACTTTAACTGTGAATATTCTAAACATACCAATGAAAGGGCAAAGACTATAAAGTGGATAAAAAAAATGAGTTAATTATATGGTGTCCCCAAAAAAGCAACTTAAATATAAGGACTCAGATTAAGAGTGAAGAGATGAAGATATGCTGTCTAACACTAATCAAAGGAAAGCTGAAGTATATCAATTACACACAAAGCAAAATCAGAACACAGAAAATTGTCAGGGATAAATAGGGTATTTACTTAATGGTGAAAGGGTAAATTCTCCAAAAACACATTACAATTCCATGACTGTATGCACCTAATAAAAATCAGGATATTGAAAGATATGAAGCAAAAACTCATAGAATTTTAAGGAAAAATAGTCAAATCCACTATTATAGTTGGAGATTTCCACATGCCTCTTTCAGTAATTGATAAATCAGGAAGACAGAAAATCAGTAAGGATATAATTGTTCTGACCAGCACTATCAATCAACTTGATCTAATTAACTTTCATTAGAACACTCTATCTAGCAACAGAAGAATACACATTCCTATGAGCAACTTAAAACACATTATAGGATACAAACATACCTTAACAAACTTAGAAATCATACATTGTATGTTCTCAGATCACAACAGAATTAAACTAAATCTCAAAAACAGAAAAGAGCTGAAAATTCCCAAATATTTGGAGATGAAAAAGCATATTTCTAAAAAAACACATGCATAAAAGACTGACTCAAGATAAGTTATTGTATTAAATTATATATTGTATCTATTATAAACTAGAGATATTATATATAAATGAACATATGTTGAACTAAATGTAAAAGAAAATAAATGTAAAATTTGAAAGATATAACAAAAACATAGAGGGAAATTTATAGATTCAGTACATATAAAAAAAAACAAGAAAGATCTAAAATCAATAATGTAAGTTTCTCCCTTAGTAAGCTAGAGGAAAAGGGCAATTTAAACCTTAAATGTGAAGAAGAAAAAAATAATAATTAGGACAAAACTAAGTCGCATTAATAATAGGAAGACAAGAGAAAATAAACCAAACCAAAATTTGTTTTTTCAAAACACCAATAAATTGATAAGTCTCAAGCTTGATTAAGAATAAAAAAAAGGCACAAATTACTGATGTCAGAAATCAAAGGGTGGTTATCACTGGCTCCATGGGCATGAAAAGAATAACAATGGAAACCTACAAGCAAATCAATGACTTCAAATTTTATATTTTAGATGAAAGGGAACAATTTACTATCCAAACAGACACATGAAAAAAATAATAATAACAGATGTTGAACATCACATATTGTTAGGAGATTGCAAATTAAGCAACAGTAGATACAACTATTTCTATTAGAATGGATAATATCAAAAATCACTGACCAGACAACTTGCTGACAAGGCTGCTGAGTCTTCTATTCACTGCAGATGGGAATGCAAAATCATACAGCCATTTTGGAGCACCATTTACAGATTCTCACAAAGTTAAATATAGTCTTATGGTTCAGCAATCGCATGCCTATTCACTCAAATGATTAAAAACTGTGTGCACATAAAACCTACACTTGAATGTCTATACCATTCTTATTCATAATTCCCCCAAAATAAGCAACCAAGGTGATCTTCAATAGGTAAATGGATAAATAATCTATGGTACAACTGTACAATGGAATACTCCTCAACAATAAAGTGAAATGAGTCAGGTAACCATAAAAAGACATGAATGAAGCTTAAATGCCATTCTTGGTTGAAGAAGTCAGTCTGGTAAGACTATATATTGTATGATTTTAATGACATGGAATTTTGGCATGAGCAATGAAACACACAAACAAAATGGTGAACAGATTAGTTAGAGGGGAAGGAGGGTGTGATCGTTGAAACAGGGGATTAGTTAGGATGGTAAAAGTACTTTCTTTTTCTTTTTCAAAGTAAGTTTTAGTGGTATTGGTAGAGTTTATATTTTTCAAATGATTGCATTTTGTTAGGCAGAATTTTGAATACATATGCTAATTACTGATTAGTAAATATAAATAAAAATAAATCCTTTTTTATTAGCTGGAATTTATTTATTTTGGTATCATTAATATACAATTATATGAGCAACATTGTAGTTACTAGATTCCCCCATTATCAAGTTCCCACCACATACCCAATTACAGACACTGTACGTCAGTACAGTAAGATGCTACAGAGTACCTACTTGTCTTCTCTGTGCTATACTGCCTTCCCCGTGCCCCTCCACCACATTATGTGTGCTAATCGTAATGCCCCTTTTCCCCCTTATCCCGCCCTTCACACTCACCCTCCCAAGTCCCCTTCCCTTTGGTAACTATTAGTTCATTCCTGGGTTCTGGGAGTCTCCTGCTGTTTTGTTCCTTCAGTTTTTGTTTTGTTCTTATGCTCCACAGATGAGTGAAATCGTTTGGTACTTGTCTTTCTCTGCCTGACTTATTTAACTGAGCATAATACCCTCTAGCTCCATCCATGTTGTTGCAAATGGTAGAATTTGTTTTCTTCTTATGGCTGAATAATATTCCATTGTGTATATGTACCACCTCTTCTTTATCCATTCATCTACTGATGGGCACTTAGGTTGCTTCCATTTCTTGGCTATTGTAAATAGTGCTGCGATAAACATAGGGGTGCATATGTCTTTTTCAAACTGGGTTCCTGCATTCTTAGGCTGAACTCCTAGGAGTGGAATTTCTGGGGCAAATGGTATTCTTATTGTTAGTATTTTGAAGAACCTCCACACTGCTATCCATAATGGTTGAACTAGTTTACATTCCCACCAGCAGTGTAGGAGGGTTCCCCTTTCTCGGCATCCTCACCAGCATTTGTTGTTCCTATTCTTTTCTATGTTGGCCATCCTAACTGGTGTGATGTGATATCTCATTGTCATTTTAATTTGCATTTGTCTGATAATTAGAGATGTGGGGCATCTTTCCATTTGCCTGTTGGCCATCTGAATTTCTTCTTTAGAGAAGTGTCTGTTCATATCCTCCACCCATTTTTTATAGGGTTATTTGCTTTTTGGGTGTTGAGGCTTGTGACTCTTATATATATTTTGGATTTTAACCCTTTGTCAGGTATGTCATTTACAGATATAGCCTCCCATACTATAGGATGTCTTTTGGTTCTGCAGATGGTGTCCTTTACTGTACAGAAGCTTTTTGTCATGATGTAGTTCCATTTGTTCATTTTTTATTTTGTTTCCCATGCCCGAGGAGATGTGTTCAGGAAAAAGTTGCTGATATTTATATTCAAGAGATTTTTGCCTATGTTTTCTTCTAAGAGTTTTATAGTTTAATGACTTACATTCAGGTCTTTGATCCATTTTGAGTTTATTTTTGTGTTTGGGGTTAGACAATAATCCAGTTTCATTCTCTTGCATGTAGCTGTCCAGTTTTACTAACACCAGTTGTTGAAGAGGCTGTCATTTCCCCCATTGTATATCCATGACTCCTTTATCATATATGAATTCACCATATATGCTTAGGTTTATATCTGGGCTCTCTAGTCTGTTCCATTCATCTATGGGTCTGTTGTTGTGCTAGTATCAAATTGTCTTGATTACTGTGGCTTTGTAGTAGAGTGTGAAGTCAGGGAGTGTAATTCCCCAAGCTTTATTCTTCCTTCTCAGGATTGCTTTGGCTATACAGTATCTTTTGTGGTTCCTTATGAATTTTAGAACTATTGCTCTAGTTCATTGAAGAATGCTCTTGGTAGTTTTATAGGGATTGCATTGAATCTGTAGATTGCTATAGGCAGGATGGCCATTTTGACAATATTAATTCTTCCTGCCCAAGAGCATGGGATGAATTTCAATGTATTAATGTCCTCTTTAATTTCTCTTAAGAGTGGATTGTAGTTTTCAGGGTATAGGTCTTTCACTTCCTTGGTTTTGTTTATTCCTACTTATTTTATTCATTTTCATGGAATTGTTTTCCTGATTTCTCTTTCTGATAGTTCATCAGTGTATAGTAATGTAACAGATTTCTCTGTATTAATTTTATATCCAGCAACTTTGCTGAATTCAGATATTAGATCTAGTAGTTTTGGAGTGGATTCTTTAGGGTTTTTTATGTAGAATATCATGTCATGTGCAAACAGGGCAGTTTAACTTCTTCCTTGCCAATCTGGATGTCTTTTATTTCTTTGTGTTGTCTGATTGCTGTGGTTAGAACCTCTAGAACTATGTTGAATAAAAGTGGGGAGAGTGGGCATCCTTGTCTTGTTCCTGATCTTAAAGGAAAAGCTTCCAGCTTCTCACTGTTAAGTCTAATGTTGGCTGTGGGTTTGTCATATATGGCCTTTATTATGTTGAGGTACTTGCCCTCTATACCCATTTTGTTGAGAGTTTTTATCATGAATGGATGTTGAATTTTGTCAAATGCTTTTTCAGCATCTATGGAGATGATCATGTGGTTTTTGTCCTTCCTTTTGTTGATGTGGTGGATGATGCTGATGGATTTTTGAATGTTGTACCATCCTTGTATCCCTGGAATAAATCCTACTTGATCATGATGGATGATGTTTTTGATGTATTTTGAATTTGGTTTGCTAATATTTTGTTGAGTATTTTTGCAGCTATGTTCATCAGGGATACTGGTTTGTAATTTTCTTTTTTTGTGTGATGGCTTTGTCTGGTTTTGTTATTAGAGTGATGCTGGCCTCATACAATGAGTTTGGAAGTATTCCCTCCTCTTCTACTTTTTGGAAAACTAAGGAGGATGGGTATTAAGTCTTCTGTAAATGTTTGATAAAATTCAGCAGTGAAACCATCTGGACAAGGAGTTTTGTTCTTAGGCAGTTTTTGACTACCAATTCAATTTCCTTTCTGTTAATTGGTCTATTCAAATCTTCTTTTTCTCTCTGGGTCATCCTTGGAAGGTGTATTTTTCTAGAAAGTTGTTCATATATTATAGGTTATCCAGTTTGCATATGATTTTCACAGTATTCTCTCATAATTGTTTGTAATTTGGTGTTGTCTGTAGTGAATTTTCCTTTCTCATTTCTGATTCTGTTTATTTGTGTAGACTCTGTTTTTCTTGATAAGTCTGGCTAGGGGTTTATGTATTTTTTTTCTCAAAGAACCGGCTTTGTGTTTGTCTGTGTGTGTTTTTTGTCTTGTCTTTTGTGTTCATCCTGCGGCTGTCATAACAGGCCCTGGCAAATGCGCCCAGTGTGGGGCACGATGACTTGATCCTGTTCCAGGCACCGTATTATTCTGGTGGAACTTGGCAGGACTTGTTTCGGGCTTGATCCTGTCCTAGCACTGTATTATTCTCATGGAACTTGGCAAGACTTTTCATGGCTGCAGGACCAAAGGGGTGCGTCTGCTCAGAGTAAGCAAGACCTTCGGCAAATATGGGAAATGCCCCATCATAGGAACTTGAATATAAGCAAATATTACAGGGTTTGCTTCTTTCTATGAGAATGAAAGTGATAGTGAACTGTTTACTTTGATTAAGAGCCATTGTCCATAGTTTAAATTTCAATCCCACTTACAGTTTAACTCTAAAGTTAGATGTAGAAGTATAAAAGTCACCAATGGACAATCAGCAAAATTTTTGCACTTTGTGCAAGAATGTTGTCTTTGGTTCCCTGAAGAAAAACTGTTAATTAGCAGATAGGGAGAAGTTTGTTTTTACTGTGCCCTCCTTTAATTTTCAAACTCCTTCAGAAAGATTCCAAAAAAAAGTACTTCCTCAAGGAATGTTAAATGGCTCTACAATTTGTCAAAATTATGTGCACAAGTCTCTCTTGTCCCCTCCTGGCGTGACCCAGGAGCTGTCTGTCCTCTCACTGTATCTCTAAATAAAAGCCTCCCCTTAGCTCTCCTACCTTGACTGTTTGTTAAGTTCACTCTTCAGCTCTGCAAACAAGAACCCCCGCATCATTTTCAGAGGCTCGTCTAAGATAACCTCAGAGGTGAGTATTAGCATTCAAGACTGCCTTTTCTTTTACTGTCCTTATAGAAGGAAGCCGTTTATAGCACACAACATCAGGCGCTCGTCAGCCACTTAAATGAGACTAGCCTGGCTGCCGATCACAAAGTCTCGAGCAACAGGTTCCCCTGTGTCTCCCTCAGTGGATCCCTCATCTCCCTTGGGAGCCAGGAAAGTCACCTGAGTGGAGGCCAAGATTCCATTTCAGAAGCATCTTCTTGGATGCAAAAAAAAGTGAGGAAAGCCATGGGCAACTGCGAAAGTCTAGGCTGAGGCTACACTTCAGCAGCTTCTCAAAAGCCCACGTGTCTGGAATCAGACCCCGACAGCCCAACTGCGTATCCATGAAGAATGACTCTCTTTCTGTCTCTGACTTCCAGCCTGCTTTTTCAGGCTGCCCTAGCCTCTGAGTGAGGCAAGGGGCATTCCTAACTTTCTTCTAACTTCATCAGTTCACTTTTTGTTTTTTGTCAGTCTGAGTCTGCAAACAGCTCAGGCTGCAGACTTGTTATCGCAAGCGAAACAAGTCTAAGGAGGTTGGCTGCACACACCAGACTTCAGGGGATGGAGTTGAACGAAAGTTCAATGAACCGTATCAACGTAAGAATTGCTCTGTGTTCTTTTTCTCTCCCTAGGAAAGAATAATTTAGCCTTGAGGTCTGAGAAAGAATAATTTAGCCTTGAAGGCTGAGATATAAAAATAAACTTGTAGATTGCTAAGCAGGCAGCTATTAGTAAGAGATCTCTTTGTGTGTTTCTGTGTGTGTTTTTGTCTTGTCTTTTGTGTTCATCCTGCAGCCGTCATAACAGGCCCTGGCAAACTGGCTCCTGCTTTCATTGATTCTATCTATTGTTTTATTCTACTCAATTTTACTTATTTATTCTCTAATCTTTATTATGCCCCTTCTTCTACTGACTTTGGGGCTCATTTGTTCTTCCTTTTCTAGTTTGTTAATTGAGAGTTTAGACTGTTCATTTCAAATTTTTCTTCTTTCTTGAGGTAGTCCTGTATACTTCCCTCTTAGCACGGACTTCACTGCGTCCCACAGATTTTGTGGTATTGAATTATTGTTGTCATTTGTCTCCATATACTGCCTGTTCTCTGTTTTTATTTGGTTATTGATCCATTGATTATTTAGGATCATGTTATTAAGACTCCTTGTGTTTGTGGGATTTTTTTTTGTTTTCTTTCTGTAATTTATTTCTAGTTCCACACCTTTGTGATCTGAGAAGATGGTTGATACAATTTCAATCTTTTTGAATTTACTGAAGGTCTTTTTGTGGCCTAGTATATGATCTATTATTGAAAATGCTCTGTTTGCACTTGAGAAGAATGTGTATCCTGTTGCTTTGAATGGAGTGTTCTGTAGATGTCCATTAGGTCCATCTCTTCTAATGTGTTGTTCAGTGTTTCTGTCTCCTTATTTATTTTCTGTTTGGTTGATCTGTCCTTTGGAGTGAGTGCTGTGTTGAAGTCTCTTAGAATGAATGCATTACATTCTACTTCCCCTTTTAATTATGTTAGTGTTTGTTTCACATGTGTAGGTGATCCTGTGTTGGGTGCATAGATATTTATTATAGTTATGTCCTCTTGTTGGACTGACCCCTTTATCATTATATAATGTCCTTCTTTGTCTCCTGTTTCTTACTTTGTTTTGAAGTCTATCTTTTCAGATACAAGTACTGCAACTCATGCTTTTTTCTCCCTATTAGTTGCATGAAATATCTTTTTCCACCCCTTTTCATTCAGTCTGTGTATGTCTTTGGGATTGAAGTGAGTCTCTTGTGGGCAGTATATAGATAGTTTTGTTTGTTTATCCATTCAGTGACTCTATGTCTTTTGATTGGTGAATTCAGGTCATTTACATTTAGGGTGATTATTGATAAGTATGTACTTATTGCCATTGAAGCCTTAGATTTGTGGTTACCAAAGCTTCAAGGGTAATTCCTTTACTATCTAACAGTTTAATTTAACTCACTTCGTATGCTATTACAAACACAACCTAAAGGTTCTTTTTTTTCCCACCTTTTCTTCCTCCTCCATTCTTTATCTATTAGGTATCATACTCTATACTCTTTGTCTATCCCTTGATTGTCTTTGCAGGTAGTTGCTTTGATTTTGCATCTGCTTAGTAATTAATTGTTCTACTTTGCTGTGGTTTTATTTCCCCTGTTGACAGCTATTTAGCCTCAGGAATACTTCCACCTACAGCAGTCCCTCCAAAATGCACTGTAGAGGTGGTTTGTGGGAGGTAAATTCTCTCAGCTTTTGCTTATCTGAAAATTGTTTAATCCCTCCTTCAAGTTTAAATTATAACCTTACTGGGTAGAGTATTCTTGGTTCTAGGCCCTTCTGTTTCATTGCATTAAATATATCATGCCACTCCCTTCTGCCCCGTAAGGTTTCTGTTGAGAAATCTGATGATAGCCTGATGGGTTTTCCTTTGTATGTGATCTTTTTTCTCTTTCTAGCTACTTTTAAAAGTTTGTCCTTTTCCTTGATCTTTCCATTTTAATTATTATATGTCTTGGTGTTGTCTTCCTTTGGTCCTTATGTTGGGAGATGTGTGTGTCTCCATGGCTTGAGAGACTATCTCCTTCCCCCGATTGTGGAAGTTTCAGCAATTATCTCCTTAACGACACTTTCTATACCTTTTTCTCTCTCTTCTTCTTTTGGTACCCCTATAATGTGAATATTGTTCCTTTTGGATTGGTCACACAGTTCTCTCAATATTCTTTCATTCTTAGAGATCCCTTTTTCTCTCTGTGCTTCAGCTTCTTTGTATTCCTCTTCTCTAATTTCTATTCCATTTACTTTCTCTTTTACTACATCTAATCTACTTTTAAATCCCTCGATTGTATGTTGCATTGATGGAATTTCTTAATGATTTAATCTCTATCCTAAATTCGTCCCTGAATTCTTGAATATTTTTCAGTACCTCCATAAGCATGTTTATGATTTTTATTTTGAACTGTCTTTCAGGAAGATTGGTGAGTTCAGTTTCATTTGGCCCTTTTTCTGGGGTTTGCATGATTATTGTTTGAACCAGGTTCCTTTGACTTTTCATATTTCTTCATCACGCTGTCTAGTGCCCAGAAGCTCCAGTCTCTGGGGTTGCTCAGCCCCTGGAGTGAGATTGGGGGTCGCAGCTGAGCGGTGCTGGTGCCTGGGGATAGGAAAGAGCTGTTTCCTGCTTCCCAGATGCAGTGCCTCTCTCCAGTATCAGAGCCAGTAGGCTGAGCACACCAGCGTTAGCCTCTGTGCTTTTCATCTGTAGCTGTTGTATGCGGGGCCTCCCTCTGGCTGGCCTGATGCCAGCACAGTGACTGCTGGTTTGTGAGCCGGTGCTGGCATGTCAGGAAGAAGGCACAGCAGGCTGCATATCACAGTGGGGGGCCTCGGAGTTGAGTAGCCAGCCAGAGGGATGGAGCACCTTAACTCCTGAAAGTTCCCAACCTTTTGGGCAGAACGCACCCAGATACCCTTGTCCACCTATTCCTCCTCCCGCGCAGCCAACTCCATGCAAACCCCACACCCTCAGCAGCCCTCTCACCGCTAGGAAGCCAATCGTACTGCTCGCCTTTCCTTTGTCCCAGAGCAGCCAGATGTGGATCCCTGTCCTCCACAAATGGCTGGAATCTCAGTCTCTCAAGTGTTCTGCCTGTCTTAGCTTTCCAACCTCACTGATCTCCAGAGCACCATGCAATGTAGGTTTGTGCTCCAAAGCAGATCTCCAGGGCTGGGTGTTCAGCAGTCCTAGGCTTCCTCCCTCTCCTTGCTCGATTTCTCTTCCTCCCGCTGGTGAACTAGGTAGGGGAAGGGCTTGGGTCCCGCCAGATCAAGGCTTTGTTACGTTACCCTGTTTCATGAGGTCTGCTCTGTTCTCCAGGTGTATGCTGTCTGGTTCAGCCTTCTTTCCTGTTGATATTTTAGGATTCGTTGTATTAACTATATTTTCGTATTGTATGTGGTTTTTGGAGGAGTTCTCTGTCTCACCTCTCACACTGCCATCTTGAATCGCTCAAAAGTATTCCTTTTGATACTTTGTAATTGTGCATACATGGCACTATACATTTATCAAAACACATAGAATATTACAGCACAAAATAACCTTAATGCAGGTAATGAAAAAATAAATAAAGGATTAGAATACTAAATATATAAAAAATCCTGGAGATTACTGAGTAGAAAGCAGACTGCACAAAACATCCTAACTGCAGTATAAATGCACAGAGCGATGTCACTGAAAAGGGAAAAGGATGGAGAAAACAATCCTAACCTAGACAGCTTTTGAAATGAGTGGAGTCTGTAAAACTAAAAGCATACAAGCACTGCATTCTAATTGATAAAGTTGCTTGCCAGAGGCATATGCGTTAATAATTCTGAAAATTCTGCAAATGAATTCTCCAATTGAAAGATGAAGTAAATAGATAGTGAATAGAAATAGCTGGGCTTCTCACTGTTGGAGCTGAAGTTTAAAGATAAATAAAGGGAGGAATCAAGTTATCCATATGGTATTTGTCAGAGGCATCAGCATTCACTCATTCTCTGGTTAAAACACATGCAGTAATGTATATAATAAACATTTACAGGTATGTGTATGCATATATACATTGCCTTGCTCTTTCAGCTGATATGGTCTAGAAACAACAACCCCCCAGTAGCAATGGACACACTAGCACCTTGCTCTTGGTTTCTAACACCATTATCCAATAAAAGGAACAAGAGCTCTTCGGAGAAAGTGCTGGTTGTTGGACTGGAAAAGGAAATGTAAGATGAGCCGATAGCAGCTAAGTGCCAGGAAATAAGAACATATCAAAAAACAAAAAGAAAAATCTCAGTAATGAGGGATTTATAAAAAACAACTTAAGGTACAACTAAAAGAGAACATGACAATGTTCTAAAGTGAACATGACAATGTCACTAAAAGTGACAATGTCACAATGTGATAGTGAAGAGGAGTTAAGGAGACATAATGACTAAATGTAATGTGGCATCCTTGATGGGATTCTGGACAGTAGAAAAGCTATGGAAATTTGAATAAAGTGTGAACTTCAGTTTATAATAATGGATCAGTATTATTTTATTAATAGTGGCATGTACACCATAATAATCTAAGACCTCAATAATAGGATAAAGTGGTTATGGGGATGGGGGAGCCTGTGTACTGTATTCACATTTTTTCTGTATATCTGCTCTGAAAAATAAATTCCATTAGCACTTTTGAAAATGCAGTTGCATGGGGCTCAGAAGAACAAAGTATGGATTTATATCCATCTATCTATCTGTCTGTCATCTACTCATTCATTTAACAAATTGGGAGAGAATAATATTGATCCACAAGTTGTTCAGCTTAATGGAATAAAAAACAGGGAAATTAGTGCAAACCTGTACTTAGCCAAACATATAATCTGCATATCTGTTCTCTAGACCATCTTCTTTTCAAGAGTGCTGGTGGGTTAAGACTGCAAGCCTAGGTACTGGCAGTCACCGTCCTATCTTGTCCCGATATTTTTTTTAAATGTGGAAGATTAGGCAGCATGGCTAATAAAATGATATTTTCCTGATAAAAGTTGCAACGCTGACTATAAAACACTTTTATTATTCATGAATGGCTTGTTGAAAGAGTTTTTCAATTTCTTCTATTAATTTTACTACTGAGTCTATTTTTAAAATTAAAAATAAAAAGTAATAGGGCAGTGGCAAGGAATAAGATAGAAATATAACCACTAGAGTATGAATTATTTGTTGAGGTAAACAGTTAATTTTTAAAGAGAAAATAAGTGTGAATATTTTTGCCTCTTGTTTCAGGGAAATATGCATTAAATATTTGATTTGGGATACTTACACAGGAAGGCAGAATTGATAAAGGAAACTAATATTATTTGAAAACCTATTGTGTTCCAGGTCCTGAGCTGACATTTATGGAAATGACATATTATTTAATTATCACCTGTCTAGTTCCAACTACCAAAACAACATAGACTGTGTGGCTTAAATAACAGACATTTTCACAGTGCTGAATGGGGAATTCCAAGATCAAAGTGCTGGCTGATTTGATTCAGTATGAAAACTTTCTTCCTGGTTTGTACAAAGCTGTCTTCTCTCTGTCCTCACTTGGAGAGAGAGAGAGAGATCGTTTCTCTTCCTCTTCTTATTGGGTCATTAGCCCTGTGAGGGGTACCCACGCTTATGACCTCATTACTAATTACTTTCTAAAAGCCCCACTTCCAAATGTTATCATATGGGGGGTTAGGGCTTCAACCCAATGAATTTTGAGAGGATGGAGTTATTCCATAACATCACCGTAAACTGAAAGATTATATATCATTTTGCTCCATTTATTCTTAGTTTTACAGATAAGGAAACTAAGGCTCAGGCAAGTTCAGTGAGTTTTATGAGGTCTACCAACAACTTCAGGTCTCACTCAATGATGCTGGCCAAGTTGTGCTCAGATATATTTTTCAGAGAGAGATAATTAAAAAATAATAAACCTAAAATCTCAGTGACAAAAAAAAAATCTCAGGGGCTTAGTACTGGGGGGATTTCTTTTTCCTTTCACTTTCACAATACACTTCAAGTTGGCAGGAACTACTGTTTATCCTATTTGCCAGGACTGACATGCCCAAGGGGTTTGTGGTCCTCAAATAGGGGCACTGCAATGGCCAGCTGAGTAGGAGAGACAGAGAACCTATAGGAATCATGCTGGTATTTATTTAATAGCCATTTCTGCCTACATTCTTTTGGCCAGGATTCAGTTCCAAGATCACAACCGACTGCAAAGGGGGCTTAAAGATGTAGTCTTGCTATATGTCCAGGAAGAAAAGGGAGGAGAAAAGGGAAGGTATAATAAATAACTATTCTCAACCTATGTAGGCATTCGTTTCCCAGGTCACAGTCCTCTGCCATGAAGGAAGTCGATTCCAGCAACTCAGGCACAGTTGGGGTGTAAGGTGTGATGTCGCCTACAAGTGGATGGAAGTGAAAGGTGAAGACTTCTATTAGGGAGACTTCTCCCACCAACAGACATGGCAAGGGAAGTCACAATGTTTTTGGGAAAGGAGAGGGGCAGTGGAAGTATAAGAGTGGGAAATCGGCAATACCTAAGAAGTGCTGATTAGCCAGTAAAAAAAAAAAAAAACCTTCAGATGAAACCAAGAGGTAATTAAACCTTAGGGAGTAAACCAGGCTGACTGCACTGTGAAGCAGTAGGCTTTCACTTTTAGCACCACTTCTTGAAGTATGGTGAAAGAGAGTGATCTTTGAGTTGTATGGACAAACCATTTGTGGTAGTCGGCCATTCTCCTGATTGTTAAAAAGAGTTAGCTTGAGCCAAGTCCTGAGGAATATGGACCATTTTGCTGTCTTGAGATGGACTATCTCTAGGTACCAGTATTCCCATTAAATAACAATCAGGGATCTGAATTTTCACTGAAATGTTGGGTTTGCAGGCTGAACCCCAACAATACCACTGCAAAAAGAGAAAGCATTTGATCTTGATTCTTCTAAGTCTAGAGATAGCCCAACAGGAAGTCTAGGCAGTCAGCAGAATTGGAGATCCTATTGTACTTTCCCATCTTTCTTCTTGTCAAACCCTGATTCTTACTTCCTATAGGCATAGATGAGTGCAGTCTTCAAAACTCCAACTTTCTCTACTCTGGTAAACCTTACATCTGGCTTCCAGACTAGTACTATAATGGCAATTCTTTTTGTTTTAACCATTCCATCATCATGTCTTTTATTTTCTAGCTTATTTCTTTGCTGGCACATTTAATTTTGCCTAAAATACAGAGCTTAATTATTCTTTAAACAGAAAAATCTACTTTATGATATTCACCACCACTTTTCCTTTCATGTTTTGGTCAACTATAGTTATCTCACATACTGAATTAACTGACTTAAGAACTTTACCTTACTTTGTCCCCTACTTTTAAAGTCTAACACTGTTACATAGAAGTTATTCAACAAATGTGTGAAATAATAAATTGCATTAGTTTAGGCTGATGGTAGCCAAGACAGGGGTCTTTCCTTGTTTCTTGAACATGCAGTTACTTCTGAATTTCTAAGTTCACCCAGAGTATGAATATTTCATCAACAAGGCAAATGTCTGAAGATATTGAATGACAGTACAAATAAATTAATAGCTCTATATTTTGCACATTAATGTATCAAAAGGAAAGTCCCTTTACATATAACCTGAAAATCTTGCAATGTAATGGTTTAAAAATCAAACAAATGCTAAATTTTAGCTTTTTTGGTTAAATATATCATATGACTTTGCAGAATCCAACCCATCTAATCATAGAATTATGTCTGGAGTATTTAAAAAATATAGATTTATCTATGATAAATAACCCAAGAGGTTACAATTCAAAGCTCTTAGACAACACTTATGTATTTGTATTAATAAAAATACTGAATATTCTCCAAGGATATTCCAATGATTAGCCAAGTTTTGGAAACAATGATTTAATACAAATATACTATTGTATAACTTGATTTAAAAAATTCTGCCTAAATCATCGTTCATCATTAATGAGACAGTATTCTCTAATCACTGGGGTGACCTTTGACTTTAATAAACTCCCAAATAATTAAAGGTCACAGTGGAGTATTTCACAAATCATTATTTGAGCAATCAGGGAATTTTTTATTTCAGAGAAATTTTGCTGAATCAGGCTAACTCTATTGTTGTAAAAACTGACTAGAAATGTCCAATCGGGTATTTTTGGTAGTGCTCAGAGTGGCTGATTTCTGACTACTTAATTGAAACTTTTACTGTCACTTCGCTTTTGAAAATGTTTAAATTGTCCATCATTTTATAAAATGATTGCAGCAATGGAAAGTTAAGAAGCTTATATGGCCATACTTTTCATTCATGAAGCTGGGAGGCAGAATGTTTCCATTGAAAGACAGCCACACAAAACTGAATTCCAATACCTATTCCAGCACCTAGCATCCTTGTAACAACAGAGGTTGTCTGATATCTTCTAAATTCAATATTCTTTCCAGTAAAATGGACAACTGTGTAGCTATATAAAACTAATACCTTTAGAGTAAATGATTCTATGCCCATTTCAGCCATGTTTTAATGAAAGATGTCAGTGGGGCACTTCCTGGCATCAGAGATGGCATGTGATCCAAATACTGATAGGCCAAGGGGTGTCAGTTCATAAAGATCCAAACTGGATATTTTAATCTTTCCTGTTTGGTGAGGAATGTTCAGGTTTAGAATTTGTTGGCAGTCTTCATTCTTGACAAATGGAAGATGTAGATATAGGAGATAATATTGCCAATACAGAGAGAGGCAAATTTACTGGTCAAAGGAAAGACTTTTGGTGACTTTTTCTTATTTGAAGGGATTGTCTGGTGCCCAAATGCCTTTGCTTATTTAAGAAATTTCTCTCCGTAGTTAGTCATGCAAAGGACCAGAATCCTCCTATGACAGAAATCTAAAGGGGAGCAGGCTAATTTCTGGGCATGTCTAATGAGATGCTTTTCTCCTATTGTCTGTAAATGGTGTGGAAAACCCAGAGCAACCATGAGAATGTATTTGGAGATAACATATGAGAATGTACTAGGAAAACCTATGTAAAAGTTCAGTAATTCTTGGATAGGAGGCTAATTCTAAAAGAAAAAAGATTTGAAGCTTATTCATATTGATGGAAACTTAAATGGTTTGAAGAGAAATTGGCATCTTCACTCATTCTATAAATATTTTACTGAGTACCTACTATGCTTCCAACACGTTTCAAGTCACTGGAGATATAATAGTAGTACACAAACAAACAAAAACAAGAACACCACAAATGGTTCTTATGAGGTTTACATTATAAAGGTATTCAAGCATATGTTGGAACAGAGGAGATACTTCGTCAGGCAAAAAAAAGTGTCATTGACAGCTGGTTTCCCAAGGCTTAGATGGGAGTAGGGGAGTAGAAAACTTCCCTCACAGTGAATGGGGGACATGCATTTGTGCACATGTGCATGTGTTAATTAAATTAATATAATATAGTTGTTTCAATTAAGAGGGATACAATCTTAGAGATATTTAGTATGAATTGATATACTATGCTTTAATAACTGTTACTTCTTTGGTTCATTATTAATCTGGTCACATAGTGTTAAGCCTTCTGTTTACTTTTGAGCCATTTTCCACTTGAGTTATGGAGTTTATAAATTAGCAGTTGAACATTTGTATTTATATTTTTAATGCCATGTTTTGGCTTATTTTGACCAAATGTCAGGCTACTAGACTGTTGAAAGAACCTGTCAAAAGTCTCCTGCATCTAAAAATCTACCATTTTCTAACACCTGGTGAGAAAAGAGTTACACACCGACGGTTAACACCTTGGGAGGTAGCGGTGAGGTCTAGGTCTCTTAATTGTAAGTCTTCTTATCTCTGCCTCCTAAGAAGACTGGAAAGTCTTCTCACCTACACCTCATAAGTAACTAGAAAAATTACCTAATACCTCCAGACTTTATTTCACACATTTGTAAAGAGGAGACACTAATCTCTTACTGTAGTGTCATTATAGTGAGAATTAACAAGTACTAAACATGATTCTCTAAATACAAAAATTATTACATCAACTAGACATTTTTTTTAAAAAAAGCTATAAATATTATTCTTTCTCCCATGCCTCTTCTGCTTTAAAAAACCACTCTCTAGTCTATTAAGATCTCATGAATTATTTTTAGTTTGTGCCAAACAGTGTGATTGACGCTTGGTATATATTGGAATAAGGAGTTCAAGAAAACAAAAACACAAAATGCTTCCAGCTTATACTTCTATACTGTCAATTTTTGTCTCACACTGAGCAACTTCAAACAATCAGAGGCAGTAAAGCAGTTCTCAATCTTCTCTTTGTATTTATGAAACTTTATTGGGAATTTTCAGGAATGGTCTCCAGCAAAAGCTATTTCATCAGTTACAATTTCTGTTTTCTATTCTCAGAGAGTAGTTCTGAGTGGGTCTTCTAAAACTCCCTTGATCTAACTCATTTGCAGATGTGGTGCACATGATTTTAACTCCATATATGTCATCTCCCATTCATACTTCTTCTCTTAAAAGTCTGTTAAAATTTACCCATAGATTAAATCAACACCACCAAATGAAGCTAAATCAATTTCGAGTGCACTTCCTGCTTTCCAAACAGATTCACACCAAGATGGAGTGACATCACCAAGATGGTGACATAGTTCATACCTGATTTGGTCCCCCTGACAAGAAGAACAACTAACAACTATTCAAGAACAGGACACTGCTGAGGGAATCCTAGAACACAGGGGTGAGGCCAAAGCAGCCCCCTGCATCTCGGAGACAAAGACAGACTGCATTAGAAGGGTAGGAGGAGCAGCTACATGCCTACAACATTGCCTCTCCTCTCAGGCCAGCTCAGCACCAGGCAGAGATATTTTCCTTGAGCCTGCAACATCTCCAGTGGGAAAGGAGCACAGAGGCAACCAGCCAACCACCAACTCTGTGAAGAGTGTCTTCCAACCCCATCTGACCAGGAGGGCTGGCAACTTCTGGAAGCTGTGTAGCCAGCAGTGCTCAAGCTGAGAGGCGAGCTGTCAAAGCCAAGAGTTAGTGAAGAAAATCCAGTGGCCTGTTCATCCAGGGTAATTGGAATGCAGGTCAGCTTGAGTTAAGACAACAAAGAGCTTTACCAGCTTTAGAGCTACTTCTCCCACTGAGCTCCGTCAGTGATTCTAATCTAAAGATCCTCTCATTGCTGAATATACCCTTCAGCCTGCCAGGCCAGGGAAGTTAATTCATAGCCCAATCGACTACTAAATATAGTCCACAGTCCAGGCCACCTAGTAGGGCTTGCCAGGGAATCCAGGCAACCACAGAGCCCATTTTACAGCCTCACTTGGGTAGTGAACCAAATGAATTTGGCAACAATCAATATTACAACTCAATTTCAACGTTTTGTTTACATACAAAAATAACTACACAAGCAATCTGAATATACAGGAATTAATTTTCTCAGGCTTTTCCTTGCCTTGGAAAAAGAAAAGAAAGCGTCTACCTTTGTATAACTTAAATCTAGAATGAATCTTAATGAACATCTAGGATGATATAATCTTTCCTCATACCTCTTTCATTTATTTTTTTTAAGTTGATGAAGAGACAGATAAATAAACAAAGGGCTTCATGAATTTATTATATGAAACCATGGAGGACGCCTATCCAAATCTGTCAAATCTAAGTGGCCTGGAGTCATATATCTGGGTAGCAGCCTGAAAGTATGTGTATTTGAATTTGTACCAAGTCACAGCCATGTAGAGACAATGGCCCAGTAGGAGCAAAAATAAAAATGCTGTTAATAATTCTTTCTTAACAAGTATACCAAATTAACTAATTCTGTGGCTAAATTTATGATAACTGATAATTATGATTAATTGATGTAATGAATAAATTTAATCAATGGGTGCTTAAAATAATGGACAAACTTATCTATTTGGCTTGAGTATAGGTAAATATATATAATACCAGTAAATCTATAGATTCCACAGATATCAAATCTATAGATTCACTTTGTGGAAGTGAAATTTTTATTTATGGTCTATGTTTTGGGAACAAAGGAGATAAAATCAACACACGTTTTCTTCCCTATATTCAATTGCTCTAATGCAATAAATTATTCCAGGGATGGAAAGCCCATATTGCTCATATGAGCTCATGTGTTTCATCAATAAGTATGGCTCAGAAATCTAAAAATAAAGCATATTAATTAAGCCTAATTATGTTCTGAGAAGTTTTTGATTAAAGTATCTATATCTATGTCTGTCTATATTTATCTTTATAGGAAATTGGTTTTCCAGGTCCTTGAAGCTGTTTTATTTTTATTCCTCCCTCCCTTTTATCTTTTTTATCAACTTGGGGCAAAAATCTGTAGTGTTGCATACAGTGCTAGTTTGAGAAAGTTTCTAAAGAGTCAGGAGTATTCAGGAGCAGAGTACCATGCATAATTAATAATATTTGCCTCTTTCGTTCCAGATATTCGATGATCCACACTGTTAGTTCCTGGTCTATATCTTTATGCCCTTAAGTTCTTCTACTACTGACTATAATTTCTCTAAAGTTTGTCATAATACAAAGATCCTTTTTAGATCTAATTTCCCCACTGTTACAGAAAGCCTTGAATCACATACTGTCTCATATCTCTTGTCATATCAAAGTGTTGATGCCGGTCAAGTCACGTGTAGTCCACAGTCCACTGTGTCACTGCTAAACGTTCACCTAATCAAGGTTGGGATAGTCAAGACTTCCCTTTCAAGGTCTAGATTTGGGTCACAGAGACTCAATTAATCACTGTTTGGAACTAGAGCTCAAAGGTGGGTAAGAGAGATATCTAGAGACCCTATTGCTTAGAAATGTTGATTTAATAGTTCTAAGTTACCTAAACCGAGGAATAAAATAACAGCAGCCCATGAACTCCAGAAGCCTTCTTCTTTTAACAAGGCAGTTTTTTTTTTTACCAGTTAGCTTTTATCATCATACAGACACATAAATATGTCTTGCCTCCTGTCTTTGTATTATATGAAACATCTGGGTGCAGGATTCTTTTCCATTGGAACTTTGTCAATGATGTAGAAATGTTTATGGCTGGACAAAGTTGCAATTTAATTAGTGTTTAGGGAGATTGTGTACACTTCTTTACCTATATGTTGTTTTTTCTTGTTCCCCCCCAAATCCTTATGGTATTAGTGATGTGTTCTGGTGACTCCTTTGCACATAATGGGTCTTATGGAAATAGCACTGTGGCAGGACCTTCTGAAATGTGAAGTGGAGAGAAGAAAGCAGAAGGATAAATGATAAGTTGAAGAAAAAGAAGGAAGGGAAGGATGGTGATATAATGTGGGAGTAGCCTCTCATGGAAACAAGTGAGGGACCCCATTGCCTCTACAAGAATGAAACATCAATCATTTTTCCTCCATTCTAAATTTCATGAGGGCTGCTTTTTCTGCCACTGGGTTCCATATAGTTCCTCACTCATCTCATTTTTACTTTCATTCTCAGATTATTAGAATATCCATTCCTCATGGATAAACACAAATGTCAAAGCTACTGGGAGGTATCCCCTAATCACTGAAGCCCAAATTAATCATTCTTTCATTTGCACTCTCAGAATTATGCTTATGAATTTATTTAATATTAATTTCACCCTATCATAATTTATTACTAATAAATCATCCTTTGCCCTACTCTAAAGCTGCATTAAGATAGTGATTAGTTCTGGTGTAGAATTGTGTACAGTAAATATCCTTCATATAAGATAAAAAGAAATAATCATTAAAACCTTACCATTAAGCACAAGACTACATTTTAAAAATATATCTTGGAGCTGTTAATACAACTACTCTATCAAAGGCTCTAATTCTCATTTTACAGATAACAGAACTTGAAAAGAATATATATAACTTTAATGGTGAAAGATACAAGTCAAAAGCTTTCTGATGTCAATGCCCATGAAACTCAATAATTCCTGGAAGGAATTTTAATTCCTGGTTTGATGGTCTAACCAAGATGAAAGGCTGACCTTGGATCACACAATTTTGTTTAGATTAACATGAGATGAACTAAGCCATGGCTTTATTGATGATCCTTAACAAGACTTTGACGGGCTCTGTAATCTTTCTTCTTTAGCAGTTTGGGAAAACTTTGCTGTAAACACTTCAAAGGGAGTAAGTTTATCTCATCTCATAAACAATTCTCTGCATATGTATCTGAAAGAAAGGTCAAGTAAACGAAAAAAAAAAGGCAGTGACACACTGCCTCTATGGGATCCTGTATATAAAGAGCCCACTGAAGAAAGTGAAGGTAACAAATTTATTCTCACAGTGAAGTGGGAGGATCAGTGTCCACTGTGGGTTCATTCAGATTCCATTAATTCAGTAAGTGTGCTAATTCAAGTCCTGGCAATTCAAAATATGCCATTCTAATCATGTCAAAAAAAAAAGTAGGTTTAATAATTCAAAAAGAATTGCACATGAAAATTATTTTATAGAACTAAATTATCCTTCAACCACATTTAACAACATTCTACACAGGTACTATGTCTTTTTATTTTCAATACTTTGCTCAAATGGTTCCCCACCGCTAAACAAAATTTACCTTTCCAAGCACTACTTGTACTTTTGCTCCTCTAAACACTATCTCTACTGTAAGATCCAGCCCAAATGCCGTGTCCTCCAACAGTCTTCCTCCTTTATGCAAGCTCAGAGAGATCACTGTCAAATTTCTAAATCATTATATTTCCCTCTCTCATGAATTGGAAGGCAAAAACACAGTTTAAACAAACAACCTGAGGAACTGACTTAAATATTTGAAAAAATCGTTTTAACTATCATGTAATCTTATGCTCAAATAAGACTCAGACGAATGACATAATCATCCAAAGCACACATTGTTTTTGTTTTCACTCCCTGCCCCCCACCCCCAAGCAAACTTTCCGAAGTGCTCTGCTCAGCCTGGAGGGGTGGCTGCTCCCTGGATCAGCTCTTCCTGTACTCCTAGGGTTCTAATACTTTACTTGGTCATTTAATCCTGTTACTAGTTACTAGTTCTTTTTTGAGGGTGTGTGGTAAAATATGCATAATATGAAATTTACTAATTTAACCCACATTAAGTGTGCAGTTCTGTGGCATTAAGTACATTCACATTTTTGTGTGACTATCACCACCATTCATCTCCAAAAGTTTCAAACAAAAAGCCTGGTGTTTGGGAAAAAGAGCTCTACAACTTTGAGGCAGGGAAATTTGGGCATACCCCTCAAAATCACATATGCACAGACCTTTGGCCAAACAATTCCATATCTCAGAGTTTATTCTACAGATAAATGCATATGTGTACAAATGATAGATGTCTGAGATGTGGCATTGTGTATAAAGTTTACATTGTACATGAAGGCAGAAGATTAGAAACTAGTAAATACTGATCATTAAGGAACTTTAAGCAAGAACTTTTGTACATCCAATGTTATAGAATACTTGGAACTGTCAAAAAAAGACAACAAGGAAGTTCTTTATCTACAGTTCTAAGATGGGATGACGTTAAAATACAAGGCAAAAGCAAGTAAAACCGTAGGGCAGAATGGTGTGTGGAACGTGTTAACTTTTGTGGGAAAAAATAAAAATATACTGATGTACATTTCTGTTTGTACATGGAAATTCTGGAAGGATACACAGGGGCTAATGGTGACCATACGAAGAGGGAAATCCTTCAGAGCAAACCTTTGTACCACTTAAACTTTGAACTACCAGTTCATTACTTTTTTTTAAATTTTGGTATCATTAATGTACAATTACATGAGCAACATTATGGCACTAGACTCTCCCCAGTATCAAGTCCCCACCACACACCCGATTACAGTCACTGTCCATCAGCGTAGTAAGATGCTATAGAATCATTACTTGTCTTCTCCGTGTTGTACTGCCTTCCCCATGCCCCACCAGCTACATTATGTGCGCTACTTGTAATTCCCCTTTCCCTCCTTATCCCTCCCTTCCCACCCATCTTCCCCAGTCCCTTTCCCTTTGAAAACAGTTAGTCCATTCTTGGGTTCGGTGAGTCTGCTGCTGTTTTGTTCCTTCATTTTTTTCTTTGTTCTGATATTCCACAGATGAGTAAAATTATTTGGTACTTGTCTTTCTCCGTCTGGCTTATTTCACTGAGCTTAATATCCTCTAGCTCCATCCATGTTGTTGCAAATGGTAGGATTTGTTTTCTTCTTATGGCTGAATAATATTCCATTGTGTATATGTACCACATCTTCTTTATCTATTCATCTAATGATGGACACTTAGATTGCTTCCATTTCTTGGCTATTGTAAATAGTGCTGTGATAAACATAGGGGTGATATGTCTTTTTGAAACTGGGCTCCTGCATTCTTTGGGTAAATTCCTAGGAGTAGAATTCCTAGGTCAAGTGGTATATCTATTTTGAGTTTTTTGAGGAACCTCCAAATTGCTTTTCACAATGCTTGAACTAATACACTTTCCCACCAGCACTGTAGGAGGGTTCCCCTTTCTCCACATCATTGCCAACATTTGTTGTTGTTTGTGTTTTGGATGTTGGCTATACTCACTGGTGTGAGATGATATCTCATTGTGGTTTTAATCTGCATTTCTCTGATGATTAGTGATGTGGAGCATCTTTAAGTGTGCCTGTTGGCCCTCTGAATGTCTTATTTGGATAGCTGTCTGTTCAGATCCTCTGCTAATTTTTTAATTGGATTATTTGCTTTTTGTTTTTTGAGGTGTGTGAGCTCTTTATATATTTTGGATGTCAATCCTTTACCGAATATGTCATTTATGAATATATTCTCACATACTGTAGGATGCCTTTTTGTTCTACTGATGGTGCCTTTTGCTGTACAGAAGCTTTGTAGTTTGATATAGTCCCACTTGTTCATTTTTGCTTTTGATTCCCTTGCCCAGGGAAGATGTGTTCATGAAGAAGTCATTCATATTTATGTCCAAGAGATTTTTGCCTATGTTTTTTTCTAAGAGTTTTATGGTTTCATGACTTACATTCATCTCTTTCATCCATTTTGAGTTTATTTTTGTGTTTGGGGTTAGACAATGATCCAGTTTCATTCTCTTACATGTAGCTGTCCAGTTTTTCCAAGACCAGCTGTTGAAGAGGCTGTCATTTCCCCATTGTATATCCATAGCTCCTTTATCGTATATTAATTGACCATATATGTTTGGGTTAATATATGGACTCTCTATTCTGTTCCACTGGTCTGTGGGTCTGTTCTTGTGCCAGTACCAAATTGTCTTGATTACTGTGGCTCTCTGGTAGAGCTTGAAGTTGGGATATGAGATCATCCCTGCTTTATTCTTCCTTCTCAGGATTGCTTTGGCTATTTGGGGTCTTTTGAGGTTTCATATACATTTTAGAACTATTTTTTCCAGTTCATTGAAGAATGCTGTTGGGATTTTGATAGGGATTGTATTGAATCTGTAGATTGCTTTAGGCAGGATGGACTTTTGACAATATTCATTCTTCCTACCCAAGAGCATGGGATGCATTTCCATTTTATAGTGTCCTCTTTAATTTCTCTTAAGATTGTTTTTTAGTAGTTTCAGGGCATAGGTCTTCAACCTCCTTGGTTAGGTTTATTCCTAGGTATTTTTTTTTTTATGCAGTTGTAAATGGAATTGTCTTGATTTCTCTTTCTGCTAGGTCATCATTAGTGTGTAGGAAAGAAACATATTTCTGTGTATTAATTTTGTATCCTGCAACTTTACTGAATTCAGATACTAGTTCTACTAGTTTTGGTGTGGAGTCTTTAAGGTTTTTTATGTACAATATCATGTCTTCTGCAAATAGTGACAGTTTGACTGCTTCCTTAACAATATGGATGCATTTTATTTCTTTGTGTTTTCTGATTGCTATGGCTATGACCTCCAGGACTATGTTGAATAAAAGGGAGGAGAATGGGCATCCCTGTCTTTTTCCAAATCTGAGGTGAAAAGCTTTCAGCTTCTCACTGTTAAGTATGATGTTGGTTGTGTCATATATGGCCTTTATTACATTGAGGTACTTGCCCTCTATACTCATTTTGTTGAAAGTTTTTATCATGAATGGATGTTGAATTTTGTCAAATTCTTTTTCAGCAACTCTGGAGATGATCATGTGTTTTTTGTCCTTTTTGTTGATGTTGAGGATGATGTTGATGGATTTTCAAATGTTGTAACCATCCTTGCATCCCTGAGATGAATACCACTTGATATTGGTGTATGATCCTCTTGATGTATTTTTGAATTTGGTTTGCTAATATTTTGTTGAGTATTTTTGCATCTATGTTCATCATGCATATTGGTCTATAATTTTCTTTTTTTTGTGGTGTCTTTGCCTGGTTTTGGCATTATAGTGATGCTGGCTTCATAGAATGAGTTTGGAAGTATTCCCTCCTCTTCTATTTTTTGGAAAACTTTAAGAAGAATGGGTATTATGACTTCTCTAAACGTCTGATAAAATTCAGCGGTGAATCCATCTGTCCTGGGGGTTTTGTTCTTGGGTAGTTTTTGGTTACCGATTCAATTTTGTTGCTGGTAAGTGGTCTGTTTAGATTTTCTATTTCTTCCTTGGTCAGTCTTGGAAGGGTATATTTGTCTAGAAAGTTGTCCATTTCTTCTAGGTTATCCAGTTTGTTAACATATAGATTTTCATAGTATTCTCTGATAATTCTTTGTGCTTCTCTGGCATCCATCATGAGTTTTTATTTCTAATTTCTGATACTTTTTATGTGTGTATATTCTCCTTTTCTTTTAATAAGTCTGGCTAGGGGTTTATCTATTTTGCTTATTTTCTCAAAGTACCAGCCCTTTGTTTCATTGAATTTTCTATTGTTTTATTCTTTTCAATTTTATTTATGTTTTCTCTGATCTTTATTATGTCCCTCCTACTGCTGATTTTGGGCCTCATTTGTTCTTCTTTTTCCAGTTTCAATAATTGTGACTTTAGCCTATTCATTTATTGTTCTTCCTTCTTTAAATATGCCTGGACTGCTACATACTTTCCTCTTAGAACTGTCTTCACTGTGTCCCACAGAAGATGGGGCATTGTGCTGTTGTTTCCATTTTTCTCCATATATTGCTTGATCTCTGTTTTAATTTGGTCATTGATCCATTGATTATTTAAGAGCATGTTGTTAAGCCTCCATGTGTTTTTGAGCCTTTTTGTTTTCTTTGTACAATTTATTTCTGGTTTTATACCTTTGTGATCTGAGAAGTTGGTTGGTAGAATTTCAGTCTTTTTGAATTTACTGAGGTTCTCTTTGTGCCCTAGTATGTGGTCTATTCCTGAAAATGTTCTATGTGCACTTGAGAAGAATGTGTATTCTACTGCTTTTGGGTGTAGAGTTCTGTAGATGTGTATTACGTCCATCTGTTCTAGTGTGTTGTTCAGTGCCTCTGTGTCCTTACTTATTTTCTGTCTGGTTGATCTGTCCTTTGGAGTGAGTTGTGTGTTGAAGTCTCCTAAAATGATTGCATTGCATTCTATTTCCTCCTTTAATTCTGTTAGTATTTGTTTCACATATGTTGGTGCTCCTGTGTTGGGTTCATATGTATTTATAATGGTTATATCCTCTTGTTGGACTGACCCCTTTATCACTACGTAATGTCCTTCTTTATCTCTTGTTACTTTCTTTGTTTTGATGTATATTTTGTCTGATACAAGTACTGCAACACCTGCTTTTTTCTCCCTATTGTTTGTATGAAATATCTTTTTCCATCCCTTCACTTTTAGTCTGTGTATGTCTTTGGGTTTGAAGTGAGTCTCTTGTAAGCAGCATATAGATGGGTCTTGCTTTTTTATCCATTCAGTAACTCTGTGTATTTTGATTGCTGCATTCAGTCCATTTACATTTAGGGTGATTATCGATAGATATGTACTTATTGTCATTGCAGGTTTTGGATTCATGGTTACCAAAGGTTCAAGGATAGCTTCTTTATTAACTTACCATCTAGCTTTAACTAACTTTTTATGTGATAATAAACACAGTCTGATGATTCTTTATTTCTCTCCATTTTTATTCTTCCTCCTCCACTCTTTATTTGTTAGGTGTTTCATTCTGTACTCTTTTGTGTTTCCCTTGACTGCTTTTGTGGATAGCTGATTTTATTTTTTGCCTTTAGTTAGTATTTTATTGGTCTGCTTTCTTTGCTGTGATTTTACTTTCTCTGGTAACATCTATTTAGCTTTAGGAATGCTTCCATCTGGAGTAGTCTCTTTAAAATACCCTGTAGAGGTGGTTTGTGGAAGGTATATTCCCTCAACTTTTGCTTGTCTGGAAATTCTTTAATCCCTCCTTCAAATTTAAATGATAATCTTGCTGGATACAGTAGTCTTGGTTTGAGGCCCTTCTGCTTCAATGCATTAAATATATCATGCCATTCTTTTCTGGCCTGTAAGGTTTCTGTTGAGAAGTCTGATGATAGCCTGATGGGTTTCCCTTTGTAGGTGATCTTTTTTCTCTCTCTGGCTGCCGTTAATACTCTATCCTTGTCTTTGATCTTTGCCACTGTAATTATTATATGTCTTGTTGTTGTCCTCCCTGGGTCCCTTGTGTTGGGAGATCTGTGGGCTTCCATGGTCCGAGAGACTATTTCCTTCCCCATCTTGGGGAAGTTTTCAGCAATTATTTCTTCAAAGACACTTTCTATCCCTTTTTCTCTCTCTTCTTCTTCTGGTCCCCCTATTGTGTGAATATTGTTCTGATTGAATTGATCCCACAGTTCTCTTAATATCGTTTCATTCCTAGACATCCTTTTATCTCTCTCTGCCTCAGCTTCTCTGTACTCCTGTTCTCTGATTTCTATCCCATTAACAGTCTCTTGCACTTCATCCAGTCTGCTCTTAGGTCCTTTCATTGTTTGTTTCATTTCTGTTATCTTCCTCCGGACTTCTTCCCTTCACTCTTGCATATTTCTCTGCAGCTCCATCAGCATGGTTTTGACTCTCATTTTGAATTCTTTTTCAGGAAGATTGGTTATATCGATCTCACTAAGGCCTCTTTTTGGCGTTTGAGTGATTTTGGACTGGACCAGGTTCTTCTGCCTTTTCATGGTGATAGAAGTGATTGCTGGTGAGTGACGCGTGTGTCAGCTGGATGAACAAAGTCCCTTCCTGATTTCTGGTAGCCTTGCCCTTCTCCGCTGCCTATGCCAGTTAACTGCACACAGGGAGCAGTCTTTGGGTTAATCCCCTGAGGTGCGATAGGCGGGGCCACCCTGGGGATAGCCTAGGGCACTGGAAGGGGTGGCAGACAAATGACGTGTGTTCTCCTGCGAGAAGAGCGCCCTTTTGTGCCTTCCGAACTTTGAGCTGGCTTCCTCTGCCTGTGCCGGACAGCTGTGTGCAGGGAGCAGCCTCTGGGTCCGGCTCAGTTATCTGCATGCTGGGAGAAGCCTGTGTGTGGTTGCTGTGGGTGGAGTTTCTCCCCATCTGGTCCACAGCAATTGTGGGTCAGCTGGTTTGCTTGCAGCGCCAGGGGGGTGGAATGAATGACAGGCTGCTTATCGCTGTGAGGTGCTTCAGAGCTGCATTGCCACCCAGGGGGTTAGGGCACCTGAAGTTCCTTAAAATTCCCAGCCTGCTGGGCTGGGTATGCCGGGACGATTTTGTCCACCTGTTAAACCCTTGTCCCTTGAAGACTTTTAAAGCACCTGCTTTTCTTTTGTCCCAGGGGAATCAGCTCTGGGGACCTATTCGCAGTCTCAGTCTCAGATTTTACTTTTCCATTTCTCTAATATCCAGTACACCATGCAATGTGTGTCTGTGCTCCCGGTGCAGATTATTAGGGCTGGTTATTTAGCAGTCCTGTGCTTCCACTCCCTCTCCACTCTGATTTTTTCCTCCTGCTGGTGAGCTGGGGTGCGGGGAGTGCTCGGGTCCCATCGGGTCATGGCTTTGTATTTTACCCTTTTCGTGAGATGCTGAGTTCTTGCAGATGTAGATGTAGCCTGGCTGTTGTTCTGTATCTTCTGGTTTCTCTCTTAAGAGTAGTTGTATTTGCTGTATTTTCAAAATATATATGGTTTTGGGAGAGATTTCCATTGCCCTTCTCATTCCGCCATCTTGAGAAAATCCAATACCCAAAGCACACATTTTTAAAATGACTTAAATTCGAATCTATATCTGACTTCAAATGCTATTCATTTTAATTTTTCCACCTTGTAGCCTACTGGCTGAAATTGTGAGTAATTGACTTTTC
This sequence comes from Phataginus tricuspis, assembly GCA_029783875.1. Lineage (NCBI taxonomy): Eukaryota > Metazoa > Chordata > Mammalia > Pholidota > Manidae > Phataginus > Phataginus tricuspis. The sequence continues at coordinate 21,318,114 of JAQQAC010015468.1, read as the reverse complement.
TAATTCCAGTCCTTTTCAGAAGGCCCTCCACATAGTGGATACTAGATAAAAGTAATCTAAGTGTTGAAATACATTACTGTCATGCAAAAATAAATATGGTTGGCCTTCTCTATTCAGTAAAGCAGCCTCATAATTTTCATCTAAATATTAAAGTTCTTTCTCACCACACATTGTTAGCAATTCACTGGAGTTACTAAGTTGAGGGGAAAAGGCAACATACCTTTCCAAACAAAATCCATTTAAATATTTTAAGATATTTAATAATTCAGGTATTTTATTGCTTCAACACAGCCAGCTCTTAAGACACAATTATTCCAAATTAGCAAAGTTGGTTTGACAAGAGCTTGTGACCAGTAAGCAAAGACAGCCATCCGGGACTGTGCTGAAAACTCACCAGACCCCATGAGTGTAAACATGGTAAGAGAAACACCAGGCCTCCCAGTACACATGCCCATAAATCACGTGCATATTCGTGGAGGATGCAAAGACTGTTACAAGAAAGCACAGCTGGCACTGAGATAGCACCGAAGTGTTAAAATTCCATGGTTCCCTTGCAAAACAAAGATCTGCAAGCCCTTTGGGGATTTGGTGAGTGCCGAGCCTAGCTGGGAGGTAGAATCACGATGCTAGAAAACTAAGAACCCCACTTGAGGGACATAGGTAAGCCTGTACATGGCCTGACAAATCTACGGTAGTGGATGACAGCACCCTGAAGATGTCTGTATATGTTGTTTTGTACAACCCAGAAGTGTACTGCTTAAGGTTTACCATGCACGCTAACGAATGCCTTCACACAGCCACATACAAATACCTGCCAGCACTCACTCTTTCTCCCTCTACTTTCCTCTCTTCCTCTCTTTCCTTTAGCATTTCTTAAAAGCCAAGTTAGGTGGAAAAACAAGCCTGAATCACAGAGAATTTCTGCAAACAAATGAGAGCGATGTTTTCAAGAGAAACCTTAATTAGGATCCATTGAAAAGTGGACTAAATCAAAAGCTGGCAAAACTGTTTATCTAGTAGATTTTCAGTGTTGAATAAAAAAAATTAAAGGCACAGAGTACGATGCCTGACATAGCATAGGACACTCAAAAATTGTTCAATAAAGAAACGAATGGATGATGGTACAGTACTGATAGGCTTTAGTGTCGAGTTTTATGTTTGTTTTCTTACTTGTTTTATGTTCTGAGTTATAATCTAACATTTGAGGTGGAAATGATAAAGGCAGAAAATAATTTAACCAGCCATATTTATCTGCTAGTATTTCTACACAGTACAGTGTCTGACTTAGCATAGGATACTCAAAAATTGTTCAATAAAGAAACAAATGGATGATAGTACAGCAAGGATGGTACAAATGGACAACAGCTTAAAATGTAAACCTATACACCTGGCTTTCCCTCCAATGAGAAAGATGAAGATTGACACAGTGAAGCTGTGGTTGATGTGGAACTTTATACTATGTGCCTTTTGTTAGCCATGCTCATCCTCTGGGAAAGCACTCTAAGGTAAAGCAGTATTCTTCTCTTGGACCCTTCTGGGAATTGTCAGCTGGTAAATTGGTGCTATTTGACTTTTCTTCATTGTCCGTAAATCAAGTACTTGTTTTCCTGTTTTTATGCCTAGTGTTAGAACATGTTTAATTCAGTTAAAATACATGGCTTAACCAACAAGATTTAAAGCTGAATATCAACCATCAATTTACTTAGTAACTATTCTTTAGTCACAGGGACACCCAACAAAGTTCTTGGAAACCCTCCACCCCTAAAATGTACACTTGGTTCCCTGAATGCCTCAATTCCTCATTTGCCAAAGATAAAACACAATGTTATCAAGGAGAATACAATTTCCAGGCATTTGAAATAATCTAAATCATTAAGAAATCTTATGTAACCTTTGCTATAGCTAAGAAAACAACCGCATGCAAGAGATAATTTGTGGTAGTAGAACACAACTCTAAAATAGTACCCCAAATTGCAGGGTTTAGACTTGCCTTTGCTGCTAAACTTATTTATCTCTCTGGTGCCTGTTTCCTCATCTGCAAAATCAAGGGGGTTAGTTTCCTTGGGCTTTTTTAGCTATTACACCCGTGGATACATGGATTTTTGTTGTCATTTTCAGTCAAATTTAATGTTCATCAAGAATCCATCTCTTTACCTTTGGAACTTGGTTTCATTTTGTATGTCTTAAATGTATGTTTATACTTCATGGTCTCAGTATTCCCCAGCCTTTATTCCAGTTTTATATTGTGAGTCAGGAAAGGGTCTATTTTTAGCTATTTCCCAAAAGCATTGAAAGAGTCTCATCTTTGGCTCATTACCTCTGGGAGCCTGTTCGCTGATGCCTGCTGTTTTCTACTCTGTGCCTTGCTCCTGCCTGTCATTGTCACCAAGGTCGACCCAGGTGCATCACCTCTGTCAAATGGTGGGATCAGAATAAGTTTTCTCATGTTGAAAACTGACTTGGAATTGCATCCCTAGGGCTTGAGGTTATTCACCACTGACTAAATAAGGAAATGCCACACTTAACAGCCACAGAACACACACCCAGGGCTTAGCAGTGGCACTTTCATCTCTACTTCTTTCTAATTAAAATTCTTAGTAAAAGGAAATTATGGCTACCTTGGGACACAGGATTTCATAGTACTTGTGCTTGTATCAGAAGAAGCCAAGCAGGGGCTCATGCTCTCAAATACCCATGTTCTTCTATTTCTATGAAGTTGCAGGACTGGTATACTATTTGGAAGCTCAACTAGACAGCAAAGTAAACATAACAATGAAAGAGAAGCAGATGACTCTAGTAATGAGTCTGGGGTTCCTTTTATATTCACAATAGACTATGCTTCCTATTTCATAGACGTGAGATTGTAGCTCCGTAATAAAGTTTGATATACTCTCAAATCATGCCCCATAAGGATCCTGTCAGAGGCACTCAGCTGAGGCCTTGGCAATCATAGCCGCACCCAACCTCCTTGTACCATCTCCAATCTCCTATCTTTGTGAATCCCAACTTATTTCTGGCTTTCGACTTCTAGATTTGAATTGAAGACTATTACATAGTATACACACCTTGATTTTACTTTTCTCAAAAGATGTTGCTTTGTGCTTGTGGATAAAATCAGGAGAAAGCTTTCAGTTTTCCCAACTGTCTCAGTAATGAACAGACATTATACTTTCTAATTTGAAGTTTTCAAATTGATTTTCTAGGTAGAAATGTAAATCATGAGATTCTCTTTCAAGTAAAATTTTTGCTTCCCTTTGTAGTGAAAAGGAAAAAAAATATTTAAGCTATCTGTGTGACAAGGATCAAGCCAAATATATGGTAAATATTGTTTCTTTGATCTTCACATAAATTATGAACCTGCTTCACAGGTGATGAAATGATGTTGTAATATTATACATTTTAGGTTACTTGGCCAATAAAGGAGTATAACTGTATTTCAAATTCTTATGTGGCTTAAAATCTGGGCTTTTGACACCAGCCTGGTTATGGCGAGTCTAACTTTCGCAGCTAATGCTGGTTAGCCAGTAAGGTCTTTCTTTGATGATATCTCTAGCCACCTGCCCCTACTACTTATCCTTTAGGCTAGTCTGTGATTACTGACAATTCTATGTACTCTTTCCACTTCTCCCTGATGTCAACATATCCAGGGTTCTGCACTAGATTCTGCCTGTGTCTTTTGGGCCAGAATACTAGGCTTTTCCTAAAAACTTGCAATCATTTTGCATTATTGGTACTTTGTGCTAAATCAGAGAACTCCTGCTAAGTCAAGGCTTCTCACCAAGCCATGCTCATGACCTAACTTTCTTTGACCAGGTCATTACAGAATCAAGGATCTGCGCAGCTAAAAGGTGGGACAACTTACACACTGGCTATACACCTTTATTCTGTTTTTATTTTTATTTTTATTTTTTATATCTTTTAAAACTTTTAAAGTTTTTATCCCTACTTATTTTAAATATGTCAACTTCCAGAGTTTCTTTTTTTTTAGTCATTGCCTTTGGAAAGCAAAGAAATTTTGCAGATTCTGATATAGCTGAATATCATCAACAAGAAATATCATTTTGGGGAAGAGAATTTATACATTTCACTCCTTTTTTTATGTGTGTTGAACTGCAAAGGGTGGAAAATTGAATCGTATGCTTCTATCCGGTCAACAAATGTGCTCATGCTAGCAATGCTTTATGATGGCTTCTCAGAGCTGTAGCGAGTCCAATCCATGATTAAATACAAATTTTAACCTTCTTGCTTCACACAGAAAATGAGATTTGTACTGTGAGCTTTTTCTAAAATGTTGAACCCAGCAGAAACTCTCATCTTGCCATCCAGTTATCCTGTCTACTATTTCTATTTGCATTCCATTAGCATAATATTGAAAAATGGAAACCACCAAATATATATATTTTTTTCCATAACCGAGCAGTGAGAGAGATGGAATATCCTGCACTCTTTTCAACTGCCTATTACTTTAGGATAGGGGCAGTGTGGCACATTAAATGATTACAAAGTGATTTTTCTTGAGTTCACAGTCTTTCTATATTCCATAGTTCTAACCATACATATTATATGAGTAGCATAGCATTCTGAAATGTATATTATCATTATGTGTAAACTCATATATCACTGAAAAGTGTATACATGACATCTAATAAGTATGTTGCCTCTTTTGAAAGTCTGCTACTTAATAGGTCTTATTTAACATTCTACACAGACATATTTCCTTGCCACAATTCACACTACATAGAGATTAATGCCTTAATCCAGCCTCAAACAAAATTCCTTTATGGTGTTAAGACATCCTGGTATGAGAATGGGCATTTTAGAATAGTCATGTTTAAATAGTTAATGTAAGCTATAACATATCCGGGCTCTGAGGCTAAACAGTGGCTCTTTGATCATAAAAACCTTTCTAAAAAATATCACAATGTGATAAATAGCCCAACAATGTATATTCAAATTGTGTAAAAGAAAGAATGTGTGCGCACTGACTGTAATGGTGAAGGTATGAGTTAATTTATGTGAAATGATGCAATCAATGTGCTCAGTCTTCTTAAAAGAAAAAAGAAAAGAAGAAAACTACTGGCCAGGCATTTAGCATGAACCCGGCTGCCCACCTGTGATCACTGCCTCCTTACTCACTTGTTGTGATTGTGAATGTATTTACATACTCAAATAGCCTTGCAGGGTTCTTGGGATTTAACTTACAATGGACTAGACCTGTCTGAGTGTGAAAAGAAGGTAAGCCACAGCTTTAGAAGCATGGCTCCAAGTCAATTTTTTTAACATATGGATGTGTGTTAGGACAGAGAGATATGCTGAGAAGCCTCTTTTCCCCAGAAAGCATGTGTATGAATTTCCATGAAACAGTTCTGGTAATACAGCTGACAGTTTTGTCCTAGAACAGGCCTCTCCAAACATAGGTGAATGGAATGGTCTAGTGCTAAAGGCTGGACAGGCCTAGGACAGGACATTCTAGTTTCCCACCTAAGCCAGCCTGGGATTTTCCAAGGATAGTGTCAAGTCTGGAACTGGGGAACAAAGACAACTAGAAACCTGGGAGAACTGGTCTCTCACCTTTTATTTTCCCTCAATTATCATCCATTTTTCTCCACAGTAGTCATCTGTTTGGGAATCACAAAATGTGAACAAAAGCAACACTGTTTTGAGTAGCACCTAATCCAGAGAAGAGGGAGGCCTGTTTAAATAAAACAGTGTTTGGAACATTCATTTCACCAAGACCAGTATTCTCTGCATGGTCCTGGGTGAACACTGACACGTTCTTGTTCTCCGACTCCAACTAGGCTAGCTTCCTGTGGTTAACGGAGCCTTTCTGAACAGAATTGACTGTTTTTCTGCTTTCCTATTCCCAGTCTTTTTCAGGCCCAGCATCATCTTTTAAGACACCAGATAACAGTCTTTGAAATTTAGTCACTCATGCCCTGAAATACTGTAGTTTTAACAAAAGCTGATCATGAGGCTAACAGGGAACATTTCTATGTGTCTTAGGTTGAGCTTTATCAGAAGCAAACCCTGAGTGAAAGATTCAGGGTCCACTGGCGCAGATTAAGGAAATGCTTCCAGAAAGAACTAGGAAGGGATAACGGAGGGCCCGAATAGGAAAGGAAGAAGCCAAAGGTGTGATAATAGGTCAAGTCCAAGATGCAATGTGATTCCCCGTGGAACTTTAAAAAATAAATTATATCCGATTTTGACTCACTTTAAGGCAAAGGAGAGGGGTTTCTGTGCTCCCCACCCAGGTTTGTTACGGGATAACCTAAGTTGAAGGAGATAGTAAAACTCTCGGGCACTTCTGGATCTTCCTTTGATTATGAAGGTTCTCGTGCCCAAGACCCAGAGCCAGAAGTTCCAGGTGCAAGCTGTTAACAGCAAAGCACACAGAGGCTGAGAGATGGGTTCAAAGAGGTGAGTCAATAGATCTGACTGGGGTACCAACAAAGTTCCACTATGGAGTGTACTTAATTTTCGGAAAATAAAATGATTTCCAGATGACTGTTAGGGTGTATATTGTACTACACTCTTTTGTGTAGTTATCACCCAAGATTTCCAAAAGGAGAACTTGAGTCTTAAAGTTGGGTAACCCATTTCCCTGGGTCGCACAGCTGAGGACAGGACCATCATGTTGGACCGAATCAAAAACCTAGAACCTTCCCCGCAGGGCCCATGCTACTCTACATATATGATATTTGACATCCACTGGGCAGCTGTGTAGTTGCCACAGACATAGAAACCTGAATGGCAGTGATGTCCATATGGTATGAATAAGAGTTAATCATGCCCTGATTTTCTGATTAACTCCTACTGTTCCACTTCATCGGGAAACTGACAGCCTGAAATGAAAGTGAATGTCAAAGGAGAGTAGTTGATGCAGTTGATTCTGAGAATTGTTGATTCTAAATGCATATTGACTTTCTTTCCTTTTTTTTTAATCATCAGAAGTTTTAACATTTGAATCAGACTATGCATTACTAGGCACAGTCTTTTTCAAATCAGAATATTGATAAATCATATCCTCTAAACTATTTTTACCAGTGAAAATAAGCACTTTAATTATATTAAACACTGATAGATCTTTGTGTAGAGAAGTCAGCTGTGGAATAGCAGTTAAGATTTGAGCTGCACTAAAATGAGTACCATTTCTATTCAAGTAAATGGTGGTATTAGAACCCTTATGGAAACTAGAGTGAAATCTCATAAATTCAAGCACTTCAGTGTGGAGAGCCAGAACTGTCACTTGCATTACTTGCATTAGACAAATACTTCAATTTGGTTTTTAGGCTCAAGTCTGTCTACAAAATGCTTTAAGTCTTCCTATGCCAGATGCATGTTTCACAGACTCATCACAGTTTAGAGAAGGAAGGAGGCTTAGGGCCTCTCTGGTTCAGCTGATCCCATAGTCCATGTTGACAAACTAAGATTCAGAAATGGGAAATAATGTTCCCACACGTACTTAACAAATGTGACATCACCAGAAGTTCTCCCAAGACTTACACCTACTGTGTAATGGTAGGCTTTACCATTTTTCAACTGGATTCCTAAAACATGAATTTCAGGGTCATTCTCCTCCAATCTGCTCTCCATATTGTACCAAGTACGAATGCTAGTCCTTTGGTTTAAATACTTCAATGGCTTTATCTGTAACTGCTTACCTCTCTTGTCTCCCATTTTAACACTATCCCTCCATCTGTCCCCTCTAAATATGCCAATATATACATAAATACCAAGTTTGTAATGTTCCTTCTTGCCTCATGTCTTTGTACTCACATGTTTCTTTCACAAACTTTTTCTAGCCACCCCGCCTCTGGTTTCATCCAGCTAAGATAAATGTAGAGAAAATGCAAGTTCCTATGGCCAGAATTTTCACCTGACCCTGGTTGGCTTCCTCACTACACACGTGTAGGCAACACCTTGTTATTGACTCTATATAAAGAGCTCTGCCTAGTGTTCTGGGCTGCACAGCTGCAGGTGAGCAAAGGCTGGATTGGTGGCAGCACCAAGGACAGACACTGAGACAGCTGCAGGGCAGAGAAGCCCAGAGGCAGAGACGGGCTAGCTGCACACAGACTTGCTCTGAGAGGACGGGATTCTAGCGCTTGACCTGCCACTGTGGAAATAAAGTTGGATATAAAACCTTTCACCCCAAGAATGTACCATTGTCGTTTTTCATTTTCACCAAATCAAGAGTGAATTTGCCCAGAGCTGAAACCCTATGGCAAGACAATAAGTCAAATAGGCATAGAAATGTTTTTGTCTTTTGTGATCTCACAACCCCCGTGTTTATTTCTACCACTGTACATATCACTGACTATTATGATGTTCTGTTGACATCTCTGTCTCCCTCTGTAGGGTGTATACATTTCTAGAGCAGAACTCTAATTCATCACTAGAATATAGCACCTGACACATATGAAACATTCAGTATTGAATGTTTCCATATTGCTGAAAGCATGGAAATGATAATATACACATTATTGGTATACCATTGCTCTCTGGAGGTACAAAAGAGTCATCTATTTGAGATGTAGAGGTTGTGGATAATAAATTTAATTAATAACCCTCTTCCTTTTCTAATTTACTTTACTTAATAGCTCCTTGTCATTTGGAGTCCAGTGATGGGAGATTCAGATTCAGAATCTCACTGTGATATGGATAAATACAAATAACCCACCAGTAGGCTGACAGATACTTAAAGGCAAGAAAGTGGTATTATATATCTTTGTCTCCTGCATTGTTCAGGATGTTTTTGTTTGTGAGTAACAACTGGTCAACTTATAAAGGAGAAGTTCTTGGATCACCTGATAGAAGTCTAGAATTGGTACAAAGAAAGTCATTGCTGCACTGAGCACCTCAAAAGGTACCTTTGGCTTTTGCTCTCCCCTCATCTCTGATGCTCTTGGTTCACCTTATTACTTAGATAAGATCTCTCCACATGGAGGAGAAGTTATCTCTCAACAAGACTTTATTCACCTGCTCCCCATTTAGGAACTCCAATGGAAAAATTTAATTTTCCTGCTATCTGTGACTCAGTATTCCCAGGGAAAATCCAACTGGCTTGGCTTGGGCTATGTTAACTTCAGAGACCATCCCAGAGGCCTGTGCCTTGTTACAGAAGAGGTAGAGACAAGGAAGTCCCTCTAAGACCACACGGTTGAGATGCAGATGGTTTCACTTTAGGAAGGGATAAAGGATGGTGTTTTACCAGGTATCTCCTATGAATGATTAAGATGTGTGCTGAAAGAATATGAAGGAAGAGGAAATAGGTCAAGACTATTAATCTGTTACTGATTGAATATTTATGACTTTGTCTTCAATTTGTGCAGGGCCTGTGTTGGACAATGAGATTAGAATGGTCCCTTTTTCAAAGGGACTGTCATTGGAGATAAAGAATCTAAAGGAAAAAGATGTACTTGTTCCAATAAAAAATCCCCAAGCTCACAAATTCTTATGTGAGTGCATCCTACCAACACACGTATGCATGCACAAACACTGAGTGAAATTTTGCACACATCCATAGTATTATCATAATGTCAGAGAACAAATGCCCTATCAGGAGTGATACTCTTTACTTTAATAAACATACACCACCTTGGTCAATTTTCAAGATGCCTACCTTGGCTTATTATCATCCTTCTATTTAGCACATACTAACATCATGTTATTTTAAGACTGTGATGATGTCAGTGAAAGCTACCCAAAGAGATATATTCTATGATTTCATATTGAGGTATGTGATATGTTTAATATATCAGATGGTGAGATCTTTGTTTGGAAACAGGCAAAGTAGAGGATATATAATCCATTATTAAAATGGAACCTAGTGTCAGTTCCACCTCTTACTAGTTATGTGACCATGAAAAGTTATTTTACCCCTTACTGGTACAGTTCTCCATTGGCAAAATGAGGATAATAATAATTACCTAACAGAGTTGCTATCAGCAAGGAATAGTATCCATAAAAGGGTGATATAACTATTACATTGTGTGTGTATAGATTAGTAATGTTTTAATGAATCTCAAGAAGCTGGGTAAAACTTTTAATTCATTTTTCTCACCTGTTGTTCATGTCTTAAGTAGCTTGAAGTTCCTAGTGCAGGTTTGCAAGGCTCTTTATCATGTTTCTCTTTCTGGAAATGAGTAAAATGGATTGAGAGAGAGACAGAATTGCAAATATGCAAAGGGGTAACTCTTATGCATCTGGGATATAGGAGGTTACAAATATTATTCAACATTAAGAGTATGATTTGCACTGAAAGCCCTTGGGTATGTGATAAAGTGCTAATCACACTCACAGATTAACCTAATCATAGGATGCCTGTGCTGGAAAGGCCATGAGAAGTATTTAGTGCAGGCTGGGGAAAATGCACAACACATCTCTTGCTGTTCCCTTTTCTTGTTCTCACTGTAGACATAACTAATCCATCTGTACATACTCTCCTTCATAGCTAGTTTCTACTTCCCCAGCCAGTGCTTCAGGCAATCTGACTCCTGTTTTAAAAAGTGAAACAAATAATACCAATCTACTACACCAAACTGATGCAACCTAAATATGATATGGATGAAATTTCCAATGCATGGAGAACCAGCTGCCTAGGGGCAAACAGCAAACTACCACAATAGCAAAAGCAGAGGCAGAATGAGAATAGAGGCTTCCTGATTATGACTTATGAGGAAAAGGATTTAAAACAAGGTCACAAAACCAAATTAAATGTTAGGAACAGAAGTACACATAGTGACCTTCAGACACTAGTTCCTTTGGGCATCAGAAAAATCCCAGGCAGCTGCTCTATTAGCATGTCATGGATAGCAACGTCTGTGCTACTTACAGGGATAAGAACTATACAAAAGGCAATATATATACATTGTAAGCAAACCCCTTGGAAAGAAAAATACTCAGCTACAATTTGACTTAGAGGAAAGTAGAATCTTTATTTATTATTTAAGCATTAACAAGGGAGTTTCTCTCAGCTGAGGGGTTTTCTGATAAATTGGAGATATAATTTAACTATAACATGGATTTTCTAAGACAAAAGTGGAATTAATAATAGGTCCAACTGAAGATAGTACAATAATAGTGTTTTCTAACTTTTTTTTTTAGCCTCTGTTAGAGGCAGACACTGTGCTGGGTAGATCTTTGTATCATATATTAGCCTAACAATTGTCCTAGTTTAAAAAAATTACAAATTACACAAGTTACTAAGTCTTGGGGGTGGCGAATGAGTGGCCCATGATCACATAACAGGCAGAAGAGCCAATGATCTATGTGATTCTGTCCCCCATGCCCTCCCCAACAAGGAGGAAACATTGAATCTTCATCTTTTTCTTTTCTTTCCTTTTTATTTTATTTATACACAAAATAAGTAAAGGGAACACAGTACCTTAGACTGTGTTCAATTATAGTGCATTTTACGTACCATTTTATATACAGCACTTACCTATTTAGATAAAACACACTGAAAGGAGATAATACATATAGGCACACACCTCTAAGTTGTTTAAGAACACCTAAGAGATTATTGGTTGAATTTCTTTTTAAACAATTTTTAATTTTTGGTGTGTGAAATATAAACATATAAATTAATGCAATATTGTAAAACTCCTCATTCTATACTAGACATTATTTTATACATTGTCATATGTAGCATTTATTATATAAAAATTGATACAGATTGTTTTAATTTATAGAGTGCCTCCTCACAAACACATTCATTGAACTGTTTTGAGTCCACAGATGAGGCAATGTAAAGTCTGTGGGCATGGATGTCATAGCTCTTGCCACCTAGGCACACGTGAGAAATTCTCTTCTGCAAATTGAAGTGTTGTGCCAATGGGTCTCAGCCCCGGACAAGTTCACTATGGATTCAGTGAGACGGAGGAACGACAATGGAACGTTCTTTGGGTGAAAGGGTTTATTACCTGGCTTGTTCTCCCGGCGATAGGTCAAGCACTAGAATTACGTCTGCATCCAACAGTGTAGATCTGTAATCCTCCTTCATCTCTGCCTTCACCCAGAGCACTGGGCAGAGCTCTTTATATAGTGACTCAGTCAATAATAGCTAATTGCCTGAGGGTGTGGAAGCAGTAGCCTAGCAGCAGGCCAGTTACATCATCAAGTAGTTTAGGTTCAGGTGACGAACTTGGCCATAGAAACCCCAACTTTCCCCACATGAAGCAATGATGCCTGTGTTAAAGAAGAATTATATATAGATGAGATGAGATAAAAGGTATATAATCATCTGGTTCATAATGTATATTAGCTATCTTTGCTTATGACCAGGATTCTGAAGATAGAGGAAAGAACAGAAATCCACAAAAATTGAGACATGTTGCAGCAGGAAAGAAAGAACATGGGCTTTGCAGTGAGACAGAATGTGTGTTGGATATATACAATGGACATTACATTTCTAGTTAGTGAATAGGGACTCAACAAAGACGGCAGACATAGTTATAAAGGAACTGTCCAATATCCACCACATATGAGGTAGTAAATGATCACTGTCAGATCCTATGTTTTCTTGCCACCAATCTCCTGTCCAGTCATGCCTCCCAGACCTGCTGACCTAAACTATAAATTTACCTGCAACTCAACTTTATTCAAATTCCTTGAATGGGTTCCCTTCATCACTGGGCCTTAGCATATGCAGCATCCTTTGTCTAATATGCATTCCACAGCTCTATCCAACTGTCACGAAACCAGTGTTTACATATCATCTCACCAAAAAAAGCACTTCCTCCAAGGTTTCATGGACACCTCTAATGAGGCCAAATAATCCACTGCATACTCTTATAGCATCATTTGTTTTCTTCAAGCATTTATCAAAATTATAAATCTACAGTTATTAAGATGAATATATATTAAAGTCCCCCACTAGTCTGAAAGCTCCATGAAGATCAAGTCTTCAAATAGATGTGCTCACTTCTGTATCTCCAAGCAATTATCAAAGTGTCTAGTAGATAATATGCACTCCCTAAATCCTTACTGAAAAAAGAGGAAGGAAATATTCAACCAATCCTCCTAAGTAGGCTATCTCCTGCACTTGATGAGAAACAGTTTGTTAACAATATGTGTTCTTTTTCAGTTCTGCAAAAGGAACAGGCTTCTTTCTCCTCCCACCTGCCTCACAGCACAAAGAAAGTCTTTTTTTGGGTAGTCAGAGAAAGTCAGGCCCAGATAACTACTTGCAAATGAAACTAATGTTTTGTCTAATTAGCTGACGGACCAGCCAAAGATATTTGTGAATGTAGATGTTGTTCTGATGTCTGACTTTCAATATTTATGGAAAGTTCATACTCATTCACTGGGAAGCTATCCCAAGTCAATCTCATTACTGCAGAGATAGTTGTGCAGCGTGGAAATCAACAGAATTGAGGCATGGATACCAGCCTCCACCTAAGGCTCTGGATAAACAGATAATAGGATCTAGAAACTAAATCTTGTAGTGTCAAGAAACTACATTATTAAAAAACTATCTGAAAAATATAATCTTAATAATACACTGTCTCTCTTTCCCTCTCTCTCTTTTGGTGGACAGTTGAAGGGAGGGGGAGGGCCAAATCCGAAAGAGCAAAGAGTAGAATTCTACAGTTCAGATAATCACTCCAACTCCCTTTAGTCTCTTAACAATATCGACTTAAATCTGTCTTAGAGCTGAAGTTGACAAGGCATAGTGCTCTTTGAAATAAAAAGCTCTAGATAGTTAAAACTACTCAATACACAATTTTTATCTTCAGTATACACTATCTAATACTTCTCTCTAAATATTGCTAAATTGGAAGGTACCAGTTAGGTTTTATCACCCCTCCCTAAACCACTGGTTAGAGAGTTTGTACTTTGAAAATATTTAACTCCTGTCAGTTTCTATCAACTGATCAGCTGTAAGCAGTTTCTTAGATTAAATAAAATAATATGGGATTTGTGGTTGTCAGATTTTCATTTGGATTTTCCAGGCATTATTTAAAGTGCATTTCTGTGTATGGTGCAATATGTTAATTTGTTAGACAACACAGGCAGAAGTGATTTACATTGAATTTTAAAAATTAATTGAGAAGGTGGTTCAATGTTGTATCTTCTAAAATAAACATAAACATTTTAGTAATATCTCGGAATATTGTTAATGACAAATGGAATTCAGCCTGACCTACCTGTGCATCTATAAATATGTTGTGCTTGCCTGTGCCTCAGCGATAATAGATTTTCCTAGCCCCAGAAAGTACATTCATTTGTAGTAATGGGAATGCTTTTCTGTCACCAGTTTTCACCCAGTACAGTGATACTTAAAAGATGCTTCTTTCTATTCTTAAAGACAAATTTAAATTTCAGCATCTCTTAAGGACCCCACCCATTCATTTGGCTTAGAGGCCATGTTTCCTTTCTCTGAATTCCCAGTTTTTCCCTCTCTTTTACATATGGTAGTTTTTACCTTTAAAGACAGTTATTTGGTTGGCTATCTTCTCCCTCTTTATCATAACATAAAAGAGTTGAGAACTGCATGTCTCTACAGTCCTGAACATTGGTTAAATAGCATGACTAAACAGAAAGGTAATTTGAACCTCCTCTCACTTCTCTCTGAATGTCATGTAGATAAAAGACAATGTATACAATTTCCCTTTAGGTGTGCCAGTTCTCAGAAACAAGACCAAATGCAGTCAGTGTTTGGACAACACTAACCCTGAGGAGTTAACCTCAATTTGGGATACCATGGATTCTGCTATTCCACAAAAGGTATTTTATACTATAATAAATTAGGATTTACCATGGGTTTAGCACGTTTTTCCAAGGACTATCCATTTTCTAAAAGAGTGACAAAAGGAGTATTTTTCAAGACAAAATAGATCCTAAAATTAATAGTATAAATTAAAAACAAAAATCAAAACAAAAGCCTTAGAAAACCATGTATAAAAGTTCTAGTTCATCCTTTAAAACAATGCAACATCCAGCAGATTTAATGTGACAAAACAGAAGCATATTAATGGCAGAGCAATGTTTTTACAATATATTGTTAAGTTAAATTGCATATTACAAAAAACAAAATACTACGAGTATGTATGATGATAACATCCGCTAGTATACGGTAGTCAAGGACTCACTATTGACATGCCTCCTTTGAATATTTACTAACCAGAGAAAGTTATTTACTAACTAGAAATTGCTAACTAGAGAAATTTAATCTCTCTCTGCATTGTTCGTATTATTTTTGAGGTAGAAATACTAAAAATAGCTAGCTCCGAAGATGGAATGAGATAATACATGTAAGGTGTTGTGAACAGAAACTTAGAAGAGGATTCAGTAAATATTAGGTATTTCATATTTCATAGATAGAAACTAAAAGCATAATTTAAGACTAAAAGCATATTTTAATAACTAGGGCTGTCAATGGTTATATTTTGGTGGTCACTTTGAGTATTTTGTTTTATTTTTCCTTTTGGGTTTTCTAATGCTCTCAAATAAATAGGCATTACTTTTCCAACCATAAAAATGCCGTTAAAAATTTTCCCCTTTAAATTTCTCTAATTTCATCTCCTCTGAGGATCTTCATTGATTTCTATCAGCACATGTGGATACATGGAAAATATATGTCACTCACAGTAACATAATACAATGAACTCTGATACAAAACTCAAGCTTATGGGATATTAAGGTGGCCTGCCGGCAAGTGTTAAGTCTAGTTTTAGAATGGACCACGAATATCCAATTTGTAGATATTATCTAATGGACATCAGATGCTACACTGAAGTGAGCAAAGTGAACGTTCTGTAAAGAATCCTGCCAGGTAGCAGGCAGACAGTATCTCTGTTGAGTAACCCTAGCTTACTAAAAGGAAACATCTTGACACACTTAACTTTTCCAGAGGCAATGGATATGTTTTGTCCTCTAACATAAATAGCATCCTGCACTATACATTCACCAAGCAGATATTCAATAAATATTTGTTGAATGAACACTTCATGAACAAATATTGGGAGAAAATTATACAAATGTGTATTACTTCAAAGATTTAAAGAGGCATAATATCAGTCATGTGGAGTGTTAGGCTTCTATTTTTAAAGCAATTCTTCAAAAAAAGTGTGGATCTTTTATCCAGTCAGCTGTCCATTTCCCGTAAGGCCAAGTGCATGGAATGAGAAGAAATATGGCCAAAGTTAAATGAGCAGTTCTTCAGCACAACAGCCCAGTGAACATGATGCATCAGCAAAGGCTGGCGCTGGGAATTCAGTGATCCTGGCCGTCCCATCACTAAGCAACCTAACAAGACTTTTCCTGTAGGAAATAACTTACAAATATGAAACTCCCTTTCTGTGTGCATAGGGCTTTATAATGTACACATATTAATCTGAACATATTGATTGATCTCTTTAAAATTTCTATTGGGTATTTAGAGACCTAGGTTCCTATGTGGTTAATTTTATGTGTCAACTTGACAGGCCCATGGGGTGATCATATATTTAGTTAAACATTATTTCTGGGTATGTCGGTGAGGGTGTTTCTTAATGAGATTAACATTTCAATGGGATTATTGTGTAAAGCAGATTGTACTTCCCAGTGTGGGCGAGTTGCATAAAATCAATCCACTGAAGGCCTAAATAGCACCTGTCTGCCTGACTCTCTGAGCTGGGGCATCAGTCTTCCCCAGCCTTTGGACTCAGACTCAGTTGGGAACTTACATCATTGACTCTACTGGTTTTTAAGTCTTTGGACTCAGAATGGAATTATGCCACTGACTCCGTGTCCAGCTTGCCAACTGCTGATCTTGTACTCCTCAGTCTCTTTAAGCATGGGAGCCAATTCCTTAAAGCAAATTTCTTGGCATTTGCAAGGTACTTTGCAAAATAGATCACTTAATGCTAAGTATTATGGACTAAACCGAAACAATTCTTATATGCATATATGGACTGCAGTTGGCTTATGATAACAATGTAAAGAACATATAAGTAATGAAATACATTATAATTTCTATGATAACTGAATTGAATAATGAAATCCAGAGCCTAAAGTTCATTCTATGCTTTGTAAAACAATTTTAAAGTTATCTTTCTCTGTTCAGAGGGATAGAATATCTGGATTTTTAGGGTTTTTTTTCTATTATTTTAGGTTGTCTTCTCCATGGAATCCCAAGGTAAACATTCTGGGTCCAGGTGCTCAGAGAGTGGTGTCCTGGACTGTTTTTGAGCCTGAGATCTCTCTCATTTATATAGTACCACTCTAGCCCTTTGCAAAAAATCAAGCACATAGATGTATTAAGAAAATATTTGTAGAAGAAATAGACAAAGTAATTCCCTCTCTGTTATTAGACAAACTTTGTTGAGACTGAATGATTGCTTAACAACTTTTATAATGTAATGTTACTTTCAAGGGAGTTGAAATAATATTCTGCATTATATTGTATTTCTGGTTTGGCTAACATCCTGCATGCATATACTAGCCCAATTACATCATTCTAGATATAGAGTTCTTTTTAGGGGGCGCTTAAGTTCTTTGCTATCTATTTTTTTTCCTTCTAAATAATAATAAATATTATATATAATATAATATTATTCCTTCTAAATAATAATATATATTCCTTCTAAATATATTCTAAATATAATAATAATATATATTCCTTCTAAATATTATATATAATATAATATTATTCCTTCTAAATAATAATATAAACAGTAATAGTAAGTAATAATAAGCAAATTGCTTCAGTGATTTAACTAGTAATTATGCTTTCAGTGTTCACTTATTTTAGATTTCTTGATCCATTTAGGTGCTAGGAAACAGGTAATGATTTGCCCAAAAAAAAGCAATTCCCTATTTTTATCACTTACAAAGGTAGTTACAACTATAAGCACTCATAGTATGACAGTGTCTTAGAAACATTTTAATATGAAGCATAATAGTTATTTCCTTGAGCACCAACACTGTCCAATATATGAAATTGTCACCCCTAAATCATTTTAATTCTTACTCTTTTAATGAGTAAACAGAAAAATCACAGTGGTTACTACAAGGCTAAGATCATATGGTAGGAGGATGCTAAGATCAGTTTGGAGTATATATCATTTTGTCATCAAAACCTAATTTCATTACATCATATAACTTCTTGTTTTGGAACTTGCCCAGCTCGGATGCTTTAATGTCTTCAACAGGATAAAGTCTTTGCTTGAATTACTGGCAATTTTCTCATTGGCAAACTCTCCAAGATGATGACTTTTTTGCACAGCTTTGATGTTGAATTTTCTTATCTTTTTATTTTGTTTTCAAAACAATTAATAGACTAATTTGCTAGAAGAATTAAAAACACAGGAATATTAGGAAATGCTATGTGTTCCTGCCAGAGTTTCAAAATGATTTCATCTCTATATGGTGTTCAGGTCCATCTACTCAAATCTTTGTGTCAACAGAATTAGAAGAATATGCCTCAAAGATTATGCTCTCACATCCTTCTTCTGGAAAAAAGAAAAAAAATAGCCTTTGGCTTTGTGATTTCAAAACAATACGCCTAATTCTCCTGACCCCAATTTATCTTACATCAACTGCTCAAGCTATTTGAGAGGATATTAGATAATTCCCAAAAATGTACTTTGTAGTTACTTAAGAAATACTACTTTGCCCTTTTTCCTCCTTTGTAGGAAAGTTAGTTAACTATCATTGATAGGCTTGTATGTTTCATTTTGGGGGGATGTCATCATTATTTATGTTTCCAAATGGCACTGGATTATTTGCTATGCAGACTCCTTTAGGTTTGGAAGTAATCCTTGATGACGCGTGTCATGGCCTCCATTTTACAGAAGAGGAAAGTCACAGAGCTCAGATTCAAAAGCACATCTGTGTGGCTCCAAAGCATTTTGTTTATCATATAATATTCCTCTCTATGGAAAGCATAGCTGCATTTTTTGAAAGGCTAGGCCATGATTAGCATGTTTTCTATTTAATAAATCTTCCAGAACTATTTACACTGAAAAAAGTTTTTTTTTTCAACAAATTCCACTCAGAGGATCATCTATTTTGCCAGTGAAGCAGCCAGTTTCCATGCGCTGCTCAGCCTTCTTTCTTAGGCATTCAGGACCAGTCGGTTCTCTTACGGATGCCAGCTCTTGCTTTTTATTTTAATATATTAAAGAGTGATTGCCTCTAAACTACTCATCTTAATTGATTTCAGTGAAAGATATTGTTACTTTGCAAACTCCAGATATACTTAAAATGGATAAGTTAAGATTATTTAACATACCAGAGCCTCTATATATATCATTTCATTTAATGCTAAAATTTTCATTTGGTCATTCAATAAACATTTATTGAGTACCTTTGATATTCCCTGCACTCTCTGTAATAATTGGGATACAATTATTAGCAAATACAGACCTCACTTTTGCCCTTATGTCCCTAATGGGCTAACAATGATAAATACACTAATTAAATAATTATATATAAGTATAAATCCAACTAGAAAAGTGTTGAGGTGATGTACATGTTTTGTGTGAGCACCGTTTAAAAGAGGATTTGCCTAAGTCATGGAGATGAGGGGAGTTTTGCCTGAAAATATAGTGCTAAGCTGGGATCTTAAGAATTATCAAAACTAATTCACTAAAGAAGGTAGGGAAAAAAAGGAAAAACTTTCAGAAAGTGGGAAAAGAATGGGAAAAGAGCCTATGTCAAGAGGTGACGTTGAGTTAAAGGACAGGGAAGGAAAGGAGGGAACAGCATAGGTTGGTATGACAAACACAACACGAAGATCTCAGATCAGAAAAGACTTCTTTGTGGAAATACCATTTAAATTGAAAAGTGACACTTAGTGATACCTTTTTCCTATTTTATTTTTTAAAAAGCAATCATGATAAAACTGAAAGATAATGTAAACTTACACTGTGTAAGCAAACTGTAAAATGAAAAACGTCACAGAAATAATGTAATAAAAATGTGAGTGTTCATAAACTCCTTAATGACACAGCCTTCTAAGTAAAAGTTCTGGGCTTTATATGGTATTTGCTATTTTTAGACACTTTCAAAAGGAGAGACTTAAAAAAAGAAAGAAAAATTCTTAGCACTAACTCTACTTCTATATAATCTATTCAGACTGTTGGGCTTTTTGCTCATGAGGAATGCACACCTTCTAATGGCAGATGATCAGAGAAAAAGGCTCCTGTTCACCAAATGCATGTAAAATAAGAATTGTAATTAATTTCATGAGTACAACAGAGAGAAAATTAAGTAGGAAGAAGAAAACTAACGTGCTTCATCTGGCGAATCTTTCGCCATGTCTTTCTCCTATCATTGAAGCGCTGTTCATTTGGCAAGTTCTGATATTTTATGTTGTGATATTTACACTTAAGTAGCTGAATGAAAAGAAGTGATGTAACTGGCATTAAACTTTTAAAACTCCGATTTGATGGGACTGAGGATGTTTAAAGACTTTCTTCTCAAGTACTCTCTGTAGGTCAGGTTTGGGTTGCTGGCAAGATTTTGCTATTAGTTAATATGAAAGAAAAAAGTATAGGTGTATAGTTGGCGATGTAACTGATCACCTGGCATATGAAGAATGGCACCCTTATTCTCGGGACCACGACCTGAAGTTGAAACGAGAGGCACTATAAAGACCCAAGTTCTACTTTCTTTGTTTATACATAAATGCTTTCCCTTGTAAAGGTAATAACTATAGGATTGCCTCACTTAATTATATATAAATTCACTTAAGTACAGCCAAGACAAATAATGTTAATAATAACAATGACAACAATAACAAGAACTGAAATGCATTTAGTACTACTATGGGTCTAGTGTTTCAAGGAAATTATTTCTAGTCATTTTAATAACTTTGCAAAGTAAGGATAACTAATATCTTCCCTTCAAAGATGAGAAAAACAGCTCAAGGGATGAAATTATTTGCTAGATAAGTCATACAACAGAACCAGGATTTAAAACAAGACCTATCTTACTTATGCTTTTACTGTAGCACATGGCTTTTACTGTACATGTGTTATTTTCCACAGGTAAATGTGTATTTTTTTAATTTGCCTGTCTGCTTTCTTCAGTTTAATTTTGTTTGTTATTACATTTCACATTAACTTTTACCCATAATTTCTTAAATAATATGTTATATAATCAACTATGTTATTACATGATCTCTGTCATCAATATATATACAAAAACCCCACAAATGTATATACCTTATTTTATGTAACCAGTAATTTATATTTTGACTATTTCTTGGTTTTCTTTTGTTTCTATACCATAGATAATGACATAAAACTATTTTTATAGAAGTCTATTTCTGCATATTGGGTCATTTATTTGGGATGGTCTTCTACAGAAGAAATGACTTGGTTGGGAGAAGGATTCAAGATAGCAGCATGAGAGGTGAGACAGAGAACTCCTCCTGCAAACACAGAGAGTGCGAAAATATAGTTAATGCAACAAACCCTAAAACAGCAACAGGAGAGAAGGTTGCACCAGACTGCATACAGACCTCACAAACAGAGCAGACCTCACGAAACAGGGTAACATACCAAAGCCTAGATCCAGCAGGGCACAGGCCCTTCCCCCACCCCAGCTCACTGGCAGGAGGAGGAGAAATGGAGTGGGGAGAGGGTAGAAGCCTGGGACTGCTGAACACCTAGCCCTGGAGATATGCTTTGTGAACAGAAACCTACACTGTATGGTGCTCTGGAGGATGCGGAGCTGGGGCAGGTGGTGTGCTTGAGAAACAGATTCTGGCCGCTGGTGGAGAATGGGATCCACACCCAGCCCTCTGGGACAAGGGAAAGACAGGTGGTCTGAGAGGCTTCCTAGCAGTGAGAGGGCTCCTGAAGGGGAGTGGTTACACAGAGCTTTCTTCGCAGGAGAAGGGAAAGGGGACAAGGTTGTCTGGGTGTGCTCTGTCCAGCAGATTGGGAACTTTGAGGAGCTTCAGGTGCTCCACCCCCCTGGCAGGCTACTCAGCTATGAGGCCCTCACTGTGACACACAGCCTGCTGAGCCTTCCTCCTGGCCTGACGGCACAGGCTTGCAAACCATCAGTCACTGCACTGGCATCAGGCTAGCCAGAGGGAGTCACCGCATATGACAGCTACAGATGAAAAGCACAGAGGCATGAATTTAAGTTGGAGATTCAATCATTAAGAAATTCCATATTTGAAATGAAACACACAATGGAGAGATTTAAAAGCAGATTAGATGTAGTAGAAGAGAGGGTAAATGGAATAGAAATTAGAGAAGAGGAATACAAAGAAGCTGAGGCACAGAGAGAAAAAAGAATCTCTAAGAATGAAACAATATTTAGAGAACTGGGTGACTAATCCAAACGGAACAATATTTGCCTAACAGAGGAACCAGAAGAAAAAGAGAGAGAAAAAGGGATAGAGATTGTCATTGAGGAGGTAATTGCTGAAAACGTCCCCAATCTGGGGAAGGAGATAGTCTCTCAAGCCATGGAGGTGCACAGATCTCCCAACACAAGGGACCCAAGGAAGACAACATCAAGACATATAATAATTAAAATGACAAAGATCAAGGATAAAGACCGACTTTTAAAAGCAGCTACAGAGACAAAAAAGGTCACATACAAAGGAAAACCCATCAGGCTATCATCAGATTTCTCAACAGAAACCTTACAGGCCAGAAGGGAGTGGCATGATATATTTAATGCAACGAAGCAGAAGGGCCTTGTACCAAGAATACTCCACCCAGCAAGGTGATCATTTAAATGTGAAGGATGGATTAAACAATTTTCAGATAAGCAAGAGCTGAGAGAATTTACCTCCCACAAACAACCTATACAGTGCATTTTGGAGGGACTCCTATAGATGGAAGTATTCCTAAAATTAAATAGATGTCACCCAAGGGATATACAAAGAGTAAAGAATATGATTCATAACATACGAAGAATGGAGGAGGAAGAACAAGGAGGCAAAAAAAAAAGAATCTTTAGGTTGTGTTTGTAATAGCATACAAAGTGAGTTAAATTAGACTGTTAGATAGTAAAGGAATTACTCTTGAACTTTGGTAGCCACGAATCTAAAGCCTGCAATGGAAATAAGTACATACCTATCAATAATCACCCTAAATGTAAATGGTCTGAATGCACCAATCAAAAGATGTAGAGTCAGTGAATGGATAAAAAAATAAGACCCATGTATATGCTGCCTACAAGAGACTCACTTCAGACCCAAAGACATACACAGTCTGCAAGGCATGGAAAAAGATATTTCATGCAACTAATAGGGAGAAAAAAGCAGGAGTTGCAGTACTTGTATCAGACAAAATAGACTTCAAAACAAAGGAAGTAACAAGAGACAATCTAGAAGGACACTACATAATGATAAAGGGGTTAGTCCAACAAGAGGATATAACTATTATAAATATCTATGCACCCAACACAAGATCACCTACATATGTGAAACTATGTGAAATACTAACAGAATTAAAGGGGGAAATAGAAGGCAATGCATTCATTTTAGGCGACTTCAACACACCACTCACTCCAAAGGACAGATCAACCAGGCAGAAAATAAGTAAAGAGACAGAGGCACTGAACAACGTAATAGAACAGAAGGACCTAACGACATCTACAGAACACTTCATCCAAAAGCAACAGGATACACATTCTTCTCAAGTGCACATGGAACATTTTCAAGAATAGATCGTATACTAGGCCACAAAAAGAACCTCGGTAAATTCAAAAAGACTGAAATTGTACCAACCAGCTTCTCAGATCACAAAGGTATGAAAGTAGAAATGAATTACTCAAAAAATATGAAAAGCCCACAAACACATGGAGGCTTAATAACATGCTCCTAAATAACCAATAGATCAACGACCAAATAAAAACAGAGATCAAGCGATATATGGAGACAAAGGACAACAATAATTCAACACTGAAAAATCTATGGTATGTAGCGAAGGCTGTGCTAGGAGGGATGTATATTGCAATACAGGCCTACCTCACGAAAGAAGAACAATCCCAATTGAACAGTCTATACTCACAATTAATGAAAATAGAAAAGGAAGAAGAAATGAGGTCCAAAGTCAGTAGAAGGAGGGACGTAATAAGACTAAAGCATAAATAAATAAAACTGAGTAGAATAAAACAATAGAAATAATCAATGAGCTGGAGCTGGTTCTTTGAGAAAAAAAAAAAAGATAAACCCTAGCCAGACTTATCAAGAAAAAAAGAGAATCTACACACATAAACAGAATCAGAAATGAGCAAGGAAAAATCACTGTGGACACCACAGAAATACAAAGAATTATGAGAGAATACTATGAAAAATTATATGGTAACAAACTGGATAACCTAGAAGAAATGGACAACTTTCTAGAAAAATACAACCTTCCAAGGCTGACCTAGGTAGGAACAGAAAATCCGAATAGACCAATTACCACTAAAGAAATTGAACTGGTAATCAAAAAACTACCTAAGAACAAAACTCCTGGACCAGATGGCTTCACTGCTGAATTTTATCAAGCATTAACTGAAGACCTAATACCCATCCTCCTTAAAGTTTTCCAAAAAGTAGAAGAGGAGGGAGTACTTCCAAACTCATTCTGAGGCCAGCATCACTCTCATACCAAAACCAGGCAAAGATACCACAAAAAAAGAAAATTACAGACCAATATCCCTGATGAACATAGTCACAAAAATACTCAACAAAATATTAGAAAACCGAATTCAAAAATACATCAAGAGTATCATATACCATGACCAAGTGGGATTCATCCCAGGGATGCAAGGATGGTGCAACATTTGAAAATCCATCAACATCATCCACTACATCAATAAAAGAAGGACAAAAACTACATGATCATCTCCATAGATGCTGAAAAGCATTTGACAAAATTCAACATCCATTCATGATAAAAACTCTCAACATAATGGGTAGAGAGGGCAAGTACCTCAACATAATAAAAGCCATATATGAAAAACCCACAGCCAACATTATACTTAATAGTGAGAAGTTGAAAGCTTTTCCTTTAAGATCGGGAACAAGACAAGGATGCCCACTCTCCCCACTTTTATTCAACATAGTTCTAGAGGTCTTAGCCATGGTAACCAGACAACACAGAGAAATAAAAGGCAACCAGATTGGTAAGGAAGAAGTCAAACTGTCACTGATTGCAGGTTACATGATATTGAATGTAAAAAATCCTAAAGAATCCAATCCAAAACTAAGGATCTAATATCTGAATTCAGTAATGTTGCAGGATACAAAATTAATACACAGAAATCTGTTGCATTCCTATACACTAATGATAAACTAGCAGAAAGAGAAATCAGGAAAACAATTCCATTCACAGTTGCATCAAAAAGAATAAAATACCTAGGAATAAACCTAACCAAGGAAGTGAAAGACTTGTACAATGAAAACTACAAGACACTCATGAGAGAAATTAAAGAAGATACCAATAAATGGAAACACATCCCGTGCTCATGGGTAGGAAGAATTAATATTGTCAAAATGGCCATACTGCCTAAAGCAATCTTCAGATTCAATGCAATCCCTATCAAAAACCCACAGCATTCTTCAATGAACTACAGCAAATAGTTCTAAAATTCATATGGAACAACAAAATAACCCGATAACCAAAGCAATACTGAGAAGGAAGAATGAAGCGGGAGAAATTATGCTCCCTGACTTCAAGCTCTACTACAAAGCCACAGTAATTAAGACAATATTGCACTGGCACAAGAACAGACCTACAGACCAATGGAACAGACTAGAGAGCTCTGGTATAAACCCAACCATATATGGTCAATTAATATATGATAAAGGAGCCATGGACATACAATGGGGAAATGACAGCCTCTTCAACAGCTGGTGTTGGCAAAACTGGACAGCTACATGTAAGAGAATGTAATTGGATTAATGTCTAACCCCATACACAAAAGGGAACTCAAAATGGATCAAAGACCTGAATGTAAGTCAGGAAACCATAAAACTCTTAGAAAAAAATATAGGCAAAAATCTCTGGAACATAAACATGAGCAAGTTCTTCATGAACATATCTCCCCAGGCAATAGAAACAAAAGCAAAAATGAACAAGTGGGATTGTATCAAACTTAAAACCTTCTGTACAGCAAAGGACACCATCAATAGAACAAAAAAACATCCTACAGTATGGAAGAATATATTCATAAATGACACATCCGATAAGGGGTTGACATCCAAATTATATAAATACCTCACACACCTCAACAAAGAAAAAGCAAATAAGCCAATTAAAAATGGGCAGAGGAGCTGAACAGACACTTCTCCAAAGAAGATATTCAGATGGCAAGAGGCACATGAAAAGATGCTCCACATCGCTAATCATCAGGGAAATAAATGCAAATCAAAATCACAATGAGATATCACCTCACACCAAAACACAAACAACAACAAATGAGGGCAAGGATGTGGAGATAGTGGAACCCTCCTACACTGCTGGTGGGAATGTAAACTAGTTCAACCATTGTGGAAAGCAGCATGGATGTTCCTCAAAAAACTCAAAATAGAAATACCACTTGACCTAGGAATTCTACTCCTAGGAATTTACCCTAAGAATGCAAAAGCCCGTCCAAAAAAGACATATGCACCCCTATGTTTATCGCAGCACTATTTACAATAGCCAAGAAATGGAAACAACCTAAATGTCCATTAGTAGATGAATGGATAAAGAAGATGTGGTATATATACACAATGGAATATGATTCAGCCATAAAAAGAAAACAAATCCTACCATTTGGAACAACATGGTTGGAGCTAGAGGGTATTATGCTCAGTGGAATAAGCCAGGCGGAGTAAGCAAGTATCAAATGATTTCACTCATCTGTGAAGTCTAACAACAAAGAAAAAACTGAAGGAACAAAACAGCAGCAGACTCACAGAACCCAAGAATGGACTAGCAGTTACCAAAGGGAAAGGGAGTGGGGAGGATGGGTGGGAAGGGAGGGAGAAGGGGGAAAAAGAGCCATTACGATTAGCATACATAATGTATCAGGGGTTGGGGGCACAGGGAAGGCAGTATAACCCCAAGAAGACAAGTAGTGATTCTATAGCATCTTACTACGCTGATGGACAGTAACTGTAATGGTGTATGTGGTGGGGATTTGATAATAGGGGGAGTCTAGTAACCATAATGTTGCTCATGTAATTGTACACTAATAATAGCAAAGTAAAAAAAAATTAAAAATGACTTGGTCAAGGTATTTTAGATTTTAAAATTCTAGAAAAGGAAGGCTAAGGTCCAAGTCATAAGACATGTGAATATGACAAAATTCATAGACAGTCATACTGATTAAAATACACGGTCCTGGGTTTCCCCAATTCCATCCACCAATCAGACTATAGAAATATATTTGATCAAAATGGTTTCTCATTTAGACAATATCTGTTATGAATATCTGTATTGGGACTACAAGGCATCATCCTTAAATTCAAAGGCACTCATTCCTGTGTGAATCTGAAGAGATTGCTATGTAAACAGTCTGCAAAAAGCAATACTCAATTTGCATTTCTACTTGCCTATCCGTTTCTCATTAATAATATTTTAACTGCTTTAATTACTATGCAAGAACAAAAATGAACTGCTTAGCTAAAGTCATTTAAATACATCAAATCTATTTCTATTATATCATGCAAATAAATGCTTTGGCCTATAATGTTTACATAAACTAATGTTAACACAGACCAAGTAGACAAATATTAAGTATGTCAACTACAGGCTTCATTTAATTTTAGATGTTTTTGCAAAAACATATGGTGAGACTGTATATATAGCTGTGTGCATTTATATGTGTAAGAAATTTCCCTTTAGATCAGATTGTCTTCTTAAGACAAATCTGAATCAGTACTAACATATCAACTAGTATCTCCTATTCATTCATTAAGTAAACCCCCTATGCTGTACTACATATCCTATCATTTTCTGGGAACTATGAAGATAAAAAACTATTGATGTAATAACAAGTAAAATATTTTTTATCAAATTTGTTCTTTGTATGAGAAATACAATTGCATTATTCGAATTCCCATATCATTGCCACAGTGCAGCGATCTACCTTTATCACAGGTGAAAAAAACTGAGTAGTCAACCTGCCCAAGATAATATAGCTAGTAAGTGAATCAATAAAAATAATCAAATCAGAACTATATCGTTGCAAGAGGCAGCCATATAAATTAAACCATGGTGGAAGTTCAGAATATTTGTATGAGAGGAAGTACCAATCATGTATTGCAGAACAAAAAGCCACCCCAAAATTTAGTGGCTGAAAACAGCAACCATTTATTACCACTCAGAAGACTTCAGTGTCAGTGGCCAGAAAGACCCTGCCGCAAGAACATGCTGTTGCTAGTAGCCAAAAGTCAGGCTTGATGCAGCAGATCAGAAAATGCTGAAGGGCTAGGAGAAAGTACAGGAGCATCTGTAACTCACAGGCTTGATTACTCTCCTGTGACTTCAATTCATACAACAAAACTGGATTGAGTATCTTTTAGATGACTACTAGAGAGAAGATCAAAAGTTGGCAAAAATCGAAATAAAGGATCAACAGAAAAACAAATGAGTGGGATATAAGGCAGAAATTTACTATTAGTGATTCAGAGAAACACCTGCACACGTGTTTGTGATTACACGCGGGACAGTTCTGAGGGCATTGAAGCCGTGGGTGGTCTGGCTCTTTCTTACACAGATAGGAAGTGGGCGGCCACATTCTCTGACATTCTAATACAAAGTTTAGTTCCAAGAGCCTGCTGCTTAAGATGTTTCACAGTTAACCAATGAAGAAAGTGGGATGTCACTCTACTTTGGGAATAATTACTAAGTATTTATTTTTCGCTAGGCTACTCCGTCACTTCAAGTGTTAACTTACCCTAAGTTAATACGTCAGTGTATCTCTCATTCAATATTATTTTCTCTCCTCTTAAAAATAATTACATGGTGAAACTACTCAAAAGCTGTTAAAACAACTAGTAAAACATTTCAAACTAAAGGCACGCAACCATTTTATTTTCCAGGCACTGTATAACAGTAAAACAGATACTAATGATGGTTGGTTCATTGTATATGAAGTGGTTCTGAAATAGTTATCAAGGAAAAAAATATAGAGGAGATATCTTTTGAAGGGTATTAAGCCTGAAGTCCAATTTGTTAAATCTTCCTTTCAGAGGGAAAATAAGAAGCAATTGCAATGGACGCAGCAGGATACAAAGTTTCACAGAACTGTTCTCACTATTAAAGAAACAATCCAATTTAAATGGTTCTATTAAAGGAAGAGGCCAGGCAGGTTGTATTCAGTTTAGGACCTGGATTCTTAAGCATTTGGACCTGTAAAGAAAGGAGCTTAAATTCATCTTCCTTGCCTTGTTTTTTTAAGGCCACATTTGAAATTAGAGGTAAAACTGGAAGTTTCATTTTGCTTCACCAGAGATTCCCTTTTAGACATTTTTAGGGTATCAGATTTTATTAAGAAATTGTGATAGTGACATTAGCTACTTGGTGTTTAATATGTAGTTCACATATTAACTCCTCAGGAAAGAGGTTGCATATTTAAAAGTCAATAAGACTATAGGCATTATGTTGTAGAGAAGACTTCTAGAACTGATCTAACCAGTATAACTGAAACTCATTGAATAACTCTCCATTTCCCTCACAAAAAACAAAGGGAAACAAGGAAGCTTTGTGAGATTTTGGGTATGTCTCTTTCTAACAATATTTTGACAATATTTCTATTCCTTGATTGTGGTGATGGTAAAACAAGTGATTGCATATGCCCCAATCCATCAAAATGTATCCATTAAATATGTGTAGTTCTTTGTATACCGATTATACGTCAATAAAGCTGTTTGAAAGGTCAAGAAGATGGCAAATACACTGTTGCAGAAACAAATCAATCTTTATTGGGTAGATCTATTCATTCAAACAAACAACAAAAAAAACTGAGCACCTAGTAAGTGTCTCATTGTTCTTGATAAATTATATCAAGACAGGTATTATTCCTGACATTATGATTCAAAATATGTTCTCTGTAGTTAGAAAACTAAAGGTAGGTAAATTTGACCTCCTAGTATTATTTTATTCTGACATTTGTTCCCCTTCTCTAAGAAATTAAAATTGAAATTATTGTTCTTTGATTTCCTACTAGACTCCTCCTCCTTAAATTATTTCACCTTGAGAAGCAATCTCTGACTTACTTGAACTTGACATCTCCTTTACATTTTTCTTGTATATTAGTCTTTTTAAAGTCTTTGTTGCTTCTCTAGATACACATTCTCCTAAGTGGCAGAGATAACCATGCTTGACTTATAAATGGGATCTTTGCAATATAGGATAGTTTTATTTTGCTTCATTTTTTGTTTTGTTCTGGTTTTACACTCATCATATTGTTAAAAAGAAAGGCACACACTCAACGTGGTATCACTTCTGCTAGGCCAAGTCACCAGGCTTGGGCTTAATACCTCACCTAATTGCAGTTTCAACCTCTCCAAGAAGTGTAGTCAGTCAGGAATGTCCTGGTCAGCAATGATAAAATAATGTCACATATGCTTTCTCCCTCACCAAAGGAAGATACAGTAATCCACCTAATGAGACCCTTATCCTTGCCTCTTCTCACACACATAGATGGCAACAGAATGTAAATAGCATGATCCTTTAGGACACTAATGAGTTGTACCCATGCCAACCTACTTGATGTGTTGATAAATGTACCTTCTTTCCCTCATATACCCCCTGCTGTACAGGAACTAGTTAAGATGTCTCCATATGAAGGCTATAGTGCAGTTTATCAGAGCACAGTATTGGGCTGTTCTTGGGCCATGGTCCTCAGTAAGACGATGAGTAAACCCTCTCCCTTAAATGTAAGTCACGTTGATTTTAGTTGATTTCAAATGAGTTCGAATTTAGACCATTTGTGTGAATCTTGGGCCATTATTTTTTTATAAGCCTCAGTTTTTCAATATTTCAAATGGAGATTATAGTTTGACATAAGCCATGGTATTTTCTTTTTAATATAAGGTGAAATTATATCTACATAGTGCCTTAGAAAGTACTTGGTACATGCTAGCCTTCAAATATTAGACATTTATATTAACTTGATAACAGTAATTATTGCAAAGCTGCTTTAAAAATGGAATCATCATAAACACCATCATGGAGTATTTGGGGCATATCTTGGAATATATTTTGGAATAATCATAATGTTATTATTGGCATTTTTGGAGCTTAGACTTAAGTCTGTCTGACATGCACGAATGTTTAATGTTTCACAACTAAAGTAGCATTTTTTTTCTAGGCCCAAGATTCTTATATCTCCTATCCACCATATCCTTAAAATTCCAACAATACCATGATATGTCAGTCATGAAGCCAACACTGTATCTTGATGGCCCCAAAATCTTCATTCATACTCTTCTCAGTCTGTTCTGCCTTTCTCTCCCATTCACTTATTAAAGCTCTTTTAATCCTATCTTTCCTTTGTTCTCTCTCATTCTGAAGAACGAAATTGTTCCAGTGAACATTATTAAATTATTGCTTCTTATTAATATAGGAAAACCTCATATTTGCCTTATTAGTACATTATTTACATAAAAGTATTCCCCTGTTAATCTTGAACTCACAGAGAAGTAAAGGAGGGACAGCGTCTTATTGGCACAGTTTCCTATGTTAAATCACACAGTGTATATAAGGTAGCACACAACACTCAACAAATGGAATGGATACCCCATTCATAAAGGTGTCAGAATGTGTCAGAGAATGTGGCCACTATGACATTCACCAGCTGGCATTTATTAGCTTTTAAGCACCAGAAGAAAAGGAGATAACTCTGTTAGTATTATTGCTACGTGGAATCTCTCAAGAATTGCTTGCCTGCTTACTGGCAGCACTGCACCGCCTCCCCTACATGTTGCTGTTACACAGGCACAGATTAATTTCTGTCTGGTGCTTTGGAGCTCCATTAGATTGTTTTTGATGACTAAACTAACATAGCTTGGAAGACCTTTTTATTGAATTTCTAGACAGTTAGAAGACTTGCCAAGGGGAATTTTTGTATGAGAGCCAAGCCTTTTTATTATAGTGGTGATTTCTCACATAGTCTAGAGAGAGAAGACCTTTAATTTTTGCTTTGTACAAACAACTACACAACAAACCAAGAAGACAAGAGTTTGAAGAATTTCTGCTGATATTTATTTTACATTAATTGTTGGGATGTTTCAATGGTGTTTATCAAATACCTACCACGAGCCAGGTACTGGATTATTGCTACCCATTTGCAATTCCATTTTATCATTGTACCAAACATAAAACATAGATGATGTTATTACAGTTTTACGAAGAGGAAAATAACGCAAGTAACTGGTTTGGGTATCACATGTTAGATTCCAAAGTTCATGTTTTTGAGTTATGAGATTTTCTAAGGAAAGCTCCTTGAATATTACAGATTATAACACTTAGTCAAGGTTATTAGAAAAAAATAGTGGTTATAGGTTGTCTATTTAAGAGTTTTGTTTGATGGTGTACAAATTTCTTAAGTAAACAGTGCCCAATTTGGAAAATATATAGAATACACTGATACATAAAGATGAAAATGTTAATTAGCCAAATGGCCATACCTACCAAGTTCTCATAATCACTACTCATAACTAACTAGAGACAATTCTTGCTTTGCATGGTTTAAATAGTCACACATTTCAGTAATAATGCCTTATTAATGAGCACACTAGTAAACTATACAGTTCAAATGAATGTCAGTTACCACGGTATTTACTGTGAGCAATTGCAAAATGTACAAACTCTCCTGTTAGTTCCTGAGTGTTTAAATCACTACAGAAATAGATGTGAACCATGCTCAGTAATCAATACATTACTTTTTCTCAAAGTTTGTCAGTGATTGGATACTACACACCTATTTTTCACTTTATGCATAGAAGCAAAACATTGTTTTGTCTCTTTGTCTCTCAATGATGAATGCATGTGACATTTTACAAAATTGGATAATTAAAGAGAGAATTAGCCAACAAAGTTGAAAGTGTAGAAAAAAAAGTGGTAACAGTGGAAGTGAAATTGGAAGTGATTAGAGCATGTGAAAAGGATGAGAAAGAAGTTAAAACTGTCATGGGAAGAAGAAGTAATATATATACATCGTGACAGAAACTTTTACCACACTGCACAAAGAACTTGCAGGATTCAGAATGGAACATAAATAGAGTTACAGAGTAAGTAGCTGACTTAGGAAACACTGGCCTTGCCACTGTTCAAGACACTCTGGGTATGCAGTCAGAGGAGTTCACTGAAGGTAAAGATATTGACATAATGAAGAAAGCTGTTATGAAGAAAAATACTTAGATGGCCCAAAGGAAAGACACTGGCAAATCTTCACATTAAAGGAAATTGAAGAGATATTTCAAGACATTGAAAGTACAAAAAATAAGGTTTACAGTATACACTCTATGGTAAGTTATGCGATAAGAAGGCAAGCACTATGCAAACTACTCCTGCTAAGTTTTGCACCAAGCAATGAAAGATTTCAATGAATAAATGTATAGTGTTTAATTACAGTATACCAAATAAACCTCTTTTACTATTTAATTTTTATTTTTCCATACCTCTGTAGTTTACAGTAAGAGAGCTTTTATGTATTTTGAGAACTTTTGTTAAAGATAACAGAAGAGTCAGAATTTCTCCAATTCATTTTTTTTTATTAAGGCATCATTCATATATAATATTTTGCTCAGGTTTCACATGAGTGACATTATGGTTATGACATTCCCCCCTGTTATCAAGTCCCCACCACATACCCCATTGCAAGTCACTGTCCATCAGCGTAGTAAGATGCTATAGAGTCACTACTTCTCTTCTCTGTTCTATACAGCCTTCCCCGGGCGGCCCCCTGTATTATGTGCACTAATAGTAATACTCCTTAATCCCCTTATCCCTCCCTTCCGACCCACCCTCCCCAACAGCAATCCCTGTGATAATAGCTAGTCCATTCTTGGGTTCTGTGAGTCTGCTGCTGTTTTTGATCCTTCAGGTCTTGCTTTGTTGTTATACACCACAGATGAGTGTAATTATTTGGTACTTGTCCTTCTCTGCTTGCCTTATTTCACTGAGCACAATACTCTCT
This sequence comes from Phataginus tricuspis, assembly GCA_029783875.1. NCBI lineage: Eukaryota > Metazoa > Chordata > Mammalia > Pholidota > Manidae > Phataginus > Phataginus tricuspis. The sequence goes on along the minus strand of JAQQAC010015468.1, from coordinate 21,284,031 downwards.
AGTTCCATCCATGTTGCAAATGGTAGGATTTGTTTTCTTCTTATGGCCGAATAATATTCCATTGTGTATATGTATCTCATCTTCTTTATCCATTCATCTAATGATGAACACTGAGGTTGCTTCCATTTCTTGGCAATTGTAAATAGTGCTGCAATAAACACAGGGGTGCATATGTCTTTTTGAATCTGTGATCCTGTTTTCTTAGAGGAAATTCCTAGCAATGGAATTCCTGGGTCAAATGGCATTTCTATTTTTAATTTTTTGAGGAACTTCCATATTGCTTTCCACAATGGTTGAACTAATTTACATTCCCACCAGCAGTGTAGGAAGGTTCCCCTTTGACGGCATCCTAGCCTGCATTTGCTGTTCCCTGTCTTTTGGATATTGGCCATCGTACCTGGTGTGAGGTGATATCTCACTGTGGTTTTAATTGGCATTTCTCTGATGATTAGCGATGTGGAGCATCTTTTCATGTGCCTGTTGGCCATCTGAATTTCTTCTTTGGAGAAGTGTCTGTTCAGCTCCTCAACCCATTTTTAAATAGGGTTATTTGCCTTTTGGGTGTTGAGGCATGTGAGCTCTTTATATATATTGGTTGTCAACCCCTTATTGGATATATCATTTCTGAATATATTCTCCCATTCTATAGTATGGCTTTTTGTTCTACTGATGGTGTGCAGAAGCTTTTTAGTTTGATGTAGTCCCATTTCTTCATTTTTGCTTTTGTTTCCTTTGTCAAGGGCATATTTCATTAAAAAGTTGCTCATTTTTATATTCAAAAGAGTTTTGCCTATGTTTCTTCTAGGTTTCATGGCTTACATTCATGTCTTTGATCCATTTTGAGTTTACTTTTGTGTATGGCATTGGACAGTAATCCAGTTTAATTCTCTTACATGTAGCTGTCCAGTTTTGCCAATACCAGTTATTGAAGAGGCTATCATTTCCCCATTGTATGTCCATGGCTCCTTTATCACATATTAATTGGCCATATGTGTGTGGGTTTATATCTGGGCTCTCTACTCCGTTCCATTGATCTATGGCTCTGTTTTTCTGCCAGTACCAAATTGTCTTGATTACTGTGACTTTCTAATAGAGCTTGAAGTTGGGGAGTATAATTCCCCCTGCTTTATTCTTCCTTCTCAGGATTGCTTTGGCTATTCAGGGTCTTTTGTGGTTCCATGTGAATTTTAGAAGTATTGGTTCTAGGTCATTGAAGAATGCTGTCTGTATTTTGATAGGGATTTCATTGAATCTGTAATTGCTTGAGGCAGGATGGCCATTTTGACATTAATTCCTCCCACACAAGAGTGTGGGATGTATTTCCATTTATTAGTGTCCTTATTAATTTCTCTCAAGACTGTCTTGAATTTTTTCAGGGTATAGGTCTTTCACTTCTTTGGTTTGGTTTATTCCTAGGTATTTTATTCTTTTTGATGCAATTGTGAATGGAATTGTTTTCCTGATTTCTCTTTCTACTAGTTCATCATTAATGTATAGGAGGAATGCAACAGATTTCTGTGTATTAATTTTGTATACTGCAACTTTGCTGAATTCAGATATTAGTTCTAACAGTTTTGGAGTGAATTATTTAGAGCTTTTTTTGTACAATATCATGTCATCTGCAAAAAGGGACTGCTTAACTTCTTCTTTACCAATATGGATGCCTTTTATTTCTTTGTGTTGTCTGATTGCTGTGGCTAGGACCTCTAGTATTATGTTGAATAAAAGTGGGGAGAGTGGATATCCTTGTCTGATTCCCAATCTTAGAGGAAAAGCCTTCAGATTTTCTCTGTTAAGTATGATATTGTCTATGGGTTTGTCGTATAAGGCTTTTGGTATGTTGAGATACTTGCCCTCTATTCCCATTTTATTGAGAGTTTTTATCATGAATGGATGTTGAATTTTGTAAAATGCTTTTTCAGCATCTAATGGGATGATCATGTGATTTTTCTTCTTTTTATTGATGTAGTGGATGACGTTGATGGATTTTCGAATGTTATACCATCCTTGCATCCCTGGAATGAATCCCACTTGATCATGATGTATGATATTGATGTATTTTTGAATTTGGTTTGCTAACGTTTTGAGTATTTTTGCATGTTTGTTCACTGGGTATATTGGTTTGTAATTTTCTTTTTTTGTGGTGTCTTTGCCTGGTTTTGGTAGCAGAGGAGTGATACTGGCTTCAAAGAATGAGTTTGGAAGTATGCTCTCTTCTTCTACTTTTTGGAAAACTTTAAGGAGGATGGGTATTAGGTCTTCTCTAAGTTTCTGATAAAATTTAGCAGTAAAGACATCTGGTCCGGGAATTTTGCTCTTAGGTAGTTTTTTGATTACCGATTGAATTTCATTGCTGGTAATTGGCCTGTTCAGATTTTCTGTTTCTTCCTGAGTCAGTCTTGGATGGTTGTATTTTTTTAGAAAGTTGTCCATTTCTCCTAGGTTATCTAATTTGTTAGCATATAATATTTCATAGTATTCTCTAATAATTCTTTGTATTTCCGTGGTGTCCATAGTGCTTTTTCCTTTCTCATTTCTGATTCTGCTTATGTGTGTAGACTCTCTTTTTTTTCTTGATAACACTGGCTAGGGGTTTATCTATTTTGTTCATTTTCTCAAAGAACCCACTCTTTTTTCATTAATTCTTTCTATTGTTTTGTTCTTCTCAATTTTATATATTTCTTCTCTGATCTTTATTATGTCCCTCCTTCTACTGACTTTGGGCTTCATTTGTTCTTCTTTTTCTAGTTTCAGTAATTGTGAATTTAGACTGTTCATTCAGGATTGTTTGTCCTTCTTTAAATAGTCCTGAATTGCTGTATACTTTCCTCTTAGAACTGCTTTCCCTGTGTCCCACAGAAGTTGGGGCATTGTGCTGTTGTTTTCATTTGTCTCCATATATTGCTTGATCTCTGTTTTAATTTGGTCTATTGATTATTTAGGAGCATGTTGTTAAGCATGCAGGTGTTTGTGAGCCTTTCTGTTTTCCTTGTACAATTTATTTCTAGTTTCATATCTTTGTGATCTGAGAAGCTGGTTGGTACAATTTCAATATTTTTTTATTTGATGAGGCTATTTTGGGGCCTAGTATGTGATTTATTCTGGAAAATGTTCCAGAATGTGCACTTGAGAAGAATGTGAATCCTGTTTCTTTTGGATAGAGTGTTCTGTAGATGTGTCTTAGGTCCATCTGTCCTAATGTGTTGTTCAGTGTCTCTGTTTCCTTACTTATTTTCTGTTTGCTCAATTTGTCTTTTGGAGTGAGAGGCGTGTTGAAATCTCCTAAAAATGAATACATTGTATTCTATTTGCCTCTTTAATCCTGTTAGTATTTGTTGCATATATTGGCTTTTATGTGGGGGTGCATAGATATTTATAATGGTTATATCTTCTTGTTAGACTGACCCCTTTATCATTATATAATGTCCTTCTTTATCTCTTGTTACTTTCTTTGTTTTGAAATCTATTTTATCTGATATAAGTATTGCAACTCCTGCTTTTTCTCCCTATTGTTTGCATGAAATATCTTTTTCCATATCTTCACTTTTAGTCTGTGTATGTCTTTGTGTTTGAAATGATTGTCTTATAGGCAGCATATAGATGGGTCTTTTTCTTTTATTCATTCAGTGACTCTATGTCTTTTGATTGGTGCATTCAGTCCATTTACATTTAGGGCGATTATCAATAAATGTGTACTTATTGCCATTGCAGGCTTTGGATTCGTTGTTACAATGGTTCAAGGGCAGCTTGTTTAGTATCTAACAGTGTAACTTAACTCACTTATTATCTTATTATAAACACAATATGAAGATTATAATTTTTTCTTCCTTTTTTATGTTAAGTGTCATATTCCTTACTTTTTGTGTACACCTTGACTAGCTTCTGGGTAGCTGATTTAATTTTGCATTTGGTTAGTAATTAATAGCTCTACTGTCATTACTGTGGTTTTATTTTGTATGGTGACAGCTATTTAGCCTTAGGAGCAGTTCCATCAAGAAAAGTCCCTTTAAAATACACTGTAGAGATGTTTCGGCAGGTAAATTCCCTCAACTTTTGCTTATCTGGGAATAGTTTAATCTCGTCTTCAAATTTAAGTCATAATCTTGCTGGGTAGAGTACTCTTGGTTTCAGGCCCTTCTGTTTCATTGCATTAAATAGATCATGCCACTCCATTCTGGTCTGTAGGTTTTCTGCTGAGAAGTCTGATGATAGCTTGATGGGTTTTCCTTTGTAGGTGATCTTTTTTCCCTCTCTGGCTGATTTTAACACTCTGTCTGTGTCCTTGATCTTTGCCATTTTAATTACTATGTGTCTCGGTGTTGTCTTATTTGGACTTCTTGTGTTGGGAGATCTGTGCATTTCCATGGACTCAATTGCCTTATCCAAATTAGGGAAGTTTTCAGCAATTATTTTTTCACAGATACTTTCTATTCCTTTTTCTCTCTCTTCTTCTTCTGGTACCCCTATAATGTGAATATTGTTCCGTTTTGATTGCTCACACAGTTCTCTTAATATTCTTTCATTCCTAGAGATCCTTATTTCTCTCTCTTCCTTAGCTCCTTTATATTCCTGTTCTCTAATTTCTGTTCCATTTGCCATATCCTCTACATCATCTAATCTGTTTTTATATACCTCCATTGTATGTTTCGCTTCAGCTACTGTATTTTTGTTTGGTATTATTAATGTACAATTACATGAGCAACATTATGGTTACTAGACTCCCCCTATTATCAAGTCTCAACCACATGCCCTATTACAGTCACTGTCCATCAGCAGAGTAAGATGCTATAGAATCACTACTTCTCTTCTCTGTGTTATACTGCCTTCCCTGTATCCCCCTGCTACATGATGTGTGCTAATCGTAATACCACTCTTCTGCCTCATCATTCCTTTCCCACCCATTTCCCCAGTCCCTTTCCGTTGGGTAACTCTTAGTCCATTCTTGGGTTCTGTGAGTCTCCTGCTGTTTTCTTCCTTCAGTTTTTTTCTTTATTCTTATACTCCAAAGATGAGTGAAATCATTTGATACTTATCTTTCTCTGCTTGCCTATTTCACTGAGCATAATACCCTCTAACTCCATCCATGTTGTTGCTAATGATAGGATTTGTTTTCTTCTTATGGCTGAATAATATTCCATTCTGTATATGTACCACATCTTCTTTATCCATTCATCTACTGATGGACACTTAGGTTGCTTCCATTTTTTGGCTATTTTAAATAGTTCTGCAATAAACATAGGGGTGCATATGTCCTTTTCAAACTGGGCTGCTGCATTCTTAGGGTAAATTCCTAGGAGTGGAATTCCTGGGTCAAGTGATATTTCTACTTCTAGTTTTTTGAGGAACTTCCATAGTGTTTTCCACAATGGTTGAACTAATTTACATTCACACAGCAGTGTACAAGGATACCCCTTTCTCCACATCCTGGCCAACATTTGTTGTTGTTTGTGTTTTGGATGTTGGCCATCCTAACTGGTGTGAGGTGATATCTCATTATGGTTTTAATTTGCATTTCACTGATGATTAGCGATATAGAGCATCTTTTCACGTGCCTGTTGGTCATTGGAAATTTCTCCTTTGGAGAAGTGTCTGTTCAGCTCTGCCCATTTTTTAATTGGCTTATTTGCTTTTTGTTTGTTGAGCCCTGTGAGGACTTTATATAATTTGGATGCCAACCCTTTATTGCATATGTCATTTATGAATATATTCTCCCATATTTTAGGATGCCTTTTTGTTCTGTTGATGGTGTCCTTTGCTGTACAGAGCTTTTTCGTTTGATATAGTCCCACTTGTTCATTTCTGTTCTTGTTTCCCTTGCCCGGGGAGATATGTTCATGAAGAAGTTCGTCATGTTTATGTCCAAGAGAGTTTTGCCTATGTTTTTTCCTAAGAGTTTTATGGTTTCATGACTTACATTCAGGTATTTGATCCATTTTGAGTTTACTTTTGTGTATGGGGTTAGACAATAATCGAGATTCATTCTCTTATGTGTAGCTGTCTAGTTTTGCCAACACCAGCTGTTGAAGAGGCTGTCATTTCCCCATTGTATGTATATCCATGGCTCCTTTATCTTATATTAATTGACCATACATTCTTGGGTTTATATCTGGGCTCTCTATTCTTTTCCACTGGTCTACGGGTCAGTTCTTGGGACAGCACCAAATCGTCTTGATTACTGTAGTTTCGTAGTAGAGCTTGAAGTTGGGGAGTGTAATTTACACCGCCTTATTCTTCCTTCTCAGAATTGCTTTGCGTTTTCAAGGTCTTTTTCACTTCCATAAAATTTTAGAACTATTTGCTCTAGTTCATTGAAGAATGCTGTGGATATTTTTGTAGGGATTGCACTGAATCTGTAGATTGCTTTAGGCCAGATGGCCATTTTGACAATAGTAATTCTTCCTATTCAAGACATGGCAAGTGTTTCCATTTATTGGTATCTTCTTTAATTACTCTCATGAGGGTCTTGTAGTTTTTAGAGTACAAGTCTTTCACTTCCTTATTTAGGTTTATTCCTGGGTATTTTATTCTTTTTGATGCAATTGTGAATGGAATTGTTTTCCTGATTTCTCTTTCTGTTGTTCTTTATAACTGTATAGGAATGTAACAGATTTCCATGTATTAATTTTGTATCCCACAACATTACTGAATTCAGATATTAGATCTAGTAGTTTTGGAGTGGATTCTTTAGCATTTTTTATGTAAAATATCAAGGCATGTGCAAACAGGCACAGCTTGACTTCTTCCTTACCAATCTCGATGCCTATTATTTCTTTGTGTTGTCTGATTGCCATGGCTAGGACCTCCAGTACTATGTTGAATAGAAGTGGGGAGACTGGGCATCCTTGTCTTATTCCCGATCTTAAAGGAAGAGCTTTCAGCTTCTCACTGTTAAGTATAATGTTGGCTGTGGGTTTTTCATATATGGCCTTTATGATGTTGAGGTACTTGCCCTCTATACCCATTGTGTTGAGAGTTTTTATCATGAATGGATGTTGAATTTTGTGGAATGCTTTTTCAGCATCTATGGAGATGATCATGTGGTTGTTTTCCTTTTTGTTGATGTAGTGGATGATGTTGATGGATTTTCGAGTGTTGTACCATCCTTGCCTCCCTAGGATGAATCCCACGTGATCATGGTGTATGATCCTCTTGATGTATTTTTTAATTTGGTTCACTAATATTTTGTTGAGTATTTTTGCATTATGTTCATCAGGGATATTGGTCTGTAGTTTTCTTTTTTTGTGGTGTCTTTGCCTAGTTTTGGTATTACAGCGATGTTGGTCTCATAGAATCAGTTTGGGACCATTCCCTCCTCTTCTAATTTTTGGAAAACTTTAAGGGGGATGGGTATTAGGTCTTCACTAAATGTTTGATAAAATTCAGCAGTGAAACCACGTGGTACAGGGATTTTGCTACTTGGTAGTTTTTTGATTATCAATTCAATTTCTTTGCTGGTAATTGGTCTATTCAGATTTTCTGTTTCTTCCTGGGTCAGCTTTGGAAGGTTGTGTTTTTCTAGGAAGTTGTTCATTTATACAAGGTTATCCAGTTTGTTACCATATAATTTTTCATAGTATTCTCTCATATTTCTTTGTATTTCTGTGGTGTCCATAGTGATTTTTCCTTGCTCATTTCTGATTCTGTTTATGTGTGTAGACTCTCTTTTTTTCTTGATAAGTTTGGCTAGGAATTTATCTATTTTGCTTATTTTCTCAAAGAACCAGCTCCTACTTTTATCAATTGTCTCTATTGTTTTATTCTTCTCAGTTTTACTTATTTCTGCTTTAATATTTATTATGTCCCTCCTTCTAATGATTTTGGCTCTCATTTGTTCTTCCTTTTCTAGTTTCATTAATTCTGAGTTTAGACTGTTCAGTTGGGATTATTCTTCTTTCATGAGGTAGGCCTGTATTGCAATACATTTCCTCTTAGCATGGCCTTCACTGTGTCCCACAGATTATTCGGTGTTGAATTATTGTTTTCATTTGCCTCCATATATTGCTCAATCTCTGTTTTTATTTGGTTATTGATCCATTTAGGACCATGTTAATAAGCCTCCTTGTGTTTGTGGGATTTTTCATTTTATTTGAGTAATTTATTTCTAGTTTCACACCTTGGTGATCTGAGAAGCTGGTTGGTACAATTTCAATCTTTTTTAATTTACTGAGGCTCGTTTTGTGGCCTAGTATATGATCTATTCTTGAAAATGTTCCATGTGCACTTGAGAAGAATGTGTATGCTGCTGCTTTTGGATGGAGTGTTCTGTAGATGTCCGTTAGTTCCATGTATTCTAATACATTGTTCAGTGCCTGTGTCTATTTATTTTCTGCCTGGTTGATCTGTCCTTTGGAGTGAGTGGTGTGTTGAAGTCTTCCAAAATGAATGCATTGCATTCTATTTCCCCCTTTATGCTGTTAGTATTTCTTTCACATATGTAGGTGATCATGTGTTGGGTGCATATATATTTATTATAGTTATATCCTCTAGTTCCAGTGACCCCTTTATTATTTTGTAATGTCCTTCTTTGTCTCTTGTTCCATTCTTTGATTTGAAGTCTATTTTGTCTAAGTATTGCAACTCCTGCTTTTTTCTCCCTATTAGTTAAATGAAATATCTTTTTTCATCTCTTTACTTTCAGTCTGTGAATGTCTTTTGGTTTGAAGTGTGTCTCTTGTAGGCAGCATATAGAGGGGTCTTGTTTTTTTATCCATTCATTGACTCTACGTCCTTTGATTGGTACATTCAGACCATTTACATTTAGAGTGATTATCGATAGGTATATACTTATTGCCACTGAAGTCTTTAGATTTGTGGCTACCAAAGGTTCAAAGGTAATTCCCTTACTATCTAGCAGTCTAAAATAACTCACTTCTTATGCTATTACAAACACAACCTAAAGACTCTTTTTTTTCCTCCTTTTTCTTACTGCTCCATTCTTTGTATGTTATGAATCATATTCTGTACTCTTTGTTTTTCCCTTAGGTGACATCTATTTAGTCTTAGGAATATTTCCATTTATAGAAGTCCCTCCAAAATGCACTGTAGAGGTGGTTTGGGGAGGTAAATTCTCTCAACTTTTGCTCATCTGAAAATTCTATTGGAAAGCACAAGTATTATGTTTGTGTCAGTCGCTCCCTCTAGTGCCAAGAAGCTCTGCTTATCAGGGCTTCCCAGTACTTGGAGTGATGGCAGTGGCCACAGGTGAGCAGTGCTCATGCCTACCTTAAAGAGCAAATCCTTTCCTGCTTCCAAGCTGCAGTGCCTGTCTCTGCTGTAAAGGCAAATGAGCCATTGTAGGGAGGAGCTCTGCATTAAAGCCCTAAGCTGCCATAGGCAGGGCTTCCCTTTGGCTGGTGTGGAGCAATGGTGGGGGTCACAGGCAACTGGTACAAGTGCCTGCCAGGAGGATAAAATCCCTTTCCTGCTTCCCAGCCACAGTGCCTGCCTTCGCTGTCAGGACCAGTGAGTGCACATAGGGAGCAGCCTCTGCATTAAGCTCTTTAGTTGCTGTAGGCAGGGCTTCCCTCTGTCTGGTCTGGAGTGATGGCAGGGCCACCGGGTTCTCATGCAGATTCCAGCAGGGAGGAAGAAGCTGCAGGCTGCTTAACATGGTGGGGGCCAGCCAGGGGTATAGAGTGCCTGAAGCTCCTGAAATTTCCCAACCTGCTGGGTTGAGTGTGCTGGTACGATTTTATACACCTGTTCCTTCTCCTAAACCCTTGCCCCTTTAGCAGCCCTCTCACTGTTGGGAAGTTTTTCAAAGTGCCTGCCTTTTGTCCCAGGGCAGCTCGTTGTGGGAACCTGTTCACAGTCTTAGTCTATGACTTTGGCTTTCACACCCTATAATCTCCACAGTACCACACAATGTGGGTTTATGCTCATGGAGTTGATTTCTAGAGCTGGGTATTTAGCAGTCCTGGGGTTCTACTCCCTCCTCAGTCTATTTCTCTTCCTTCTGCCGGTGAGCTGGGGTGAGGGGAGTTCTTGTGTCCAATTGGGTCATGGCTTTATTAGTTGACCCTGTTCTATGAGATGTTTTCTTCTCCAAGATGTAGACTGGCTTGTGCAATCTATTTCTGGTCACTCCTTTAGGCATAGTTGTATTTGCTGTATTTTCATATGTGGTTTTTGGAGATTTGTGCCTCACTTCTCATGCCGCCATGTTTTCTCCTCCCTCTCTCTCCAATTGATTTTTAATATCAGTTTATAGTTTCTGCTTACATAGACATTCTAGTAGATTTTTAAAGTTATGTACTACTTTGCATAGTGAGGGCTGCCTATTTTATTTTTCTTCATATATATTTTTATTTATAGTTTCTTTTTTCTTTCCTATTAAACATTTTTTAATCATTCTTGCTAGGCTAATTTCATCAAAAGACCTTATCTCATATAGTTATGAAGCACCTACCCAATCCAAATACCTAAATACTGTAACTTTTTATGACATGGAAAGTAACTTACTCATTAGGAATAATTGAGCCTACAATGTATGAATCAATGAACAAATGTATTCTATATATCTTGACCTAGCACGGGCTTCACTTGACTCCCTATTAAATACACTGCCATCCTATGTTAAATGTAACCAGAATATGAATTTCAATTGATTGATTGACATAAAGTTATATAATTAGATACATGATCACATATTTTTAACTTAAGACATCTTAATATTTTCAAATTTTGTGCCGTAAATTTTCTTTGGCCCTGGAATGGTTTACAAGTTTGTTATTCAATATGTTTAATGGATAAAAATGACTCAAGAGTGACTTAAAACAACGTGGTTCTCATAACCAATGGCCAATTAATTTTATCCAAGAAGATCTACTCAGTATTGCTACACTGTTTTAATCTATGTCTGTAGAGTCCTGGCCTTGGTTTAAGTGGTCTAGGTCCTTAAGCTTTGATTCCGACCCAAAGCTATGTTGATTACAATACCATACAATTACAACAGTTATATTATTCTCCACTGTGATACTGAGGGTCATTTTTAATTCTCTTGCTAAAACAACTGCATCCTTCATTATTCCAAACTACAAGTATTGTTCTCTGTGATATGATGCTACATGGTTCAATTGTAATTTGTTCCTTGTTAGAGATTTTGGTTGGTATGAACTTTAACAATTTTAAATACATAAGCAGGACACATTTATCTTCAACTCTGTGTTCATATTTCAGATTATTTCTTACAAGTGATGTTGCTAAGGAAAAATATTCAAACCATTCTTAGGATTTTGATATATATAATATAATTTTTTTCTGGCAGGATTTCATTTAGTTAGATTTTGAAAAATTTTAGGTGAATTTATACAAAATGGATGTGAATTCTCATGTCGTAATGCCCTAAGAGTTAACAAAAATGAGATGGCAGGATTTGGTTTGTTTTAACCTGAACATACAATGGCAATCACAGGCAGTGAAAGCAAGTTCAATTTCATATTTCTGTTTGATAAGTGATTATTTTAAAGCTAATACTGTTGTATGTATATCATTATATCAATCAGATTTCCAAGCAATGTGATAGGAATAGTGTTATGGCATTTTTGGTTTCAAATTCAAGAGAAAGAGTATAATATTTTTGAATTCATTTTTATTATTGAGGAAATAAACCAGAACTATTTGTAGATTAAATCTACCTACACAGATCTCCCCATCCACTGATGGAACTAGTTTATCTGCTTTTCATTAAGGTGAAAATTATGTATTTGCTAAGTCCAAAAGAAATTCCTGTATATCACTAATATATTATTGCTCTGCTCATTTGAGGCTCAGGATCAATATAAGAAAGAGAAAACAAATCAAAATATTCTATAACAGCAACTGAAGTTTGATATAACTTGCATAAACATTTTGAAGACCTCTTGTCTTGAAGCAGAAGTATTTTTTCCAATGATTTACTAAATATTTTCTATTTACTAAGTGTATCAAGCACAATTCTTAAAAATAGTTTTACAAAAGTGGGAAACTGCCTGAATTTAAGCAAACATGACCTAAGACCTTCTGTTCACAAGTCCATACTGACTCATCAAATTATTACCAGCACATCTGGATCACCTGTTGATCTGTTTATTTTTTTCTATTTTAATCCTTATCCAAATTTTTACAAATTGATTGCTAAATTTTGTGTATGGAAAATTGGAGAGGCTCTATAACATATGTCTTATTGTACAGAAGATAGGTTTATATACTTAGAGTTGAGTATCCAGCAAATTGAAAGCTGAGTGTCAGAATTTTAAAGACCTGATCTAGATCATGCTTAAACTTATTTGCAGTTAAACCATTTAGTGTCACATCTGAGTATCTTAGGCATTTAACAGGGCCCCTCTCTCTTAGTGGGCTTTGAATTCCATTTATATTTCTCCCTGAACCCTCCCCTGTTACTGTTGAAAATGCTGCTTAGTGTTCCAACTTCCATGTAGCTACTCTCTTTTCATCTCTTAAAATTCTTGCTCTGTATTAAATAAATATGAATTAGCAAAGACTTCATGGAAAAGGGCAAGAAGTGGATCTCAATGACCTAAATAATGTCACTCTAACATAAAATAGGTAAATAAAAGAAACAGATGAAATAATAGAGAATTTAACCAGAAAATTGTAATCTATTAAAAAATAAAAGGTTATTTAAAGTTTAAAAAGATAACTGTTGAAAAGGAATTCTGGGAAGATGGTGGCGTGGCAGGGTGGCGGAAATCTCCTACCAAAACCATACATATTTGTGAAAATATAACAAATACAACTATTGCTAAGAAAGAGACCAGAAGATACAATACCACAGCCAGGCTACAGCTACCCCTGTGAGAACTCAGTGCCTCACAAAGCGGGTAATATTCAAAGCTGCGACCCGTTGAGACTGGAGCAGTCCCCCACCCCAGTACACCGGGGGGGAGGAAAAGATTCAGAGAGCGAGGAGGGAGTGGAAGCACAGGCCACCAAATAACCAGTCCGGGTGAACTGCACCGGGAGCACTGACACACATCGCGTGGTGTATCAGAGATTAGAGAAACAGAAGGGCAGGATCTGAGAGGGAGACAACAAGTGGGTCCCCTCAGCCAGCTCCCTGGTACAAAAGAAAAAAGCGCACTTTTCTTTGGTATTTTTTTTTGTTTGTTTTTTTGTTTGGTTAAAGTCTTAAAGAGACAAGGGCCCAACAGCAGAACAAAATCATCCCAGCTCACTCAGCCGAGCAGGCTGGGAGTCTTGGGGAATTTCGGACCCCTTGGCCAGCAGCCGGGCAAGGCAGCTGCCCCATGATTCCCACAGTGATCAGCAGCCTCCGATACGTTCCCCCCACCAACCTCCGCTCAGCACCACAAAGAGTCCGGGAGCCTCCACTGCTGCGGAACAGCAGAGGAAAAGCCCCACCCACAGCATCCTCACAGAATCTACTTCCGGCAGGGGCGCAGCCAAGCGGGAAGGACCCCAGAACCCACATCACGGGTTAGAAAGCACCAAGGGGAACAGAAGGCACCCAGCAAGACTGCAAACCCCACAGTGCTATAGGCTAGGCTAAGGGCGACTCCGCACACAGGCAGCTCTGGGGATTATCCCAGAGACTGCCTCCTGGTGAGCAAGAAACAATTTCAGGCCCCGGAGAAGGGCAAGCAGAACAACAAGCAGGAAGGGACTTTGTTCTCACAGCTGACACACGTGGCACCTACCAGCGACCATTTCTATCACATAGAACAGAGGAATATGGTACAGACAAAGATTATCCAGACAACCCCAGAGAGAGGGCAAGATGGGATAGATTTATACAATCTTCCTGAAAAAGAATTCAGAATAAAAGTGATAACCATGGTGATGAATCTACAGAGAAATATGCAAGAGCTAAGAGAGGAAGTGAGGAAAGACAATGCAGAAATCAGACAAGCAATAGATGGGCTTAAGAGCAGACTGGATGAGGTGCAAGAGATGATAATGGACTAGAAATCAGAGAACAGAAATACAGAGAAGCCGAGGCAGAGAGAGATAAAAGGATCTCTAAGAAAGAAAGAATATTAAGAGAACTGTGTGACCAATCCCAATGGAACAATATTCGCATTATAGGAGTACCAGAAGAAGAGAGAAAGAAAGGGACAGAAAGTGTCTTTGAAGAAATAATAGCTGAAAACTTCCACAAGCTGGGGAAGGAAATAGTTTCTCAGTCTACAGAAGCCCACAGATGTCCCAACACAAGGGACCCAAGGAAGACAACACCAAGACACATAATAATTAAAATGGCAAAGATCAAAGATAAGGACAGAGTATTAAAGGCAGCTAGAGAGAGAAAAAAGATCACCTACAAAGGAAAACCCATCAGACTATAATCAGACTTCTCAACAGAAACCTTACAGGCCAGAAGAGAATGGCATGACATATTTAATGTAATGAAACAGAAGGGACTCGAACCAAGAATACTGAATCCAGCACGATTCTCATTTAAATTTTAGGGAGGGATTAAACAATTTTCAGACAAGCGAAAGCTGAGGGAATTTGCCTCCCATAAACAACCTTTACAGGATATCTTAAAGGGACTGCTCTAGATGGAAGCACTTTTAAGGCTAAAAAGATGTCATCAGAGAAAATAAAATCATAGCAAAGAAAGCAGAACATCCAAATACTAACTAAAGGCAAAAAATAAAATCAACTATCCACAAAAACAGTCGAATGAAATGTAAAAGAGTACAGAATAAAACACCTAGTATATAAAGAATGGTGGAGGAAGAAGAAGAAGGGAGAGAAATAAAGAAACATCAGACTGGGTTTATTAGCTTAACAAGAGAGTTAAGTTAGACAGTTAGGTAGTAAAGAAGCTACCCTTGAACCTTTGGCAACCACAAATCTAAAGCCAGCAATGGCAAGAAGTACATATCTATTAATAATCACCCTGAATGTAAATGGATTGAATGCACAAATCAAAAGACACAGAGTAATAGAATCGATAAAAAAGCAAGACCCATCTATATGCTGTTTACAATAGACTCACCTCAAACCCAAAGATATACACAGAATAAAGGTGAAAGGATGGAAAAAGATATTTAATGCAAACAACAAGGAGAAAAAAGCAGGTGTTGCAGTACTTGTATCGGACAAAATAGACTTCAAAATGAAGAAAGTAGCAAGAGATAAAGAAGGACATTATATAATAATAATAATAAATATTATTATATAATATATAAAGGATAAAGGGGTCAGTCCAACAAGAGGATATAAACATTATAAATATATATGCACCCAACACAGGAGCACCGACATATGTGGAACAAGTACTAACAGAATTAAAGGAGGAAATAGAAAGCAATGCATTCATTTTAGGAGACATCAACACACCACTCACTCCAAAGGAAAGATCAACCAGACAGAAAATAAGTAAAGACACAGGGGCACTGAATAACACACTAGAACAGATGGACCTAACAGACATCTACAGAACTCTACACCCAAAAGCAACAGGATACACATTCTTCTCAAGTGCCCATGGAACATTTTCCAGAATAGACCACATACTAGGCCACAAAAAGAACTTCAGTAAATACAAAAATATAGAAATTCTACCAACCAACTTCTCAGATCACAAAGGTACAAAACTAGAAATAAATTGTACAAAGAAAACAAAAAGGCTCACAAATACATGGAGGCATAATAACATGCTCCTACATAATCAATGGCTCAACGGCCAAATTAAAACAGAGATCAAACAATATATGGGGACAAATGACAACAACAATACAAAGCCGCAAGTTCTGTGAGATGCAGCAAAGGCAGTTCTAAGAGGAAAGTATATTGCAATCCAGGCCTATTTAAGGAACGAAGAACAATCCCAAATGAATAGTCTAAAGTCACAATTATTGAAACTGGAATAAGAAGAAAAGTGAAGCCCAAAGTCACCAGAAGGAGAGACATAATAAAGATCAGAGAAGAAATAAATAAAATTGAGAAAAATAAAACAATAGAAAAAAATCAATGAAACCAAGAGCTGGTTTTTTGAAAAAATATACAAAATAGATAAACCCCTAGCCAGACTTATTAAGAGAAAAACAGAATGTACACATATAAACAGAATCAGAAATGAGAAAGGAAAAATAATGACGGACCCCGCAGAAATACGAAGAATTATAAGAGAATACTATGAAAATCTATATGCTAACAAGCTGGAAAACCTAGAAGAAATGGACAACTTCTTAGAAAAATACAACCTTCCAAGACTGACCAAGCAAGAAACAGAAAACCCAAACAGACCAATTACCAGCAATGAAATTGAATCAGTAATCAAAAAACTACCTAAGAACAAAACCCTCGGGCCAGATGCATTCACCTCTGAATTTTACCAGACATATAGAGAAGACATAATACCCATTCTCCTTAAAGTTTTCCAAAAAATAGAACAGGAGGGAATACTCCCAAACTCATTCTATGAAGCCAGCATCACTCTAATACCAAAACAAGGCAAAGACCTCACCAAAAAGAAAATTACAGACCAATCTCCCTGATGAACATAGATGCAAAAACACTCAGCAAAATACTAGCAAACGGAATTAAAAAATATATCAAGAAGATCATACACCATGATCAAGTGGGATTCATCTCAGGGATGCAAGGATGGTACAACATTCGAAAATCCATCAACATCATCCACCACATCAAGAAAAAGAAGAACAAAACTGCATGATCATCTCCATAGATGCTGAAAAAGCTTTTGACAAAATTCAACATCCATTCATGATAAAAACTCTCAACAAAATGGGTATAGAGGGCAAGTATCTCAGTAAAATAAAGGCCATGTATGACAATCCCACAGCCAACATCATACTTAACAACGAGAAGCTGAAACTTTTCCTTTAAGATCGGGAACAAAATAGGGATGCCCACTCTATCCACTGTTATTCAACATAGTACTGGAGGTCCTAGCCACGGCAATAAGACAAAACAAAGAAATACAAGGCATCCAGATTGGTAAAGAAGAAGTCAAATTGTCACTAATTGCAGATGACATGATATTGAACATAAAGAACCCTAAAGACTTCACTCCAAAACTACTAGAACTGATATCTGAATTCAGCAAAGTGGTAGGATACAAAATTAACACACAGAAATCTGTTAGTTTCCTATACACTACAGATGAACTACCAGAAAGAGAAATCAGAAACACAATTCCATTCACAATTGCATCAAAAAGAATAAAATACCTAGGAATAAACCTAACAAAGAAAGTGAAAGACCTATACCCTGAAAACTACAAGACACTCCTAAGAGAAATTAAAGAGGACACTATCAAATGGAAATTCATCCCAAGCTCTTGGCTAGCAAGAATAAGTATTGTCAAAACGGCTATACTACCTAAAGCAATCTACAGATTCAATGCAATCCCTATCAAAATACCAATCCTTCAATGAACTGGAAAAAATCTTTCAAAAATTCATATGGCACCACAATAGACCCCGAATAGCCAAAGCAATCCTGAGAAGGAAGAATAAAACAGGGGGAATTATGCTCCCAGACTTCAAGCTCTACTACAAAGCTTCAGTAATCAAGACAATTTGGTATTGTCACAAGAAGAGACCCACAGACCAGTGGAACAGAATACAAAATCCAAACATTAACCCAAATATATATGGTCAATTAATATATGACAAAGGAGCCTTGGATATACAATGGGGAATTGACACCTCTTCAACAGCTCGTGTTGGCAAAACTGGACAGCTACATGTAGGAGAATGAAACTGGACTACTGTCTAACCCCATACACAAAAGTAAACTCAAAATGGATCAAAGACCTGAATGTAAGTCATGAAACCATAAATCTCTTAGAAAAAAACATAGGCAAAATCTTTTGGACATAAACATGAGTGACTTCTTCATGGACATATCTCCCCAGGCAAGGGAAACAAAGGCAAAATGAACAAGTGGGATGATATCAAGCTGAAAAGCTTCTGTACAGCAAAGGACACCATCAGTAGAACAAAAAGACATCCTACTGTATGGGAGCATATATTCACAAATGACATATCCAATAAGGGGTTGACATCCAAAATATATAAAGAACTCACGCACCTCAACAAACAAAAAGCAAATAATCCAATTAAGAAATGGGCAGAGGACATGAATAGACACTTCTCCAAAGAAGAAATTCAGATGGCCAACAGGCACATGAAAAGATGCTCCACATCGCTAATCATGAGAGAAATGCAAATTAAAACCACAATGAGATATCACCTCACACCAGTAAGGATGGCCAACATCCAAAACACAAACAACAACAAATGTTGGCGAGGATGTGGAGAAAAGGGAACCCTCCTACACTGCTGGTGGGAATGCAAATTAGTTCAACCATTGTGGAAAGCAGTATGGAGGTTCTTCAAAAAACTCAAAATAGAAATACCATTTGACCCAGGAATCCCACTCCTAGGAATTTACCCTAAGAGTGCAGCAACCCAGTTTGAAAAAGACATATGCACCCCTATGTTTATCGCAGCACTATTTACCATAGCCAAGAAATGGAAGCAAACTAAGTGTCCATCAGTAGATGAATGGATAAAGAAGAGGTGGTACATATACACAATGGAATATTATTCAGCCATAAGAAGAAAACAAATTCTACCATTTGCAACAACATGGATGGATCTAGAGGGTATTATGCTCAGTGAAATAAGCCAAGTGGAAAAGACAGGTATCAAATGATTTCACTCATATGTGGAGCATAAGAGGAAAGAAAAAAACAGCAGCCGACTCACAGAACCCAAGAATAGATTTACAGTTACCAAAGAGAAAGGGACTGGGGAGGATTGGTGGGAAGGGAGGGACAAGGGGGAAAAAGGGGCATTATGATTAGCAGACATAATGTCGGGGGGGCACGGGGAGGGCTGTACAACTCAGAGAAGACAAGTAGTGATTCTATAACATCTCACTACGCTGATGGACAGTGACCGTAATGGGGTAAGTGGGGGGGACCTGATGAAGTGGGGAGTTTAGTAGCCATAATGTTGCACATGTAACTGTAGATTAATGATACCAAAATAAAAAAACAAATAATAAAATAAAATAAAAATTAAAAAAAGTTAAACAAACAAAAAAAGATAACTGTTGAAAAGGAGATTTCAAATTGAAGATTTCCTAACAGAGAGGACACAACACAATTTTTTAAAAATATTGAACTTAAGGGCTCTCTTGTCCCCTCCTGGCGTGAGCTGGAAGCTCTTTCCTCTTACTTTATTTCTAAATAAAAGCCTGTACCTTGCTCTCCTAAAAAAATAAATAAATAAAATAAAATAAAAATTGTGAACTTAAAGATCTGGTGAAATAATATATTCAGGTTGAATCACAAAAGGAAAAGAGAAAACATAGAAAAGAGTATGAGAGGTAGAGATGGTTTCAAGTATTTAGTGTAATTAAAGTCAAAAATAGAGAAAAGAGAGATTGGTGATGAAGTAGTATTTGAGGAGATAATGCAATGTTGGTGGACAACTCAAAACTCTCATTTTTAACATACCCAGGGAAATCCAACAGGGGAAAAAACAAAACAAAACATAAGGACATAACTCTTCTGAATACTGGAAGCAAAACTAGGAACAAAAAACAAGGGCAGCAAAAATAACAAATATGAATAATATTAATCCAACTATATCAATAATCACTTTGAATGTGAATAAAATAAATGCTCCAGTTTAAGGACAGTGTCACAGTGAATCAAAAAAACAAGACCCAACTATATTTTGTCTACAGGAAACCCACATTAAATATAAAGACTAATACAGATTAAAAAACAAAGATTGGGAAAATATACCATACTAACAGTAACTGAAGAAACCAGGAGTAGTTATAATAATATCAGACAGAGCAGAATTCAATGTAAGGAAAGTTATCAGGGGAAAAAGTGCTACATAGTGATAAATGGGTCAACTTTTAAAGAAAACAATGATGTTTAATAAGTATCTAACTAATAACAGTGTCAGACTACATTAGGCAAAAGCTTAATAGAATTACAAGGAGAAATAGATGAAGCTGCTATTATCATTATTGACTTTAATACCCTTCCTTTTCAGAAATGGACAGATTTAGTTGTCAGAAAATCAGTAAAGGTATACTGAAACTCAACAAAACCATCAATTAACTGGATATAATTGATATCTACAGACTACTTCATCCAAAAACAGCAGAATACATATTTTTCTCAAGCTAACATGGAACATCAACAAGATAAACCACATTCTAGGTCATGAAACATAGTTTAACAAGTTGAAAAGAATAGGAAGCATACAATGTCTGATTTCAGAACACAATGGAAATGAAAACTAAAATAATAATAAAATATTCCTACACACCTATTACTAAGGCTAGAATCTGAAACACTGATAATACCAGGTGCTAGTGAAGATATAGAGCAACAGGAACTCTCATACATTGCTGGCAGGAATGCAAAATGGTATAGCATCTTTGGAAAACAGAAGACAGCTTGGCAGACCCTTAAAACACTAAACGTATTCTTACCACCACATGATCCCGCAATCACACTCGTTGACATGTAATTACAGGAGTCGATAGCTATGTCCACACCAAAACCTTCACATAGATATTTATAAGAGCCTTATTCATAATTGCCAAAACTTTTGAACTAACAAGATGCCCTGCAGTAGACAAGTAGATAAACTGTGGTAGGCTCAAGCAATGAAATATTATTTAGTACTAAAAAGAAATGAACTATCAAGCTGTGAAAATATATGAAGGAAGTGTAAACACACATTACTAAGTAAAAGAAGCCAATCTGAAAAGGCTACATTTCTATGTTTCCAATAATAGGACATTCTAGAAAAGGCAAAATTATGGAGATAGTAAAAAGATGTTTGCCAGGGGTTGGGGGATGAGGGTGAAGAATATGTGGAACATAGAGGATTTTTAGGGCAATGCAAATACTCTTTGTGAATTATAATGATGGATTTATGTCATTATACATTTGTCTAAACCAGTAGAATGCATAAAACCAAGAGTGAACCCTGTTGTAAACTATGGACTTTGAGTGATAACAAATACACCACTGATATTGAAATGGAAGAAGCTATGCATGAGGGGGCAGGAGATAAAGGAAAAACCTCTGTACCTTCTTCTCCCTTTACAGAAAATTATCATTATGTCCTGTGAAATTTAAATCATGGTAGAAATGAAATAAGTGACAATCAATTTTAAAAAATGGAGTTTAATGATTCAAAATCCTTATGTGTTCTGGTTAATGGTAAAAAATAATAATGAATATTAGACCCTAAAGCATCAAGAATAAACAGTGTAGTTACTAGAAAACATAACAGACACTACAGTAAAAGTATGCAAATTTAAGAAGCTAATAGGAATACTGAATAGTGAAAATTATGGATTTAACTAACCAAAAAGAATGGAAGAAAGAAAAGAAAAGAGTAAAAATGTGACTAAGAGAAAATGAAAATTTAGATCATACAGTTAAGTCAAATCCTTTACATATATGTTAAATGTAAATTAATAAATGCTTCAATAAAAAATAAACATTGTCAGGCAGGAAAATATATTTGAAAAAATTACTATATGTTCCTCTCAAATATCACAATCTAAGTATAGTGATAAAGAGAGATTAAAAGTAAAATGATGGAATTCTGGTTTCTGATACTAGAGCTTATAAGCGATCACTTCCATTGTCACGAAGGGAAACACTGAAAACATTGAATATCAAGAACTCTTAGATTCATGAGAAAATTAAGGTCACACTAATCTGGACAAGTCCTTCAACATTTTTAGGCCATTATTTTTCTTCTGTAAAATGAGAATTTAGGACTAAATTTCTAATAAGAAATTAACCACTTAAATACTGTGTATGTATGTGTGTGTGTGTATACACACACACACACATATATGCATACACATATGCATTTTTATACATCAACACCCATAGTGGTGACACATAGTACTTTTTGGAAGACAAATAATTCACTAAAATCTAAGACATGGAAATAGGGATATTGTTACTTTGAGTTCTATCAACACGAGGAAAACAAGAACAATTTTAAATAGCATCTACATTAAACCTTTATTTTCCCTCACCAACATGAAAGATAAAAAGGGACATATATATGCATGGACATAAGCTAAAAGAAAAAAAAAAAGAAAAACAAGGATATCCCTGTGGGAGAATATTTACATTGGCTGCTTTTGGATGCAGGGAGTGGTAAAGCTATTTTTTCCCCTTTTACTTTTGTTCTTGTTAAAAAACCTTTCTTAAGAAGCAATGATATTATATACTATGCACACTTCTATACATGCATACACATAATACTCTAAAACAGAGGAAAAAATATATTCAGAATGCCAAAATGCTGTTGGATATGAAAAGTAATTCATTTTTTCCCCCAAATGTGCTTGATTTAAATAATTATTTATTTATTATTGAAAAGCTGTTTTTTATATATTGTAGATGATCATTTCAATGAGCCAATTTTATTCTTAAATAAAAAGCTACCTCTGTGGCCCACTGAAGATCCGCCTCTTTTCTTGAGAATGATTTTGTTCTGAATCCTTTTTGGTAAATAGAATGGCATATTCTGACTTTTTTTTCCTGCCACCATCTGGCCTTGGTGTAAGAAATCAATTCCACAACAGCCATCGGACTCTGGTGCACTGAAAGCCATGTCTAAACTATGCTTCTCTAAATACCTTTAGCACAAATGACCTTTTGTTCTTGCAGAAACAGGCTCAACTGGAACAAGAAGGAACCTGTCATGCCATTTCCCTGCTACAATATTCATTAGTTGGGGGCCATGATCTTCTGTGTCTCTACAGAAGATTCTTGTTAACAAGCCTCAAGTCAGCAATCTGCTCTTTCCCCGTGTGCCTTGGTAATGTTTTTTCAGGATAACTAATTCTTAAATGAGCCTTTTCTCATGATATAATCTCTTAACACTTTTGGACACTGTTCCCTTCAATAGTTACTCTCTGAAGACAGAAGAGACTATATTCTATAGCACGGCATTTAACACCCCCCAGAGCCCAGCCCTGTCCCTCTTTCACTGCTGAGTCTGCCTTCTGGGCCCAGAAATTAGCACAAAGTAGACACTTAGTCACCAGGAAGCTCTGCACCTCTGAGTTTGATGTATTTATCCAGGAAAGGTGGATCAAGGTCCTTTTAGATTCAAATCTTCTAGGAGGAAGGTTTTTTTTTTTTTTTTACATTCACCAGATACTTTTAAAAATGGTTTCAGGCTCTTCATAAATACGTAAAAGAGAATATCAAAGAACACATTTCAGGTCAATACATAATCTCATGAAAATAATCTTTGTATTTGAGAATTATCATGTATTTATGTAATGCACTTTATATTTTGTATTTGCAGATTTATTCATATTATGTTCAAATAGGCAACAGTAAGGGAAGGGGGTAGGTCCCCATACAGCCTGAAGGAAGATAATTGATCAACAACCAGTTATGAGATTTTACAAAGTGGTTCAGCTGACTGAGGAAATAGTGATCAAGGTTTCAGATATGTAAGCATGATACCCCTTTTCTGGAATTTATCTGATGAAAAATTATAAAGTGATGTACTTCCTCCAATTCAGAAGACTGGAAATCAGAGTGTTCTCATGTGGCTTTTTTGGTAGTACTGTCTGTGTAATCTGAGGTCAGATCAGTTGCAGGAACACAGCAGGACTAGATTTTCTCTAGCTCGGACATCTTTCCCTTCCCCCATGTCTATATATTTTGTGCCCAGGTGACTGAGTGGCAACATGGGAAGGCTAATGCCTTTAAAAGAAGATTTGTATTACTTATATTTTCCAGGTGAAGGGGGCATGCCATGCATCACAGGACCACAGGGAAAACATCACGATTTGGTCAGGAGGCAGAAGTAAGAGAGAGGGGGAAGCCAAGGACAAAACTTGTATTGGGGTTTTGGCAGGAAAGGCAAGGCAGGGCAGAGTAAAGAGCTTGTGACTTGACAATTTGCATAATGTAGGTGGGCTCTGAGCTACATGGGAGGTCTCTGATTGTCTAGTAATTGGCCCTGGGTTGATTTGGGCAGGAGAAATAATGGTTTGGTGTGTGGTTTAGAGAAAGGGGCTCTTAGAGGGTATAGACTCTGGGTTGATTTATATATGAAAAGCACGCTTTCCTGGGCCCTTTGCTTTAAGAATTGGCTAGTTTTGAGAGGGACAGTCTCTTCCCAGCCAGAGAGGCCACAAATGCCAGACCATCAGTAATAGAGAAAATAAGACAAGGGAGTCAATATAATTGACCCAGTGAAGAATACATGCCAAATAGACAAATACAGACTCTAAGAAAACACAGAACACCTAAAGTCTGGGGCTGGGCACATAGAACAGGATTTAGAAACACTGTTGACAATTAATCCTTACTATAATCTGGAGCAGAGTTTACCAATATCAGAAGGAGAAACATTTGTTGTTTATGGAGAACCAGTTGCAGTGAAGTTGAAAAACTGACCATGTTGGTCAATCATCCATGACGAAGCCACAACCTTCGAGAAATCTCTCCAGAAAGGGGGAAGATCTGGATATTGAAGAAACAGCAGAAAAGGGAGAGTATCAAAGAGAGAGGAGAAAAGATAAAAGGCAAGGGATCAGAGAAAAATGGGATTCTTATAGACATCCATCATAAGTAGAGTGAATGCACTCAACAGTGACTCATGCTTTGCACCATTCCAGACCATGAGTGCTCGTGACCAGCCACAAGCAAAAGCTTTCCTCGTGGACATGGTCTGCCCGTTGACACCTTTCCATATGTTTGGCATTCCTGTGGAGTTAAGGAAACACTGGTATTTTTTAAAAACTATGAGACTGTTACATGTGGCCATATGGAACTCATGGAAAAGACTCATGGAAAAGATAAAGGGTGTTCTTTTTGTTCATCTGGCAGTTTTAAAAAGGCATAGTAGTTAGGGGAAGGAGAAGCTCTAAAACCATCCTCTTTAGGCATTCTGGGGCAATTAAATCTTTAACTGAGACACTAGATAGAGTGGCCTCTAAATTTTCACTTCTTTCTCATAGTTTTGACCTCATTTCAGTACTTCTTTGTAACAGTACATGAATAGTTTTACTTATTAGAGGGAAAATTCTAAGAAGTTAAAATTCTGTGGGCTTCTAGGTCAACAGAGTAATAATTACTGCTGCAAAGTACCTTGCAACAAAGGAAAACTGTGAATATGTCATCTTTGAGGTTAAAAAAAAAATCCATGATCTTTCTCTTACGAAAATGTCTTTAATTTCAGCCAGCTCTGTTAATTTCCAAAGACAGTTAAATTCCATCAGAATCAGTAGTGCCAAGCAGCTGGTTAAAGGCAAAGGGTCTCACTACCTATAAAAGGTCTTCTTTTATTATGTCTCAGGAAAGCATTATAATATTTCTAATTTAATCAAAATGTGTTCTCCTCATTAATAAAAGCCAGGTCCATCTGGGGTTAAAACTCTTTCAATGAATTGGGTATTTGGGTTTATGTACTAGAAGTAGAAATCCTAAAATGAAAGGTTTTATATATACATATATATTTTTTAAGGCTAAAAGAGCTATTAGCAATTGATGTAAATTTTTAGCTGAAAATACTTGGACGTTTTTTTCTAATGCCACATAATAACTATAATTTTACCTGATGGAAGGTAGTTTTGTGCTCACAAAATTTCAGTCCAGAAGTGAAAACTAGACATGGGACAGAATCCAAAAACCAGCTACCTGCTGTTAAGGAAAGACTACACTTAGGAAGACATTTTATTCAACCTACCAATTACATGCAAAAGATTTGGGTCAGATACTTCCTGTCCGCATTAAGTACCTGAACATGACAGGCTGCATTCAGGCGTAATATTTATTGTTCTTTTTTTAAAAAATAATAAAAATGCCATTTAAATTTCCATATCTTGGAATTTAAGATAACAATGTCCAAGAAAAAAGAAGCAAAATTATAGTTTTCCCAAGTGTCATTTATGTTTTTCTTTCCTTCATCATTCTCCAACAGTTTGTCCTAACTTCTACCTATAAAAAAGAACATGGAATTGAAGTGTCAGGGAAACAATACACAATCCCTGAATCACTCATTTATCAATGAACACGAATTATGTCCCAGATATTTAATAATGTATTATCTCACTTTCACAACTTTCCAAGTAGTTTTTCTTTTTTCTATCAACCCCTTCTTTCCAAGATGAGAGAAAGGAAGAGGTTGACACACTAGCTCAGGGTCAC
The DNA here is from genome assembly GCA_029783875.1 of Phataginus tricuspis. NCBI lineage: Eukaryota > Metazoa > Chordata > Mammalia > Pholidota > Manidae > Phataginus > Phataginus tricuspis. The sequence continues at coordinate 21,257,849 of JAQQAC010015468.1, read as the reverse complement.
AGTACTTTGTGGAATAACTAGGACTTTGCAAAGTTTTGTCAGGTGCTAGATCAGCAAATTAGTGTCCATTAAGCCCCTCTTTGAAAAAAGAGAGGTGAAAACAAGGAAGTCGGAGATGAGAAGGAATCTGAGAGCAGATCCTGACCTCACGACCTTGTAGTCAACTTTCCAGCAAGCACAGAATCCCTCAGTAATTCTAAAACAATTATTCTGTACTTAAATATAGTTAAATGCCTAACCTGAAACCATCCTACTTGTAATGATTTTTATTTTTAGTCTCTTGGGCACATCCTTAAGCATAACTGGGGGGATGCCGATGGGATATCCGTATCTGCATTTGCCTTCAAGCCCAAGACTTTATCATGGTCATGTTAAAAGACGTGTCATTAAGGAACTAAGTGGGTATCTTTACTGCTTGGTTTCATGTGCTCAGTCGATGGCTGGCTTCACCAGCTGGCTTATATCCTGAGGCACTGGCCTGGTTAAATACATCCCTAAGGTAGTTTGTAACTTTGTCTTGACTTCTACATGTTTTTGATGAAATAAGGGCTTATGATCATGCCGCTGAGAGAGGGACCATGGGCTTAGACAGAATAGGGTGAGGGCCTCTGAAAAAAGCAAGGCAGGATATTTGCAGTCAGAGCAATGTAACTACATGCAAGGAAACCCCCTACCAAAACTCTGTGTTAAACATTAAGCTCTAGGGTCATTCTTCAGTGAGATCAGTTAATGTTCCCCAGACAAAGAGTAGCACATATTTTTATTATGCTAATCATTTGTAAGATTCACTTTAGCATGCTAAAAGGCCCAGGCCTATGTGCTGTCTTTCCTCTTTCAGATGTCATGGGGTGGTTTTGCAAACTGGGCAACTAATTAAGCATGCAGACCCAGCTGTAAACAACATAGTAAAAGGTAAGAAAGATTCCACCTTAAAGATAAGATTGCATTTTAACACCCAAGAAGTTTAAGAAGCAAGATTCTTAACTTACTCTTTAGCAAACAGACAATACCTCAGCCCACCTTGGGGGCTGGGCAGGCTGCCTTTTGATATGTTTGTAGACCAAGACGCAGGTATCCTGGAGAGAGATCGGGGCGGGAAATTCCTTGTGTTAAGTTAATTCTGGGTGTTCAGACACCACTTAGCAGGTCCACACCCCTAAGCCTTTTTCTCATGTTCTCGAAAAATCCTCATCTGCCTATTAGACCCCTAGACAACGCACCACACCGGACTCTCTTGTTCCCTCCTGGCGTGAGCTGGGAGCTCTGTCTTTTCACTTTATCTCCAAATAAAAGCCTGAATCGTGCTCTCCTACCTTGAGTGTTTGTGAAGCTCATTCTTCGGCTTCGTGAACAAGAACCCTGGCATCACCATTGCCTCTGTATATTTTTCTGTAGAACATAAAAATGGTGCGCCTTTAAGGTCAGAGTCAGGAAGTGCTGTATATTATGAATTTCCACTGATAAACATTTTAACAGTGTTTGAATGTGAGAATCACCTTTTAATTTGGGACAGGGGATGGACAGAATTAAGTATCAAATTACTTAATAGAAATAAAGAGCTGAAAATAGTGCCTTTTACAGGAGAGCTATAGAGATATTAAACATAATTGTTACATTCAAGGTAAATAGAAGCCTGTGTCTGAATATAGATGAACACTGAGTGCTAAAAAGGGGACAGTGAAGATTTGAGCTCACTTTGTCATTTACAGAATGATTGTTTAGAGGATAAGAGAGTCTGGTTTTAATGATTCAGGTGGAAAATGAAGTCAGGAAATTGAAATTTCAAGTTGTTATGGTAAATATCCTACTGGAAACACAGAGACAGTCTCATGCTGTTTCACGTACACATGGTCTTAAAGCACAAAAACCTATGCCACCACCACTCTATTCCAAGGTATCTATATCAATTCCATATTTTACAAGCTCTATACACCCACTGCTTAAAACCAATAGCTTCCTATTTCCCTTGGAATAAAGATCAAAATACTTAATGTGACCTACAAGTCCCTACACAATTATCTTGACACCCCAGCTTTGTCTCTTAGAATGTTCTCTTGGTTTCTGTGCCTTAGGTACTGTTCTCTCAGTTTTAAGAATTCCATGTGAGCTCACTCCACACAGTCTTTGCTTATGCTGTTCCCTCTGTGGAGAAACTGTCACTCTCTCTCTGTCTCCTAATTTTTATTTTTGTCTAGTTACTTATCTTCATTATTCATATTTTGGATCAAATATCATTTCTTGAGGGAAGACGTCTCTGACCCCTGAGATAAAGCTAAGGTCCCATGTGTCCTTATTAAACTTTGACCCTTTCCTTCACAGCAATAACCATAGTTAGAAATTATTATTTTGGGTGATAGCTTGGCAACTATAGATTCCCCCACTGAGACTCTAAGATCTCTGAAGGCAAAGGGGTCTTATCTATGTTTGTTCAAGATTATAACTTCATATTTGTGTTTTCCCAAAATGGATGTCCAATGGATACAGGAATACACACACACATGTTTGCATGTATATATACATGTGTATTTGTATGTATGCGTGTTGTATGTATACACACATCAATCTTTAAACATGCAGGATTTATTGTTAAAAAGTCTACTCATTCAATGGATATCTGAATATGTATTGAGTACCCAACACATGTTTGATATTCCTTTATTTTCAAGGAATACAGGCATGAACAAAAGGTACATGCTCCTTATTTTCATAGGATTTATTTTTCTCATGGAAATGAAGGTGAGAAAAAACATATAAATTGAAATTTGTGGATTGTTATTAAGGACACTAAATAATATAAGGGAATAGACGACAGAGGTAATTTAGAGCACTCTGGAGAGATGGCATTTGAGCATAGATCTGAATAAAGTGGCGTCTGCCTTGTGGAGAATCCACTGACAGCTATCTCTGCATTCTGAGGTGTTGCATTTCACCTTAACTTCTAGGTGCTCTAATTGCCACTATAGCTCTGCAAGCATTGAGGCAGGCAAATCCATCTAAAGACACAAATGGTTTTGGCGGCTTTCGAACATGAGCTAAAGCCTCTTTATGGTCATCAACTTTTGTCCAAAGTTGAACCTTAATATAAAAGTGGAATTACCAAGAGTGAAATAAACTTAATAAGGGGTTGATATAACTTGTTTGCATGGCATAAGACTTTCCACTTAAACAAAACAAATATGTGAATAGAATAATTTATATGTCATATCCATAATAATCTCTAAGAGCTCTGGTTGTTTAAATTGATTACCGAAAGGTCAATTACTATACATTAGTCATGAAAGCTGAGGTATATATTATCCAGTGGAGAAAACATCCCTTTATAAAAAATATGAATATCCAATCACAGACTGGATATTTTCCTCTAGTCTAAATGGTTAAAGTCACTCTCCATAGCAAAGCATATTTAAGGCAAAATATTTTACAAGTATAAATATTTGAAAGAATATACCTGGGACTAATCACATTTGATTAATCTATTAAATCCTCATAACTTAACTATGACAAAGTTTTGACCTGCAATGTCCAATAATGTAGCTGCTAAGCACATGTGAGTATAAAGCACTTGAAATGTGGCCAGTATATCTGAGGAACTGCATTTCTCATATTATTTTTATTTTAAATAATTTAAATTTACATTTAAAAATAAAGCAGTATAATTTCTTTTTCCATTGGAACACCCACTAGAACACTGAACATAACTTATTGGTTTGTCAGGACTGCATTTCACTTTACCCAGTGCAACAGATAAGATATTTTTGCATTTAGATATGCATATTAAATGTGTATGCCATTATAAGTATTACAGAAAACACATCGCTGATCTGGTCAGTGTCAACAGATTGATTCAGTTCAAATGACTGTTTCTATTATTGATCCAATGTGCTATAATATGTTTACTTGAATGCTTTATGCAGAGAGTACGAGTTACAATGATCCCAACTGAATTGTAATTAAATTGAAATACTTATTACAAACATAATTTCTCTGTTATAAAACAAGTAGTGACAATTTCTTTACATTGAAAACAAAAGCATACTGATTATGAAAAATTGTATGCAGACGCAGCTGAGGAGGTATAATACGTCAAGGGTAGAGAAAATAAAAGGAAACTGGAAATAGGAATGTCAAAAATCTCATATTAGATAACATGTGACTTACTGTGGCTGAGCTAAAAAGAAAACTCCATTTGTTGTGTAAAATATATTGTTAAATAAATGAAGTAAATAATATTATAATATCTCTTTTCAATGATCAAAAATAGACTCTCCCAATCAAAACTAAGTTGATATTGTATATTAAATACACTTTAATTTATATATTAATTAAGTAAGTAAGTAAAATAAGAGAATTGACAGGGACTTTGGTTTTCTCTACTGCATGTAAGGAGCTTAGGAATCACCACTCTGTTCTAACAAGTAATAGCTGAACAATCAGCTAAATAATCAACAGCTCTTCTTGCATTCATAAGAAAAGTGAGAGCACAGAGTAAACCACTGCACTGCTTGCGAGATTAGAGATGGACAGGTGAATTCATGGAGGCCCAGTATCTCAACAGGGATTCATGAACAGAAACCTTTATAGAAACCAAACCCTGGGTAGGAAAACCTAAACTGTAATGGAAGAATTGCTGGAGGCTCAGTACAGACAATCTGAGAGTTAAATATTCCAGGGGAACCCAGTCAGTCATAAGGGAGCTCCCACACTGTTTTAAGTTTTATGTGTTTTTATCAACCAGGTTCTTATAGGAAGTATTAGAGAAAAATTTCCTCAGGCTTCTGAGAGGGGAAAAAGGAAAAGGAACCACTTTGAAATATACTGGAGAATTCTTTTTTTAACAAAGGCTGCCCTCAGGCAAAACAGCTAACCAGAGCTTAACCTGCTGGGGTTTTATCAGAGCCTAACTGCTGGGGGAAAGGATGTACTCAATTCCAGTCACCACCAGCGTCCCACTTCAGCCCACTGTACCCATTCTAACCTACCAATGTTCTGTGGGTGGTGGGGGGAACAAAAGCTAATAAGAAACATTTGCAAAGTTCACAGTCCAGAAGCAAAGGTTTACAAAAAGACCAGGACATAATCCTAGGACTATAACACGCTTATCCTTGCCCCACAATTTACCACTACAATATTAAAGGTATGTGTACGGCAGTTCCTGCAATCCACTATGTCATGTCCAGCTATGAAGAAAAAATTACAAGGCACCAAAAGATAAAAAACACAATTTGAAGAGCTATAGCAAGTGTCACAATTTGCTAAGGGATCTAATGAATAAAGTAGACAGAATGCAAAACAAATAGACAATGCAAGTAGAGAGTTGGAAATCCTAAGAAAAAAACAAACATAAATACAAGAGATTAAAAAAAAACTAATAGAAATTAAGACAGTTATTCATGGGTTTATTAGTAGACAGGACACAGCAAAAGAATGAATCTCTAAGCTTGAGTAAACCTCAATAGGAAACTCCAAAACTGAAAAACAAAGCAAATAAAGACTGAAAAAAATGTAGTAGATTATCCGAGGACTGTGGGACAACTAGAAAAGGTGTAACATACACATAATGGGAATACCAGAGGAGAAAGAAAACAGGGATAAGAGAAATATCTGAAACAAATATGACTTAGAATTTCCCACAAGTTAATGTCAGACACTAAACCACAGATCCAGGAATTTCAGAGAACACCAAGCAGGACAAATGCCAAAAAACTATTAATAGGCATATCATCAAAATGCAGAAAATCCAAGATAAAGAAAGAATCCTGAAAGAAGCCAGAGGGGGAGAAAACACCTTATCTATAGAGGAACAAAGATCAGAATTACATCTAACTTCTCACAAACCACACAAGCAGGAAGAGGGTAGAGTGAAATATTTAAACTGTTGAGAGAATAAATGATGAACCTAGAATTCCGCTCTGCAAAATTATCAATTCAGAAGTGTAGTAGAAATACTTTCTAATACGAAAACTGAAGAAATTCATTGCCAGTAGTCCTGTCTTGCAAGATATATTAAAAGAGTTCTTAAGGGGGAAAGAAACTGATACAGGTAAGAAACTTGGATCTATATAAAAAAAGAACACCAGAGAATGTAACATTGAAGGTAAAATAAAAGTTTTTACTTTTAAATTGATCTAACCAGTACAATTTGCTCAATTTGCTCAAATAATAATAGAAACAATGCATTTGATTATCTGTACTTATGTATATCTTGTATGTGTCTGTGTGTGTGTGACTCACGCTATCCATGAAGTGATACAGTGTTATTTTAGAGTGGACTTGGATTAGTTGTAAATTTTTGCAAAGCCTGGGCAACAATTTAAAACGTGAAAAAGAAATATAACTGATAAGCTAAGAAGGGAGAAAAAATGGAATCATATGAAATGCTCAATTAAAATCACAAAAGGCAGAGAAAGAATGGAAAACAAATACAATGAAGGAAAAGGAAACAAAAAGGAAGCAGTAGCAAATATGCTAGATATTAATTCAATTATGTCAATAATCACTGGGGGTGTCAATAAGATAAATGCACCAATTAAAAGAGATTGTCAGAATAGATCAAAAAAGAAGTCCCAGCTATATCATACAAGAAACCCATCTTAAAAATAGATACATACAGACTGAAAGTAAATGAATGGACTAGGATATAATATGCTGACACAAATAAAAAGAAAGCTGGAGTAGCTTTTAAATTTAGACCAACCCCACTTCAAAGCAAGGAAAGTTAATAGGGCTAAAGAAAGGTATTACATTGTGAAAAAGGGATCAATTTTGCACACAAAAAGAGAAAAACATTTTTTTGATAGTTAAAGAAACAAGTATGCTGAAAATTTTATTCATATTACGATCAAAGACTAAAAAAATAAAATGTATTTTACATAAAATGAAAGATCCTCAATTACAGCAGCAAATAATTGCCAGTAAAATAAAAAATATTTCTAACAATATCAATTATCAATTGACTCAAAATGAGAATAATTGTAATTACTTTTCTTTAGTTACAGATTAGTCATACAATGTAAGAGACATTGCCCAATTAGCATTTGGGTACATTTTAATTTTTAAGGTCTTCCAAATTCACAAAGAAATGCTGTCAATTCTTTGTCTAAAATATAGAACTCATGGCACACATCCTTTTGAATCCTTTGCATGTGAAAAAGAAGCATCTTAGCTAAATATTTTAAGTTTCTATGAACATGAATGGTGGTCCAGCTATATTAGGTTAAAATAGAATTATTCTAACTTAAATTAGGAGACTAATGTTTCATTCAACTGTGTGACATATATTGAAAATATTTGTGTTCAGTTTCCTGAAATAGATTGTGTGAAAAGTTTCACAGATATAGGTGTTCAAATCTTTCAGCATATACATTAAAAAAAAAAAATGAATTTAATGGCTTCATGTCCTTTACCAATTCTTGGTTTAAAAGTCAAAAAGCTTTACAATGATTTACTATATTGTTAATTCAAAATAAAGATTTCCCTAAAATAAAGGAATGTTTGCTAAATATTCAATAATTAAAGACAAAAAATGGCACCATGAATTATGTTTACTCATCAATATTAAGCTGCATCAAAATTTAAAGCTCTTAGGGTATAAAAAAGGTAACTTGTGATTTATCTAGATAGGTAAGGAAATTTATGTCAGAATTGAAACTTTTCTAAAACAAATCATTTACTATGATTTATGAAAAATTTTTAAATGACTATGCAAATTTTAATTGTAAACACTATCATGCAAACTGACTACAAAACACAAGAAAAAACGAATACATTTAGTATTGATTTATGTTGCTTTTCATTCTATAAAACACCTTTTAAATTTGATTGGTAAACTAATTAGCTGACCCAAGTGTTAGTCAATGTACTTAGCTTAGATAGATGTAGTTTTGAAATTAAGCTTTTGCTTCAAAGTCAAATCAGTCCTTCCAAAAATGATGAACCAGTTCTGACAACATTTATGTGGGTATTAAAAGAAAATTATTTTGGACCACTCAATTCAGATACTGGAAAATTTTTAAGCATGTTTGGAACACTAGAGTATGTGAATTTATTTTATCAACAGCAAATCTTATAAAATTTAAGCACAGATAAAGTGCTTTCGATGAAATTTAGCATCTTGAGATATGTTGTAAGTTCAAAATACATACTGCATATTCAGGACTATGAATAAAAATAAAATATTTCATTAATAGTTTTATATATAATTATATACTAAGAATTATATTCTATATATTGAGTTAATACAATATATTATTACAATTAATTATATATTCTTTTTATTTCTTTAATGTGGCTATGACAATTTTAAAATTACATTAACATCTTGCATTATTGTTCAGCATTGGCCTAGACATTATCAAAACATCTGACTGAAATGTGACAATTGATACTTAAATGGTTACTTGGCAATTTATAGTTTAAAGTAATTTGTTCATTCATAAATATTCTTCTCAATTCAGATTCACTTTACCTACATTTCCACCAAGTTAAGTTTACTAGAGATCAAATTACATTTTATATTATTATTTCTCCTTTTTTAGTATTAATTCTGCTGATTTAAGTCTGCTTCATCTGTTACAATTAAGAAAAAATAGATGGTAAAAAATATTGAGATATAGTAGAAGCTGAATTTCTATTAAAAGAAAACAAACATTGACAAAGAGAGGCAGAAGTGACACAAGTCTTGTTAATTTCTTCTAATGACACAGCTGGATGGAGCCATTCAGTGGATCTTTAAAGTAAATAACCAAAGTGAATTAGATATGTAATTACCTCATTGTATGATATTGGGTTTAGTAATTGACTAGATCATCCTTCTTGGATGAAATTTGAAAATCATTCCTTTCACAAGCATAGGAGACTTGTCATCATTTAACTTTTATTAAGGAATTATTAGGGGATTTTTATAAGTTGGCTTAGTGCAAGTACTTTAAAGGAATTGTCTCTTTGAACTTTCACAAAAATTCTAGCCAGTAAGTTCCCTTATTACTCTCATCACACAGATTAAAAATAGACTGGGAAATGTTAAGTCATTTGATGTCCAAGAAGCTGAGAACATCAGTGCTGCTGTATGTGGACTTAGAAGGAAAAAGTGCCCTAGGGGATACTATCTACAGCTTTTCAAGCCACAGTCTTGGCACTAACGTTTGTTATTTAGGGTAACCATCGTAAGTTTTCTTTCACTTGGCACCTAGCAAAATGTGTTGATAATGAAATATGTTAAAGAAAATAATTATGCAATTGTGACTTTAACCTTAAAAGAAGTAACAAGGCAGATTTCTTTAAGGAAGGTCCAACCCAATTCTGCCATTTTGCTACTCACCCAGTCCAAGGAAGATGTGGACCACTTTGTTGTCTCACTCCACTGAGCTCCCTACCTAAGCTAGAATGTGTCTTCATGAGGCATTATAGGCAGCTACCATCAATGGATCAGAGCTAGCACTTAAGGTAGCGTGAGTTTGCCGTACTTGACCCAATATGACAGGTCTATGAAAAAATTCAGGGACCAGTTAGAAGAGAGGAAAAAGGAAAATGGGCTGAGTAGCAGGTAAGAGAAGTCAATCTGTGGTTTGCAAAGCAGGAGACCATTGTGTGGTTTCTTGACACTCTCTTGTCTTCTGAGAACAACGACAAATTAAAAAAAAAAAAAAAAGAAGACATGTAAGGGCAAAAGTCAAGAGCCCAATACACTGCAGAATGTAAAATGCTGAGGTATCCTAGCAACAAAAAATGATTTCTCTTCTTTTTTGGTGGGAAGGTATGAAAGGCTAAAACCACGGCATATATGCTGCTTGTCCCCTGACCCATATGTCCTAAGTCTACAATTCCAAGAATTGGCTGCTCTGGGTATAAAATCCCTCTGTCCCAGTTCTTCCCAAGGGACAGTTGAAGCGGAGCTTCTATTCCTCTCATCTTCCATGAATGTGTGTGTGTATGTGTTTGCTTAATGCCAGTTATCAGTACTGTTTTTGTATCCTTGTATTTGCTCTTTCTTCTGCCTGAAATCCTTTCTTCCTATTATCTTTACAGGTCTCACATTAAATGTCAGAGCAAAGAGAATTATGAGCTCCACAAAATAAGGGGCCCTACTTGTCTTGCTTACTGACAAATTGCCACGTGGTTTGCCCAGTGCCTGATATGTTGTAAGCTCTCAAATATAAAAAATAGATGAATAAGCACATGAAAGAAGGACATTCATTTGAATGGTATTTTTCAGATTTCAAAGCTCTTTAAAACATGAAATTATCAGAAAGACTTAGGAGATTAATTCTTTATGGTGCTTAATTTTCAGTTGGAGGAAATAAAGGATCAAATTAGAAGACAACTTGTCGAAAGTAACTCAGCAGGCAGGTGGGAGCCTAAGACTTCTCATTCCACACCCTGTACTCTTTCTACTATATCAGTAATGTATATATTAGGGTTTTGTTTGTGTCTACTTTGTGGATACTGATTGATAAGAACTGAAATTTGTATGCCCCATGCCCGTGCTTTTATCCTTGCTCTCAAATTTAATACTCTCATTCGCCCATGAACTCTGAGATCCTAAAATACTAAATACTACTTGTTCTAGAAATGGACTTACACTTACATCTTTCATGCTTTCATAGTTTTATGTATGCAATGTCCTCCTTCCAAAATATCCCTTCTCCCTTTACCTGACATTCAAAGACCTATCTCAAGATATCCTTCTCTAGAGAGACTTTTTGAATTCTTCAGGAAAAGTCAGTAACCATCTTTCCCCCATTTATTTCTGTCTACTGTGCCTGGTATGCAATTTTACTACTGGATTTTCATGTTTTATTTTGCCCATGAACGCACTCACTAGAGAGAATGCTTAAGATATCTATGAAGACACAGTACCTAGTATTTCATGTTAAAAGTTTATCTTGGGAACATAGCAAAAGTCTGAAGTGTGATTAAACTGTGTAGAAAACGTTTTTTTTTTTTAAGCATGGAGAACTAGAATCATTCTCAGCAACTGAAGGAGGAACTCTAACACATCCCCACTGAGTAACAGATAAAAGCCCGGATGCCGGAAAACAGACAAATATGTAGGATATAAAGTAGTAATTAACCTCGTCATATGTGTGCCCAACTGCAATCTTCCACAAGGGTCAGGCAATTTGCAATGAAGATGAAATTTAGGACATAAAAGGAAAAAAAAAGATTGATCTCATGAAAACTTGGTATCACAAACACCTTTGGGCATTTCTAATCAACACAGGTTGCTAACATACGCATTTTTAATTCTTTTTATAAAAATAAAAATGACTTTAAAAAGAAGTCTTAGAAATAGAATACATTAAGCTTATTTTAAGCAGGGCTACCATGGGACTCTTATTTATTATAGTCATGGTTTGAATATATATACTGGAAATGCATAATAAAACTAGAGAGAAAAGGGTGTGCAAGATTTCAGTGGCAAGGAAGACATTCTGTGTTCATCTGAATTTGTATCACAGAGAGAAGGAAAAAGAGACAGACATAAAATCATAGTTGGTTGAACGATATATCAAACAACCCTGGGTCAAAACACTAAACAATACTTACAACTCATACAAACAATCTGATTCTGTAAATTTCTTTCTAAATTGAAGAGCAGATTCCTGCAGGCTTTGAAAGGGAACTCTTTCTAAATTACTGGGTAATTTTCTCCACTCCAATTGAGCTATATAATCAGACATGGTCAAAACACTGTATGAGGAAACATAATAGAAAATGAATTCAACAAAACTATGACTTCATGGACCCACAGCTGCAGAAAGGGGCCAGAAATGAAAATGACAAATGCAAGAGCTGGACTTTAGCTGGTTTTTAGTTGAAAAAACAATCCATTGTTGCACTGCATTCATGGAACTTTCAAATTATTGTGAGTTATTGAAAATATATTTTAAATTGTATATTTTAGCATATTATTAGAAATCTGGACCTATAGTGAGATATGCTCCACATGCTCTTACTTCTTAGCCCTAATATTAATTAGAACAAAATGAAACCAATGATACTGAGCAGATTAGTATAGCCAAAGTGTCCTTCATAGTAAAGAACTAAATTTTGCTTCCCACCCATGCTTGAAACAGAACTAGTACTTCCCTCCAGATATTTTTTGTGTGATGTCAGCTGTCTTAAAAATTAAAGCACACCCCCACCTGCCAAAAAAACACAATTGATTTTCAGAAAAAGTGTGTTTATGTCAATGCAAATCAAATGTATAAACAATTTTTGTTGTTAAAAGTGTTCTGTTTGCCCAGTTCTGCTGTCTAAGGGACCGGGTAGCTCTCTTCTTTTTTAGCTTTCAGAATGGGAGAGAATTCCAAATTAAGCCCCTCTACTATCTCCTGACCTGGTGTTCACATATTTTCGGCTTTGGATAAAGATAGAAAAGCCAGATTCTTGGTTAAGCAAGTTAAAAGAATAAACAATAAGATGACTTACTGAAAGGAAGTCCTCTTCCTAAGCATGGTATTGAGCCTAATGTCACAAGGTATTGAGTTAGTAGCAATGCCTCAGGTTGCTGGAATACGACTGTTAGGTGAAATTAAAATGGAAAACTCATTAATTCACCATTCAGTAACCCTTTTTCAAGCACCAATTGTTTCAAGACAATATTCTAAGCAGTGGCTATGCAGAGGTGGACAAAACAGAGACTCTGCCCTCTGGAGTCTGGGAAGCGAACAATGAAGAGTTATCTGAGTTTGTGTCAGAAAATTTCCAATTCTTAATTTTTCTCCATAACACTTATTAGAGATTGTCATAGTAGGACAGAATAGTTAGAGAAGAACTTCCTGGAAACGTAAGTTTTGAGCTAACGACTAAAGGATGAGAGAGAGTGGCCATAGGATAAACAAAAATGGAGGTGGGGAGGGTTGGCGTGGACTATTTCAGTTAGACCAGTATGTAAACCAGGCATTTCTTCAACCAGGAGATTCTTATATATCACATACCAAAACATTCATGTATTTCACAAATATATGTACATTGGATTTGTGTCAGTTTCTTGATTATGCAGGTTGTCTTACCTCTAGATCCATGCATGTGGTATTTTGTTGGCTTTTTCTTGTCACTCCATTTTCCCACCGGCTCACTCCTTTATTTTTGGCTAATATAGACTATTCTTTTTTAGGTTTAAGTTCACATATGTGCTCTGGAAAGTTTCTGTGACCCTTGAGTATAAGCATATGTGAGTCTCCTTTTCTTTTATTAGCCTCATTTCTAAATTTAAACTGTATGTAAATATGGATCAGTGCTCCAAATAAATAAGGAAGAGATATTTGCATGCCCACATCCGTTGCAGCAATATTCATAATTGCCAAGATGTGGGAAAAGACTAAATGTCTATCAATAGATGAATAGTTAAATAATGCAGTATAAATATATAATAGAATATTATTTATCCCTAAAAAAGGAGGAAATTCTGCAATATGCAACAATGTGAATGAATCTTGTAGACATTAAGGTAAGTGAAATAAATCAGTCACACAGAGACACATACTGCATGATTCTGCTTATATGAGATATCTAAAATAATCAAATTCATAGAATCAAATTGTGGAATACTGATTGCCTGGAGGGTCTGGAGGTAGGGGAAATGGGAAGTCGTCAATCAATGGGTATAAAGTTTCAGTGAAGCAAGATGAAAAAGCTCTGGTGACCTGCTGAGAAGCACTATACCTATAGTCAACAATGCTGTACTGTCTACTTCAAAATTTGTTGAGAGCGTAGATCTCATGTTAAGTGTTACCTATCCCTCCAACCCCCTCTCCCCAACACAAAAGATGTAAGGAGAAGATAATTAGTTTCAAGAAAAGTAGAAAACCTTCCAAGACCAGGGAGAGATGAGCACACATATTCACACAATTTAATCATGTGGAAAATGGTTCACAATGAAGTACAGAATAAGATATTATAGAGGAGTTTTAGGAGAAGATATGACACACACAGCTCATTCTTGTTCTCTGTTTCTTGTAATTTGACAGCTCTGGACAGTCCTACTTGTGATAAGGATGGGGTGATCAGTATAATGAGCAAAAGAGTAATTATGGCAGATTATATGGTGACTGGGCGTTGTAGTGATGGCATGTTTGAGGGAGGAGCTCTGGTAAAGTGGCTGTAGGCAGGGAAGGGGCTTCCTGATATCCTGCCTGCAATGTGGTTACTTTGCTGGACTGGTTCTCTGCTCTTTGACATGGCTAGTCAGGTGTAGGAATGGGAAAAAAATGACTTGATTAAAAACTTTGAGGTGCTTCACCTTGACCACCATCACCGCCAATCCAGAATAGAATTGCTTCTAAGACCTTCACATAGAAAACCTTACTTGGCTTTCAAAGCATACCTATGAATTATAGGTGATTGTTATTCCCAAATCCAGATGATTGACATAAAGCAGAGAAGGGGTGGGAACTTGCCCAAGGTCATAAAACCAATTAATGGTAAAGCTGGGATCAAAACTCAGGTAGACTGGCACTGAGTCCAAGTTCTTAAACTGAGTCAAGGAATTAATAAATTAATGAATATCTGGGAATGATAAAGCATGGATCTGGGGGGCCTTTAAACTATGCAGATTAAGTTATTATGAAAGAGACATGTGTAAAGGACAGTGTATCTCCACCAGGGGCACTTTGTCAATTTTTCCAGATGATATTTTGCAATGACTGAATACACCTTTGGTTTTCACATCTGGAGTCAGGGGCATGTTGCTGGCATAGAGTGGTAGAGGTCAGAGAAGCTACTAAACATCCTATCGTGCTCAGGGAAATGCCTTACAATAAATAATTAGCTGACCAAAATGTCAATGATACTGCTGCCTGAGAAACCTTGTTATATTCTCTATATGAATCATAGATTTTCTGAAACTCAGATTTCTCACTTAAAAGGGAGAGTCATAGCTATGTAGGAGTCATGACAATCAAAACCAAATAGACTGTGACATTCATAACAATGCCTGACATATTTAATAGCATTAATGCTCTAGATTTAAGCAGGCAAATTACATGTTTGTTTTGTTTTATTTTAAATATTGTTTTGAAAGATCATTCTGATAGAAGTGATGGGAATGAACAGATTGATTGGTGAAATTTCACAGTGGGAAATCAATCAGGAAGATGATGTAGAAACCTAGGAAAGAAGGAATGCACATCTGAACCTGGGCAGGTACAAGAGGGATCCCTAAACCCACCTAGCACTATTGATTTATCACAATGATTAGAATGTGAGACTGTTTATTTGTTTTTGTTGTGGTTGTTTTAGTTCTTTGCCATTTCATTCATCTCAGATTATCAACCTGAGGATAATGTGAATTCAATCTTCCGTTTCAAACAATGTTTCATTTCTTATATCTAAATATATTTTAATCTATGAAATGAATTACATGTTCACAAATCAGACTGTCATCTTCAGGTAAGCTGTAACTCACACACACACACACCAATCTAATTTGGAGTTGTGAATTGCTATTTGAAAGGTGTACATTTCACATGAGAAATTTCATCATCTGAAATTGCTTTGTTGTTGAGGATAATAAGAACTAAATTCAGCTACTGAAAGAAACAAAGACAAATACTGAAAGATGGGAGACTTTTCTAATCCACTGCAGAACTGTACAGTCTTCTGTGAGATTAGGCTGAGGCACCATTTTCAGAAATCTCTAACTGTTTCAGTTATTAAAAGATTAAGAGTAAATCTATTTGTATAATATGTGGTTTCCAAGACAAGAAATTTCTTCAAAATCAATGCTTTTGCTTTCCATTTCCTCTCAACTCATTGAGAGGTAATCAACATGGGAGTAGCTCTGATCACACTAAAAGAACATTCTGATCTTCATTAGTACAGGGTCGATGCAAGAAATTTTATTTCACATTAAAATCTAGAGACAATTCCCCTAGAATTAAAAGCCTCTTCTGTTTCAACACATCAAGCCTCAGGGTTTCATAATCCCCATAATTAATACACTACTGTGCACACAACTTTCAAAATGAGGCTTTGGAGGTTGCAAATAGAGACTGCATGTTTGAAAATCAATAGGCTGAGATATTTCTTTTCCTTTTTTCATATTTTCCTTTCCTTTTGTGGAATTAAGGAGGGATGAAATGGCCGGTGATGATTGGAAATGTCAGAAAAACATTTATTTTCCTTAATCTTTAATGTTTAATATTGTGTTCTTTATATCCAACATTGTATGCATGAAATGAAAGGCAGATTGTTTCCCAGTAATTGTATTTATTTGATTATTAATGCATTGATGCATCCTTTTTTTGTTCATTCAGTCAGTAAAATATCTCAGCATATTTGGGAGTCACTGTGCTGGCACAAATATGCCAAACCAATATGGGATTCATTCCCTCCAGGAAATCAAGGTGTTGAAGGGAAGCATAGTGAAATACAAAAACATAATAATAACTGTGTGAGGAATGTCATGATCAACATAAATGCATGGGGCTGAAATAGTAATGAGATAGGACTCAGACTGTATTTGCTGAGAGTCTTTGAGAAAGTTTAGGAAAGCAATGGCCAGTTTTGAATTAGGTGTGGTCATAAAACAGGAGCAATCCAGTGACTGGGTAATTTTAATTTTTTTAATAGGAGGTGGGAGGATTAAAGTGGAACTTGAATTTTCATTATGTTCCTAGAATTTATGGAATTTCATTTCAGAAAGTAGTAAGTTGGTAATCAACAAACAAGAATAGGTAGTTATCTTTGTGGTTTGCATGACATCCTTGTTCTCTTGTGTCGGTGATTTCAGACCGACCTTACCTCTCTCTTGCTCAGTCATGGATACATAGTGACCTGTTTGAGTACTGTTCATCTTGTGTGAGAGTTCTTTATGTTCAGTAGGGAAAACTGCTGACTTGTCGATTTCCAGCGGTCAACAGCCAGTGGCTGACTACCAGGACCACTTTTCAAAATTCATTTGCTCAATACGCTACACATCAATGAATTATTCATGCATACAATGATATTTATCTTGCCCCATTTTACGTTTTTGCTCCTTATTATATATGATGCTGAAGTGAAAACCCATGTGTATACTAAAATATGTAATTTTTCAGATATGATATACATATTAAGATTATTAGACACTGTTAAATTTTTATTAAACATGCCAGAACCGATATTCCATATTCAAAGTTCTTCCAGAGCTGTACAAAAATTCACTTCAACTTATATTTGTCCAAACGCTATTTTTAGTCTTTTTATTTGTCCATTAAATGTTATATATATATACACCTATAAATTACTACATATGCATATAATGCATGCTTATAATAAATAGATAAATATGTATAAAAGCTTTGCTTTCATTGTCATTATCCTGGTTAGCCACTTATTCACATGTTGATTTTACCAGTGGAATTTTTTTCTCTTCTGTGAATTATTCTTCCTTTACCCAAACTTCCTTTGATTATTTTTCTTCATACTAATTTTTAATAGCTCTTATATTTTTATGGAAGCAAATCAGCTATTGACAGCTAATATCTTCATTTAGTATGTGCCTTATCTTTAAAGCTAATTTATGTTATTATTTCATAGGGATTTTTTATGAAAGCAAGTGGATTTAAAAAATCATAAGGTCTAAAGGAAAAAAGTATATGTTTAAAACAATGCTAAGGTATAATATGGCCTAATTTAGATAGATATTCTGTTGAGTAGTAAAGTTTAATTTGTATTTCTGTTTTGCACCTCTATGAAACTTACTGAAAGGGTATCTAGCCGCGACCCTCCTTACCCCAGCACCATTCAGGAGACACGGGCCCACACAAGAGATTTTAATGGCTGAAAGAGAGAATGGCTGCCTCTGAGCAGAGAGCAGCAGCTCGTGGGTAAGGAAACGCGTTTTTAAGGAGTAGGGTGTGTTCTGCTAAGGGGACGTTGTTGATTGGATCTTAAGAGGTGGGGCAACCATCTGGCCCTTGGTGATTGGATCTTGAGGGGTGAGGCAAAATGTTTAGAGATAAGGTGAGGCAAGTCCAGACATGATTTTCACCGGCCTATGTGCTTGGGACCATGGGGTAAATGGAGAATAAAGTACTATATTCTTATACTTACCAGATAAAATTTACTCCATGACATTATGTTGAACTTTTGCCCATGATCATCTGCATATTTCATTCAACATTTCCCACTGACTTATCTACTGCACTGGAAATTATCTCTAGCTTTGAACAACAAGGGAAGTTATTTTATTTTGTATTTTGCAGTGTTTTAAATATACAATAGATGCTGAAGAAACATTTATTAAATAGATGAGAATCGTTGAAATGTTAATGTTCCTTATTTGCAACTCTTTTGACCACTATTTCCTTTTGAAATCACTTCACAGTGGAAAGAATTTTCCTGCACACCTATGTCTCATTTAGAGGCAGCTGACCTTAGATTTCAGAGGCAGATTGTTCTGGTCTTAAAAGATAACTATAATTATCAGCTGTATAACTTTGACCAATATAACTAAGCTTTCAATACTCAATTTCCTCATCTACAAAAAATGGAGGGTTATGGTAAACTCCTAGTAAACTCTCTTTACATAGCAGTGCAAGGAGGTCTTAGGTATATTAAATATCTTGACTTAGGAAATAGGTGCAACTGATATCTGTGACTATTGTGATTAAATAATGCTAAGCTCGAACATTTTGTTTAAAAGTATTTTTTTCTGGTCTTTACTAAAATAGATTGTAATTCATGAAAACAGGATAGAGGGGGACTGTTTACTCTATTTTATAAACACTGTCTTTATAATCTACTGTTTAAATACCTGAACATAAGAATCTGCTTTTCTGAGAAAAATACATTTTAAGAAATAGTGTGGTTTATGCCCATTTCTCCTTTATTCCTTATTAACAAAATGCCAGTATTATTCAGACATCCTGTGCCTTCCCCTTCTCCCAGAGGCAATCTAACTTATCTTTAATTCAAAATTTATCTAAACCAATAATGGAAAAGCCCCTTTTCTTTGCTAGCAGGGCTGATTATGTGACCCAATATTGGCCAGTGAGGTATAAGATATGGCCTATATGCGGGCTTGTGGTAAAAGGTTTTCTTTCTTTTAAAGACAGACCAAAGTGAAAGAGATTGTGCTTCCACTTTTGATCACTGAAATGCTGGATATAATTCATGAGATGATTGCAACCAAGTGGTTAGTATAGAGAGAGCTAACCAGAAAAGAAAGTTCAAGTATTGAGGACAGAAAATCATGTGTTCTTGAAAACATGATGTAACTCACCTGTGAGCCAGGCCCCTATTCTTTGGAGTCATTATTATGTGAGCTAATAACTCTTTTTATTTTTAACATCCATTGATTTCATGTTTTCTGATGCTTGCAATCAAAACATTTTCAACTGCTTATAAAATGGGTCTTCCACCACAATCAATGTTTCTATTCATCCATCCATCCATCCAATAGATGACTATTGAGTGTCAGCTGTATCCCAGGAAACATATTAGGGTCTAGGGATTCAAATCAGGACGAGACGTGCAAGGTCACGGTCCTCAGGGACAGTGTGGGATTGAGTCGAACATTATTAAGAGTTGCTACTATTAAAGCTAAGTAGGGGTTAATTTATGAGCTGATATGATGATGTACAAGGAGAAAAATGTGTTCTCTTCCATGTAGCAGGAGAATATGATTCTACCAATAACTACACTCACAATTTCTTCAGAGAATACAGCATCATGGCCCTTAAGACAAGACCAGTGCCCAAATATAACATGGAATTGTAATAACAAGGTGGACATTCTGTACTCACTTTATGATCTTTAGGTCTAATTTCTGAAGCACTGAAAGTTCATATTGCAGTTCAAAGGAAACTTCCAAATTTGATAATTATTTTTTAGTAATAGGAGTTCTATTTACTAGATCTTTATAGAACTTTTTTTTTTTTCATTTGAAAGATGGAAATACGAATAAAAAAGGACTGTGTCTAGAAATGAGGAAGTCTGCACTGGTATTGTATGGAGGAAGGGAAAAGAAAGTTATTTTCTTGGAGTGCTTATTATAGGGCAGGCAATTACCTTATTTAAATTCTCAAAATAATCATGCATTTTTATCCCCATTTTAGATAAGAGAAACTGAGATACAAGACAAACAATGACAGTCTTTCGGCTTGGGAATTTGAATTAAGATAGGTCAGTGTATAAAATCAAAGCTGCCTGCCCTCACATCAGGCTGACTCAAAATTCCCTTCATTTTGAATGTGTATAATATCATTTTATGGGCTAGATTCAGAGCTTTTCTTTGTACTAGCTATGGGGAAAAATAATAAAAATGATTTTTATATAATTGAAATTTCAATGGAAAGGTTCAAGACAAAAATCACAAACTAAAATACCTACAAAGGTCAGGAAGGGATGGAAATGCATGAAGTTACACAAAACAGTGCAGCAGGGACCTTGTCTAATTGGAGAACACATGTACCAGGCAGCCAATTATTGCCATAGAGAAATGAAAGCTCACTGTTGCCAGATGTCAACTTTTTTGAGGGAGGACAGAAATCTAAGCTTATGTGATATCAGCAGACAAGTAATTCATGTTTACAAGTCTATAAGGCAAAAAAAAAAATTCTATTGAATTCTGATAGACACATTTAAGAACATACATACTCAGCCAAGAATTTCTGACAAGTATAATTACTACATATAAGCAATTCCTAGCTAAGCTATTTCTAAAATATTTAAACAATATTCAGAAAACTTCACTGATTGCCAAATTGCAGTACGCAAATTATTTTTGACCTAATTACTGTCACTACCTATAATTAAATTGAGTATCTAGTATCTAGTAAAAGTGAGACAAGGCTAAAATTATTTTAAAATTTAATTTTCTATTATCCCTAGTCATAGAAATTAAAGCAATACTGGATATTTATTAGAAACATAAAATAAGTGTGAACTCTGCTCACGACTGAAAATAGAAATTAATACTGTATGTTTTGATGAGATTAATTTCTGAATTTTTTCACATTTTGTTTGAAAATAATTTCACATGGAAAGAAAGTTTGCAAAAATAATTCAAAGAAGTCATGTACTTTTCCCTTCTCTCCATCCCCCCATTACCTGCTCTCTCTCTCTCTCTCTCTCATTCTCTCTCTCACTGCCTTCCCCATATATTTATACACACTTTTTTTTCTGAACCACTTGGAAATACATTACATACATGATTCCCCTTCATCCCTAGAAATTCAGAGTACATTTTGTAATGGTAATGTATAAAACCACAGGATTATAAAAATCAGGAACTATAGTAATATACAGGAAATTAATACTATATAGTATATATAATATATATATAAAATAGTATATATTATATTGTCTACTAATTTTCAGGCTTTATTCACATTTTGCCAATTCTCCCATTACTCTCTTCATTACAAAGGAAAAAAGAATACTGTCTTTTATGAAAGTGAAGATCACAAGATGTATTTAATTGTCATATACTTCATGTTCTCAGTCTGAAAGTTTCATCAGTCTTTGTCTTCATGATATCAATATATTTTTCTTTTATTTTGCAATCATTAATCTACTGTTACATGTGCAACATTATGGTTACTAAGCTTCCCACTTCATCAGGTCCACCCCACTTACCCCATTACAGTCACTGTCTCAGCGTAGTGAGATGCTATAGAATCACTACTTGTCTTCTCTGAGTTGTACAGCCCTCCCCGTGCCCCCCCAACATTACATCTGCTAATCATAATGCCCCTTTTACCCCCTTATCCCTCCCTTCCCACCTATCTTCCCCAGTCCCTTTCCCTTTGGTAACTATTAGTCTGTTCTTGGGTTCTGTGAGTCTGCTGCGGTTTTTTTCTTTGCTCTTATGCTCCTCATATGAGTGAAATCATTTGATACTTGTCTTTTTCCACTTGGCTTATTTCACTGAGCATAATACCTTCTAGCTCCGTCCATGTTGTTGCAAATGGTAGGATTTTTCTTTTTATGGCTGAATAATATTCCATTGTGTATATGTGCCACATCTTCTTTATCCATTCACTTATCAATATTTTTCAAGACTACAAATATTTAAAAGTATCTCTCAATCTGATTTTATTTGATATTTCAGTTTCTTAAACTTAATAGTTGAATGTATTAATCTTTTTCTCTACAGTTAAAGCTTTCAGGTCCTATTTAAGTATGCCTTTCTTACCACAAGATAATAAAGCTATTCCTTTTCATTTTAGAAGCTTTACTTATATATCTTTTTAACCTTTCAAATTAACAGTTGAGATTAACAATCTATCTGGAATTGTGTTCTTTGTGTTGTTGTGTTTGGTATAAGTCATTATTCATTTTTTACCTTGCATATTCATATGTAAGTATATGTATATATACATTTTATATTGAGTATATGTACATGTTGGATATATATCCATATATATGAATTTTTAGATAGTAAGTACACATGGAATTATATGTACATACTTTATCTAACACCATTTATTGAAAAGAGCAGAGTCAAAAACCTTTACCAATGGAATATTAATTCTATATATGAAATATGTTGATTTCATCTATATTTTCAAATTTAACAACATAAACTTGTTAATACTCTTACATTACTGTTAACTGATTATTTCTGTCCATTGTCTTCTCCCATTTTTAAATTCTTGGTAAGTTTTATTATAAATTTGTCAATATTAATTAGTCTTTCCAAAAACTAACCAACAACTAACTGTCTTTGGATCTGATTTATCCTCTGTACATTTTGGTCCCTGTTCATTCCATTTAACCTTGCTCTCACCTTTAATATATTTTCCTCATATATACTTTGAAATCATATTGCTCTTTTTCATTACTCTTTTTCCTGATGCTTTGTTCATTAACTTTTTTTTCTTTTCTTTTTGTAACATATATGGAAGGATTTAAATCTTACTACAAGTTCTGCTTTCAATGAAATTAGTCTTGATATGCTTTATGCTCTTTATTATTAAGTAAAAATGGGAACTATTTTTATTCATTTGCAATTTTTATCCATGGATTATTAAGCAATGAATTTATAAATTACCAACATAAAGCAATGTTAGTTTTATTTTTATGTTTGAATTTGGACTGACTTGCACTATTGAGAGAGGACAAACTGAACTTTTTGGGAATTGCTTTATGACCAAATAAACGGCCAAATTTTTGTAAATGTTCTGTGAATACGTGAAAAGAATGCTGATTTGGTGGTTACTGGATGCTGTATAGATCTTAATAAATAAACCTATAGAATTCAATAATGTCCTATAGATCCTAGTAAATAAAATGACAATCATGTATTCAATTATTTTATATTATTTTAATATCTTGTCAAGTTTTTCTATTGATTTTTCAAATGTCCTGTTAAAACATGTCCATTAGAATATAATATTTCTCCTGGCATTTCTATACATTTTTGTTTATACATTTTGAGACCATATTACCAAATGGAAAAAAAAGTAATTAAAAGTGTGATCTTTAATTTGCAATTCATCATTGTCAAGTAATAGCTACCTTTATAGCTAGAACATATTTTGCATTAAATTTCATTTTTCTGTTAGTAATATAGATATAAAAGCTTTAATTTGGTTCATTTCAGCATACATTTTTTTTCCCTCTTCTTCTTCTTTTTTTTTTTTTTTTTTTAATAAGCCCTGCAATTACTGCTTGCTTGTTATTGTCCAGTAACAATTTCTGGGTGTTCACAGGCACTTAGGTTGGTATGTCTTTCTCTCTAGAGGCTTTCTGTTGGTTACTTTAGAGCACTTAGGGTCACTTAAGGTGCCTTTCACTTGGTACTCCTCTAACTGTTCAAAATTTTGAGGGTCCCAGGACCTTAAACACTATAAATTCTCAGGATAGATTAAAGTACCATGTCCAAAGGAGGAAAGGACTCAATTACAGATCTGGCTTTATCTCACTCTTAAGGACGTAGCCTTTGAGGACCCAGATCTGTATGGGACGGTTCTCCTGTACTTCTTTCCCTTGTTCAAGCCCTGTGTGCTAACCTCTGACTCTGTCTCAGAGGGGTCACAGAACCACAGAAGAAAAAGCATGATGGGTATTTTTAGGGTATATGTAGCTTTAGTGCTCTTACAGTCTGCCTGCCTTTCTGATGATAGGCTTTCTTCCGAATATTGGCCTAGCAATTCTGCAATATTTTTTTCAGATCCTTAGGTTTTTGGTTTTTGTTTTAACTCAGTATTTGATAGCTATTGTTTCCCGAGATAAGAGTTATTCTGACTTACTCTAGCCTGCCACTACCATTAGCATAAACTGAAGTCCTTCCACATATATTTTGTATTCCTTATTTTCTTGACTTACTCATGTGGAAATTAATTGTGATTTTATATAATGTTAGCTTATCAACTTCAATACCTTCTTTCACTTATAGTCAAAGAAAGCAGTTTCCCCAAAGGAGTGTGACTTATACAAGGTTTAGAACTATTGAACTGCCATAGGAAAAGTCTACAGACAAATCATGACTGAATTAGGGTTATTTATTTTCAACTTAGAAGGGATTATTTACTTTTATTTCCTGACATCTACACACATTCACATTATCACTAAGTTTTTCAATCAAATCCTTCTTTATACAGTCTAAGCTAATACTGTACTTCCCACCCTCAACAACAAACCTGGAAAATAAATCCAGAGTGTCCATCTAAATTACTTGCTTTGAAGAAGTAAATCAATAGATAGCATAATGTCTGACACATACTAGACTCTTAATATATGTTTGTTAAGTGAATCAAAATGTTAAAGTGCACCTGAAATTTATGCAACATATTAGATAAGATTTAATGGTCAGCTTGTTAAACTGTTTATGTTCATAATGCATTTAAGAAAATGGATACCTAAAAAAATCATAAAAGGAAGACAATTAAAAATTTGTACAAATATATATATATTATATAAATAAATTAATATTCTCTCTGTAAATCTTTGGTGATTTTTTTTGTTTGTTTTTTTTACATGAGTTCTTAAACACAAATTAACACTGAATGTGATTTCTGTCAAAGTGAAAATTGAATTCTCTCTGGGGAGTATCTTTATCCTTTATATCTATGCTTGGCTTTTGAAATGGAATGTTAACATCATTTGGGATGCACCAAGGTGTATGTGTTTAACGTATTTCAAAATGATAGAAAGATGAATTGTGCAACACTTCATAGCACTTCATTCATGTTTTTTAAAAAACAGAAGAGGTTGTTTTGCTGGATATTTCCAATTTGGTCCACCATATTTACTCCCCTTACTTCTCTTCACTGCTTTCTGCCTTGAGAGGCTGAAAAAATGGACTGTTCCTGGAGACTCCTTTGATAGGTTGCTTTGGGTTGGGTTGGGATGAGTGGAAGCAACTGCTTTCGCTGTTTAACTGCAAAGCCTTCTCATTAGTCTGTATTGTTATTTCCTATTGAACATTCCTCTTGCTTCTCTATTAATAGGGTCCTGCCTATTTTTCTGAAGTATAATTGACATACAATGCACATATTTAAAATGTACAATCTGATTAGTTTTGACATACATATATACCTCTGAACTCTCACCACGATCAAGGTCATGAGCATACCCATCACTCAGAGGAGTTTCTTCAAGGCTTGTGATCCCTCCTTTTGCTCATCCCCAGGCAACTGCTTATCTGCTTTCTGTCCCTATGGATTAGTATGGATTTTTTAGATTGTTTTATAAATAGAATCATACAGTATGTACTCATCCTTTATCTGTTTCCTTGTACCAGCATACTTAATTTGAATTTCATCCATGTTGTTGTATGTATCAATAGTTCATTCCTTTTTGTTACTAAGTATTTCACTGCATAAATAATACACTAATTCGTTTATCTACTCATGTATTGATGGACATTTGGGTAGTTCCTGGTTTTTAACTGTTCAAATAAAGCCACTATGAATAATCATGTGCAAGTGTTTGAAAAGACATATGTTTTTACTTCTCTTCAGCAAATACATAGGAGCAAATGGCTGAGTCATATATAGGTATACGTTTAGCTTTTTAAGAAACTGCCAAACTGTTTTCCAAAGTGGTTGTACAATTTACACATTTACCAACAATTATAATGATTCCAGTTGCCTTGACTGGCCATGGTCAGTCTATTCTAATAGGTGTGTAGTGGTATCTTACTGTGGTTTGAACTTGTCCACAAGGAATAATGATATTGTTTTTGAACAAGATAATGAGTATGTTCACAACAACCCATACCAGATTCATGAAGTGAATGGATTCATACTAATCCATTATAAAATCTAAATGGATTAAATTAAAACTTTAGTATACAGTTCAGTTCTTATATATTTTCTTTCATTGTTGTTTTATTCAACTTATTTAAGCTAAAAGAAATAATTTATACATTTCTCCTGGCCTCCACCCCTGCTGACAACCACCAATCAGTCCTCTCTATGAGCTCGTTTGTTCTTCTTGCCGTTATTTTTAGATTCCATGTATAAACGAGATCATACAACATTTGTCTTTGTCTGACTTATTTCACTTAGCATAATGTCTTCAAGGCCCATTCATGATGTCACAAAAGGCAAGATTTCATTCTATTTTATGGGAAAATAATATTCCATTGTGTGTGTATGTGTGTGTGTGTGCACGTGTGTGTATAATGAAATGGTATATATAATTTCTTTATCCATTCATCCATTAATGGACACATTGGTTGTTTCCATATCTTGGCTTTTGTGAATAATGCCACAATGCACAATAGCAGTGCATAAGTCTTTCCAAATTAGTGTTTTATTATGTTATTTTAAGAAAGTTTTGGAAGGCAAAGATCTTACAATGTTAATTTATATACAGAAGTCCATTCAGTCCAGACAGTGTCCAGGTTTGTCTGCAACTATTTAAATTTTGTAAAACAAAGTTTATTTTTAGACACCATCTTCAAGAGCCAGAGACTGGTATAAATTCTAACTATATATTAGTTGCAAAACCCTAACTCAAATTTACTTATACACTAGAGACTTTACAGCCCTGTGCTTTGACTGATCACTGCCGCTTCCTTAAACCAGTTTGCCCAGCATAAAGAAGAGCCTGTCTCCAGGTCATCTGTGATGATTACATGTGATACAATAAAGTAGCCATTCCAGGATCTGGAACACACTAGGAGCTCAATAAGCATTTGTTGAAAACAAATTCTCACCTGAGGGACATACCTTTTAAGTGTTTACTAAACTAATGTATTAACAGGTCTCACCAGTTGGAAACCCCATGAAGACAGGAATATTCAGAATTTCCAACAGCAAATAGAATGGCGATACTTGAGATATAAGTCAATAGTTGAGATACAACTAACAGAGGCCATAAATACAGTGAATTGCTCGACAAACATTCACCAGGTGCTTTCTGTTAGTCAGTCTTTTAGGCTCTGGGGAAATAAAGAGTTATCTACAGCTCATAAAGAGAAAGGCTGTTACAGGGTTCCAAAACAGTGTGGTAAAAAGGTGGAGGATAGATGGTATATTGGCTATAGAAACTTAGTTTTTTACAATAAAGCTGCCAAGCAATAATTTAAAACATCATTACAAAAAATCTCTTATCATGTAATTGTTTTCCAAGAGACAGGTCATGTAAATAATCTTTTTCAAATGGTCTTCCACCTATGTAGTAGATAGTCTGACTATGACACTTAGCTGCGTCAGGTGAAGGGACGGCATTCGGTTCTTGGATCACTTGCTTCCCTCAACAGTTATTCAGTGAAAATAAATAATTCACCTAAATTGTCACAGACTGAAATTCTGGATCTTTGCTCACTTTAGCCATGAATTTAAGTATTAAGCATAATTGCATGCTAACTGTTCTGTGATTACATTTACCTTTAGCTGTCACAACTTTAAAAGGTACCCTAATTGCTGCTCAAATAACAGCGATCCTCCATCCTGGTATCTTCAGCTTAACGACAATGCAGAATAAAGGCACTTAATTTCTTTGAAACATGAAAATCCCATTCTGGACATTCAAGAATTTTAAAGAGAAGCAAAGCAGTTATTAAAGAGGAAAGCTTATGCTATTTGCACTTGTCCAAAAGGGAAATTTATCAGGAGGCACAAACAGTGTGTTAATGTAAAAAGACGCCCTAAAATTACAAATCTAAATGCAAGCTTGCTTTGACTTTTCATTGTATAACACCCAACAGGCGACTGAAATCTTTAAGAATAATGGTCATTGGGACAGCATGGATCACTGACAAGCACAACTAATATTTTTTATAACCGTGGATACACCAATGCCTTCTTAACGAGACGACTTTTAGCCAGTGGGAGAGGGATTCAGTTAACTGAATGGAGGAGAAACTGCCAAGTATTTCTGAGACTATTTTACCTGGCTTTCTCTCTTTCTCTCTCTTCTCTTTTCATTAAAAAACAAAACAAAACAGTTAAGAGATGCCAGTTTACAGGCTCTGACTGTCCTTCAGTCCTATGTTCTGCTCAGCTGAGGTCATTAGGCTTGCTTCTCCCAGTCAGTGAGGTAATTCTACATAGGAAAAAGAATACATTTGAAGCTGTCCTTGCAAATGAATCTGAGATATCTTATGGGCCTAAAATGAAGGGGTTTTTTACCCACAAATCACCAAGCCTCACTCCTCCCCTTAGCCCTAGTTTCTTGGGGAGGAGTCTGAGTTAACTAGTATTTTCGAAAGATCTCAGTTTTTCTAAACAGAAGGTGGGTGGGAGATTGTCTATTTTGAGACCAGTGTGCTAAAGAAGTAGTGGTAACACCTCAGGCAAAGCTTCCGTGGTGGCAGCTGATATTAGCAAAGAATACTTGAGAAATGTGAACATAAGACTAAACTTTGGGACTGCATGATTTTTTTGTTACTTCTCTTTTCCACGAGATCCAATTTCCTCTGATATTTTGATGTGCTATAATTTATTATAGAGGGTGATAAAGCAATGAGTAGCATAGAGGCTATGTGCAAGGACTTTGGAGTTAAAGAGCTCACGGAACTGTAACCAACTACTTTTACCCTTTTGAAACCCAATTTCTGAAAATGTAACATAATGGAGAATAGAAGTACCAACTCACAGTGTGATTATAAGGACTGAATGGGAAAACACACTTAGTACTTAATAGTGCCTGGAACATAGAAATGTCATAATTATAATATTTACTATTATTATTATATTTATGTTATGCTCTGAATGCCTTGTGTCAAGACTTATTTTTCCTTCAATCCTGAATCCTATCTTTGACACATCTGAATCTTTTGCTAAAATGTGAATACATTTTACTATACTGTATAGTGTGTCTGTGCACATCTTAGTATGTGCCAGTGATTTACTTAAAATTTTAAACTGCTCTATCTCACCCCAGGTATTTCCACAAGTATTCACAGCCCTTTTCTCCTTTAAATGATGATTCTTGTTTCTCTAATTGACAGATGTATCAATTTCTAACCTCTGTCGATAGTATTAGTACTGGTTAAACATGCATGTAGTTGTTATATAATCTGTGTATACATACACATAGTAATTTGATATTCAGTACATTTACACATGGCCACTATCCAGTTTTATAACATTTCTATCACCCCAAGAAGTTATTTTATGTCTATTTAAATTTCAATCCCCGCTCCCACCCCAACCCCAAGTAAGCACTGATGCTTTCTATCTTCACAGTTCTGTGTCATCTCAATTGCATATAATTAAATCACACTGGATGTAGTTTCTTTTAACTGATTTATTTCATTTATCATGCCTTTGACATTTATTTCTGTTGTTTTAAATATCTGTAGTTTGCCAGGTAGCATTCCATTATACAGATGTATCTCATTGTGTTTATCCATTTAACTATTGATGGATAGTTGGATTATTTCAAGTTTGAAGCTAATATAAATAATGTTGCTGTAAATGTTTGCCTCTCTTTTTTCTGTGAATGAATCTTTAGAATCTAAGATATTTAGCTCCTGTTTTCACAGAAACATAAATGTATACTTTGCCAGAGAAAAAATGGATTCAGTTTCAAATTTACAGGTTCTTTGAGCCCTGGAGTGTCACCCGGATGCAAATTAAAAGCTCATTCCTACATGAACGTGTAGATCATTATTTGAAGATTCAGACAAACATTCTTATTTCCTCTTATAAAATTATAATCATATTGTGTTTTAGAGAAAGCACTTGGCCTCCAAAGAACTAAAGTCATTTATCAAGCTAATCATATAAACCACACATAAGCAGAGTAGCCTGGGGACAAGAGTATGAGCTGTTGTGACATCTGCTATGTTGGCAGTGTACAAACAGAAAAGGCATTACAAATCTATACCCCAGGAAGTGTGTAATGTGGTAAAGCAGCAAGATGTGTCACTGTAATGTCTTGACCTCAAGTCCTGAATTCTGAAAACAAAAGAGGGACTCACAAGAAGTGACACACATCATCAACCATCAATCATCACCGTTTGAGTACATGTCCATGCTGTAGGCTAACAGTTGTGTAGGCGACAAGGAAGTGTCAAGTATGGTGCCTGCCCACAAGGAACTTGGAGTTCACTGGTGCTTATAAATTACACAAGAAAACTCTTCTGAGTTTTTGAAAAATAGAGTCTAAGTGCCAATTTCAACATCACCATCATTTAAAATTCACCTCCTATAAGATTTACAGGGTTGCATTGCTTCTAAAAATGTGACATAATTATGTGGATATGGTGCCTGACACAGATTTGGCATTTAATTCATTATGGCTGTTAGGACTTGTCCCATTCCATTATAATACGGATATAATAGCTGGTAAATCTGATGTATAAATAAATAACGTCACATAATCAGTTAATGCTGTAGTGAAGGCATAAACAACGTGCTTTCCAAGCACAAAGGAGGAAACAGCTGTCATAATTCTGGGTGGGTAGGAGAGGGATTCAGATGATGTACTGAAAGAAAAGGTGAACTGGGTTTTCGAAGATGAGCATAAGCTGACAGAGTGGATCAGAAATAAATATTAAACAGTACTTTAGGCAGAGGACAAACATTTAACAAGACAGACATATGGAAGTGTGTGGAATAGTCAAGGAGCAGGGCGTTTTCAAATCTCAGTAGGGTGGGTGGAGCAAGCAAGCAGGGGAAGTTCAGGGTTTCAGCAATGTGGGAAAGCAGGTAGAGAGGGCCGTCAAATGAGGCTGATCCCTGGCCATGTGCCAGGTTTTTGTTTTTTTCAGAAAGATATTACTGTAGCCTCTATCTGCCTGACATTTCATGTCTCCTCTAGAATGATCTCATTTGTTCCTCAATGTCACCTGATGATGGAGGTGGCAGAGGCATATTGGCCTTATTTTTAATCAGGAAACCTTTCCAGAGAGGTTCATTGATTTTCATAATTCATACAGGTAGGTAGTTGTCTGATTTAAAGTTAGGACCACTAACTGTAAATGTCATGATGTTTTTTGCCTTTGGTCTTTGAAGTCAGACTGAGTATTACTCTGGAGAAAATGAAGATTTCCAACAATGCTGGGAATGATAATAATGATGATATTAATTCCTAAGATTTATTCATTTATTTATTCATTCATTCATTTCCTGGGTTATTTATTCTCAAATATATTAGACTCTGTATTGTATTAATTTATTTTTTAGGTTGAGTAAATGACGTTTTGGTCTGAAATCAGAGCGAACCTCATGGCAGGCACATTACTAAACAATGAGTATAAGAAGATGAGGAATCCAGAGCCTTCTTTCAGAAGCTTGCTATTGGTAAATGCCTCAGAATGACCATACTATCAAATAGGATTATCATGCAAACTGAATACACTTCTTATTATGCAACATTCCCCAAATTCAGACTGTTCATTAACATCAAGGGATCATGGAAAATTAAAGCTACCATTTAAAATAGCTCCCTCTCTTCCTTTGTCTGTCTCTCACACACACACAAACATACACATACACTCCCCCTCCAATATAAAGAACAATAAAATATAGAACATCTTCCTTTGCTAGAAAACAAGGCTGCAGCATCTTGACGTGTGTTTCACAATGTAGTAGGGTAGCTGTTACATATGGAAATGTGTCAGTTGTAGCCTTTGGGCTCCCTCTGCACAGACAGTCTCATTACCAGAAATGGCTAATTCTGCCTGGTGGGCTGATTCCTGTGAAAACCACCCCCTGCTTCCCTTCACTGTTTCCCTATGACTACATATGTTCTGGGGCATTTGTCAAGCCAAAGAAGATGGGAACTATTGAGAAAAAGAATTTATGTTGTTGTTTTTTCTTCCAAAGGATAGAATTCATTGAAACATTTATGAGTGAATAGAAAAACATAATAAAATGTTTTATAAACTAAAAAGTTCTTGCAGATTTAAGCATCCACTACTCCAAGTAATATTAGAATTTAAAGAAGGGAGACTTCCAAATATCCTGAGGGTTCTTAGAGTAGATTATTTCATTGTTTCATTCAATCATCACATGACAAAAGGAGTTAGGAAAGGATGAAAATACCATCTGAGGCATTTGCTTACCAATTCTTTTAGACCCAGCATTTTGCTAAGTGTTTACAATAAGGAATAAGAAAGGAGTCCCTATTCTCAATGTTTTCATCATGGGTTCAGGGTGGAGAGATAAATCGCCATGAGTGTGTTAGTGTCTATGATGGGGTTATTATTGGCTACTAAGACCACAGCCCTACAGGGTGTTTAGGACAACTGAATGTAAATAGAAAAAGTTTGAACTTTTAGGAATCATAGTCCTAGAAAATATTAGCTGAAACTTTCCAGGGAGTAAATCATTTATCTAAGGAAGTGTTTTATTCTTGTTAAGGTAATTGGCTGGAGCAAAAGTTCCTTAATAGGTGGAATGTGAGGATTACTACAGAGCAGGCTGCAAAATGAGATTTTTGTATAAGCTCCTGAACTAGAAAATATAATTCACTGTCATTCAACATAGTTTTGTTAAGCTCCTTCTCTACTAGTTGCTAGAGATAGAGTGAGCTTGAAACAGACATGGTCCATACCCTGTAGGAGAATAAGAACTATCTAGTCGAGGAGGCAGACAATTCAAAATAATTACACAAGCAGATATGTAATTAATGCAGTTTTATAAGCATCAAGAAGATAATTATAGAGTGTGATGCAAGACTTTTAGTCTTTGGCTCTTAGGGTCATCAGAGGATTAAAAGCATGGGAAAGTAATGGTCAAATGTTCTCCAAGATTATTTTTTTATTAAGCCACAGATGATGAGGTGGAGTCATCAGAATTGGACTGGGTTCAAACCATCCTCACTTCAGCTGATATTTCAATATCAGCAACAGATGGATGAAGAGACCCAGACAATTTTAGTAGAACTCTCAGAAGGAAATGCAGTTGACTGTATATGAGGGACAAGGGAAAAGAAGGGACTTACTGAGCTTATACCAATATTGACAGAAGCAAAATGCACCCATGCTTTTCTTGCAGAAAGTCCAAGAGAGGACTGTGGAATGTTGAAAAAGGAACTTAGATTTCTCCCTCAAAGTGAAGAAATACAAAAGCGCATCCTTGGATAACTGACATACTTTACAAATTTTAGTCCAGTTTTTAAACATAGAGTGGAAAGTTCTCAATAAAGTTAGCATTGTTTTCCCGATATTAAGTTTAGTATTTTCCTACTTGAGTGGTGAGTGAATCATTTACAGCGCTTCTGAAGACATACCTGTTATTAATTTGCTTAGCAAAACATTCAGTGAACAACCACAATATAAGAAGCACTACAGTAGGCATTTAATAACAATAGTAAAAAGCAGAAGGGGACTCTACCCTTACCAGTAGAGTAAGGGTAGTAGAGGCATTAAACATATTATGATGATGTGCAAAAAAGTTATAGTAAGGTGGAACTTCAGGTACTGAAGGTGAAGGTGGTACAGAGGGGAAACACAGGTTCAAGGACAGTTTACATCAGGTGAAAAAAAAACTTAACAAAGATTGAGGGTCTATAACATTAAGAATAGGGTGGAAATGCCGTCAGGCCGATGAGAAAGATTCAAAAGCTCTAATGTCTTCCATATGAGAAGAAAAAGATCTTCCCTGATGGCCATAGAAAGAAGAACAATTGATCATTACAAGAAATTTAAAGGGTGGCAGATTCATGTCAATGTAAGCAATAATTTCTGATGATCAGAACAAAGTCTGAATCTGGATGTAGATCGCTCCTTGTCACTGGAAGCATTCACACTCAAATTGGAAGAAGAATTCCCAGGAACGGGTTCTGGGTGTGCAGACTCAAAGGGGAAGGGGCCAGACAGTACACAAATATGAACTCAGGTGAAAAACAATTAAGGAAGATGGACCGATTGGGGAAAACACACACTGCATAAAGATTCATTTTTATTCTGCATGAATTTTGAAATTATGAATTGCTTATGAACAAAGAACAGTTTTGGAGTGCTCTGGACGTCAGCCTGGAGTACTGGCCTACTGGCAGCAAGATTGTGACCCTCATTAGATTATGTGAAATATGGAAAAGCAGCTAAAATAGAGCAATCTGAAGTCCTTATTTTTCCTTCACAACCTGACATACCACACTTTTGTAATTCTCTGATCAAATGTTAGGATCCTGAGAAGTATATTTTTAAGTCCAGTTTCCTGGAGTCCTTCAAATTATAACCCATCTGTAACCACTGGTATGTATAAAAGGACCCAGAATACTTACTAGCTATGACAACCCGTGTGCCTGAGGTCATTACTGAACTTCAGTTTCTGCATCTACAATTTGGAAAACTGCTTTAGCAGAGAGAAGCAGCCAAAGATCTTAAAGTTAGTTGTCTGGCTAAGTGTTAAGTGAGCCAGAGCTCTTACCTGGGCACGAAGAAGGCATGGGGAATACAAAGCCCTTTGTCCTTATATCCCAAAGATCCCCTGCATTGTCACTGCTCTTTGCTTCTACCGTCAGGTACCACTCTGGTGGCTTCTCCCCACCTTGTCCATATAATTTTCAGGGGACTAGATAAGGGATTAGGTGAACCCTCCCTGTAGTTGCTTGGTTTAGAAATGATCACCTGATACAAACTGGGTCAACCATAACAGTCTAACTCTCCTTAACCACCTTTTGTAGAACTGAATATAAGCCAGGCCAATAATATCCTTCCCTGAGCTGATTGGATGTGGGAAAAAGAGACTGAAGTTATACTACTTAGAATTGTCAGGGGCTGTGTTTGCCATCATATTAAAAAAAGAATAAGGAAAAACAAAACAAAACCCTGTCATGCAGAGAAAGGAAGATGTATAAAGATTCACTGGCAGAGAGAAGCCAGGGCACATGACTGAAAGCTCAAAAAATGCCAAGTTCCCCCTAACAGATGCCCCATGGCCCAACTCACTCCTCCTGACACGGGTTGGTGATTTTATGAGGTTATTTCAGTATCTTCTCCACGAATCTTCCCTATTTATTATCTATTTTATAAAATATTAATGAACACATCAAAATTGTCTTCCTCAGAATTTGTGGATCTAAATGCATATTGGAAAATATAAAACCAAAAAAAAATGGCATGCTTCAATTTTCTTCTCCTTTTTAAATGAAGAGTTCAAACCAAAAAGAAAAAAAAAATTGGAAGCCCATGATAACTAAATGACACACTGCAATTAGCTCATTTTATGAGAAGCATTCTACTAAGTGATACATTCTGCCAGTGTGCATTCCAATCCCTGTGAGGCCACTGGTTGCCCTTGAGTCATCCACTAGGCGACTCCTTAGGAACTGAAGGACTAAAGTCTGTGCTTCTCTAAGGTCGCCGCTGGATGAGTCAGAGTCCTTGGCTGGATACCTAAGAGATATGGAAAATGTAATTAACACAGGAATCGAGGACCTCTTGTCTTTATATTCCCTGCACCATGTGGGCAATTGCCACTTAGTAATATCTGGACAGAAGTTATGGGAACAGATGGCAGACTCAGGGGAAGCGTGGTGGCCAGGACAGAGCAAGGACTTCAAACACAGAGACCAAGGTTCAAATCTTGACTTTGCTTAAGTCAATGATTTAGTTCCTTTGAACCTAAACTACTGTGACTATTAAGTGCAGTAATTAAGTGAAGAATGCATAAAGCACCCTGACATTTAAACGGAATCATGTATGTGAAGTGCTTTGCATACAAGAAAGACGTGATTAAAATGTTCCTTCCTTCCCCACTGGATCCCTCTAAGACCTCCACTGGGGCTGCCTAACCAGAAAATTAGAGGAGGTGTGGAGAATAAAAGAGATAGGAGAGGGTGACATGCACTCATTTTATCATTAGTCCCAAGTTATCTGGCTAAAAGCTATGGTGAATATAATTGCATTTCAAATGCATACATGCTCCCAGCTGTAGCTAGTATCCTTGAACTTTATGTTTTCAACATAACTTTCCTCAGGGTGTTTTAAGAATACGTGACAGTCTTCCTGCAATAATTTCCTCACTAAGACTAGAGACCCATCCTCAAGGCTTTTTTGATTGAGAGTAGATGATAAAAAAAGTACCCAGTCCAACTACCATTTTAATGACACAGAAGAAAATCAGTACCCTAGAGGGAAAGGATCAAGGATAACAATTACACATCATATTTATTGAACACTTACCATATGCCAGTTACTTTACAAGCCACTTCTATCAATCTCATAAATTTAAAGGAAATTTTCTAAGAAAAATACCTGGGGATTTCACCTTACATTTGTTGGAAACAGCATGTACAAGCCACAGTTAGCAAGATTTTTAAAGGTCAGCAGGAATGTGATAGGCATAGGGAATCATGAGTTGAATAAAACAGTGTTCCTGATGTCAATAGGCCTAAAATAAAGAAGATAACATGTAAAAATATGATCATAAGATAATAATAGTGGTGGTTTATTACACAAATGTTTATCATAACAAATTCTCTCTATATATGTGAATATGTATATGAATGCTTTTCATATTTTATTGTTCTACAGAAGAATAAACTGAGAAGTAGAGAGCTACAATATGGACCAATTCAATATTTTTGATCCTTTATGTATAAATAATACTGTTGTAGACACGAGTGATTAGACATATAGATATATTGCCACAATGCTATACATAGGTATATCAGTAAGGGTTTAAATATCCTGTTCGTCTATGTTATCCCTGTCTAATGGGACATTAATAGTTCAACCATAATAATTCTTTCTTAGTTCTGTAACAGATACTTGTTGAATCCCAGAAAGAATCTAAAGAGACTAAGATGAATAAAACGCTGACAAAGTCACTCAAGAGTGCACTCAGGAACACTCACAGAGCACTCGAACAATTGGCATGAGGATATCTGGGAAAGCAGAAAAAATTACACTACAGTACAAATAATACAAAACAAAAACAAACAAACAACATCCAGGCAAAACAAAAGGCACACGTCCACACTAACATTGAAAACTGTATAAGGGCCTGCATCTCCAAAAAATGCTACTTTATTGTCTAGGTGAATTGTTCTTCTAGGTTTGGTTTCTTTATGGGTGAAGCTATGTGATATAGTTCTGTATTTGTTTCATATGTTGAATAATGTGTTATAATGCATTATTTTATTTTGCGTTGTTAAAAAGCAAATTAAACTAAGTAAACTTAAATATCTAATTGACTTTATTAAATAACTCATAAATTGGGCATCACCTTCTCTAGTAAGTAGAGGATGATCCAGTGACAAAATGGAAGGTGTTTACAGGCAGGAGGATGAGGCAGTAAGTCATTAGCAAAAGAAAAGGCAGGATTGTTTCAAACCAGAACATCTTTCTGGTGGTAAAGAGGCAAACCAGGAATTCAAGATGGCGGCATGAGAGGTGAGACAGAGACTCCTCCCAAAGCCACAGATAGTGAGAAAATATAGTTAATACAACTAATCCTAAAATAGAAACAGGAAAGAAGGTGGCACCAGACTGCATACAGACCTCAAGAACAGAGTAGACGTCACGAAACAGGGTAACATATGAAAGCCTTAATCTGGTGGGACCCAAGCCCTTCCCCCACCCGAGTTCACTGGCGGGAGGAAGAGAAATGGAGCGGAGAGGGGGTGGAAGCCTGGGACTGCTGAACATCTAGCCCTGGAGATCTACTTTGCGAGCAGAAACCTATATTGTGTGGTGTTCTGGAGGATGGTGAGCTGGGACAGGCAGAGTGCCTGACAGACTGACATTCCGGCCGTTTCTGGAGGATGGGATCCACACCCAGCCGATCTGGGACTAAGGAAAGGCAGGCGATCTCACAGGCTTCCTAGCAGCGAGAGGGCCGCTTAAGGGGCGGGGTTTACATGGAGCTGGCTGCGCGGGAGAAAGAATAGGGGGACAAGATTGGGCATGCTCTGCCCAGCAGATGGAGAACTTTGAGGAGCTTCAGGTGCTCCAACCCCCGTGGCTGCCTACTTAGGTCTGAGGCACACACTGTGATATGCAGGCTGCCGAGCCTTCCTCCTGGTCTGACGCCATGGGCTCACAAACCAGCAGTCACTGCACTGCCATCAGGCCAGCCAGAGGGAGGCTCTCCCTACAACAGCTAGAGACGCAAAGCACAGAGGCTTACACTGCTGTACTCAGCCCAAGGGCTGTGAAACTGGAGCCAGGCAGAGCACACGGGAGTTAGGAAACAGATATTTCCTTCCCCCAGGCACCAGCTCTGCTCCCCTATGACCTGCAACCTCACTCTAGGGGCTGAGTAGCTCCAGAGACTGGAGGGCACCACACAGAAATATGAAACGTCCAAAGAACATGGTACAGACCAAAATCTCACAAACCCCAGAAAAAGGGCCAAATGAAACGGAATTCACCAATCTTCCTGAAAAAAAGTTCAAAATAAAAGTCATAAACACGCTTATGGAAGTACAGAAAAATATTCAAGAACTCAGGAACAAATTTAAGACAGAGATTCACTCATTAAGAAATTTCATATCTGAAATGAAACACAGAGTGGAGGAATTTAAAAGCCGATTACATGTAGTAGAAGAGACAGTAAATGGAATAGAAATTAGAAACGAGGAATACAAAGAAGCTGAGGCACAGAGAGAAAAAAGAATGTCTAAAAATGAAAGAATATTGAGAGAACTGTGTGACCAATCAAAATGGAACAATATTTGCATAATAGGGGTACCAGAACAAGAGAGAGAAAAAGGAATAGAAAGTGTCATTGAGGAGGTAATTGCTGAAAATTTCCCCAATCTGGGGAAGGAGATAGTCTCTCAAGCCATGGAGATGCACATATCTCCCAACACAAGGGACCCAAAGAAGACAACATCAAGACATATGATAATTAAAATGACAAAGATCAAGGATAAAGACAGACTTTTAAAAGCAGCTACAGAGACAAAAGAGGTCACATACAAAGGAAAATCCATCAGGCTATCATCAGATTTCTCAACAGAAACCTTACAGGCCAGAAGGGAGTGGCATGATATATTTAATGCAATGAAGCAGAAGGGCCTTGAACCAAAAATATTCTATGCGGAAAGGTTATCATTTAAAATTGAAGGAGGGATTAAACAATTTTCAGATAAGTAAAAGGTGAGAGAATTTACCTACCACTAACCACCACTACAGTGCATTTTGAGGGAATCCTATAGATGGAAATATTCCAAAGGCTAAGTAGATGTCACTCAAGGGATAGACAGAGCACAGAATATGATTCCTAACATACAAAAACCGGAGTAGGAAGAAAAGGAGGAAAAAAAAAAAGACTCTTTAGGTTGTGTTTGTAATAGCATACAAAGTGAGTTAAATTAGACTGTTAGATAGTAAGGAAATTACCCTTGAACCTTTGGTAACCACGAATCTAAAGCCTGCAATGGCAATAAGTGCATACCTATCGATAATCACCCTAAGTGTAAATGGACTGAATGCACCAATCAAAAGACACAGAGTAATAGATTGGATAAAAAAGCAAGACCCATCTATATGCCACTTACAAGAGACTCACCTCAAACCCAAAGATATACACAGACTAAAAGTGAAGCGATAGAAAAAGATATTTCATGCAAACAAGGAGAAAAAAGCAGGTGTTGCAGTACTTGTATCAGACAAAATAGACTTCAAAACAAAGAAAGTAGCAAGAGATAAAGAAGGACATTACAAAATGATAAAGGGGTCAGTCCAACAAGAGGATATAACCATTTAAAATATATATGCACCCAACACAGGATCACCTACATATGTGAAACAAATACTAACAGAATTAAAGGGGGAAATAGAATGCAATGCATTCATTTTAGGAGACTTCAACACACAGCACTCTCCAAAGGACATATCAACAAGACAGAAAATAAATAAGAGACAGAGGCACTGAACAACATATTAGAAAAGATGGACCTAACAGACATCTACAGAACACTCCATCTAAAAGCAACAGGATACATATTCTTCTGAAGTGCATATGGAACATTTTCAAGAATAGATCATGTACTAGGCCACAAAAAGAACCTCAGTAAATTCAGAAAGATTGAAATTGTACCAAGCAACTTCTGAGATAACAAAGGTATGAACTTAGAAATAAATTACACAAAGAAAATGAAAAAGTCCAAAAACACAAGGCTTATTAACATGCTCCTAAATAATCAATTGATCAATGAACAAATAAAAACAGATCAAGCAATATATGGAGACAAATGACAACAATAATTCAACACAAAAAATATGTGGGATGCAGTGAAGGCCGTGCTAAGATGGAAATATATTGCAATAAAGTCCTACCTCAGGAAAAAACAGTCCCAAATGAACAGTCTAAACTCACAATTAATGAAACTAGAAAAAGAAGAATAAATGAGGCTCAAAGTCAGTAGAAGGAGGGACATAATAAAGATGAAAGCAGAAATAAATAAAATTGAGAAGAATGAAACAATATGAAGAATCAATGAAAGCAAGAGCTCGTTCTTCTGGAAAATAAACAAAAGAGACAAACCTGTGGCCAGACTTATCAAGAAAAAAAGAGAGTCTATGCACATGAACAGAATCAGAAATGAGAAAGGAAAAATCACTACGGACACAAAAGAAATACAAAAAATTGAGACAATACTATGAAAAATTATATGGTAACAAACTGGATAACCTAGAAGAAATGGACAACTTTCTAGAAAAATACAACCTTCCAAGTCTGACCCAGGAAGAAACAGAAAATCTGAATAGACCAATCACCAGCAAACAAATTGAACTGGTAATCAAAAAAGTACAAGGAACAAACTACCTGTACCAGATGATTTCACTGCTGAATTTCATCCAACATTTAGTGAAGTCCTAATACCCATCCTCGTTAAAGTTTTCCAAAAAGAAGAAGAGGAAGGAATACTCCCAAACTCATTCTATGAGGGTGACATCACTCTAATACCAAAACCAGGCAAACACACCACACACACAAAAAAATTACACACCAATATCCCTGATGAACATAGATGCAAAAATACTCAACAAAATATTAGCAAACCAAATTTAAAAATACATCAAAAAGATCATCCATCATGATCAAGTGGGATACACCCCAGGGATTTAAGGATTGAACAACATTTGAAAATCCATCAATATCACCCACTATCATGATAAAGACTCTCAACAAAATGGGTATAGAGGGCAAGTACCTCAACATAATAAAGGCCATATATGACAAAGCCACAGCCAACATTATACTTAACAGGGAGAGGCTAAAAGGTTTTCCTTTAAGATCAGGAACAAGACAAGGATGCCCACTCTCGACACTTCTATTCAACATAGTCCTGGAGGTCCTAGCCACAGCAATCAGACAACACAAAGAAATAAAAGGCATCCAGATTTGTAAGGAAGAAGTCAAACTTTCCCTGTTTGCAGATGACATGATATTGTACATAAATAACCCTAAAGACTCCATTCTAAAACTACTAGATCTAATATCTGCATTTAGCAAAGTTGTAGAATACAAAATTAATACACAGAAATATGTTGCATTCCTATACACTAATGATGCACTAGTAGAAAGAGAAATTAGTTAAACAATTCCATTCACAATTGCATCAAAAAAATAAAATACCTAGGAATAAACCTAACCAAGGAAGTGAAAGACCTATACTCTGAAAACTACAAGACACATGAGAGAAATTAAAGAAGATACCAATAAATGGAAACACATATCATCCTCATGGATAGGAAAAATTAATACTGGCAAAATGGCCATCCTGCCTAAAGCAATCTTCAGATTCAACGCAATCCCTATCAAAATACCTACAGCTTTCTTCAATGAA
Organism: Phataginus tricuspis; assembly: GCA_029783875.1. NCBI lineage: Eukaryota > Metazoa > Chordata > Mammalia > Pholidota > Manidae > Phataginus > Phataginus tricuspis. Next base: position 21,215,765 of record JAQQAC010015468.1, on the reverse strand, counting down.
CTAGAGCAAATAGTTCTAAAATTCATATGGAACCATAAAAGACCCTGAATAGTCAAAGCAATCCCAAGAAGGAAGAATAAAGTGGGGGGGATTACACTCTCTGACTTCAAGCTCTACTACAAAGCCACAGTACTCAAGGCAATTTGGTACTGGCACAAGAACAGACCCCATAGACAAGTGGAACCGAATAGAGAGCCTAGATATAAACCCAAGCATATATGGTCAATTAATATACGATAAAGGGGCCATGGATATACAATGGTGAAATGAGAGCCTCTTCAACAGCTGGTGTTGGTGAAACTGGACAGCTACATGTGAGAGAATGAAACTGGATTACTGTACAACCCCCTACACAAAAGTAAATTCAAAATGGATCAAAGACCTGAATGTAAGTCATGAAACCATAAAACTCTTAGAAAAAAACATAGGCAAAAATCTTTTGGGCATAAACATGAGCAACTTCTTCATGAACATATTTCCTCAGGCAAGGGAAATAAAAGCAAAAATGAACAAGTGGGACTATATCAAGGTTAAAAGCTTCTGTACAGCAAAGGACACCATCATTAGAACAAAAAGGCATCCTACAGTATAGGAGAATATATTAATAAATGACATATCTGATAAGGGGGTGACATCCAAATTATATAAAGAGCTCATGCACCTCACCAAACAAAAAGCAAATAGGCCAATTAAAAAATGAGCAGAGGAGCTGAACAGACACTTCTCCAAAGAAGAAATTCAGATAGCTAACAGGACATGAAAAGATGCTCCACATCTCTAATCATTAGAGATATGCAAATTAAAACCACAGTGAGATATCACCTCACACCAGTTTGGATGGCAACATCCAAAAGACAAACAATAACAAATGTTGTCAAAGATGTGGAGAAAGGGGAACCCTCCTACACTGCTGGTGGGAATGTAAATTAGTTCAACCATTGTGGAAAGCAGTATGGAGGTTCCTCAAAAAACTCAAAATAGAAATACCATTTGACCCAGGAATTCCACTCCTAGGAATTTACCCTAAGAATTCAGCAGCCCAGTTTGAAAAAGACATATGCACCCCTATGTTTATTGCAGCACTACTTACAATAGCCAAGAAATGGAAGCAACCTAAGTGTCCATCAGTAGATGAATGAATAAAGAAGAGGTGGTACATATACGCAATGGAATATTATTCAGCTATACGAAGAAAAGAAATCCTACCATTTGCAACAGCATGGATGGAGCTAGAGGGTATTATGCTCAGTGAAATAAGCCAGGCAGAGAAAGACAAATATCAAATGATTTCAGTCATCTGTGGCGTATAAGAGCAAAGCAAAAACTGAAGGAACAAAACAGCAGCAGACTCACAGAACCCAAGAATGGACTAACAGTTACCAAAGGGAAAGGGACTGGGGAAGATGCGTGGGATGGGACCAATAAGGGGAAAAAGGGTATTACAATTAGCACACATAATGTAGCGGGGTGGGGGGATATGGGGAAGGCAGTATAACAGAGAGAAGACAAGTAGTGATTCTATAGCATCTTACTATGCTGATGGACAGTGACTGTAATGGGGTATGTGGTGGGACTTGATAATAGGGGGAATCTAGTAACCATAATGTTGCTCATATAATTGTATATTAATAATACCAAAGTAAAAATAAAAATATAAAGAGAACACGCAAACCTTTTTTATCTGCAGATAACCTCACATGTGCTAACGTGGAATTTTCAAATAAACTGTTAAAAAGTCACATTTCTGGTTTAAGTTGAAACTATAATTAAGTTTTCCATTGCTGTCATGGGTTTGCAAATGAACTCCATTAGGGGCTTGTTTTTTTTTTAACACCGTTATTACTCTGTAATTATTATGTTAGCCAGTAATGTTGGTTTTGGCCCATGTTTTTAGCTTCGTGGGGAATGGAATACAAGTCTCATGTAGTTGGGCTCAGTATCTCCAGACTGCCTGGTGAGTTCTGATCCATGTCGGGTTTTGCTGGACACATCAGAAGTTGTGATGGGGAGGATGGTAAGGGACAAGATTTTAAAGCAGCTATAAGTCCAATAAGAATAACTAAATAATTAAGTGTCTAGATAGCTCATTTTGCAATGTGAGGAAATTTGAGAAATAGCTAAGTGGCCTTCTAAACAGGCTTTTTCTAAATTCTTTTCTCAAAGTGAATTGCTTACTGTCAGTATAAGAATTGCTTGAGTCGTGTATTAAAATGCAGATTCTGAGAATTGGAGGCCATGAAGTTGTAATATATGAATACCCATGTGAGCGAAGTGCTAAGGAAATCAGGATAATCCAATAGTTATTTGTATTCCAATACTTAGCACAATTTTCAGTACATTATAGAGGAAGGAGGGAGGGAGGCTGACAAGAACAAAGGAAGGAGCAAGGAGAGGAGGGTTAGAATTGTGGAAAGGGGGGGAGGAGAGGGGAAGGCAAGAAATTTCCACAATATCAAGAAGCCAAATTCCTTTTTCTATTTTTTTTTCATATTTCAAGTTTTTAGTTGGACTCTGTTGTGTGTATGTGTGTGTGTTGTTTTAGGGAGGAGCTGGGAAAAGCCTCCCTCTATGGTAATAAAAGGAGAGGATGATTCTCCATCTCATTCCAGATTGCATGTATTTTTTGCATTTTTTCTTTTTTTGGATGCTGACAGTGTGAAATAATTTGAACCTTTACATTCAAGAGCCCAGTCGCAAGGATGTCTGTGCCAAAGGTCAAGCTTCCATAGCATCTCTAGATCCTCTTTTGTACAATCAATCATGCTATTGATTATCTGGTAATTTTAATATTTATTGCTATGCTATGAACATTACAAGGGAAAGAACCTAATAGATTATTTAGTGACAGCAGGTATGCACTAAATAAGTAAGCATTATGTATTTATGTGAAAGGCTAAGGATGGAAGAATCACTACTGTATTGCAATGACTTGATATCTATTCTACTTATATTTGCATATCGGTATCTTGTGAAACATTCGTTCCTGCCTGAATGAAGTTCAGAGTGAGTTGGAAGGACTGTCATAAAGGAATTTGAGTGGATTCAAATATAGAAGAGATGTGATTCTACTAACCCCCCCCTCGGGGGGCGACTCCTGCACGCGGGAAGAAATAAAAATATATTCAGGGGTATTAAAAATCAAATTAAAAAAATTGGATAATAAGGAAACGGAGGGTATTCTTACTCCCAGATACTGATCGGAAGTAACAGGTTTTTCAGTGGATGTCTTGGGTCTGCCTCTCCATTGGTGTTCTTTTGCTGTGGTTTTTGTTATTGTTCTTTTGAAGTATTGTAGCAAATACTGTGTTTTTTTCTCTCTATGGTCCTGTCTCATATCATTCCTCTTTATGCCTTAATATCTTTTTTATTTTTTATTTTTTGCTAAGCTTTTCTTCAGTTCACACTTACTGCTACTTTGTGCTTTATGCCATCTTGCAGAGCCTTCTGTTACCACACGGATATTGTATAATCTTCCTGGTAATTAGGATACAGTTAAATTTGCAACAGTTAAATTTGCAACAGATTTTGCAGCCAATTGTTATCTAGGTTCTGTGTAATCTTGGCAACTTTATTGTTGATGACTCATGCTGTGCATTGGAAGTACGATGGTGCCAGGATTCCACAAACATTCTCATACAAACAAGAGCTCCCAAACTCAAGACCAGTGTGCACACCAAAATACACGTGTTATTCATAGGAGAAAGATGAAACCACAGCTGGGTTTAGGCCCCTTCCGGTTAGCACAATGGTGCTGCATTAGAGCACACACCATGGTAACTTTTTTGATTCTCCTGAAAACCAGACCTTTCTTATTTTGGCCTGAAGGACATAAAAGTAAAAAGAAGGAGATGAGGTTGACTTTATAGATGCAAAGCAACTATAAAGTCAATCTATATATTGCAATTACTGCTTAAGAGAAGTGTGCTTTACTGATAATTGAGAGAGAAATGGGATGTTCTAATATTGAGATTTAAAATATAATGATATTTGAAGAATATTATTTATGTGAATTGACTTTCAAGATTATTTTATCTATTTAGTTTTTGTCCAATTTTTCAATAAACAATTCATTTATTCAATACAGATTCACATACTTCATTTCTTACTTGACTTCTCTAAGTCTATAGACAAAAGAAGACTTAATATGATTAAATGTGCGTTATGACCCTTAATCCTTCTCACCGATTCTGAACCCATTTCCCATCTAAGAAAATCCACTTCTGTGTCTTTTTTTCCTTCATATTTTACATCCAAAATACCCACAAGTTCTGCCCACATTTATCATTAACACCTGATTCCAAGATACTTCAGATCATGTATCAAAACCATGAAGCAGAGGAGACGCTGGTCCAGCTGGAAAACTAAGCGAAGGCCTTTGGAGATTGAACACAGAGGAAAATGGGGAAAGAATTTCTAGGTGAGAGCAAAGAGGGAACTGTGTCCCTGTAAGTTGGAAAAGGACTTGATAATTACCTTGAAAGCATTACTGATATGGTGATTACTGGCCTTTCTCTTTGCTATACATCTGGTTCTTGGGAATCAAAGTGATAAAGCCCTTGAGTGAATATAAAATGGCAATTATTAAAGTATGCAGAGTGTATGTTGGCCACAGTGTTTTTAAAGAGGTGGAAGTGAATTCTACCTACCATTTTCAGGCAAGACTTAAGGCAGAAGATGGTCCCAAGCAAGGTTTTGAAGAAACATAGGAATATATTTGGAAGAACAGGATGAGAATGGAACACTCTAGGTGAGTAAAAGAGTTTTCATGAAAGCCAAGGTTTGTGTTCTGACTACTGGGATTAGTTTGAAATTGGAAGATGACAAAATATGAGCAAAAGGTGCCAAAAGTAATAGTGCAAAAATTACCAGTGCAGGACAATGGAGGCTTTGTGCTATCTGCTGAAGAATTTGGATCTTACCCTGGTAAAGGTTTCTTAATTTTTCAATTCAAATATTCCCAACAGAAGATGAGCTAGAATGAATCTCTCACAAGACTAGAGATATCATATAAAAAGTCACCAAAAGTCATTTGTTTTTCAAATGTCCTAGTTCAGCTTAAAATTTTGTGTGAACGTTGCATTCCAACAATAACTGTTTGCTTTTATTATAAGAGATATTTAGTCCAATTATTTGGAAAAATCAAGCCCATGCTTGTCCTATGCCATTGCATAACCTTGGCAGACCATATTATACCCCTAGTTTTGGGGTCCCTAGTTAAAGAGCTATCATACAGCCTGTCATTGGGGTATTTATAAGATGAGTGTCATAATTAGATTTGTGATTTAAAAGATCACCCTAGATGAGAATGTGGAGGCTCGATTAGAGGGAAGAAATAAATAGGCATAAATAAATATTTGTTGAATTGTTCTGTTAAATCACCAAAGCCAACTTTATACAATTATATGCAATCACATTTGTATGGCTTATACAAGTTCAAATACTTCCTCGTGAGAAATAAACATTGGGTTTTGACTTAATCATCTAGAATCAGAGTCTATGCTAATCAAATTCTCTACAGATTCACTTTGTCCAGCTCCTCATTCTCAATGCAATATAAAATTTACGATCAGTCACATCTTTGACCTTGTAAACCACAATAGATATCACAGTTAGAGTGAAAGTTATCCAGTTTTGTCATTTCTTCTAGCATTTGTTGGGGAACAAACTTATGAAATTATTTTAAAGATGGAGAATATTTTCCCAATGTGCAAGAATTTCTCTAGTATGCAAGATCTCACCTAAGCTAAAGACTAAAACGTATAAGAGTAGGGATGGCTATGTGTAGATGAAGTGAAGGTTCCTATAACTAGGATACTCACATGAACCTAAACTACTTGATGATGTAACTGGCCTGCTGCTAGGCTACTGCTTCCACACCCATAGGCAATTAGCTATTATTGATTGAGTCACTATACAAAGAGCTCTTCCCAGTGCTCTGGATGGAGGCAGAAAAGAAGGAGGATTACATACCTGCAGACTGTTGGATGCAGATGTAATTCTAGTGCTTGACTTATCACAGGAGAACAAGGTGGGTAATAAACCCTTTCATCCCAAGAACGTTCCATTGTCATTCCTCAGTCTCACTGAACCCATAGTAAACTTGCCCAGGGCTACAACCCATTGGCAAGACAGTTGGCATAGTTGGCAGGATTCATCACTGACCAAGGAAAAGAACAGGGTTGCCCTTGTGGGAGGGGTGCTTCAGTGGGCTGCCCCTATGAATGGGGAGACAGTCAACTGTCCCCCAGTGGGTGTGTGGACTGAGGTGGCTTGCCTCTTGGAGGGCTGGGCCCCACTCTAGGACTGTAGGCAGGTGGAGGTGATACTAAGGCAGTCGGGGTGGCCTTTGGTATGGCAAGTAGGTCCTTTGAGAAACAGTGCCTGTGAGGCACCAGAGATTGTGGGTTGGCTGCTTCTCACAATATTAAAAAAGTCTACAAATGAGAAGAATCTGCTTCTGAAAGAGACACAAGAAATGATAGCATGAGAATGTGAGCTGTGAACTGCTGTGGATTCATAGAAGAATGAAATGGCATTGATATGAAAGGAGGCAGCACAAGAACACCAGCTGTGAGGTTCCATTGAGGAGGTAAAAAATTTCTTGGTGACTGAAATGCCATCACAAGGTAATGTGGAAGAGGTAAAGACCATGAAGGAAAAAGACAGACCCCTGTAAAAAACACAAGAAAAGGTATTGCAAGAATGTGAGCTGTGAGGTCCAGTGAAGGAGGTAAAATATTCCTTACAGAATGAGACAACAGCACTGCCAGCTGCTCTGAAGAAAGAAAAGGCCATGGACGAAAAGTACGTACTCCTGAGGGAAGCACAGGAAGAGGTGGCACGAGAACAACAGCTGCAAGACATTGAGATGAACCTAAGAGAGCTATTGAAGACTGAGCAAGCACTGCTGCAAGGCACTTTAGAGAAGGTAAAGGATATAGCAGAGGAGGCCCTTGGGGGAGTAGAGAGAAAGGTGCTATCGGCCCCAGAAATAGAGGAGCTGGGGAAGAATGAAGGGATATTGCCGGGGGCACTGACCCCTCCTCTATTGAAAACATGCCCAGTGGTTGTAAAGAAAATAAAAACACAGCAACTGAGGGTTCCTCCAGGAGAGGTGCAGTCCCCTCCCCTCATGGAGCACTCTAAGCTCTGCCCCTATAGTCACGCTGAGCTGGTAGATTTAGGCTCCTGGTTTAGGCAGAAGCTCTCAGAGTCAATATCAGCTTGGCTCCTGCGTCTGGTGATTTACGGGTGGATGGAATTGTTCTGTTTGGATCAGATATGGGAAAGCTGGTTTCCATGACAGTTCATCCTTCCTTGAGACAGCGGTTACAAAATGAACATCAGACCCTAGGAAATCACTTCCTCCTTGACTGGCTTATGGTTGCACTTCATGCTGTGTGGCCCAATCAGGGTGATGTGCCATCCTCCCCTGCTAGATGGAAGATGTATGCTGAGCTCCAACAGGTGTTACAAGAACTAGGCATAAAAAAATGCCATCTATATAGCCCAGAGAATTATGGCCCAGATGAGGAGCCTTTAATTGCAGGGATGAGAAATGTGCTTCAAAACAGCTCCCGCATCCCTCTTTGTGTCTCTAGCGGCCATTCTTGCTCCTCACTTAGGGCAGCCCATAGGTGAGGTTACTCATATAGTAGAAGACTTAGGAGGGGCTGAAGAAATGATAGTATGGAAAGAAATAAAGTCTGTTACTCACAGGAAGAATTTAAAGGGCCCCATGAAGGTTATAAGGACCCATATGTGGGTTGATTTAATTCAGGCAGGAGCAGACAGATGGAAATTAGATGGGAAGTCAAATAGACTCTTACTGGAGCTGTGACAACAACTGAAACCAAAGCAGCAGTTCCAGCCATTAAAAACTAAGAGGTAGAGGCCAGAGACAGAGCCATAAGTCAAGCCTGTGTGTTTGCAAGACTTCCTGCTGGAGAGTGAGCCAACCTCACTTGAACCCACACAGGAAGATAACTGGGGAACATGGTTTGCCTGAGGAAGGTCGAGGTACCTGCCCTGAGAGACCAGGGAGGACCGGAGGCCACATGTTGAAATAGCTATCCATTGATCCCCAGTGAACCTACTATGTGTCCTGGCTCTGATGGACACAGGGGCTGAATGTTCACTGATTTATGGTAACCCTGAGTGGTTTCCCATGATCCCCGCTATTATAGATGGATATGGCTGTAAGGCTTTCAGAGTGAAACAAACCCAAATTCCTTTAGGAACAGGGTGTCTACCCCCAAAGGAGTATACCATGTATATCTCTCTTATCCCCAAATATATTTTGAGAATTGATATACTGTAGGGTCTATGGTTGCAGACTACTGCAGGTGAGTTCAGACTGAGAATATGCGTGGGGAAGGCAGCTCTGAGGGGACATTCTAGGCACCCAACCATAGCTTTGACTGTGCCTCAACAGGTGACTAATACCAAACAATACAAAATCCCTGAAGGGCATAAATAAATTGGAGAAAACCTCCAGGAACTGAAAAAGGTGGGTATTATAAAGTCCACCCATAGTCCTTTCAACTCCCCAGTGTGGCCAGTAAAAAAGCCAAATGGCTCCTGGCATATGATCATGGATTACAGAATTGAAGAAAGTCATATCCCCTATTCATGCTGCTGTCCCCTCTAGTGCAGTCTTGATGGATACCCCCAGCCATAAACTAGGAACATACCATTATGTGGTAGATGTTGCTAATGCCTTCTTTTCCATTGACATTGAGCAGGAAAGCCAGGAACAGTTTGCCTTCACATGGGAAGGATGGCAATGGACTTTCACTGTCCTTCCACAGGGATACCTCCATGGCCCCACCATCTGTCATGGACCTGTAGCCCAGGACTTGGCTACATGGGAGAAAATGCCAATGGTGTGGTTGTACCATTATATTGATGATATCATGCTCACATCTGGTTCTCTTTCAGATCTAGAAGGTGCAGCACCTACACTGCTACAACATTTACAGGAGAAAGGATGGGCTGTGAATAATACCAAGGTTCAGGGACCTGGTTTGTCAGTCAAATTCTTGGGGGTCGTCTAGTTGGGTAAGACTAAAGTTATAACAGAAGCAGTCATTGATAAAGTCCAGGTCTTTCCTACCCCCACAACTGTGGAATTGTTACAGGAGTTTTGGGGTCTTCTAGGCTACTGAAGAGTGTTTGTCCCACACTTGGCACAAATTCTGAAGCCCTTACACTGGTTGGTATGAAAGGGCATCAAGTGTGACTGGGATGAGACATGTGCATCTGCCTTTACTACAGCAAAATGAGCATACAGGCCTTGAATGAGCTGGATGTTCAATGTGGCTGAAGACGGTTATGGCTGGGGTCTCTGGCAGCAGCTTGAATGAACTCGCCAACCTGTTGGATTCAGGTCATAACTCTGGAAAGGGGAAGAGGTATGATATATTTTGATTGGAAAACAACTGGCTGTGATGTATCACACCTTGCTGGCTACAGAACCCATCACTGGAATGGTCCCAAAAAAGGTAATAACCACCTATTCCATCTTGGGGTGGGTATGAGAATGGACCCAACAGCCAAGGAGTGGTGTGGCACAAATGCCTACATTGGCCAAGTGGGGTGTTTACCTACAGCAGGATAGCACCCTCTCTAGTAGACCCTTGAGTGAAGAACTCCAATGCTTATTGAGGCCAGTGACATATACTGGTGAAAAGTAGGAAGAATTTACTTTAGAACCATTAGTAGCAGAGAGTCCTTATCAGAAAGGAAGAGCCCCTATACCATGAATAAAGATTCACGGTATACAGACAGCTCCAGCTGTGGACAGCCCCAAAAATGGGGGGCTGTAGCTTTCCTTCCTAAGACTGAGACAATATGGATGGAAAATGATGAGGGGAAGAGCAGCCAATGGGCAGAGTTGTGGGCAGTGGGCTTGTGATCAGGCAGGAACCCTCCCCAGTGGTTGTCTGCACTGACAGCTGGGCTGTCTATCAAGGCTTGACCCTGTGGCTATGGACATGGTACCATGCCAGATGGTTGGTTGGTTACTGACCCTTTTAGGGGCAAGAATTGTGGCAAGACTTATGGGCCTGTGGTCAGACTAAAACAGTTACAGTATATCATGTGATATGTCATTTGTCACTGGCATCTCCAGGAAATGATGATGCAGATGAATGGGCCCAGGTGTGTTGGCTAGAAGGAAAGTCTGCCTCTGATGTTGCCCAGTGGTTACATCAGCATTTGTTTCATGTCGGGCAAAAGACAATGTGGGCTAAAGCCTGTGGGCGGGGCTTGCCTTTGACCTTTGAGCCTGGCAGGAGGAGTGTGTTGCATGCTCTAAAAGGGACTTATACCAAGTTCCACAGCAGCATGGGACAATAGCTAAGGGGCTGATATCCCTTGTCAGGTGGCAGATAGACTATATTGGGCCTCTGCCCATGTCAGAAGGGTACCAATATTCCATGCTTGTGCAGAAACAGCTACTGGATAGACTTCTGGTGGTTTTTCCTACACGTTGTGCAGACCAACAGATGATCAAAAGAGACCTGAAGCATTTCTTTGCAGCCTATGGCTGACCAAAGTTAATTGAGAGTGATCAAGGCACCCACTTTACTGGACATGCACAATAAGAATAGATGCAACAGTTGAGAATCAAATGAAAGTTTCATGTGCCATGCAATCCTACTGCAGGAGGCATGAGAGAGGTAGAATGGTTTGTTAAAATCTGGAATGAAGTCAGACATCAATAGTCTGCGGGGATGGTCAGTCCACTTATGGACAGTGCTACTGCGTTTGAATGAGAAACCTTGAAAGGGAGCCCTGAGCCCCATACACATGCAAACGCATACTGCTGCCTCCCCTATAAAACTGCAAGTACAAATCAAGGAAGAATCATTGAAGCTGAGATTTGGTCACCAGCATAATATCTTGCTTCCAGCACCAACTGCACTAAACCCTGGAGACTCCATTGACTGGACATGGCCTTGGACATTTCGAAAAGTGGATCAATGATGGCTGGCTCTCCTGGAACTTTGGGGACAAGGCCTGGAAACTGGCCTCCTGTAACAGCAACGTGGCCCCCAAAGAACACAGTAGTATATCCTGAATGGTCAGAAGGTAGGAGCATCTTACTGGGAAGTTTTATCATTATGGCCAGTGCATGCAACTCCATTAGCACTATAGATAGACCCTTCAGTAACCCTCACGGGGAGAGGGGTAAAGGTATGGTATACTAGACCTGGATGGTGTCCCCTTCCTGCCACAGTCCTATCACAGGACCACTCTCTTGCATGCATCCTACCTGATGGACAAGATTTGCCTATGTTGGTGTCTTTAATACATGTGTCTTATTGCCCCTAAAGTCTTTGTGGATTGCGTACACACCCTAGCAAAAATCTGCTACTCGCTGGGGTGCATGGAGCTCCCTATCAGTACCACTACTAAGTGTGAGTCATGAACTCATCTGAGTAGAACTGGTTTGGAATATAGCTGAAATAACCTCCTCATGCTTAAGGAGTATTATAGTTTTTTTTGCCTGTATCAAAATCTTGTTGTATCTTAATTTTTGTTATTATCTCTGTGTTGCTTTTATCCTCTATTGCTTACAATGCTCCAGGTTTCTCACACAGGGACCATTGCAGAAGATTGAGAGCATGTAGATTGTGAGGCAAGCAAGAATCCTGGAGGGGTGGAGTGTGGATAAAATGAAGGTTCCTATGGCCAGGATCATCCCCTGAACCTAAACTACTTGATGATGTAACTGGCCTGCTGCTGGGCTACTGCCTCCACACCCACAGGCAATAAGCTATTACTGACTGAGTCACTATATAAAGAGCTCTACCCAGTGTTCTGGGTGGAAGCAGAGAAGAAGGAGGATTACATACCTCCAGACTGCTGTATGCAGATATAATTCTAGTGCTCAACCTATCACTGGGAGAACAAGGCGGGTAATAAACCTTTCACCCCAAGAACGTTACACTGTCATTCCTTGGTCTTACTGAATCCATAGTAAACTTGTCCAGGGCTGAAACTCATTGGCAAGACAATTGTTCTGCAGGAGGTGTTGTGGATATTGTGGTCTAGTTGACAGGGCAAGCAATCCTAGGAGTTCTGTGTAGCTTTCCCCAAGCACTTTATGCAATGATGAGAAAAGAAGAAATAACCTGGACAGGGAGAGTAAGGAGACCGGGCATTCTTACAGCATCGTAGAATCTAACCCTACTCTATTAAGCTGGCTACTTAACCTTTGAGTGCATTTTCCTTGATATAAAATATACATTATATTCCTTACCTTCCTTGGGTTATAAGATAACCCAAGATAAACTGTCTAGTATACAATCTCTAAGTGACCAAGACATTTGTAATGTTCTAAGATCGATTAACTTTAGACAGGATTCTTCTTGACTATAGGCCCTCAATCTCCTTTTTATTAATGCATTTACTTTAGAACATTTCAAATATTAAAGTCTTTCTTGGCCTCTATGAGATGTAAACCTTCTCCCTACCTCTTGCCAGTTATACAACTCACGAGTGTCATTCTCAAGGTCCTAAGAGCTATTCCTTGAAAAGTAGTCATCAAGTGACATAGTACCCCATCTCCCAGTCCCTAGACTCTGAGGAGTCTAACTTCCATAAGTTCCAATTAGCAAACACAGATGCCTAATCACATTGATCAGAGTTCCTTCCAGCATCCTCCAGTACTTTCACATTAGATCACCCCAGCATTTAAAACACTCCATGCTTTGTTTCAGCAGACTTGAGTTCAGAGTCCCTTCACTATTGTGATCGTCTTGAATATAGGTTCCCTTACCTAATTGTCCATTGTGACTTTTCTTTGACAAATGAACATTCCTTCTATTTCAAAGACGCTGACAAGTCTGTATAACATTTCTTTTAATAGGGCTACTTGAGAGGTCAATAGATTTTTATTCATTCCTTAACTGTCTAAAAACTTGCAGGCAATAACAAAGTGAAAGTATAAATCAGAATCAGACATAGCAAAAGCAAAGTGAGGTATTAGAGAAATTAGGAAGTCAACTGGGCAGCAATTTCATGAGCAATATTTCTTATTTACCCACTATGAGTTCTTTCACTGATAAAGAATGTAAACTAACTGATAATACAATTAACAGAAAAGAAAGGGAAGAATAAACATTTTCTTAATATTTGGGTGCCTGGAAGTATGATGCACACAGCTGGGAAGACTACTATTTTCTGCCCCCAGTCCCAAAGAAAACAGTTTGGACATGACACTACTTACTACCAGTTAATGTAAGATGCTTCATAAAGTAACTTAGGGTGGCAGAATAGGTAAAAGACAAAGATACTTCTCTCAGTTTAGTAAGGGCAGGGTTATAGATGATTACTTTCTATGAAATTTAGTGCTCTTAGAAGATACCTGGAATTCTCAAAGACCCCATAGAGGTTTGGGAAGAAAATTATTTCTCAGTTTGGAAAGATATGATTTTAAGTATTCCAGGAAATAAACAGATACAGTGTCAAATGGAAGTACCTCTGTAGCACCTCCGTCCCTTTACAGATGGCATTCCTAGGGAAATTATTTACCATTTAACTTTCCTATGGCAAGACCTAAATCCACACTTCCCTTCTCAGCAAAGCAATAACTAGACAGGTCTAAGTGACTGCTACTTCATACTTCAAGCTTTAGAACTATAAAGATATAAAGCAAGACTTAGTCCCGATTATTTCTACAGATTGGTTTGAACATTACAGAAAGTGGGTGGGAAAAAAATTCAGAAGGATGGGTCTGTGGGAAGTGAAAAGGAGTGGGTGATATTAAGAAACAATGGGATATCCTTGTCAGATCCCCCAAAAAAGTTCAGGATCGGATTGGGAGTATAACATAGATTTCCTCTATGCAAATTCATAAAGACAACTAGTTAAACACTTGGCAGTTACATGCACACATTTTATTGTGCCCAGGAGATATATAGATCTAGGTATATACAGATATAAATAAAATGATATTATTAATATGAACTAGGGAAAGTGAGAACAACCTTCCTTAAGAATTATCTAAGCTGATCTTCCTGATTTCTCTACCTCTAGAAAGTAGCTGGCTACTATTTCAAGGGGGAAAACATAAAAGGAGTCTACCACCAAAATTACATGTGCATCACATTTCATTTTTGATTAATTCATTAACACTTTTATTCGTGGACCAATATTAGTGCTAATCATCTGCTATGTAGTAGGCTATTCTTGGTTCTTGGGAGGTATCAGGGAACATAGTACATCTTTATCTTGCTCACATAGAGTTTTATTTTAATAATAGGTATGGGGCAGAGATGGATGGGAAAAGAGATAATACACGAGTTAATAAGTAAATATAATGTATGTTCCTTGGGATTAGGTGTTTCTGTTTTGGAGAAACAAGGCAGTCAGAGTGGCTAGAGAAGTGAGCAAAGGAGAGAGTGGTAAGAGAAACTGTCAAAATGTATTGGGAGACTAGACCCTTACAGGATATTATAAGGGATTGGATTTTACCCAAGTAAGACAGGAAGATATTGGAAGGTTTTTTGCAGAGGAATTAACTGATTTGTGTTTTAGAAATCTCATTTTTTCTTTGAGGCTGAAAATAAACTGCAGGTTGTTAAAAAAAAAAAGAAAGAAAGAAAAGAAAATAAATCCATTCAGAGGACAGAGAATATTGAGAAGTGATCAGATACCAAATGAACTTGGAAGGCAAAAGTGACATGATTTAGTGAGAGATTAAATGTGGGGGTGACATAAAGAAAGGAATCAGGTATGACTTCAAGGCTTATGGTTGAAAAACAAAGAACGGAGTTGTTATTTACTGAGATAAGGAGACTGTAAAGAGTGGATTTAGGAGGATGCAAAAATCAGGTGTTCAGTTTTTAACAGTGGTAGGCAGTTGGATATGTTTGTTCTGAGGTCACTGAAGATATACCAAAAGGGAAACAGACGGATAGCCATATATAGATAGCATTTAAAGTCATCATACTACATGAGATCACCGAGACCCTAAGCCCAAGGGAATGAGTATAGTGAGAGAGAAAAACACCTGTTATTTACAGGTTAGTTAGATGGAAATACAAAACCAGCAAAGGAAATGTGGAGGGAGAAGCCAACAAGGAGGAAAATAGTGAAGAGAAAGCATATATTAGAGGATAACTGAAGAAGAGCTGTTCAACTATGTCAAATAAACATGGTAGGTCACGTAAGATGAGAATTAAGGCTTGACACTGAGTTTAGCAACACTGAGGCCACTGAGTCCTTTGGTACAAACAGTGTTGATGGATCTGGGTGGAAGTAGAATCAAAAGTCTCATTAGAAGGAGTTCCAGTGAAAATAAGAGAAGAATATTTTTGCTATAAAAGAACACAGAAATGGATTGATAAACACAAGGTCATATATTAAACACAGATTTAGATAAAAGAAAAAATACCATGTCATATGCCAATAGCTCTGATTCCTTTAGAGAAAAATGACAATATAGTAGAAAGATGATATATTACTGAGGCAATGTGCTTGCATAGATTATAGGGAGTAGTGCATAGGTAGAAAAGATAAGATTAGCTAGGAGCTCAGATAATTCAGCCCTAGTAATAGAAGGGAAGATAGAGTATGGGCAAACAGATACAAGTGTTTTGATAGATGTAGTAATTGAAATGTCCAGATATTAATTTTCTGACAGCTCCTATTTTCTCAGTGAACTTGGAGGAAATATCAGTTGAGAGAAGGATGAGGTAGAGGATGTGTGGAGTTTGAGGAAAGGGGAGTGAGTGTGAATTAGGAGATAGAAGAGCAAATGGACTAGGAAATAGAGTAAGATCTCCTGGTAGCACTGAAGCCTGTCTTGAGTTAGCCGTAGTGAACTTAAGGTGAGACATTTAGCACGTTTTGTGTGACTCTTCCTTCCCTACACTTTAATTAAGCTATAAGAGTACAGAGGAACTTAACTAATATCAAAGCTTGTCAGAAATCATTCAAAAGAGAGAAAGAACTATTGGAGATGATGGGAAAATTATAATGATTTGGTCATGGAATCTAAGGTTGGTAAGAAATAAAAGTGAGAACATGAAGGGGGTAAGAAACAAAAGATAATAGTGTCAGAGTATTACACGAGTAAGTGAGGTAAAGAATTGTTGGAACTGACATTTGCATGAGGGAACTGGAACAGTCAGAAGCTGAAGATGCTTGAAATGGATGTCAAGAAAAGTATATATTTGGCTGTATCAAAGTCTGGGTTATGAGCATACGGTGACTGAGGTATGGTTAGAGACCAGATCACTGGAGAAGAAATGGAGAAACTAAGAGGCTAAGGTCTTGTAAGGATTATCTACATGGATATTAAACTCATGAAATCAGTTGTGTTGAGGAGAGAGCCAGCAGTGGATGTCTTCAAGCAATGAAGGGGAACAGCAGGTGACCTGCAGATGACAATCACAGAAGCTTGGCAGGACAATATGATGCTTAAATCTGGGAGCTCGGAGAAAGAAGGTGGGATAATTGCTAGAAACCATCTACGAAGGCCCTGGGAAGACCAATTTGTCCTCTGCCCTGTAGTATAACAGATGTGGAAGAGGACAACAGGTGGATCAGAAAAGGAAAGGAAAATGTTTTGAGGAAAGGTGGGAGAGATAAATAATAATGCTGAAGAAATGCTGTAGGTTTCTAAGGGCAAAATGAAAAGGTTTCAGGTAAAAAAAATCAATAAAACAAACATGGACTGCAACACACATTTTCTCTTTTTCAAATAGAGGGAGAAACTGGAACGCCAAGAAATCGCTCAAAATCATAAACCTTCACCATTTGAGGCACAATTTGAATACTAGTATCACCCCAGAGCTCAAGACCATCTAAAATATTTTCCTATCATGATTCAGAAATGATCTAATGCTGTTAGGAAAAGAGTCATTTTGGGGTGGGAATTACCTCTGACCCCTCTTATTTTCCACATTTATTTTGCATGACATGCCAGAAATTAGGACATGTTGTTACCAATTCTAAGATACTTATAAAAAAATTTTTTTCTGAATGGCTCATATTGGATATTTAATTATGTTTATGGATCCACAACATGGTATATAATAAAAATGGACAGAAATGGAACTACTGAAAGTTCCAGGAAGATGGCGGCATGAACGGAGCGGCAGAATTTTCCTCCCAACATTATATTTATCCACAAAAACACAGCAAATGCAACTGTTCATAAAAGAGAGACCAGAACACACAGGAAAGCGCACACTGTGCAGACACACCTGAGAGGACTTGGCAGCTGGCCAGGTGGTCATAAAGAGCCCAGGTGACATACGTGACAAATACCAACAAGCAATTCTATAGTCATGAGAAGACAGAAGAATATGATACAGACAAAGCTTCAGACAAACACCACCCCTGAGAGAGAATCTTAAGGAATGGACATGCACAGTCTTCCTGAAAAAGAATTCAGAATAAAAGTCATAGCCATGCTGACGGATCTACAGAAAAATGTGCAAGAGCTGAGGCAGGAAATGAGGAAAGACAAAGCAGAAATGAGACAAGCCATCAACGGGCTTAAGAGCGGATTGGATGAGGTTCAAGACACTATAAATGAAATACAAAACAGGGAACAGGAATACAAAGAAGCTGAGGCAGAGAGAGATAAAAGGATCTCTAAGAATGAAAGAATATTAAGAGAACTGTGTGACCAATCCAAACGGAACAATATTCGCATTATAGGAGTACCAGAGGAAGAAGAGAGAGAAAAAGGGATAGAAAGTGTCTTTGAAAAAATAATTGATGAAAACTTTCCCACGCTGGGGAAGGAAATAGTCTCGCAGTCCATGGAAGCCCACAGATCACCCAACACAAGGGACCCAAGGAAGACAGCACCAAGACACATAATAATTAAGATGGCAAAGATCAAAGATAAAGACAGAGGATTAAAGGCAGCTAGAGAGAAAAAAGATCACCTACAAAGGAAAACCCATCAGACTATCATCACACTTCTCAACAGAAACCTTACAGGCCAGAAGAGAATGGCATGATATATTTAACATAATGAAACAGAAGGGCCTCGAACCAAGAATACTGTATTCAGCACGATTATCATTTAAATATAACAGAGGGATTAAACAATTTTCAAGACAAAGGAAAGTTGAGAGAGTTTGCCTCTCATAAACCACCACTACAGGATATCTTAAATGGACTGCTCTAGAGGGAAACACCCCTAAGGCTAAAAAGATGTCACCAGAGAAAATAAAATCATAGCAAAGAAAGAAGACCATCCAAATACTAACTAAAGGCAAAGAATCAAACACCTAATATATAAAGAAAGGAGGAGGAAGAATAGGAAGGGAGAGATAAAGAAACATCAGACAGTGTTCACAATAACTTAACAAGAAAGTTAAGTTAGATTCTTAGATAGTAAAGAAGCAACCCTTGAACCTTTGGTAACCACGAATCTAAAGCCAGCAATGGCAATAAGTACATATCTATCAATAATCACCCTAAATGTAAACGGACTGAATGCACCAATCAAAAGACACAGAGTAAAAGAGTGGAGAAAAAAGCAAGACCCATCTATATGCTGCTTACAAGAGACTCACCTCAAACCCAAAGATATACACAGACTAAAAGTGAAGGGATGGAAAAAGATATTTCATGCAAACAACAAAGAGAAAAAAGCAGGTGTTGCAGTACTAGTATCAGATAAAATAGACTTCAAAACGAAGAAAGTAGCAAGAGATAAAGAAGGACATTACAAAATGATAAAGGGGTCAGTCCAACAAGAAGATATAACCATTATAAATATATATGCACCCAACACAGGAGCATCAGCATATGTGAAACAAATACTAACAGAAGTGAAGGAGGAAATAGACAGCAATGCAAT
>JAQQAC010015468.1:20773329-21191927 GCA_029783875.1 Phataginus tricuspis | reverse complement strand
AAAATTAACACACAGAAATCTGTTGCTTTCCTATACACTAATGATGAGCTAACAGAAAGAGAAATCAGAAAAACAATTCCATTCACAACTGCATCTAAAAGAATAAAATACCTAGGAATAAACCCAATGAAGGAAGTGAAAGACTTGTACTCTGAAAACTACAAGACACTCCTAGGAGAAATTAAGGAAGACACTAACAAATGGAAATGCATCCCAGGCTCTTGGCTAGGAAGAATAAATATTGTCAAAATGGCTATACTACCTAAAGCAATCTACAGATTCAACGCAATCCCTATCAAACTACAAACAGCTTTCTTCAATGAACTGGAACAAATAATTCTAAAATTCATATGGAATCAGAAAAGACCCCAAATAGCCAAAGCAATCCTGAGAAGGAGGAATCAAACAGGGGGAATTATGCTCCCTGACTTCAAGCTCTACTACAAAGCCACAGTAATCAAGACAATTTGGTATTGGCACAAAAACAGACCCACAGAACAGTGGAACAGAATAGAAAATCCAAACATTAACCCAAACACATACAGTCAATTAATATTTGATAAAGGAGCCTTGGATATACAATGGGGAGATGACAGCCTCTTCAGCAGCTGGTGTTGGAAAAACTGGACAGCTACATGTAAGAGAATGAAACTGGACTACTGTCTAACCCCATACACAAAGGTAAACTCAAGGTGGATCAAAGACCTGAATGTAAGTCATGAAACCATAAAACTCTTAGAAAAAAACATAGGCAAAAATCTCTTGGACATAAACATGAGCGACTTCTTCATGAACATATCCCCCCAGGCAAGGGAAACAAAAGCAAAAATGAACAAATGGGACTATATCAAGTTGACAAGCTTCTGTACAGCAAAGAATACCATCAGTAGAACAAAAAGATATCCTACAATATGGGAAAATATATTCATAAATGATGTATCTGATATGGGGTTGACATCCAAAATATACAAAGAACTCATGTACCTTAACAAACAAAAAGCAAATAATGCAATTAAGAAATGGGCAGAGGACATGAATAGACACTTCTCTAAAGAAGAAATTCAGATGGCCAACAGGCACATGAAAAGATGCTCCACATTGCTAATCATCAGAGAAATGCAGATTAAAACCACAATGAGATATCACCTCACACCAGTGAGGATGGCCAACATCCAAAACACAAACAACAACAAATGTTGGCGAGGATGTGGAGAAAAGGGAACCCTCCTACACTGCTGGTGGGAATGCAAATTAGTTCAACCATTGTGGAAAGCAGTATGGAGGTTCCTCAAAAAACTCAAAATAGAAATACCATTTGACCCAGGAATCCTTCTCCTAGGTATTTACCCTAAGAACGCAGCAGCCCAGTTTCAAAAAGACAGATGCACCCCTATGTTTATTGCAGCACTATTTACAGTAGCCAAGAAATGGAAGCAACCTAAGTGTCCATCAGTAGATGAATGAATTAAGAGATGTGGTACATATACACAATGGAATATTATTCAGCCATAAGAAGAAAACAAATCCTACCATTTGCAACAACATGGATGGAGCTAGAGGGTATTATGTTCAGTGAAATAAGCCAAGCCAAAAAACACAAGTATCAAATGATTTCACTCATATGTGGAGTATAAGAACAAAGAAAAAAACTGAAGGAACAAAACAGCAGCAGACTCACAGAACCCAAGAACGGACTAATAGTTACCAAAGGGAAAGGGACTGGGGAAGAAGGGCGGGAAGGGAGGGATAAGAGGGTAAAAAGGGGCATTATGATTAGCAGACATAATGTGGGGGGCGTGGGGAGGATTGTATAACTCAGAGAAGACAAGCAGTGATTCTCATCTCACTACACTGATGGACAGTGACTGTAATAGGGTTGGTGGGGGGGACCTGATGAAGGGGGTAGTTTAATCACCACAATATTGCTCATGTAATTGTAGGTTAATGATACCAAAATAAATTGTAAAAAAAAAAAAAGCCCCTAGACAATGCATCACCCTGGACTCTCTTGTCCCCTCCTGGCGTGAGCCGGGAGCTCTGTCCTTTCACTTTATCTCTAAATAAAAGCCTGTACCTTGCTCTCCTAAAAAAAAAAAAAAAAAAGAAATGGAACTGCTGAGTTCAAATCCCAGATCCAGCACTTTATTAGATATGAGGTTTAGATTAATAAATTAAATCAAATATATTAAATCAGTTAACCTCTCTGAGTCTGTTCCCATGTGTGTGATGTGAGATAACAATACTATCTTCTATTTATATTAAAATGGGGTTAAGGGGAATGGAAAAGGAGCTTAATTTTTTTGTGTGTGTAACATCTAAATTATAAGGAAGAGATAATATAATTCATTATTAATGAGAGGAAAGTTTTCTTTATTCTCACAGTGACGAGTAAAGGATAGAAGAAGAGGAATGATATTCTAAAGCCGTTTTGAGACCTTCTATACCTAGATTTTTGTCCTACTTTACTGGATCTAGAATAGATTTTCTCTTCTTTAATAACACACAGTAATAAATGTTCAGATACCCAAAGGTAAACCTAAGGACAAAGAGGGAGTGGAAAGGTAATTTATACTGCATAATGGAAGGATGATATTAGGTGTGGAAGAAAGTTTGAAAATGGGGAAAAGGAATCATTACTTAAGCAGTGTGGTGGTAAAGGAGTTTCACCAGTGGTAATGGAGTTTCACCAGTGGGCTGGTATGAATGGGATTTTACTTGTTTGCATGTCTCTAATGTAAAAATCAGTTATATCAAGCCTTCATTAAAACCAGCTACAAGATCATGCCTTATTAGTAGGAGACTGAAGCAGTTTTTTGGGGGAAGCGATCAATTATTCAGAGTGAGTGCTTAAATTCCAAACCTTACTTCTTTCCCTACTTCACTTTACTCTTTCCCCAGCTCCACTTCTGTGGTCTGAGATCTGGGCTCTTCTCATTATCCTTATTTCCCTACCCTTGGGGAGTGAACAGATGCTTTGCCTCTCAGGAGTCAACTTACGGAGAGCACGCACTCAACTTCAAGTTGCAAGGCTAGCCCACAAAATAATTTAGTCTGATTTTTCCTACTGAAAAAAATGGATGAAAGACTGATGTTTTAATTGAAGTGAGAGCAGGCCAACCTGTACAGAGAGAATTCATGTTCCAGAGAAAAGGAAGGGGATGGCCTTTGACATCCCCACAAAATGACAGAAGTCTTGGAACAAATTATAAGCACTGCCAAAGATGGGAAGAGTGGACAATTGTGGGGAAGGCTGTGAGGAGTTGGACATTAACGACGGTAGCCACGAAAGTAGTGGCTGATATTTTCTGAGGCTGAACCTGTTAGCAGAGAGGACCTCTGTGAGATGTATATATACAACCTGCCTGTAGGAGTGGTGGGCATACAGTTGTGTTAAGCATCATATGCTAGAAGAATCTAGTTTATTTCAGGTGGAAAGTATTCTTTGAGTTCCCATTTTGAATGTGTTTGGACTAAACAAACAATAAAATAGTGATGTCTATAGCATTAAAAAAGAGAAGAAAAGAAAAAAAGGTTTGAGCAGGTTTACTCTATACGAAAGGATGGAAGGTAATTACTGAGCTGCCTGGACTGAATGCCAGAATCTGCTGCATTCACCCAGGACCAGGAACACTGTACGATATAGCTAAAGGAACAGGGAGTCTGGAATGGGCGTTAACATTAGACCATTAGAATAGGAAACTACTAGCAAGTAGAGCCTTATCTAGTTTAATTTGATGTTGAAAAGTACAGACCTCTGATATTCTGGAACCTAAGTGTCAAGAACAAAACGAAAAATGCAATCAGATCACACAATTCATTTGTATATAGAAAGTTAAGTATCTTATCCTGACAACATGGGAATACAACTAACAAAAGTAAGCCTAGCTTTAGAGCTTTCTAGTGAAGACTCCACAGGCCCTCACGTGAGACTGCCTGTATTAGAATTCTGATTTAGAGTTAGTACCTACTACAGAGAAATAGTGCAAGTATTTAATGCAATCATTTGTGTAAAATAGCTCATCATAGTTCTAGGCACGTAAGAGGCATGCAGTATTACCTTTATCAATAGTATTATTTTAAATGATTTTGCAAAATTTGGTAGCCACATACAATTTCTCACTATACAACACAGAACAAAAAACACCCTAAATTGAGAAAAGTATAATCTTTTGTATACGGGCCTATTAGTTGGAGCAGTGTGAGAACATCGGTCTGAGTTTCTCTGGGAGGCAAACAAATCCCTCAACTGGGCTCCTTCCCTCCAACGTGGGAGTTGCCTGCAAATTGCTGGCAGCAGTGAGCTAAGCCACGGAATTACCATTTCTGAACCACTCTGTTGCTCTGATTTATACACACATTCCCAGTTTAAAAAAAAAAAGTGCCCAACCTTTTGTATGAACAAAGCTTAGACACCCACAACATTTAAACTAATTAGATTTTAACAGGAGGTCTTGATTTTGTAATATTTCACAAGACAGACAGATGCTTCCCTACCGGCGAAGTTGTCTTCCGGGGCAATTAGTCAGCCACCAACTGAAGACTTTTAACACGAGCCTTTCTTTTTCAGCTTTCACTATCGGGCATTTAAACATGTTATGAGTGTTAATTAATTTACACTTTCAGAAAGAAAAGTCAAAAGGTTTCTAAGATGTAGTAGAAGATGTGCATAATCAGTTGTTGTATGGCATTAGGAGTTTGCATATCCCCTTATTCTTAGAAATATCAACCCACGCACCAAATTTGAATCACAGGGGTGAAAGGCAAATTAAGAACAGTGAGTATTTTAATGTTATAAAGTTGGTTAAGTCAAAAATGTATGTCACATAAGGACTACTAATATAGTTAATTATACTAAAATTATGGGGATACTGTTTTTCATGTTCCATGCACATTTTTTTTTACAAACAATAACTTTGGCTCATGCTTTCATTCTAAAACTGAGGCATTTTTATCCCCATTTGGCACATGAGAGACTTAAAATGAACAGAGCCCAAGTAACTGGCCTCAGATATACATATATTAAAAGTATAGCCATGATGTGAATCCCAAACTTTTAATTCTGATAAGCTTTCTTCTACCTGCACTCTGACTCACTTAATGGGTTTTAATGGATGCTTTTACTGGTGATAGTTGGAACAGTTAGCAACTCAGTAGGAAACAGATGGTCTACTCAAACCAGGATAATTTGAGGAAAGTTTATTTAAAAAGGGACTATATATTGACGTGTGGGTGGAGGGTAACCACAGTGAGGGGTGAAAAAATCCTGGGATAGTATAGACTATCCCTGACTTACAGGGACAAGGGCAGCAAGCAGTTACTGGACTATAATAGTATTAAAAAGACCACCTTGAGAAAAGCAACAGCCTTCAGTGGAAGACACAGCAAGTCCAAGGTGACCTTGGAAAAAGGACCCTGGGGACTTAAGTCCTCTCCCCTCAGTTGAACTGCTCCCTCTCATCTCCAATCTGGCCTTCCCAAGGCCCTAATCCAGCCCCAGCATCAGAGGCAAGGGGGCTCATGGACAAGCTTCATACAGGTCTTTTACAAAAGAGAGAAGAGTAGAGAATGGAAAAATTGGATGTGAAGGGCAAACAGAAGATAACAGATATGAGAGTGTTGCTGACATTGAGCTATGTGTGGCCATAAAAGACACTGCTTGTTTCAAAAGCAGTTTGTTATGGCTTTGCTAATCTTCATTATCGAATTTTTAAAATATAATTATTGATTAAATAATATGCTGTTTTTTAAAATAACAGACAACATAGTTGTATGTGTATTCTAATATACATATATATGTGTGTACATATGCATATGTGTGTGTGTGTCTGTGTATATATACATATATATATATATACACACACACACACACATATAAACATATATATATGTGTGTGTGTGTGTATGTTTTTTGAGTCCTTTGGAACTGCAGGGCACCTATCTGTTCTAACAAGAATACCATTCTCTCTCCACTTTGCAATTCAGTGTGGTGCCTCCTCTCCACCAACAGCTTTTCCCAAGAGTGAAACAGTGCTCCATTGCCTACCAAAGACCAAGGACAGACCTTGAAGCTATTAGATATCCAAACCAGAGTCAAAGTCAAGACTGTGTTTATGAAGGAATCAGACTGGGACAGTCAGAAGCCTGCACCTGGGACTGTAGCTTTGCATCAGTACAACCATCTTATAAGATTAAAAAAAACAAGAGTTAGAGACCAGCTCAACTGATAATAATAATAGATTTCTCTGACATCCTACTTATGTGTGTTCTTATTTGTTGTCTCTCTCAACCACTAAAGTATAAGCTTCAAGGGAGTAAGAACCTTGTGTGTCTCTTTAAAAGTGAACCTCAGTACCTAGAACCATGCCTGGCATAAAATAAGCACTGAATAAACATTTTTCAAATAGATTGAAGAATGAAAATTAGTCATCATTTGAGCATTTGGTGAAAACAAAGCACATTTTGTTTGCAGAACTTCTTATATATTTGTACTTATGAAAGATAACTGAAAAAAATAAAGATTCCACAATTTTGGATATTTTAACTAAATAAGTTCACAAGAACTTTTTCATTATTCCCATTTCACAGACAAATAATCTGAATCTTGGGGAATTTAAATAATTCTCAGAGTTCATTTTCCTTATAAGTGACCTTGATACAGCTGAAACCCAAACACAGTTCTGTGAGGCAGAAAATAATATGTAATTTTTACTACAATCATCCTCCCATACATTCCAAGACCCCCAGTGGATGCCTGGAACTACAGATAAAACCAAACTCTATATATACTATGTTTTTCCCTATACATACATATGGATGATAAGGTTTAATTTATATATTAGGTACTGTAAGAAGTTAATAACAATATATAACAAAATATAACAGTTATAACAATATACTGTAATAAAAGTTATGTGATATAGTCTTTCCCTCAAAATATCTTATGTACCGTACTCACCCTTCTGATGGTGACATAAAATGAAAGAATGCCTATGTGGTGAGAGGTAGTTAGGTGAATGATGCAGCCATTATGATGTACTGTTAAGCTACAACTGACTTCCTGCCTATACATCAGAAGGAAGCAGATGTGCTTCTCAACAGTGGTTGACCACAGGTAACTAGCTGCAGAAAGTGAAACTGCAGGTAAGGGGGGATTATTCTACCTTACTTTGACTGGGTATAGCAAAGGCTTCCTAGGTGAAAGTAGTTGGGTTTGAAGGCTTAACAAGTATACTACACTAGCCAGTGTCAGTATGTTCAAAGTTTCAAGAGATAAAAGTAGGTGACTGCTATTTAATGATTCCAAGATGGATCAACTTCACTCAATTCAGATCAACTCCTACCAACTTTAATAACATGTTCCTGTTATTATTCACAAATGCAATGTCCATAGTCATGTCAGAGTGTCCATATTGTTTTTTCATAGTCTTTTCTATTGATCTGGAAGGAATGATACGGCAGGATACTAATGATTCCTCGGAGCCCCTGATGGCAGAATGGAAGCCCAGTATGAGAGTCAGGTCTTTTTTTGTCACCACTCAGCTGCACACCTATGGTCTCTGTCATCTATCATGCATTCCGAGTGAAAAGGAAGGATCAACTTCTTGAAGACCTAATCAATTTTTCATGCTTCTGGAGTCATGTTGATATAAATGATTATTTTTAAGATTTCCTGTTTTGGGAAGAAGAGCCCCTTTAAAATTTCATAATCTGATCACACTTTTTTAGACTGAAAATTAAAACAGTTCCAAGCAAAGAAGAAAACATAGTGTAGTTCTATTGAGATACCGCCACCACAACCACTGCCACAGCACATGGTACCTCCACTCACTGCCATGAGGTTCCAAGTATGTCACTCAGGATCCAAAGGGCTCATTTCAGTGAGTGATAAAATTTACTACTTAAAGAATAAAAAGCACATCAAACTTGTTTCTTAAAAGTGGGCCAAGGTCTTATCTCTATCAGGAACATCCGAGAGCCGTATCATATATGAATATTTCTGGGATCCACCCACTTACTAAATCTCTAAGATCAGATACTAGAATCTGAATTTTTAAATGGTCTCCAGATGATTCTTAAATACACTAAAATTTGACATATAACTTCTCCTTTACCTGTGCTGCCCTAGGCTTTCAGAAAGCTCACTACATTCTAGACCCACCAACTTCTTTGATTGTATAGCTCTTCCTATTAGAACATATTTTTGTACAAGCTGATAATGCGTTTTTCTGTAACTGCCCACACATTAGGTCAAAACAAGATCACTTTTGACAAGTTTTATAATGAGCAGAAAACTCAGCATTATGGAACATTTTTCTAAACTTAAGAAGCTGGGAAAAAATCTAGAAGAAATACTATAACTGGGAGATCTTAAAAACAACAAAGATTATCACTGACAAAATAAAGCTATTCTATTCAATACAGGGGCCAAACGGAAGGAAAAATCTTATCACTGGCTGGTTTCTCTGGACAACAGTCTTTTTCCTCTAATCTGACCTTCAAACATTAGGACAAATAGATAATTCTAAAAATGTAAGTGAGTCGCATCAACTCATTATTTCTCTTTTAAACTTGCTACATAAAAAGTTGGTTGGCCATTGTATTATAAAATTGTTAACCCCCAGTAGTTCTAATTGTTATACTTCATTGTCTAGTGTCATATACTTATGCAGCCTCTTATACACACCCGAACATGAGGTTCTAGAATCTGCCAGAGTGAGTTTCTTAACTTTCTGGTCATCTTTCAGTGTTTTCCTGACTCTCTACCTTAGCACCATTTGCTCCCTCTAATTAAAAAACCCTTTTCTACTTCTCTCCCTCCTCCAACAACCATAACTCTCTGTTAAGGAATGAATGCTCTTGCCCCTCCCCCCAATTTATATGTTGAAATTCTACCCCCCAGTGTGTTGGTATAAGGGGTGGAGCCATGGGGAGGTGATTAGGTCATAGTGTGAAGCCCTCCTGAGTGGGAGTAGTGCCGTTATAGAAGAGACCCCAGGAATCTCCCTCACCCCTTCTACCATGTGAGCACAAAGTGAGAAGGAGGCCATCTATGAACCAATAAGTAGGCTCTCATCAGACACTGAATCTACCAGTGCCTTGATCTTGGGCTTCCCATTAGCCAGAACTGTGAGATTTCTCTATTATTTATGACCCAGTTGATACTATTCTGTTATAGCAGCCTACTGAACAAGACCCTGTCCCTCTTCACCTGAAAAATTTGCACATTTTCCAAGGACCAGCTCGAAAGTCTCTTCTTAGGGGAATCTTTCCTAAAAGTGGATAATGGTCTTGTATGTTTTAGTGAAATCTGCATCCGTGCAATAGACATCACTCCTACCAGCTTCAGTAACAATGCTCATCATTTTCTTAGTAATAATAACCATAGTTACAATTGCCAATCCCTCCTCTGAATATATTCACTGATGGCTGTATGAGATTGAGCAATTTCCCTTAACTACCTGTGCTTTGGTTTCCTCTTCTAAAGAGGAGGATAATAAGAAAACCCACTTTGAAAACAGGGTATAAGTATGTATATAAAGTATGTATATAAATATACTAATATTTATATACACTTACATTTAAGGTTAGTAAATGAATACTGTGAGATTTAACTTGTTTTCTATCTGAGAAGCTCTTGGAACATTGTTAGCACTTGATTAATTCTAATCATATGAAATACTAATATGTTAATATTATTTCATTTTTTTTATTACTCCATTTCCCAGATGAGAAATTGAGACTCAAGGATGAAGACCATCTTGACCAATATCTTATAAATAAAAAAAGATGAGTTCTATTACAGATATGTTAACACATGTTCAAATGTTGTTTACCTACCCACATTCCTCAACCTGGATCTAGCTCTGAGTTTATTTTCCATTGAGGATACTAGATATCACTTCTACACACATATGACTACCATCTCTGCCCAACCCTACAGAATGTCTCTGGCAACCTGCTCAGATTTCATTACATACATTATAAAATAAGTTAGAAATAAGTATAGCTTTTTATCATCTGGCCCCTAATTTAGGATATCAGTGTATTAATAACACTAAATGTTTTTTCCCCTGTTACTCTTTAATATTTTGTTGCACTGAATCATAAGATGTATTACATTGTTAAAAATATGCTATAAATTGAATATGCTTTTCTTAAACTTATGACAGACCGTGTTTTGATTAAATCATAATATGCCAAAAATATAAGTAAGAAATGTATATATTTTTAGGTAATTAACAGTTGGAATTAGAGATGAATAGCACTCCTCCCCCTTCCCATTTGGTGGGTGATTATAACTGGTATTTTTGTCCAGGCCAATTTTTATCATCAGTCTTTCTTACAGAAACTAACAGCCACTTCATCTTTCAGCTGCTGTAATTCACCCAATTTCATACAAGGACTATAGGAGATGGAAATGAAATCAAAGAAGAAAAAACACCACTTCCCAGAGTTTGGGGCCCCAACAGTATTCATCAAATGGGCTGTACTCATATATTTTCACAATAATTGCTACAGAGGGTTAAATAAAAGATTTTCCACTCTCTTGCAGTAGCATCACATTTCTAGCATGCCCATTTTTTTTTCTCTTCAATTGTGACACTGACAAAGTTACTCCCTGACTCTACATCTTAAAAAGTAAAGATCATATGATTTGTCTGGGAGGCTTCAGAACAGCTTGTGATTCTCTTTTCCCCAAATCAGACAAATCAGTCAGACCTTTGAATTAGTACTAGAATTATTGTGATCAAAATATTGACCCTCATTCAAGCGTCAACTCAGCCTCTAAAGGAGGAAAGTCTCCATACCTAGGAATATTTATTCTTTCAGAAGCATTTGGTTTATGAAGCACTGTCCTAGGCACTTAATGTATGTCATTGCAATCCTGGAAAAAAACTTGATACTTAGGTGTTAATGCACACATTTTATAGAAGGGAAAACTGAGGACATGGCTAAGCTACTTCTCAAATTCATGCAGTTGAAACAAAGCAGAGCTAGGAATCAATCCTGGCTGGGCTTATTTGACTCAAAAATTCTATGTTCATTTATATTTTCAAGTTATGTTGGGTTAGATGCTGAGGACAAAAAAAAGAAAGCTGCAGAATTAAAAATGAAGTTAGAAGGATCACTGTCAGTGGATGAACTAAGGGAACAGTAGGAGATGAGTAATATGGGAAACTAGAAGTTGTCCACATTTCCTTAAAATCTTTTGTGGACTACAGACTTGTTCAGACACTATATACCATCAACCATGAGAAATGCATTTGCCTATAACTGAATCTTAAATTATAAGGAGCATGATGATTTTCAGATTGAAAACAGCAAGTAGAAACAGGAAGAACAAAAGAACAATGTTTGGTTTATCCTTTTCTCCATTAACTAAGATATGTTTATAACCTGTGTGTCCAATTATACGGGCTGGAGTCAGGGCATGCAATTCAGTCACATAACAATGAAAACACATAAAATTAATGTTAGTTAAAAACCAAAGGATTAGAAACTCACAAAGACTTGAATACAAACTTTTTTGGTATAAATTGTAAATGGCTCCACAAATAAACCTAAAAGTCTGATGCTAGTATCTTATTTTATTTAACACTAATAATTTTTTTTGTATGAAGGAGTAATGGGATTGTGTGTTACACTTCTTCTACTCTCCTAAAAATTTTGAGCATAGTTACATTAGTTTTGACATGGAAGAGTAATTACTGTAAAATAATTTAAAAATCCCATAAGGTTAAGTGATCCCTTTAGTATAAGAAAATATTTCTATTTATTAGTGTGGTTTGTAATTATTATAACTGAATGTATCCCTTAAATTTTAGGCCTGTAGCTGCCCTTAGTTCTAATCAAAGTGACCAAGGAGAGGGTTTACAGAACATTGCAGTTGGCCAGTTACAAACTCCCTGAATTTTCTATTGGTAGTTGCCCCACAGGTAACAGCCTCTCCACAAGGTCCAGTTCATCAAGAAGGCCCAAATAACTCAGATCCAAAGATGGAAGTCAGACCTGTAGTGTGATAACCTCTATGACATTCCAGATGGTCACAGAGATCATCCTCTTCTCTTTAAGGCAAGAGGCAGCAATGCAGAATGCTGACATATTCAATTGCTTTTAATAAGGCCACGTGTGCTTTCATCTTAACACTTTGTAAAAATGTGTTTATGAAAACAAATTTAAAATTAAAACCACAATTTTCAGACAATCCCACCCACCTAAAAATATGTAAACCTATAAAAGATTATCCATATTCTTCATATACAGACTAGCATTGCACAGTTGACAAACCATGGGCTTTAGAATTAAGGGAAGCTCGATTTGAAGGCCAACTACATTATTTAGCAAATCGCTATCTTAAATTTAAAGTGCTTCACAACAAGACTTAAAGTGCAAGTAGTTAATTTGGGAAGGGGTCAGAGGAAACATCAGCAGGGAGTGGGGAAGTAACAAGGAAGGAAGGATATTGATTAAAGGTATAGATAGGTGCAGGTTGCTATTATAGGCAACTGGGGCTCTAGACCACTGGAAAGCTTTGGGAAATAGTACAGAATGTGCTTCCGACTTATTCCACAAGAAGGAAAAGAAGGCTGGGCCATTACAGAATTACTTCTGTCAGTCATTGGTGAAGAATTGTTGGGAGGATATGTTAAGTAATGTGTGTGATTGCTACCTGGCATAAAGTTTATGCTCTGCTGATGTTTGCTTTCAGGATACAAGGTATTGATTCTGAGCATTGCAGGTAGAATGGAATCAGGGACATCTGTCGTTTGTCTTCTCTTAGTTTGGTCATCCTGGGCTAGTAACTGCCTGAAAAGCTCTGAATAATGATATGGAAGAAGGCATTTCAAGATTTTTCTAGGTAATACATAAATAACAATCTTGCCTTTTTTGTTAATTATCAATAAAATTGCTTGCTTAAGAGTATCTAGGGAAGTAAAATTATTATAGTATCCCAAGTCTGCAAATTATCCCTAATATCATATAGTCTTTGTGGCATATTGGAGAAAATGATTATTTACTTAGAGATTCACATTTCTCATCAAAAAAATAAATAAATAAAAATAAAAATGAGACTGCTGACCTACTGTTGCTGTTAACAGATAGAAAGGTCCCAGGTCTAGGTTCCATGGCTGACTAATCACACCAAAAATGGTATTTTCAATCCAGCACTAACAAAAGTTAGGAGCAAGATAAAAGTTTCGAATCTACAGACATCACAATTTCCATTCATTATTTAAATTTTACTTAAGATAACTGTGTGATCTAATACTCTAGAAACATGGGATTTTGTATCCCATTTTAAGTTTGAGAATATATAAGTTGATCAATTCTTTGTTCAAATAAAACTTTCTGTGATTACAGCTACATAAGGTCAGAAAAATCAGGCTGGTCCAGTTTAGGCAAGGGTACAGAGCCATAGCTCTCTGTTTAAGTATCTGAAGCACTCTATCTATTGACACCAGAGGTACAGTTGCAGAACTCAAGAACTACTCCCTAATGAGTGCAGGTGGTTGGATTGGCCCCCAGCTACCTGAAGGTGAGTCAACACATGGAAGTGGGCACTTGGACACTTGAATGGCATTCTTTCCAGAACTCAGGGCCCAGTGTACATAATTAACTGGGACATAGCTCTCTGGTAAAGGAGTCCTATAAATCTCAGTGGGCTTTCACAACACAAATCACTCTTGGTTAGAATTGCTTGATTTAGAAGCAGGAAATAGCATATTCCCTAACATTACTGTGAAGATAGATCACCCCAAAAGGAGATGTGCTTAGATATGTAATACCACAGTATACAGCCTCCAAAGTATACTACAAAAACCACAAAAGAACAATCACATAAAAGGGAAAAGGGCATTGTGTATGGAAAGCAAAGAAACGGAGGCTTAATAAATAAAACAGTAATGTGAAATATGGTAAATGGAAAAGAGGCCATTACTCTGTTATGTTAGTTATTATCAATGTCAAAGTTGTAATCAGGAAAATCTCAGTATTTCAAATAACTACACTACTCTGATTTCAACAACATTTATGAAGTTTAGTGATTATATTCCCTAACTCTGTAACGGTAGTATATGATTTTTTTATGCATCCTAAAATTATTGGAAGGGGATTGATTTACACAGATGGAATGACATCATATAGACAGTGTAAAACTGCATTTTTTTTCCTTCTGAATGGCAGCTTCATCTATATTTCAGTAAAGGCACAATTAAATTACAGTGTTTTTGTCAACAAGAGGCCTAGCATTTCTGTGCTAGCCAGAGGTCTTCAAGAGACTCAATATTCTTTTTTATTGGTGGTTTGATCCCTGTTGATTTCTCACAAGTTGTATACAATTAAGTTCCTGCAACTATATAGAAAACCTAACATTTTGATTTTCCATATTTTTAAATTTAAAGATCTCTGTATATTACTAATATTCAAGTTTAGCACTACCAACTATTTTGAAATCTGTTTAGTTTTAATTTAACTCATTTGATATGGTTTGACATCCCTTTTTTATTGATTTGCCTGCAGCAGAGAAATGTTGATATTCTGATTATTATGTATTTTTCAATTTCCTTATTAAATCAATTATCCAGCTCTTCACATATTCATTATTTAATTATTCAATTATTTAAATATCCATGACCCTAATAAATATTTATTGAGTCTTGACTGTCAGCCACTGAAAATATAGTGGTAACTAAGGTGAACCAGGTTGCTGCATTTACGGACCTTACATTTAATTGAACCATTTTTTTATTTGTTTTATTTCATTGGTAATAATACTCCTCATTTTATAGGGAGACTATTTGTGTTAACTGCCTTGCTAACTCTAATTATCCTGGCATCTTTGCAAAGTTGGCATTATTATACCTATTTTACTGGTATGGAAACTGTAGGCTCAGATATGTTAAATAATGTGTATATAATAAAACTGCCAAATTAATGACTAAGCTATACATAGAACCAAAGTCTTTTTGGCTGGCTGAAAAATACTGTGCCTATCATATCATACTAATCTTAGAGGTTTCCAAGGGAGGCAAACAATGGCTAGACACCTCATCGACTGACATAAGTAATTGCAGCTTAGCTTGAAAATACCTACAAATCATTAGTGCAACTCAAAGTTACAACATGGCATTAATGAGAGCATTCTGCCAGTTTTTTATTTCATATAATATAGCTTTAAAAAGTAAAACTGATTCTGGTGGACACTCTGGAATTCTATGTCCCTCCCCCATCTCTGTATGAGTGCAGCATTACCTCCCACCCCAGATTCAAATGATTCATTCAAAGTCGGGCTTCTGGTCAAAGGACAATTTTTTATTAAACATAACAGCAGAGAAAGTGTTGGGTCAATTGCCTTTGCCTTCTTGTGGGTGAAAATACACAGTATAAAATTAGAATTTGTCAGTGGTCATATTTCCCAGCATGTGAAATTATAGAGAAAGAAACGTGTGAGAAAAATCTGTAGAGAAAAAGAACCTGTATTAGTAGAGAAAAAAATGAGGGAAGAAGAGAAAAACAGAGACAGAGACAGGAATCAATCCAGTGACATTCAAGGCCATTGTTCTAACTACTCTGGATGTCTAACATGTTGGCTTGACCTTCTCTTGGATTTTATGAATCTATATTTAATTAGTGTTTTTGATACACTTCTTTTGAGTTGGTTTTACTTTCACTTGCATCTAGATAACTAGATAACCCTCACTAATAAAAAAGCTATGTATTAACAAACCTAAATATTCTCAGATGTCACTTTATCTGAGATTATTCAACTAATTTCATATCTTAGTAGATCTCTTCCCTAATCTGCAGTGTCCTTAGCCATGACTGCTTAATAGTGACATGAGAATCAAATTCGATATTGCATATAAAAGCACTCCACAGCCATCCGTACGTTACTTGCCTATGTACATGTAAAGAACGATAAGGAATTAAGAAGGCAAGTTATGGACACCTTGAATGGCTCTTCTCCGCATCGCCTGTAAAGGCCTTGGAGTGTGTCTTTGCTTACCTCTCCAGTCAATCCTCTAAACACATCCTTTTGCCTTTGCATATATACTGTCCCCTCTTTCTAGAATGTAATTTTCGATCAGTTCCTTGCAAACTTATTGAATCTTTTCTCCTCTTCAAGACCAAATTTGTGCCCCTTTTGTGAAGCCTTCTTTCTGTGCCTTCCTTCTTACAGGAAGGATGAGCAGTGCCCTGACCAGTCAACCATTCTTTGGAAATGACTCGTTTGCAGAACTCATGGAATTGCTAATTAATTATTTATTTCCAATTTCATCACCTTGGTTAGAATCTTTGGAGGCATGTTTTCCTCATTTTTAATAAACCACCTAACATATTTAATTCCTCATCCTTAAATGCCCTAAAAAAAAATAGGCAATAAATACAGACTCTAAGATGATGTTTTCTTTACTTTTATCCTTTAAGGCACTTCCTATAAAATGGTGATACCATTGTGTTTGTTTTCATTTTCTTAAGCATTTTCTACTGCAAATCCATTAATATCTCTTGAGAATCAACATCTTCAGTTAACTTTAAAAGAACTATTTTCCTGCCCAGGATCTTTGGTAAAAGGTAACCAAAGAGCAATATACCACCTATTTATTTTTAGGTGATGACCATTTTAATTTAACTTGATTATATTTTAGCAATTCTAATTCAGTTTGGATTATGTACCCCAAAAGATCAAGAGTGATCTCATCCACATCTTTCTCAATATATTATTATTACTTAGCAGAGAGATGGAAGAAGTTTGTCATTATCTGAAATAACTATGACCACAGTCTAACACTGTTCACCTTTTCAATGTGGTTGCTTTCATACAGCCAAAGTCCATGCTAGGTAATTTGGGACACTCTACAGTAGATAATTTCAGATACTATTAAGTAACTACTTATATAAATTATTCGTTTCACCCTCACAATAGCACTGTAAGAACTTTAGTAGCGTCCCTTCTAACAGATCAGGAGTCAGAGACTTCATGTGGCATGCATGAAATCATATTGCTTTGTGCCTCCTAGAATGGGTAGATACAGGGCAGAATCATTGCCATTCATGCTATTAACTCAAAGGAAGGACAATCCTTTCCCTGTTCATCAGTCTTACTAGAATCTTAAATTCCTTGTGTACCTCTTTCCAACTTGTTAGTTTCTACCTGTCTCATAAGTCTTAGGTCAGGCATTGTGTCCATGGTGT
The DNA here is from genome assembly GCA_029783875.1 of Phataginus tricuspis. Classification (NCBI taxonomy): domain Eukaryota; kingdom Metazoa; phylum Chordata; class Mammalia; order Pholidota; family Manidae; genus Phataginus; species Phataginus tricuspis. Next base: position 21,174,731 of record JAQQAC010015468.1, on the reverse strand, counting down.
GGCCCTCTTCTACTCAGCTCCCATGTTTACTTGTGATATTTCTGCTACAGTCTTCTCTAAACATTAAATATAAATATATAGATTCATTCTATGAATCTATATATTAATTCTATGAATCTTTTCATACCTAGTTGTGCTACTAGAGCTAGGAACCAATCTTTATGTATCTTTTTATTCTCAGTACTTGGTACAATGTATAGCATATTGATTACATTGAATAAATGTGAAGGAATGAATTAGATGATTACATTTTAATTCTCAAATAGTTATATTCTCACTTTTGCAATCATCAGTCATATTTCCTTTTTTTTAAATATATGGTTTCTAAGTTTATTTAGAACTTAGGGCCTGGCTTATGGTATATGAAAAACATTTTCCCCCTAGCATTTAGTGTATTTTCAGCCAATCAGTTTTAGTCATATATTCTTACATGGTCCTACACTCTTCAGTACAAAAAAGTTTGCTTATCCATCTACTTTCCTAGTATCTGGTACCTAATATCCATTACCTAATACTTCATAATGTTCCCTACTCATCTATATTAATGCCTGGGATGGAACTGGGCCTGATTAAGCTTTTCTATGGATCCTTTTCACTGAAGTTATCCCCAAGTTCCATTTAGCCTTCCTGAACAGAAGTTCTCCAAAGATGGAAAAGTCTCACCTAAATATATGCCTAGCCATAGGAGAAAGAGAAAGAAGACATATTATTCCCTTGTTTCTGCCATTTAAAATTCTAATGACATGGTCCTATCATGTGACTTTGACAAAGAACAAAATAGAGTAGCATCAAAGAGCTTGAGGTTAGCATGGGGGATGGTTAAGATGTAGGGCTTATGTAAAAATTACAAGTTTTTTAATTTCAACTATGTGACATAAGTTCTGTGCATTACCATAAAGTCCTTACAATAGACATGGAAAGTAGATAACATGTAATATTCCTAGTGTTAAAGATAAAAACTTAGCTGGGCTTCTGTAAGAATAAGTAGATGTTCCAAAGAGACAAGAAATGGCTATGAGAACATAAACCCTGCTCTGTCTTCCCAAAGTGCATTGCATGTATCATTTTGTCCAGATTCAATCCCCGCGGCCAGGAAAGCTGAATAAAAAAATACCAAGACATTTGTTCAAATTAGATTCTTGGCTTCCATCTTACAGAATAAGTACCTGACACAGCTTAGGAATCTATATTTTTAACAATGTTTCTAGATGATCGTAGTATGCACCCGGTTCGGTGACAGTGAATTGTATCAATAAATTCTCTAAAATAAATTTACCTTCAGGCAGGCCAATTCAGTGTAATTAATGTGTTCAACAAGCATTAGGAGACACCCAGTATGTGCGAGGAATTATACTAAGTCGTGCCGACAAAAATAGGTAAAAAAGACATAAAGACATTAAAACTGAACCCAAGGTATAACCCAGGCATGATGGGGGCTGATATAGAAACGAATAACTTGAAATACCTAATGATAAAACAACAAGAAATGGACCTGAGGGTGAAAGTGTGAGATAAGTGGGAATGACTATCTCTACTTGATGAGGAAGGTTAGTAAATCATCCACATAAGAATTTTAATATCACTTGTCAGAAAGACAGTATCCATATGGTGCATTTCCTGCCCAAGCCTCCAGTTTTCACCAGAGAAACAGTTTGAATTTATCTGACTTTAAAAAAATCTCTCTCTCTCTCTCTCTCTTTGAGAAGGAGAGATAGCCATAACAAATAGATAGTTATTATAAATCTTACAGTTATGTGTTTAAACTAAGAGTCAGCATATTCAAGGGGTACTGTGTAACTCATAAGAAAGCACAGTGATGTCCAAGTAAATGTTTTTGTTATTTCTTCAATGAGACCTTTTATTTTCATTAGATAGCTTTTATGTGAGCACATAGGATTATATAATACTGTGGGATGAAATTTATTTTTTATTCTATATATTTTGTGGGTTCATTTTGTTTTTCCAAAATCTCAATATAACTCAGGAGAAAACATGATGAACCTGTGGAAACCTCCCAATTCCTGACATTATTTACTGAAACTACCTTTATTGTTTCCTCTGGGATATCATGGGAGGTGAAGTTTAATGATTCCAAACTGAAACTGGTCTAGAACAAACAGCAAATGCAATCTGTGAAAAAATTTATCTAAATTAAGAGTCTTCTATTTTTCTTTGATTGTATCTTTGTTCAGGTTTTTTATAAATGAAAGGAAAATAAACGTCCATATATGGAAGGGATCTTTGAGAGCATTTACTGAATCTTCCATATTTATAGTGGTATCAATGAGGCCCAGAGAGGGCAAGAGAAGTTCCTAAGGATACACAGCACCCCTAGCTCTCACATTTGTCTTTCCACTCTCAAACTATAATCTTTCCCTTTTATCTCATTATCTCTTTAAAATAAGATTGAGGATAGGGAATGTTATTCTTTAGGCCTTACTAGAGGATGTATATAGGAACAAGGGGATTTACTGGCATAAAGCACTGACCATCAAACTATGTCAAACATTGTGTCTTAGTGGTATTTTTTAACTATTAGTAGATTTTCAAAAAGTACCAAGGTACACATCACTGAACACAGAGGTTGCATTCAGGAAAAGGTTAGCTTTCTATTGCTTTTCTAACTGATGATATATGATGATAAAATTATCACTATTACTCTTTCCCCAAAAAAACATATCTAGCTAATATGTTTCTCATACTATGATCCTGCTATTTCCCTTACATTGTCCCTTAGGGCAAGCATATTTCACTGTCTGTTATTTTACTCTTTACCTTAAAGAGTAAGCACATCTTTAAGTTAAATGAGACACATCATGGCAGCTGTTAAGTCCGTAAAAGAAGACAAACCAGCGTCATTGAGAACTAGAGGGAAAAAAATACATCACATTAGTTGTGGAAGAAATCCCTTCCAGCGCTGATTTTTCACAAAAACACATGGTCGTGGTCATATAAACAATGGACTATTTGAAGAAACCTATTTGAATAGAGGGCAAAAGAGGAGGCACGTGTCCTGAGGCCTAGCCTCCATCCCCACGTGTCAGTAGGACGCCCCGGGGTAGCTCAGGTCAGAGAGAAGCAGTGTGAAAACTCAGAATTTCACAGATGTCTCAGGCTCCACGCACAAACACTGGTATACTGAAAAATAGTTCCTTAGCATAGTTCAGGAGGTGAGCTAATTAAGACAATCACTAACTTCTCCCTTTTAAGTTTTATTGTTGTTTTGCATTTTTTAAATCTAAATAAATAATATGGTACTTCCCTGTGGTTCACTTCACTAGTTTATGAATAACACCAAATACTCTCATAGTTATAGGGACAACTTCGAAATGCTGTAACATGTATGTGAAACCGCTTTTATTCTTAGAAGGCCTAGTGTTTTCTTTGGATTGAAAAACAAACTAACGAACAAAAACAAATGGTAGTCATTTACAGGAAAATGAATAAAAGGGGAGAAAAGTTCCACTTGAGACTAAAGCACAACTTTCAAGTGTCTCAAAGAAGAAATGAGTTAAGCTTTTAGTGAAGTTCACTTCATATATGGAGAAATTTACCAGTGAGGCATTACTTTACTTCCACTTAATAAATAAATAAATAAATAAATACTAGGGCTTTTCAAGTTGCATAATTTCCAAGCTCCCATACAACCAGTGAGAAGGAAACTGCAATTTCTGCCTTGTGCTCTTTCCACCACAACGTACTAAGAGCAAGGTCTCAGTGAAATTTAAATGTCACACCTTCTCCATGATCATAAAGTGTCCAGTGCCATGATAGGTTGATTTATTGTGTGAGGCCAGAGAAGAATCTATAGCATAATAGATTATTAAAAATGCAACTATTAAAAACGGCTGTATGTTCTCATTTTACAAATGAAGAAATGGAAACAGAGAGGGGAAATGACTGCCAATTGATCATTTATAGAATTTATTGAACCAGTTGTGATTATATCATTCTAAGCTTTAATATTATTCAATGGCTTCCCATTGAACTTCAAATGAAATCCAAATGCCTCAGTATGAATTACAAGACATTTTGAGATTTTTTTCTGCCTTCTTTTTCTGGGCAACTGCTATTTGAGTCCTCTTTCACACAGCCTGCTATTTCAAGTACTAATCTTTCTGAATTCTGTTTTTTAAAAACCATACATTCCAACAGAATTTATTTCCCTCTGACACTCCCTACACACACAGTGCTTGACCAATACCTACTTATACTTCAGAGTTCACTTTAAATATCCTTCCTAAGTGGAACAAGATATCCTTCCTGGGTTATTTTCTAATGTCACCTGTAGTATTTTTTTTGTACTCATCAACATCAAAATCAGATAATTGTATTTAAAATTTTCTATTTATACTTTACATTCCCTTCTAGACTACACACTCCTTGAGAAAATAGATTATAACAACATATTTTTAAATGATTGAATGTTAAATCAAAGATATCCGGAGTAAATAAGACTTGAAAGGCAGTTTCAATTCCTCATGGAATGCTTGAATTCTGTCTGCATGATGACTTCCCCAAATGGCTCACTCTTATTCTTTTTTTTTTTAACTCAGTACCATCTTTTACATTGGAGACTTTCCTATAGCACTTTAAAAATTTTTTATTTTGGTATCGTTAATGTACAATCGCTTGAACAACATTATGGTTACTAGACCACCTATTATCAAGTCCCTCGCACATACCCCATTACGGTCACTGTCCATCAGCATAGTAAGATGCTATAGAATCACTACTTATCTTCTCTGTAAATACAGCCCTCCCCATGCCCTCCACACACACTATGGGTGCTAATGTAATGCCCCTTTTCCCCCTTATCTCTCAAGTCCCACCCATCTTTCCCAGTCCCTCTCCCTTTGGTAACTATTAGGCCATTCTTGGGTTCTGTGAGTCTGCTGCTGTTTTGTTCCATCAGTTTTTCTTTGTTCTTATACTCTACGCATGAGTGAAGTCATTTTATACTTGTCTTTCCCCGCCTGGCTTATTTCACTGAGCATAATACCCTCTAGCTCCATCCATGTTGTTGCAAATGGTAGGATTTGTTTTATTCTTTATTTGTATATGCACCACCCCTCCATTATCCATTCACCTACTGATGGACACTTAGGTTGCTTCCATTTCTTGGTTATTGTAAATAGTGCTGCAATAAACATAGGGGGACATATGTCTTTTTCAAACTGCGCTGCTGCATTCTTAGGGTAAATTCTTAGGAGTTGAATTCCTGGGTCAAATGGTATTTCTATTTTGAGTTTTTGGAGGAACCTCCATACTGCTTTTCACAATGGTTGAACTAGCTTATATTCCCACCAGCAGTGTAGGAGGGCTCCCCTTTCCCCACATCCTCGCCAACATTTGTTGTTGTTTGTGTTTTGGATGTTGGCCATCCTAACTGGTGTGAGGTAATATCTCATTGTGGTTAATTGCATTACTCTGGGGATTAGACATGTGGAGCATCTTCTCATGTGCCTCTTGGCCATCTGAATTTCTTCTTTGGAGAAGTGTCTGTTCAGCTCCACTGCCCATTTCTTAATTGGATTATTTGGTTTTTTGTTTGTTGAGGTGTGTGAGCTCTTTATATATTTTGGATGTCAACCCCTTATCGGATATGTCATTTATGAATATATTCTCCCATACTGTAGGATGTCTTTTTGTTCTACTGATGGTGTCCTTTGCTGTACAGAAGCTTTTTAGTTTGATATAGTCCCACTTGTTTATTTTTTCTTTTTTTCCCTTGCCTGGGGAGATATGTTCATGAAGAAGTTGCTCATGTTTATGTCCAAGATATTTTTGCCTATATTTTTTTCTAAGAGTTTTATGGTTTCATGACTTACATTCAGGTCCTTGATCCATTTCGAGTTTACTTTTGTGTATGGGGTTAAACAATAATCCAGTTTCATTCTCTTGCATGTAACTGCACAGTTTTGCGAACACCAGCTGTTGAAGAGGCTGTCATTTCACCAATGTATGTCCGTGGCTCCTTTATCGTGTAGTAATTGACCATATATGCTTGGATTTGTATCTGGGCTCTCTATTCTGTTCCATTCGTCTATGGGTCTGTTCTTGTGCTAGTAACAAATTGTCTTGATTACTGTGGCTTGTAGTAGAGCTTGAAGTCAGGGAGCGTAATTCCCACTGCTTTATTCTTCCTTCTCAGGATTGCTTTGGCTATTTGGGGTCTTTTGTCATTCCATATGAATTTTAGAACTATTTGCTCTAATTCTTTGAAGAATGCTGTAGGTATTTTGATAGGGATTGCACTGAATCTGTAGATTGCTTTAGGCAGGATGGCCATTTTGAAAATATTTATTCTTCCTAGCCAAGAGCATGGGATGATTTTCCATTTATTAGTGTCCTCTTTAATTTCTGTTAAGAGTGTCCTGTAGTATTCATGGTATAGGTCTTTCACTTCCTTGGATGGTTTATTCCTAGGTATTTTATTCTTTTTGATGCAATTGTGAATGGAATTGTTTTCCTGATTTCTCTTTCTGCTAGTTCACTGGTAGTGTACAGGAATGCAACAGATTTCTGTGTATTAATTTTGTATCCCACAATGTTGCTAAATGCAGATATTAGATCTAGTAGTTTTGGAGTGGATTCTTTAGCATTTTTTTATGTACAGTATCATGTTATCTGCAAACAGGGACAGTTTGACTCCTTCCTTGCCAATGTGGATGCCTTTTATTTCTTTGTGTTGTCTGATAGCCATGGCTAGGACCTCCAGAACTATGTTGAATAAAAGAGGGGAGAGTGGGCATCCTTGTCTTGGTCCCAATCTTAAAGGAAAAGCTTTCAGCTTCCCACTGTTAAGTATAATGTAGACTGTGGGTTTGTCATATATGGCCTTTATTATGTTGAGGTACTTGCCCTCTATACCCATTTTGTTGAGTGTTTTTATCATGAATGGGTGTTGAATTTTGTTGAATGCTTTTTCAGCATCTATGGAGATGATCATGTGGTTTTTTGTCCTTCTTTACGTTGATGTAGTGGATGATGTTGATGGATTCTCGAATGTTGTACCATCCTTGCATCCCTGCGATGAATCCCACTTGATCATGATGGGTGATCTTTTTGATGTATTTTTGAATTCGGTTTGCTAATATTTTGTTGAGTATTTTTGTATCTATGTTCATCAGGATATTGGTCTGTGATTTACTTCTTTTGTGGTGTCTTTGCCTGGTTTTGGTATTAGAGTGACGTTGGCCTTGAAAAATGAGTTTGGAAGTATTCCCTCCTCTTGTACTTTTTGGAAAACTTTAAGGAGGTTGGGTATTAGGTCTTCACTTAATGTTTGATAAAATTCAGCTGTGAAACCATCTGGTTCAGGAGTTTTTTTCTTCAGTAGGATTTTGATTACCAATTCAATTTCTTTACAGGTAACTGGTCTATTCAGATTTTTTGTTTCTTCCTGGGTCAGCCGTGGAAGGTTGCATTTTTCTAGAAAGTTGTCCATTTCTTTTAGGTTATCCAGTTTGTTACTATAAAATTTTTCATACTATTCTCTCATAATTCTCTGTATTTCTGTGGTGTCCGCAGTGATTTTTCCTTGCTCATTTCTGATTCTTTTTATGTGTGTAGACTCTCTTTTTTCTTGATAAGTCTGGCTAGGGGTTTATCTATTTTGTTTATTTTCTCGAAGAACCAGCTCCTGCTTTCATTGATTCTTTCTATTGTTTTCTTCTTCTCAATTTTATATATTTCAGCTTTCATCTTTATTATGTCCCTCCTTCTACTGAGTGTGGGTCTCATTTGTTCTTCCTTTTCTAGTTTCATTAATTGTGAGTTTAGACTGTTCTTTTGGGATTGTTATTCTTTCCTGAGGTAGGCCTGTATTGCAATATATTTCACTTTTAGCACGGCGTTCACTGTGTCCCACAGATTTTCTGGTGTTAAATTATTGTTGTCATTTAACTCCATATATTGCTTGATCTCTGTTTTTATTTGGTCATTGATTTTTTGATTATTTAGGAGCCTGTTATTAAGCCTCCTTTTGTTTGTTGGCTTTTTCATTTTCTTTGTGTAATTTATTTCTAGTTTCACACCTTTGTTATCTGAAAAGCTGGTTGGTATGATTTCAATCTTTTTTAATTTACTGAGGTACTTTTTGTGGCCTAGTGTATGATCTATTGAAAATGTTCCATGTGCACTTGAGAAGAATGTGTATCCTGTTGCTTTTAGATGGAGTGTTCTGTAGATGTCCATTAGGTCCATTTGTTCTTATATGTAGTTCAGTGCCTCTGTCTCTTATTTTTTTTCTGTCTGGTTGATCTGTCCTTTGGAGTGAGTGGTGTGTTCAAGTCTCCCAAAATGAATGCATTGCATTCTATTTCCCCCTTTAATTCTGTTAGTATTTGTTTCACATATGTAGGTGATTCTGTGTTTGGTGCATAGATATTTATAATAATTATATCCTCTTGTTGGACTGGCCTTTTTATCATTATCTAATGTCCTTCTTTTTCTCTTGTGACTTTCTTTGTTTTGAAGTCTATTTTGTCTGATACAAGTACTGCAACTCCTGCTTTTTTCTCACTATTAGTTGCATGAAATATCTTTTTCCATGCCTTTCAGACTGTGTATGTCTTTGGGTTTGAAGTGAGTCTCTTGTAGGCAGCATATTCATGGGTCTTATTTTTTTATCCATTCAGTGACTCTACATCTTTTGATTGGTGCATTCAGACCATTTACATTTAGGGTGATTATTGATAGGTATGTACTTATTGTCACTGCATGCTTTAGATTTGTGGTTACCAAGTGTTCAAGGGTAATTCCCTTAGTATCTAACAGTCTAATTTAACTCACATCGTATGCTATTACAAGCACAACCTAAAGGTTCTTTTTGTTTTCCCTCCTTTTTCTTTCTCCTTCATTCTTTGAATTTTATGAATCATTCTGTTCCCTTTGTCTACCCCTTGGGTGACATCTATTTACTCTTAGGAATACTTTCATCTATAGGAGTCCCTCCAAAATGCACTGTAGAGGTGATTTGTGGGAGGTAAATTCTCTCAGCTTTTCTTATCCAAAAATGGTTTAATCCCTCCTTCAAACTTAAATTATAACCTTGCCAGGTAGAGTATTCTTGGTTCAAGGCCCTTCTGCTTCATTGCATTAAATATATCATGACACTCCCTTCTGGCCTGTAAGGATTCTGTTCAGAAGTCTGATGATAGCCTGATGGGTTTTCCTTAGTGTATGATCTTTTTTCTCTCTAGTTGCTTTTAAAAGTCTGTCTTTATGCTTTATCTTTGCCATTTTAATTATTATATGTCTTGATGTTGTCTTCCTTGGGTCCCTTGTGTTGGGACATCTGTGCACCTCCATTGCTTGAGAGACTATCTCCTTCCCCAGATTGGGAAAGTTTTCAGCTTTTAAATCCCTCCATTGTATGTTTCAGTTCAGATATAGAATTTCTTAATGATTGAATCTCTGACTTAAATTCGTTGCTGAGTTCTTGAATACTTTTCTGTACCTCCATAAGCATGTTTATAATATTTATTTTGAACTCTCTTTCAGGATGATTTGTGAATTCAGTTTCAGTTGGCCCTTTGTCTGGGGTTTGTGAGATTTTGGTCTGTACCAGGTTCTTTTGACGTTTCATATTTCTGTGTTATTTCACAGAAACTTGAATCTCTGGAGCTGCTCAGCCCCTAGAGTGAGGTTGGGGATAATTGAGAACAGAGCTAGTGCCTTGGGGAGGACAGGTCTGTTTCCTGATTCCTGTCTGCAGTGCCTGTCTCCAGTGTCAGAGCCAGTGGGCCATGCACACAGGTGTCAGGCTCTGTGCTTTCCATCTTTAGCTGTTGTAGGTGGGGCCATCCCTCTGGCTGACCTGATGCCAAAACATTGATTGCCAGTTTGCGAACTGGTGCCGGCACTAGGAGGAAGGTGCAGCAAGTTGCATGTCACAGTGGGGGGCCTCGGAGCTGAGTAGGCAGCCAGGGGGATGGAGCACCTGAAGCTCCTCAAAGTTCCCAACCAGCTGGGCAGAGCACACCCAGACTACCTTGCCCAGCTCTCCCTTCTCCCGTGCAGCAAGCTCCGTGCCAACCCTGCTCCTTCAGTAGCCCTCTCTCTGCTAGGAAGCTTCTCAGACCACCTGCCCTTCCTCTGACACAGAGTGGCCGGCTGTGGATCACCATCCTCCACATAAGGCCAGAATGTCAGTCTCCCAAGCACTCCGCCCGTCCGAGCTCCCCAACATCCAAAGCACCACACAATATAGGCTTCCGCTCACAAAGCAGATCTCCAGGGCTAGACGCTCAGCAGTCCCAAGCTTCCAACCCCTACCTGCTCCGTTTCTCTTCCTTCTGCCGTGAGCTGGGGTGGTGGAAGGGTCTGGGTCCCATCAGATTAAGGCTTTCCTATGTTACCCTGTTTCATGAGGTCTGCTTTGTTCATGAGGTCTGTATGCAGTCTGATGCAGCCTTCTTTCTTGTTGCTGTTTTAGGGTTAGTTGTATTAATTATCTGTGTTTTTGTACTATTTGTGGTTTTGGGAGGAGTTCTCTGTGTCACCTCCCACGCCGCCATCTTGAATCTCCCTTTCCTATAGGTTTTTATTGTTATTTTTCACCTAAGTTTGATAAATACTGAAAAGTTTGAGCAGCTTTTTAAGATTTGTAAGTGTAGAAATGCTACAAAGGAAAACACTTAAAAAATACTAAAATAATAATATACATAAAAATATTTAGTGATAGTTCAAATCAACTTCTTATATGCTATCAAAATAACAAAAGAGCCTCACCTTATAATATTGTAGTAGATTTACAGTTGATATATGAAATATGATGAAAATAAAATGGGGGACCTATGAAAAAGGCCAGTGTAACAGTGAAACTTCATAGATGAGGAAGGTCCAAAGATTGTTTCCTTGGGATGTGATCTTAAGTAAGCCTAATGGTTAATCAAACTAAATATCCTTCATCTATGTTGTTATCGCCCTTCTTTGCATTTGGTGAGAACAATGAACTCCTTTAATCAAACATAGCTTTTCCATTTCATGAGCATGTCCATTTTAATCTTCATTTTAGTGGATCTCTGTCCTCTACCAACTATCAAGTTTAAAGAGTCTTGGTATGTTCTCTGTGCAACCTTTCATTCACAAGACAGCAGCCTTATGCCTCACTGATCACTATCAAAGGATATTATTTGTTGACCTTCACTTTCAGAATATTACATCTAGTAAACAATGTCAGTTGCTATTAAACATCCATTTGAAACCATTTAATCTGCTTTGGAAGTTTACTTTCCATGACTGCGACATCTCAGAACAGGCTGGAAGCATTTTTAATGGAAAAAGATTTTAATGAATATTTTCAAATTCTAATCGTTTTTTTTAATTCAAATATATATGGCTTTGATAATTCTAGTCTCTATGTACAACAGCAATGTTTCCCTAAAGCAAATAACTCCTCTTAACTTTGAAACCCTTCATGTGGAATCTACACCTAGTTCTCCCTCTGCCAGTTCTCTGCAAAATGATGTTCTCCGCTTAAAATGTTGTTCAGCTTCACCTCATAGATCTCTACCTACAATGCATTCATTTAAACATTGTACTCTGAACATTTAATAATACTATAATGTTGACCACCCCTCATTGAGAAATAGAAACTGACCCCTGAGTGTTAACATGATAAGGTAAAGTAATTGGGAAAAGAGGAAGACTGATGAAAGTATGATCACAGAATTAAGTACAAATTGGATGATATTTAAGACATATTGTTAACCAAACTCACATTTAGTGGGTGACCACGTGTGCATGTGTGTGTGTATGTGGTTGGATGTGTATTTTTATGTGTGTTTCTTTTAATGATACCCAAGTCATACTCATCATCCTTTCTGAAAAGGAGAAACAAATGCTTTCAGCACATGTAATACGTATTTATTCCATCTTATCTCCCCAATAATTCTGTGAACTATCTTCACTAGTATGAGATGGAGAAACTGTAGTTCAGAGAGAGTAATAAATAACCCAAGGTCACATGTTAAATGAGCGATTAAATTCAAATTTTAGAGTAGGATTATGAAACAGAGAATCTATATTGTTTCCAATCGCTTCTGGGTCTTTTAAGCAGCAAAGAGCCATATATACAGACATTTATACATTTATATTCTCTTTCCTTGACACTTAATCCCATCAATTCAACAAAAGCCTCAGAGCATTTTTTTCATTTTGCAAAGAATAATGCTTTGGTTTTCTAAATTTGGAAAAAATTGTTATCCGAACACATGTAGAAAAACCAAAATGAAGAGTACATCTCACTACTGAAAGACAAATGTTTCCAAGAGAAATATTTCCTATGAATAAGGTGAGAAAAATAAATTACCTATTGAATGAGCAAGCCATAATATAATTAATTAGTTTTATACACTGTGTTCTACAATTCATCACAATGAAAAGCTTAAAATACTCCAAAGCTTGGTGAGTTCTTAGCAAATAAAAAATTATGGAAACTTTGATGTGGTTCCTAATCAAACAATTTTATTGTGAAAAAAAAGAAAAGAAAGAAGGGAAGAAAGGAATGAAAAGAAAAGAAAAAAAGACAAAAAAGAAAGCAAATTGGCATGTTCAAGAGTCTGACTTTACTACTTGACATTCAAGGAAATTGAAGATAAAATTTCTTTTGGCTAGATTTCCTCCTACCATTTATTATTTCTTGCGGCTGTATATGGATGGGACCAGTGCAGGGAACAATGACAAACAGCTGTAAGAAAGGACGATAACAACCAATAATGACTTTAAGAGTCATATTTAGTACACGGAAAATGAAAGTTATCATTTTGAATGAGATATAAATTATAATCTATATGAAATATATAGTAGGTACCATTTGGAGGAACATTCTTGAAGTACAGTACATCCTTGTGTATTTTTATCATTTTCCTTTTCTAAAATTAAGCAAATGGCCAATGGGGGATTTGAAAATTACTATGCAACTCTTAATCGTCCTGTGAAGACCTCAGAACTTCCTCAATGAAGTATGTAATTTCCTAGAATGTAAGCTCTCCTCCTCACCTTAGTCTGTCTCTGAACAGTTATTTCCATATAACATATTAATATTTATTTTGTTTTTATTCTAGGATTATACTTGCAAATAAATTAAAAACCACCTCTGCTCAATCAATATTCTAGTGAAAGAGATAAATAATAAACAAATAATAAGAAACATAATTTCAGATATCCAAAAGTCCTATGAAGCTATCAACTAGAAGTTGGAAATAAGTCATAGGGATGTAATGGACAGAAGGATGATTATAGTAAAAACTACTGTATTGTATGTTTGAAAGTTGCTGAGAGAGTTGATCTTAAAAGTTCTCATCACAAGAAAAACAGTTCTTAACATGGATAGTGATGATCATTTTGCAATAAATATGAATATCAAATCATTAGGTTGTACACCTGAAGCTAGTATAATGTACATCACTATTATATCTCAATTTTTAAAAAGTACTATGAAGAGGATAACACAGAGTGAATCAATACTTGGCAATTGGAAGTGAGATGTCATTTAGATAAAGAAGTCAGAGAAGATTCCAGTGAGAAAGTGACGTTTGTGAGGGGGCCTAAATGACAAGAAGGAGCAATCTGCTGAACTGGGTCCAGAATGTTAAAGACAGAGAAATGGATCCTCAAAAAGTACTGAGTTGAAAAAAATGCATGGTCCATAGTCTCAGAACAAAACAAAAGATTTTATGCCTGGAATTTACTGAGCATGAAGTTAGGTTTGAGAATAGCCTGGGGTTAGATACTGTAAAATATGCTATACTTATTTACTTCTTCTAATCTACTCTGAGATCTCTGGATTCTTATAAACTATCTTTCACTCGGTGGATCATGAAAGAAATACATTTTATATTAAACTGAGCCATCAATATTCACTTGGAATAAGTCCTAGCATTAAACTGCCTAGTATTGTCAGGGGCATATCTATATGCATCCTTTTTCACATGAGCATCTGTCAAGTGAAAATGTGCCAGGCACCATGCAGTTTCAAAAGCAGGATTGAGAAATTGAAATAGACTGAGACAGAAGTCAGAGACCCAAATTCTAGCCCTCTCTTACATTATTATCTCTGCTCTTTTGGACACAGTATCTACCTTCCCTTTGCCCAAGTTTACTCATCTGTAAAATGGGGAAAACAGTGGTGGACTTGGCTCAATAAATCATAGTTTGATTATATGAAGGACCTTGAATGGCAATAGGCTGAGACATATGAAGGCAGAAATGGATAAAGGAGATGACAGGAAAGGAAAGAGCCAGTAAGGAAATAATATATAGGGCTGAGTTGGGAGAGCAAGAGTAAGCTCAGAATTTGTAGTCAAAAGAATAGTGAAAGGGAATTGCTATGTCCTTGATAGGATAAAGTCTAAGAACAACTGGTGACTGGCTGTGGTTTTGTCTGGCTATTCTGTTGTATTTTATTTGTTTGTTAATGGAAAGAGGTCCTCCTATATTCTATCATAGCATGGTACCTGACACACAGTAAACATTCAATACATAATATTTGTTATATGAGTAAACAAATAAAAATGGGTGAACTGGTAGATACGTTCACCCATGGAGACAGTTAGCAAAGCTTTAGTTATTGATGTGATCCATATTCTCAAATATTCAGGTATGTAGTAGAAACTGAGTGAGCTACATTCATTCTAGAGTCTAGAGGCTTGAAGGCTCTTGCACAGTATCTATTTAGCAGAGTCTTTGGTAAAAACTAAACAACCATATAAAATTAAAAAACCATATAAGAAGGCACTGAGCACAGCTCAGAAAATGGAAGTTCTCTTAGATTAGACTTCTCATGGTAGAATCCGGAATCACCTACTTCAGAACCATCTTATGAGTGTCTTCCAAAGCAAGGATCAGGGTTCCATATGTATCAAACTTAAGAATCCCTTGGATTGGGGCCTAAAAATCTGTATTCTTTAAATGTAACTTACTTAATGCCTATGTTCCCAAAAGTTTGATAATCTTTGTTTTAGTGCCTTAAAATTACTTTGTTTCCCAACTGAGTGATATTTGTAGGGGATATAAATCAAGGTAAAGTATTGACTCCACTGAGAAACAGAATTAGAAATGTATGTATGGGTCTCAAATTATACCCAAGAGGTTTATTTTAATGAAATAGAATGGGAGAGGGGAAAAAAAGCAAAGAGGATGGATATGGATAAAGATGCATGGCTAAAGATGCATGGCTTTTCAGAAAATCCAATGCTAGTCAACCATGTGATGTGGCCAGTTCAAAACTTAATTAATCTTTAGCTGCAGTAAGAAAAACTGAGTACTGATCAGAAGGAACTAGGACAATGGTAGCCCCATATTTGTCAGACTACCCCAGGATTGCTGTACTCACTTTTAGGTGCTAAATTTGTGGTTTTAAATAAAATGAAATTACCCTTGTTAAAAGACCATGTTATAGGAGGAAAAACCTAAGAACACTCAGAGTTATTAGACTTGGATGAAAAAACATGGAAACATGGACCGGTATGAAACTGATCTTCAAATTACTGGAAAGCTGACCAGAGAAAGTACCAGATTCTCTCAGGGTGGGGGTGGGGGTAGAAGGGAGAAAGGGGATAATTGAAAACTGCAGGATGATTATTTTGCCTCAGAATAAAGACATGTCTGTTTCACTGGCCAGTTATTTAAAAAGCTGTATATAAATTATAGAGATATTGTTTAAAATGTTTGAAAATGGTATCCATAATTCTTCACATTAATGTGCATTTTCATATTTGCATAATCTTTCCTGATTTTTCCCATAAACAAGTCTGTTTTTCAAAAAACAGCTGTATCGTGGTACATGTAGTTGCATGTGTTATTTAACATTATATTCTATGATTTTTATTTTTATTTCTATTTATTATTTCGATGGCTGCACAATAGAACATCAACTGATATACCAAAATAAGCTATTTTTCTGCTATTCACTATGTATGTATGTATAAAGATCTCTGGGCAAAAAAATATTTTTAAAAATGAAATGAAATATCTCACAATAACAGAATCTCAGGGATCTTGAAGAATGTTTTGAGGTAACTTGTACAGTCAAGCATGTTCTATCAAGAATGGATTCTGAATGCTAAAGGAGGCTACTTTAGGAGCCTTGGTAAATAGAACCACTTCTCTTTCTTGGATCAGTGCTCTTTTTTCAATCACCAAACTGGAAAGAATTGGTTCCCCTTCTTTAAAAGTATTCAAGTAGGTGACAGTGATGACATTCAAGGACATCATAATGGAGATGCAAAATATCAAAAGGAGGACATGAGGTACAACCATTAAGAGCCTTTCCAGCATAAAGATTATAGTAAGGGTTAGACCTAAGGAAGGAGAGATCAGTATCTAATGGAATGGCCTACGAATATTACCTAGAAAAGAGGCAGGAACGGTATTGAGAAGACTCCACTATAATTTGTGCTGAGCTGTATACATTGCTAGGGTATTCAAAACTGTGCATGCTTATCAATTGGCATAAAGACATAATTAGGGTATTCTAATGTCCAATATGCATTATCTCTTTGAACCCTCAAGATAGAGTGGTAGCTACTTCTTGTGATTATTCCCAGCTTGCAAAGTTCTAAAAAATGATAGTAATCAGGATGAGTCACCAGTATACAATCTGAGTCCAAAAAAAAGATGCTCTATATCTTCCTTTCATCATTCTCAAGCAAACGTGTGTAATATGAAAAATAACCTTCCTAAAAAGACTTTAGAATGTTAACCAATGAGTGTTTGAGGCATTTCCCTGGGGCTAACACCAGGTGCCTTTGTAGGTGTAGCATTACCTATGCCAGATGGATGCTTTTATACTTGTCTTTTTTAATCCTATTTTTATAGAAGTCCCTAAAATGAAGGTAACTAAATACAATATTACTACTTTATTTGCAGAAGATATCTACTGCCACATTCTGTTGGCTATGTATGGCTGTCTGTAATTTCTCACTTAAGAGGATAATTTATTCATGACACTAATTGATGAAGTGATTATTAAAGCTACATGGTGTGTCATTCCTTTCAATTTCTGTGTCATTTTACACTGAGTTGGGATCTGTCTTTTCTGAATCTCTGTGCAAGGATAATTATATGACCATATGTAAATCACCCCCATCCCACTTCTCTGACTTTTGAATGAAAACCAGGGATGGAATGACTGTAGATCCATAACCATTTTATACACAACATAAAAGCATTTTCAGGATTTAAGATGAACTATGGGGTGAAGATCAATTTGAAAGAGTAGTTTTAGTATATGTTATCAGAAATTAACTTTAATGTTAAGTTTGGAGGGTTTTTAACTTAAGCTAAATGAAAACTGCAGTATTATGCATTTATTCTCTTCACTAACTTCTTGTTAAAACACTGTGACTTGTCCTTTATTTTATGACAAGATACTTGAAAGGTTGATTTGTATGAGTCATAGTCATAATTATTAGGCAGTATAAAAAGATAATAGATTTCGGAACTTCTTTTATATTTCTTTAAGATCTTAAAATACTTCCATGAACTCTTGCACTATTGAATCTAAAATAGGGTCTTTTAAATGTCAGACTTTAGGCATCAACCTAAATTTCAAAAGTATATAAAAAATGAAACCCTGTATTGACAAATTCTCTATTTTAATATATAGATTATTGTCCTATGTGTAATGTAGGAACTCAGGAAATTAAATTATAGTCTTTCACAGTCACAGCATGAGATTGCTCTTCAGGGGGATTATTATCCAATGTGGTGCCAAAACAAAAATGTGGCTTTCATGGGAATGGCTAAATATTGTCATTGTTTGTCTTTCTATTACATTGTTCAGGCCAAAAATCCAAGTATGATTCTACTCTTAGAAAAAAAATTTAGTGCTTGTATTGTGACAGGTGACATTTTAAGTGTTTCCATATCTCATTTTTATTACAGTGCTGGAGATTGTTATCAATATTCTCCATTTTCAAGCAAGAAAATCTAGTCTTGCTATCTGCAAGTAAACTCTATACATTATTATGAGCATATCCAAGATTTCAGCATAATGATTTAAAGAAGAATATCTCAGCAAATCTGTTTCCAGAATGGAAGTGTCAGGATTTTTCAAAGTCCATAGATGTTGCACACTTCCTGTTTCTCCCTCCAGGTCTACTCTCCACCCTTCTCCAAGGGCTCACTTGCCTTATATACTGCTCCCCATATGACAACCACTGACACCACTGGTGTTGGAGGAGATGGGGGTTGCCTTGTATGTGCTCGGCAGCAGTGAAAGCTCTATAGAACCTAGACTTCCACGCTTGCAGGCTGAAATGAGGTGCCCTAACCAACCCACTGCAGGAATAGCGTCTGTGAAGCCGTATCAGCAGCAGGACTTCAATCCCACCTGTTGCAAAGGAAGCCCAGGAGAGTTTGTCAGAGGAATCCTCCTGGTGAGTGGGCATGAGCTTCTTTAGAGCCAGGGGATTAAAGTGTCTACCCTTTACATAGCCTCTCCAACACCACTGTGGCAGCAAGTTACATTGTTTTGTTATGATCTAGAGAAGTAGAAGAGTCTAAGATTTCCACTGAGAATCTTCTGTTGTGGATGGAGGTGGTGTTCAGCTTAAGTAGAATAGTTATTGCCTAAATGTATTTCGTTTTGCTAAGCTACCCTTTTCCTGGTGATTTGGCTACAGAATCAGCCTTTCATTATAGCTTTTAAAAAATTACACCTGTTAGCATTTCTGGCTTGCTGACTTTTTCCACTCCATGTCTAAGATTCAGGAGACCAAAAGAAAACCAAAGGAACTCATCACTGTATTGTTCCTTGAGTCCCAAGGTCTGTAGTTAATGTGTCTCCTTCTTTCATCCTTTTGAAGATTCTTCTTTTCTATATATTATGTCCACTGTTATTATTTATACATAGACAAATTGGGATAAATACATGTCTACTCCATATTCCTGGTAGCAGAAATCCCCACCATATTTGTTTAAATGACCTTTCATAAACCTTTCTTCAATTACCTGGTCTGAATGAACCATCTATTTTCTGCTAAGATCCTAACTGAAACATCTTATTTATTTATAATGATATTTTATCTCTCCTAAAGACTGACTTTCAGTGCAGGAAAAGTACCAGATTTGTACTCTTATTTTTTGATAAATACTAAAACTATAAAGACACAAAGCAGTCATAATTTCCCGTATTTGCTCTTTTCGTTTTCTGATCTTTATCTCTATAGCAATTTATAAGGAAATCTTTAAAACAAACTAATTAAACGGCCTGTGCTTTTAACTGGTTGCAACTAGGAAAGTTTTGGCCTTCAAAACTATCCACCTGTGACTATGAAGGGGGAAGAAAAAGGGCATGCAGCAGGGTCATGATGACTGGGACAAGAGGAGATGGAAGCATATTGAGACTGGGAATGATACCCCAGTGCAAACAATGATCACCTCTGCGTTGCTATTTAAAGTACATTATGACAATTTATTTCTCATCCTAGACAGTGTATCTTTGACAGTACAAACCTGGTCTCTAGTCTCTCTATCTGTAGTGCCTAGATTAGTCCCTTACAAAGAGAAGGTGACTGGTAAAAGGATTTGAATGTATTCCCTATATGTGTACAGAGTGACTTGTACATAATAAATTTCAAAAGTGCTTGATGAAAGAATGATTGCATGGCATATTGTTTCTTGAAAGAAATGTCTTTAGAGAAAAATGTATCTTCTTACAAAAGACTTTATAGACTCAGCATACATTGGCATTGCCCAAGGATAATGAAGTAGATAGAATAGACATAAAGCCACATAATTAAAGTAGCTAAATTAATGTCATTTTCTGTAAGAGTAAACATTTTTTCTCTATCATTGTATCATATTTTGAAGCTTAATTTTGACTGGCCTCCAGCAAACCTTTTTCTTCCACATCCAATAAGAAGGACTCTTACTTATGCAATTTTTTTTATTATAAGATAGAGCCTTCTGAAATCATGTTTCTGAATTACCAGTTAATAATGGTCATTCATCCAGGAATTTGATTGGTTGAACCTGATTTCATTAGGTATGATATGGTAATACAGGAGATGAAGAAAGCCCATCTTATTAAGATCAGCAATTTGAAAGCCAAGAATCATTCTGGGATAATAGCATGCAGAATTCTTCAAGCTACTGAAGTGTACAGAAGATGTTAAAATAAGCCATGGTGCTCTTAATGGAGAATTCATCCTATGCAAGTAAGATGAATTATGCTAATTGTTCATTTAGAGTGGATAAAATTGCTTTCTACTTTAGAAAGCACTGACCTCATCAGGGATTTGTGAAGTTGAAGCAGAAGAAAGTGACTCTTATTTTTAAAGAGCAGAAAATAATAAGGAAAATAAATGAGTGTCTCAACATATAAGAATCAAATGCTAATGTGAACATATTCTAGTAAATATCAAGAACATATATAAGAGAATCCTAACTAAATACCAATGGTGACACTGGCGAATTGTTTTCACATACTAGGTTAAATATCTTAGTTCAAATATTTCTTTATATTTTTGACTGTGGATTTTCAACAGAAACCTAATCTAGACTAAAAACATGTAGCCATAGCTGGACTTAACTGAGGAGTACCAAGAATGCAGGATCCCTGCTGAAAGATGAAAAAGTATTGGGTCAGAATTCAAAAGCTGCATTCTCCATTAATTCTAGAACATTTCCATTATTGTACAGAAGCAATAATACTTTTATCCATAAATATGTATGTGAAAAATATAACTGTAGTTCATTTTGAGGAGGAAAAATCAGAAACCTTTATTTGTTAGATGGCCATCATGAAGAAAAGGAGCTACCAAACAAGCACATGTGTGATGTAGCACACATGGAATGGAAAGAAATATATGCAGACATGTTCAATGGGGTACTCTACATGTTTATAAAATGGATTCCCAACACCTTACATTACCATTGTTATGCCTAAAAGTTGAAGATATTAAAAAATCTTTTAAGAAGGAGATTGGTAAGTTATTTAATCTATACCCTACCCATTTACAGATGATAAAACTGATATTCAGAGTTACAGGAAAGTGTGTGCTCTTGCAAAAACGACATCAACATTATTTTTTCATTTCAGCCCTTTTCCACAGGGGCAAATAAAAAAAGACTCAAACTATAAATTCTTTCTTAAGAACTTCCATTTTTCATGAAAATTAAATTGCTTGCCAAACCTCACCATCCCCACCTCTCACAGCTCCAAAGGAAGTAAACATACTATAGACTCACAATGTAATAAAGGGGTTGGAAAGGATACAACTCTACTATCCTCACCTCCTCACATGTCAGTACTATCTTACCATTAAGTCACAAGCAGAATGAAATGACAAGGAAGGGTTTTCCTAAGATTGCGATTTTTAAAAATCTACTTTTAAGTATAGTTTATGATGTTTTCACCACTGCTGGGCAAATAGAAATGTGGTATGTTTCCATATGTATGTAATTGGTTTAGTTGCATGTTAAGATGCTAAATTCCAAAAGCAAGGGCATAAATGTACATTGTTATAATATCCATCTCCTAGCCCCCAAAAGCTATATTCCTGCAGTACACTCCTGCAAATCAAATTCAACTTTATCTGAACATGAAAAACATATATTTATTTTTTTTGTGAAAAGGAAGGAATAATGGAAGGAAGAGAGAAAAAGAGAAAGGAAGGAAGAGGAATGGAGAATAGATGGAAGAAGAAATGTAAAGAAAACACCTTACATATTGCTAAAAATCATGTTTCAAAAATTAGGAAATATCAGTGGAAATTATTAGATTACTCTTGCCAAAGGTGTATGGATTCAAGTGTCAAATAAAATATCCATAAGTGCACTACACATTTAATTCTAAAATCATCAAAAACACCAAAACTCAACATGGAGTGTAAATTGGCATAGAGAAGGAGTGTGTAATGTCTTTGATAGTCTTTTTGAATGCTCTCCACCATAGAATCTCTTGAGGTGACTTCAGCACAATTTGTGCAAAGCAATAGTTCTCACACTGCACTGCCTAGACCACATTAGCATCTCCTGGGAACTTGTTAGAACTACAGTCTTAGGCCTCCACTTAGACCTATGAATCAAAAGTTCTGAATGTGGGACTCAGGAATCTGTGTTTAAACAAAACCTCCAGGTGGTTTAGATACATAGTAAAATTTAAGAACATTTGTTAAAAAACACTTTAGAGCACTCTACTTTTTAAAGTTACTCTATAGGAAAATTTCTTAAGATGGGGGTGAATATATGGCAAGGTGAGCATATATGTTTTTCTAAGAATAAAAAAGAAAAATTTATTTACAGACTGATTGAAATGATTTATTTCCATCATGTTTATTCACATTTCAAAGGTGAAACTCAATTATTCTAAAAGAGTAGGAGAACCAAAAATCTGCTACATCATATATAACTGCTAACATTTTCCCTAATCCAGAAAGAAAAAGGCAGATAACCTGGCCACATAGGTGCAAATGGGTTTTTATCTATATAGTGTATTTTATTAAGTCTTATTTTACTATATTTAGATTTGATAGGTAAAATTTTTGAGTCTTTGTGCATATTAAATGGTGATAATGATTAAAATGCAAATAATTGAAAAAACTCCTTGACATTGGCCTTGGCAATAGTTTTTTGGATGGGACATCAAGAGCTCAGGCAACAAAAGCAAAAATAAACAAGTGGCATTATATCAAACTAAGAAGATTCTACAAAGCAAAGGAAACAATCAACAAAATGAAAGACCAATCTATGAATTGTGAAAATATTTGCAAAGGATATATCTGATAAGGGGTTAATAACCAAAATATATAAGGAACTCATACAACTCAATAGCAAAAAAAAAAAAAACCCAAAAAACAGTTTAAGAATGGCCCAAGGACATGAATAGACATTATTCTAAAGAAGTCATAAAATGGACAACAGATATGTGAAAAGGTGCTCAAACATGACTAATAGTCAGAAAAATGCAAATCCAAACCCAAACAAGGCATCATCTAACATTGTTAAGATTTTTGTTGTCAAAAAAATAAGAAAACAAGTTGTGGCAAAGATGTGCAGAAAAATGAACCTTGTATATTGTTGGTGTGAATATGAATTGGTACCATATGGAAAAGAGTATGGAGTTTTCTCAGGAAACTAAAAGTCGAACTAACATGTGATCCAGGAATCCCTCTTCTGGGTACACACCCTAAAGACATGAAATCAGTACCTCAAAGAGGTTTCTGCTCTCCATTGTTTACTGCAGCATTATTCACAATAGTTAAGATACAGAAATACAGAAACAACTTAAGAGTCTATCCAAGGATGAATAGATAACAGAATATGCATACAATGCCTTAAAAAAGGAGATCCTGCTCTTTGTGATGACAGGAATGAACCTGGAAGATATTATGCTAAGTGAAATAAATCAGACACACACACACTCAAAACTACATTATTTCACTTATGTATGGAATGTAAAAAAGTCAAATACATTAATCAGGGAGTACCATCGTGGTTACTGTGAGCTGGAAGGTGGGAAATGGGGTTGATCAAAGAACACAGACTTGCAGTTATGCAGGATGAATGTCTGAAGATATAATATCCAGCATGATGATTGTAGCTAATAATTCTATATTGAATACTATAAGTATGCGAAAAGAGCAGATTTCAGGTACTCTCATTCATTACATTAAAAAAATGGTAAGATGTGAGGAGATGCTCTGTTAATTAGGTTCACTGTAATCATTTCACTATGTAAATGAACATCAAATTAACATGTTATACACCTTAAATGTATACAATTTTTATTTAAAAAGTAGTCGAGTGCCTTTGATAGGTGTATTTGAGGTCATTGCCTTTTTATAGTAGCAACTTTGAGTGAATAATACATCTGAAGACTAAAGGTAGGCATTAGAAAATAATATGTTTGAAAATATTATTAAAAATCACACTGGTGGGGCCTCAAGACGGCGGTGTGAGCAGGGTGGCAGAAATACCCTCCCAAAACAACATATATTTTTGAAAATACAACAAATACAAATATTCCTAAAAGAGAGACCAGAAGATACAATACAACAGCCAGGCTACAGCTACATCTGCGAGAACTCAGCATCTCATGAAAAGGGTAAGATACAAAGCCGTGACCCGGCAGGACTCGAGCACCCCCCCACCCCAGCTCACTGGCAGGAGGAAAGAATCAAAGTGGGGAAGGAGTGGAAGCACATGACTGCTAAATACTCAGCCCTGGTGATCTGCACTGGGAGCACAGACACACATCGCATGGTGTACTGGATATTAGAGAAACGGAAGGGCAGGATCCGAGATGGAGACTGCGAGCAGGTCCCTACAGCTGGCTCCCTTGGGACAAAAGAAAAGTGGGTGCTTTTTAAAAGTCTTAAAGGGACAAGGGCCCAACAGCTGAACAAAATCATCCCAGCACACTCAGCCCAGCAGGCTGGGAATCTTGAGGAACTTCAGGCCTCCAAACCCCTGGCCAGGTACAGCAGCCCCAAAGCGCCCCACAGCGATAAGCAGCATGCCATTCGTTCCCCCCGGCTGGTGCTAAAAATGGACTGGCTGACCCGCCACAGCTGTGGAGCAGCCAGAGAGCAGCCTTGCCCATGGCAAACACATAGAGTCTCTTCCCAGCACACAGATAACAGGGGCAGTGGAGGCTGGAGCAAGGTCCGTAAGACACGAAGGGGACTGTCCTGGCAGTAGGGTGCATGCAGTGTGTCTGCAATCCCCTGAAGTGCTCTAGGCTAGACTGAGGGCAGCCCTGCCCATGGCAGCTCCTGGGATTATCCCAGAGACTGCCTCCCAGTGTCTGGGTAACTGGCAAAGGCAGCAGAAGCCAGAGCAATGTCCGGAAGGTGTGAAGGGGCCCATCCTTGCAGTAGAATGCACCCAGAGTGGCTGCCACAAACCCGCAGTGCCCTAGGCTAGGCTGAGGGTGGCCCGGCCCAAGGAAGCTCAGGGAATTATCCCACAGACAGCCTCCCAGTGTGCGGGTAACTGGTACAGGCTGTGGAGAAGGGCAAAACGAACAAAAAACAGGAAGGAAATTTGTTCTCCCAGCTGACACAAATGACACCCACCTGCGACCACTTCTATCGCCACGAAAAGACAGAAGAATCTGGTTCAGTCAAAAATCACAGACAACACCAGAGAGAGAGCCTGGTGGGATAGATTCAAACAATCTTTCTGAAAAAGAATTCAAAATAAAAGTCATAACCATACTGATGGACCAACAAAGAAATATGCCAGAGCTAAGGGATGAAGTCAGGAGGGAGATTACAGAAATGAAACAATCAATTGACAGGCTTAAGAGTAGACTGGACAAGGTGCAAGAGACTGTTAATGGAATAGAAATCAGAGAACAGGAGTACAGAGAAGCAGAAGCAGAGAGAGATAAAAAAAATCTCTAGGAATGAAAGAATATTAATAGAACTCCAAACGGAACAATATTCGCATTATAGGGGTCCCAGAAGAAGAAGAGAGAGAAAAAGGGATAGAAAGTGTCTTTGAAGAAATAAATGCCGAAAACTTTCCCAAGCTGGGGAAGGAAATAGTCTCTCAGTCCATGGAAGCACACAGATCTCCCAACACAAGGGACCCAAGGAGGACAACACCAAGACACATAATAATTAAAATGGCAAAGATCAAAGACAAGGACAGAGTATTAAAAGCAGCCAGAGAGAGAAAAAAGATCACCTACAAAGGAAAACCCATCAGACTTCTCAACAGAAACCATACAGGCCATAAGAGAACGGCATGATATATTTAACGCAATGAAACAGAAGGGCCTTGAACCAAGAATACTGTATCCAGCACAATTATCATCTAAATTTGAGGGAGGGATTAAACAATTCCCAGACAAGCAAAAGTTGAGGGAATTTCCTCCAACAAACCACCTCTACAGGATATTTTAAAGGGACTGCTCTTGATGGAAGCACTAGTAAGACTAAATAGATGTCACAAGAGAAAATAAAATCACAGCAAAGAAAGCAGACCATCCAAATACCAAATAAAGGCAAAAAATAAAATCAACTATACACAAAAACAGTCAAAGGAAACACAAAAGAGTACAGAATGAAACACCTAACATAAAAAAGGAAGGAGGAAGAATAAGAAGGGAGAGAAATAAAGAATCACCAAACTGTGTTTATAATAGCTTATTTAGAGAGTTAAGTTAGACAGTTAGATAGAAAAGAAGCTATCTTGAACCTTTGGTAACCACAAATCTAAAGCCTGCAATGGCAATAAGAGTATCTATCAATAACCACCCTAAATGTAAATGGACTGAATGCACCAATCAAAAGACACAGAGTTACTGAATGGATGAAAAAGCAAGACCCATCTATATGCCGCTTACAAGAGACTCACCTCAAACCCAAAGATATACACAGACTAAAAGAGAATGGATGGAAAAAAATATTTCATGCAAACAACAGGGAGAAAAAAGCAGGTGTTGCAGTACTTGTATCAGACAAAATAGACTTCAAAATAAAGAAAGCAGAAAAGAATAAAGAAGGGCATTACATAATGATAAAGGGGACAGTCCAACAAGAGGATATAACCATTATAATTATCTATGCACCCAACACAGGAACACTAACATATGCATATACTAACAGAATTAAAGGAGGAAATAGACAGCAATGCATTCATTTTAGGAGACTTCAACACACCACTCACTCCAAAGGACAGATCAACCAGACAGAAAATAAGTAAAGACACAGGGGCACTGAACAACACACTAGAACAGATGGACCTAACAGACATCTACAGAACTCTACACCCAAAAGCAGCAGGATACACATTCTTTTCAAGTGCACATGGAACATTTCTCAGAATAGAGCACATACTAGGCCACAAAACGAACCTAAGTAAATTAAAAAATATTGAAATTCTACCAACTAACTTCTCAGATCACAAAGGTATAAAACTAGAAATAAATTCTACAAAGAAAACAAAAAGGCTCACAAACACATGGAGACTTAACAACATGCTCCTAAATAATCAATGGATCAACAACCAAATTAAAACAGAAATATAGCAATATATGGAGACACAAGACAACAACAACACAAAGTCACAACTTCTGTGGGATGCAGCGAAGGCAGTTCTAAGAGGAAAGTATATTGCAATCCAGGCCTATTTAAAGAAGGAAGAACATTCCCAAATGAAAAGTCTAAAATCACAATTACTGAAATTGGAAAAAGAAGAACAAATGAGCCCCAAAGTCACCAGAAGGAGGGACATAATAAAGATCAGAGAATAAATAAATAAAATTGAGAAGAATAAAACAATAGAAAAAATCAATGAAACCAAGAGATGGTTCTATTAAAAAATAAACAAAATAGATAAACCCCTAGCCAGACTTATTAAGAGAAAAGGAGAATCTACACACATAAACAGAATCAGAAATGAGAAAGGAAAAATCACACAGACCCCACAGAAATAAAGAATTATTAGAGAATACAATGAAAATCTATATGCTAACAAGCTGGAAAACCTAGAAAAAATAGACAACTTACTAGAAAAACACAATCTTCCAAGATGGACCAAGGAAAAACAGAAAATATAAACAGACCAATTACAGGCAACTAAATTGAATTGGTAATCAAAAAACTACCCAAGAACAAAACCCCCGGACAAGATGGATTCACCTCTGAATTTTATCAGACATATAGAGAAGACATAATACCCATTCTCATTAAAGTTTTCCAAAACATAGAAGAGGAGGGAATACTCCCAAACTCATTCTATGAAGCCAGCATGACTCTAATACCAAAACTGGGCAAAGACCGCACCAAAAAACAAAATTACAGACCAATATCCCTGATGAATACAGATGTAAAATACTCAACAAAATATTAGCAAATAGAATTCAAAAATACATCAAGAGGATCATACACCATGATCAAGTGGGATTCATCTCAGGGAGGCAAGGACGTACAACTTTTGAAAATCCATCCACATCAGCCACCACATCAACAAAAAGAAGAACAAAAACCACATGATCATCTCAATATATGCTGAAAAAGCATTTGACAAAATTCAACATCCATTCATGATAAAAACTCTCAACAAAATGGGTATAGGGAGCAAGTACCTTAACATAATAAAGACCACATATGATAAACCCACAGCCAACATCATACTTAACAGCAAGAAGCTAAAATCTTTTCACCTAAGATTGGGAACAAGACAGGGATACCCACTCTCACCACTGTTATTCAACATAGAACTGGAGGTCCTAGCCATGGCAATCAGACAAAGCAAAGACATACAAGGCATCCAGATTGGTAAAGAAGAAGTCAAATTGTCACTATTTGCAGATGACATGATACTGTACATAAAAAACCCTAAAGACTCCACTCCAAAAGTACTGGAACTAATATCTGAATTCAGCAAAGTTGCAAGATACAAAATTAATCCACAGAAATCTGTTGCTTTCCCATACACTAAAGATGAACTAACAGAAAGAGAAA
This sequence comes from Phataginus tricuspis, assembly GCA_029783875.1. NCBI lineage: Eukaryota > Metazoa > Chordata > Mammalia > Pholidota > Manidae > Phataginus > Phataginus tricuspis. The sequence continues at coordinate 21,146,298 of JAQQAC010015468.1, read as the reverse complement.
TCAGGAAAACAATTGCATCAAAAAGAATAAAATACCTAGGAATAAACCTAACCAAGGAAGTGAAAGATCTATACCCTAAAAACTACAAGATATTCCTAAGAGAAATCAAAGACACACTAACAAATGGAAATTCATCCCATGCTCTTGGCTAGGAAGAATAAATATTATCAAAATGGCTATGCTACCTAAAGCAATCAACAGATTCAATGCAATTCCTATCAAAATACCAACAGCATTCTTCAACAAACTGGAACAAATAGTTCTAAAATTCATATGGAACCACAAAAGACCCCGAATAGCCAAAGCAATCCTGAGAAGGAAGAATAAAACAGGGGGAATTATGCTCCCTGACTTCAAGCTCTACTACAAAGCCACAGCAATCAGGAAAAGTTGGTACTGGCACAAGAATAGACCCACAGACAAGTGGAACAGAATAGAGAGTCCAGATATTAACGCAAACATATATGGTCAATTAATATACAATAAAGGAGCCATGGATATACAATGGGGAAATGACCGCCTCTTCAACAGCTGGTGTGGGCAAAACTGGACAGCTACATGTCAGAGAATGAAAGTGGATCATTGTACAAAAATGGAAGATTAACCCCATACACAAAAGTAAATTCAAAATGGATCAAAGACATGAATGTAAGTCATGAAACCATAAAACTCTTAGAAAAAATCATACGCAAAAATCTCTTGGACCTAAACATGAGCAATTTCTTCATGAACATATCTCCCCGGGCAAGGGAAACAAAAGCAAAAATGAAGAAGTGGTACTATATCATGCTGAGAAGCTTCTGTACAGCAAAGGACACCACCAGTAGAACAGAAACACATCTTACAGTATGGGAGAATATATTCATAAATGACATATCCGATAAGGGGTTGACATCCAAAGTATATAAAGAACTCACGCACCTCAAAAAACAAAAAGCAAATAATTCAATTAAAAAATGGGCAGAGGATCTGAACAGATACTTCTTCAAAGAAGAAATTCAGATGGCCAACAGGCACATGAAAAGATGCTCCACATTGCTAATCATCAGAGAAATGCCAATTAAAACCACAATGAGATATCACCTCACACCAGTAAGGATGGCCAACATCCAAAACACAAACAACAACAAATGTTGGCGAGGATGTGGAGAAAAGGGAACCCTCCTACACTGCTGGTGCGAATGCAAATTAGTTCAACCATTGTGGAAAGCAGTATGGAGGTTCCTCAAAACACTCAAAATAGAAATACCATTTGACCCAGGAATCCCACTCCTAGGAATTTACCCTAAGAATGCAGTAGCCTAGTTTGAAAAAGACATATGCACCCCTACGTATATCACAGCACTATCTACAATAGCCAAGAAATGGAAGCAACCTAGTGTCCATCAGTAGATGAATGGATAAAGAAGAGGTGGTACATATACATAATGGAATACTATTCAGCCATAAGAAGAAAACAAATCCTGCCATTTGCAAGAACATGGATGGACCTAGAGGGTATTATGCTCAATGACATCAGCTAGGCAGAAAAAGACAAGTTTCAAATGATTGCACTTATATGTGGAGTATAAGAACAAAGAAAAAACTGAAGGAACAAAACAGCAGCAGACTCACAGAACCCAAGAATGGACTAACAGTTACCGAAGGGAAAAGGAGTGGGGAGGATTCATGGGAAGGGAGGAACAAGGGGGAAAAAGGGCCATTATGATTAGCAGACATAATGTACGGGGGTGCACGGGGAGGGCTGTACAACTCAGAGAAGACAAGTAGTGATTCTATAGCATCTCACTACACTGATGGACAGTGACTATAATGGGGTATCTGGTAGGCACTTGATGATGTGGGGAGTCTAGTAACCATAATGTTGCACATGTAATTGTAGATTAATGATACCAAAAAAAAAATCACACTGGTCAACTGGCACATCATCTAAACAAATTCATCCAAAACCATGTTTCACAAGGACAACACTGGGAAGGAGACATTTTTGTTTGATACGCTCTACACTCATTTATTTTTAAAAATGAGTTATTTGGAAAACAAAAAAAGGAAAGCTAATGTATATTTTCTAGACAGTTGCAAGAAGTGAAAATTTAATCATGTAAACAACTGTTGTTATGTTACTGTAAGGAAAATGGAAATTCCATGACCAGGATCCTCACCTGATCCTAATCTAATCTATCCATTATATTTGTGCAATGATGTAATACTTAGCCTACTGCACAGCACCTACTTGTATACCTGTTGGAGGTAAGCCATTATTGCCTGTGTTGACATAAAAAGAGCTCCCCTGGTGCTAAGAGCCGAGCCTTAGAGAAGAGAGCAAGAGAGCAGGAGAGAGGAGAGGAGAGGCGGGAGGTGAGGGTAGAGCCTGGAGCAAAGACAGAGCCTGGGTCAGAGGCAGAACTGGAGGCAGAGCCCAGCTTGCTACCTGTAGACTGCCAGGTGCAGATGTGACTCTAACACTCAACCTGCCACAGTTGAGAATAAAGCTTGTTATGAGCCCCTTCTTACCCACAACACTCTATTGTCATTATTTGGTCTCACCAAATCCAAAGTTAACTTGTCTGGGGCTGAAACCCTCAGGTGGGATAGTTACCATATTAGCCTGAATTATCATTTTAATTGAAAGTTCAACTGGCAATTAGAGAACTATATTTTGTGAACTTGGTGAGTAATTTTACTTCTCTGGGCCTTGATATTCTGTTTAAACACAAGGGAATAAAACTAGACCTTTAATTTTCATATGTGTTGTAGGGAGACCTCAATAATTATGTTGAAGCCATAATAGGGAAAGAGGAAGGGGACTGAACACAGGAGTTCAAACCTTAACTTAACTCGTTAACAAATAAATCTGAATTTAATGGTTGTCAGTAGCCATTTCCATTTCTACTGTCATTTCAGTTTCTCAAGTTCTATATTCCCTTGATACTATTTTAGTTGTTAGAGATTTTTGATCCAAATGCCATGCAAAGCTAAATTCATAGTTGATATTTAGGATATTTGATGTATTTGATTTCATGTGTTCAAAACCAGAGTGGGTTGTTTCTTCCCAAATTGAAGACAAATAATAGTGTGCTAGATTTATATGCACACTCCAATAAAGATGGTTTTCCATAACACTAGACAGTGGAAATTAGCACAAAATTTTTAATTTTCCCTGAAGAAAGAGGCATTTTAAAAAATCAAGTATTAATCAATGATACGTTATTCCTGTTGAAATGTTTTTAAAAAGTAAAGTGTACCATTAAAATACATACACAAGAATTTTTATGGATTTTTTCTAATATACAAAAAAGTTGAAATAATTTTAGTGAACACATATACACCCGTCAGCCATAGTCTACAATTGCCATTTTAATATGCTTCAACTAACAAATAGCTATTTGTGGATTGTGTTCCTTTTTTAAATTCATTTCAGTGTAAATTGCTACAACAGTACACTTAAATATTTCAGCAATCATATTATTCTGTGGGTGATATTTACTTACAGTATTTTTTTATTGAGGTAAACTTTACAAAACTGAAAATTTACATAAATATTTGCTGACCTTTGGCAAATGCATACACCTCTATCAAATTATAAAACATTACCATCACTCAGGAAAATTTTCTCAATCCCTGCTATAAACTTCCAGTAACAGTCAACATCCTGATTTTTTCTACCAGAGATTATTTCTGCTTGACCAAGAATTTCATATACCTAGAGTCATGCCTTATAAACTCTCTTGTAAGTCAGCTTTCACTCAGCCATGTTCTGAGATTTCATCCATGCGGTTGTGTGTATCAGCAGTATGTTCCTTTTGATTGATGATTGCATTTCATTGTATGAAAGTAACACTTTTTAAAAGTCTGTTATTTTATTGATGGGTACCTTGGCAGTATTTAATTTAGGGCTAATATGAATGAAGTTGTTACATACATTTTTGTATAACTCTTTAAGTAAACCAATGTTTTTATTTATCTTGGGTGAATACCTAAGAATAGAATTCCTTTTACATAATGTGGTATATGCTTAATATTAATTAGAAATTGCCTGTTTTCCAATATGACTACAGCATTATATATTCCTGCCAACAATGTATGGGATTTTTAGTCACATTACATTCCTGTCAATTTGAGGTAATGATTGGTCTTTTTAATTTTGGCCATTTTAGTGGATACATAGTGTCATTTCATTATGACTTTATGAATTTTCCTGAAAATTAATGCTACTACGTCATTTTTAATGTGCTTATTGGCCATTTGTGTATCTTCTATTTTGATGTGTCCATTCAAATCTTTGCTCACTTTTTATTCTATTTCCTTTTATTACTGTCATTCTTTGTACAGTTTGAATATGTCCCTTGTTCCTTTCTAAAAATGTAAATTATTAATATTTCTCTTCTGTGGCATGCCTATTTATTTTCTTAATGCTATATTTTAATGAGAAGACATTTCTTTTATGATGAAACTGGATTCATCTTTTTTTCTTTTATGTTAATGACTTTCTATGTCCTTCCAAAGAAATCTGACCACCAAAATCCTTGAACATATACTCCCATGTTTTCTTCAAAAACTTTAAGGTTTTAGTTTTTATGCTGAAGTCTATTATCCATTTCAAATTGTTTATATATTAATGTGAGGTTGGGGGAAGGGATCAATTCTTTTTACTTATTTATTTACTTATTTGTTTTCCCATATGGACTTCCACTCAAGCCAGCGCCATTTGTTGGCAGAATATATCTTATCTTTATCCATTAGATTGCTTTAGACCCCTTGGTGAAAATTCAAATAATAGATAAGGAAGGAAAAATTTCTGGGATATTGTTTAATTATATTTCAACTATTTATTGATCCTTAGGCTAACATTACAGTTCTGAGATTACATTTGCTTGAGAACAAATCCTAAAGTCATATAATGTAACTTCTCTTTGTTTCTCCTCTTCAAATTTGCTTGCAAATTTCTACAAAAGAAAAAAAAAGAAGTCCTGCTGGTATTATGATGATAATGTCATTGAATCTATAGATTAATTTGGAAGACTTGGCATATTAAGAATATTGTGTTTTCTATGACCATGGTATATTTCTTCATTTACTACTTTGATTTTCTTTTTTTTTCACTCAGCACTTTTTTGGGGGGGCATTTAGTCTAGAGAGCTTCAGATGTTCCTTAAATTTATTCCTATTTTTAATGATACTTTAAGTAGAAATATTTATTTTTAATCTTATTTTCCTATTGTTATTAGAATACAAAAGTATATTAATCACATACATTAAATTGTAACTTAACAATTCACTAAATTTAATTTTGAGTTCTAATATTTTTGTGAATGTTTAACATACTCTATGTAAGAAATCACTTCAAAACCAAATAGAGATAATTTTACTTACTGTTTTCACATCTTTATGTCATTAATTTTTTTTCTTCTGCTTTATTTAAATCACTAAGGCTATCTTATACAATGCTGAATAGAAGTTGTATAGTATGCATCCAATATTTTTCCTTATCTTAATCAGAAAAGCATTTTATATTTCACCATTTAGTATAATGCTCTTCTGGAGTCATTGTGGATGCTGTTTATCAAATTGAGATTGTATATTTCAATTCCGTAATTGCTCAGGGTATTTTTTTTTTATCATGAATGGATGTTATTTTTTTTTCAAATATTTTTTCTGTATATATTGAAATTTAATATGCTTTTCTTCCTTTATTCTATTATTGTAGTAAATTTGATTGAATCTTTTCAATGTTGAATTAACCTTGTGTTTTTCATGTTTTTAATCAAGATATAATGCAGACTATATATTTCACTATTTTAAGTATACACACAATATTTTTAGGGTGTTCACATAGATGTACCTCATCACCACTATCTAATTTCAGAATATTTTCAATAACTTAAAAAGAAGTCCTGTACTCATTTACAGTCCCTCCTCATTTTTCTCTCCCCCAAGCCACTGGTAGCCACTAATTTACTTTCTGGTTCTCTTAATTTCCCTGTTGTGGACATTTCATGAAAGTAATCATAAACTACGGAGCCTTTCGTGCCAAGCTTCTTTTACTTCGCATACTACTTTCAAGGTTTATACATATTGTAGTGTGTATCTGTATTGTATTCCTCTTATAACTGAATGATATTCCATTATTGGATAAACTATATTTTTGTTTACCCACTCATCAATTTGGTTTCTTTCTAATTTTTTGTATATTATGATAGTACTTTGATGATCATCCATGTAAAAGTTTTTGTATGGATCTTTTTTTTTCAATTCTCTTAGAAATATACCAGCAGTGGAAATTCTGGGTCATACAGTAACTATGTTTAATGAAAAATTGAAAACATACTATTTTCTGAAGTTGCTGTATCATTTTACATTCACACCAGAAATTTTTGAGAGTTTTGCATCCTCAGAAAAATTTATCATCGTCCATCTTTTTGATTAAAGCTATCTGAGGATTAGTGAATGTAAAGTGCTATTTCATTGTGATTTTGGTTTTCATTTTCCCATCGTCTAATGATGTCAAATATCTTTTCATGTGCTTATTTGTGTACTTGTATATCTACTTTGGAGAAATGTCCACTCAAATATTTTTCCTGTTTTTAATTGAGTTGTTTGTACTTTTAGTAGGTAAGTGTTTTTTATGAATCCTGGATAAAAATCCCTTATCGTATATATAATTTGAAAACATTTTCTCTCATTTGGTAGGTTATCTTTTATTTATTTTATTTTAATCTTTAGTGTTAGAATGATATATATTTTTGTATTTTTTACTTTAGAAAAATAAGAATTCATTTTTTAGGGCAATTTAAGGTTGACAGAAAAAATAAGCAGAAAGTACAGAGAGTCCCCATATACCTCTTATTCCAGTGAACAGGTTCCTCTATTATTAACATCTTGCATTAGCACAGTAAATTTTACAACTGATGAACCAAATTTTTTTTTACCTACAGAACACAGTTTACATCAGGGTTCACTCTGTATTGTAAAATTCTACGGGTTTTGACAAATGCATGATGCCAAGGTATCCACCACTACAGTAGCAGGTGGAATACTTTCACTGCCCTGAATAACCTCTTTGCTCTACCTATTAATCCCGCTTCCTTCCCTCCAACTCTGAATCACTGGAATCACTATCATTCTACAGTCTATATAGCTTTATTTTTTTCAGAATGTCATATAGTTGGAATCATGTAGGTAGCATGAAGCCTTTTTAGGCTGGATTCTTTCATTGAACAATATGTGTTAAGGTTTTTCCATGTCTTTTCAAGGCTTGAAAACCCATTTTTTCTTAGTTATGAGCAGTATTCTATTATACAAATGTATCAGTTCTTTTCTTTACCCATTCACCTATTGAAGAATTTTGGTTCTTCAAATTTTGACCGGGATTAATAAAGCTGCTATAAATATCCATAAGCAGGGTTTAATATGTACATAAATTTTCAACTCATTAGGGTAAATACCCAGCAGTGGGAATGTTGGATCATATGCTTAGACTATAGTTAACTTTGTAAATGTAGGTTGTTCTTCTCCCATTTTTAATAGCATTCTATGAAGTACAAAAGTTTTTAATTTTGATGAAGTTCAAGTTATCTATTTTTTGTTGTTGCTTGTGCTTTTGATGTCATATCTAAGAAATCATTATGTATTCCTAAGTCACAAAGATTTATGCCTATGTTTTCTTATGAGACTTAAAGTGTTAGCTCTTAAATTTTGGTCTTTAATGAATTGTGAGGTAATTTTTCTATCAAAAATAACTTGGCCAAATTTTGTCAGTGCAGGGTTTGTACTTCAGGTGAAATCTCATTTGAAAACAGAAACTCCCTTCCAATTGCTTCCAGTTCTAAGCGTTGAATGCCTTAAAAAAACGTGTCTATATTGTTTTTGCTCTCAGGTCCCTTCGGTTTTGGTATCTGTATTCAGCTTATAGCTGTACACTGTTAAGTGTACTGTTTGGTTTGGTGGGAGCTTTCAGGGCCATAGCAAAAGGAATTTTCACATAAAATTAAAGTTAAGTGAGTCCATTCTTAAATTCTTTAAACTAGTTCTGCCTTTTTTATTTGGGTTTTATGGGTCACAAATCTTTCTAATCCTCACCCTTGAATTCAGTCTGTGTGTATGCTTATTTAAACTTCCCTAAAACATGGTCTTACATAAATTTTCCTCCAAAGGATCTATTCACTGACACATTCATTCATTCAAGGAGTGGATACTGAAGACAGTATCTTTTTTTTTAGAGCAGATCTTTGGAGTTCTTATTTAATTCTGTTCAAAAGTATAGTTGTGGCTTCCCTCCTGACTTCAAACTTCTGAGAATCAAATTCTCTCTTCAATAAGAGTAAAAGGTAGTGATGATACTTTCCATAATTAGATATTTTATGATTTGAGAAAGAGAGAGAGAGGTAGTTTCTTTGGATTTCAGATATATGATTTATCTTTGCTGTCTTAATTATTATGACTTTTTAAATTTGCATCACATTTATGTTTTGTTTTAAGCACCTAAAAGATCTGTTTTTCATTTTATGTAGTCTCTGCAACCACAACCCTGCCTCTCTGCCCGCCACCAATTTAGAAACCATTTAAATATGGAGTCTCTAAATTTGATAATTGTCTGACTTAATTGCAGATATTTACTTTAATGAGTCAACACATAGCTGTGTGTTCTTTAAGAAATGCTTGAATTAGCTGGAAGGAAACACTGCACAAAGATATGCAGTCCATAATTGTGCAAGGAAGGAATTTCTATCACATTTCACTCTTGCTAGGGAACTGATATATTCTCTTGACAAAATCCAGATGGGGATTCCATTCTTTCAAATAGCTAGACTTAGAGCAAAGCCGTTTCCTACAGCACTGAGATGAAAGCAGTTGCCTATATTTTACACAACAGGGAAAGGGGATATGTTCCTACATGAAAAAAGTAGAAGAAAAGCTTCAGTTTCTACTGGATGTGACACCATTGCAAAGATCTTTGTAAGTCCAGACAAAAAAAAAAAAAAAACAAAGCTAATGAAATAAAAGATAAAAACTTTGCTTTTAAAGTCTGAAATTAAGAAATGAGGGGAAAGATTCACAGTCTTTGATACTTGGAAACAACAGAAAGATTCAGGTGAAAAAAGGACAACATGCATGTAAAGTTCATTACTCTAGAGATTGGCTTTGGAACACAAAAGGGAATCTGTGCAAACTGTTGACTTCTTTAGTCACTGAAGTAATCCAGACCATGAGAAAACTATGTCAGTTAGCCACACTTACTAAGAATTTCACAAAATTCTTTAGCCAGCTGTTGAAAGCTGATACCAGAACTGTATGGGACATCACTTGCAGTTGTTCTCTTGCACGTGTGTATTTACATGCACTCACATAGGTGATTTCCAAGCTTACTGTTTAGTTTACCAAATATAGTTTTACTGTTTGTATCTGAGGTGTGAATTCAGTATTCCTCAAAAAAAAAAAAAAAACCAACAAAACCAAAAAAAAACAAAGAAAGCAACAACAAAGAAAAAACAGAGGGCTTGATGATTTAGTATATCCTGAGTTAATCATTAGTAAAGCTCCATTTTCCAAATATGTCTCACGTAATGCTAGTGCCACTTCACACACACACACCTACACAGAGTGCTGTGATACTTGATAATTATCTTTGAGAAATGATGCATATTTTATTTTCCTCTTAGAAATATACAATGTTGATGAACATAGAAAAAGTTCTGAGAACTCTTGCATCAAGGAATGTTCTTGAAGGTTTTCTTCCTTCCTTTCTTATACTGCCCCCTTTATGCTCAAATAAAACTTATTAACCTAGAGACAATATCTGGACACTTTTTAGGAGAATAGGTACAAAGATACTGAAATAGATATAAATCCAGATGTAATGTACTTCAGCTGACTACTGCATCCGTGACGCTAGCACTCAAAGGTGATAAGCCAGGTAAACATTTCATAATGATTGACTTGTTGCTCCACAGACTCAAAGTGATACATCCAAATAAACATACTTCTTGGCAATTCTGGAGGAGCTAAAAAATAATCTGAAGAGTCAATGCGATTTCTCAGAAAATGCAAATAGGGAATTCCTGTATGAAGCAAAATTAATGTTTTCAAAACTCTTCACTATTCATCAATCTCTGCAAGTCTGATTCAGGGACCAAGACAGTTGCCCTTAACCCCTTTACCACCAACCAGTCATACCCCCATCTCTTCCTGCTTTTGCAAAATGACATCTGCCTAAAAACCTAGTGTCTTCTGTGTGTGTGCTCACCCCATCACTCTTTCTTACCTTTCTTAGATACACTGCTTTCTATTCTCTCCCTGTAAATACGTATCAACTTGCTATGGAAGTGTTGGTAACTGGTTGTTTTATCCAATTCCACAGATATAAAAATGTAAGAGGTCTAGAACCATTTGGCGGTGAAAGGACAGAAAATGAAGTGATGTGAGGGTAGGGAGAGGCCACAGTGATTCAGGTATTTTCCCCCAATCCTAGAAAGCTTCAACATTTTTGAATACTTTCTGAATTATGACTTAGGACGTTGTTTTAATTAGTGCTAGTATTGGCAAAACACACTGATTCTTTTTTAAAAATAGTTTTAAAAGAGAAATAAAAAGAATCCAAATAACTAGTAGTATATATCTAACTATGAAGGTCAATGCTTCTCTGACGTAAGAAAACATGAATTTTTTAGCCACGTGAACATTAGCTCAGCACCAAATATAGAGAGAACATATTGTAGTGGATAATTTAGGTCCAATAAACCCTAATGGACTGGGAACTAAGTACACATTTCTTCAACAAGTGACCTCACGCTGGTGGTCATGAGTTCTAAATCATAGGCTACTCTGATCTCTGATCAATCTGATTCTCAGACAATGGTTGGAAGTCAAAACCTAATGAGGCACAGGTGGCCTTTACTGGACTTCGTGAATTTCCTCAGTATTCTTTTATAATAAATCCATGTTTTCCCAGGGTAATAATATCTTATGATTTTGTCTGTGATTTTATTTTAGCTTTTATAAGTGAAACAAGGTAGGGGTGGGGCAAAAAAAAAAGTGAAACTAATACTGTTCCCAGCGTTGTTGAAATCATATAGACCCTTTCTATCTGATCATGGATTCATGTCAAGGTAGCTTTTGCTATTTTATTAAAAAACACATTGGGGTTATGTGAGTGAGAGTGTGTGTCAGTGTGTACACATGTGCTTGTTCATCCATTTATTTAAAAATATGACTGGTGGAGTGAGAAGTGAGGCAGAAACCCACATACAACATGAAAATACAACAAATACAACTAATTAGGAAAGAGCAACCTGAAAGAAGACTGTAAAAACGGCCTACATCTGGGGAAAAGAGAAGACCTCACAGAAAAGGGTAAAGTGGTAAAGCCCTAATATGGCAGGACCCAAGCCCTCCCCCACCACAGCTCATAGGCTGGAGAAAGAGAAATGGAGCAGGGAGGAAGGAGAAGCCCAGGATTGCTAAACACCCAGCCCTGGATACCTGCTCCCAGAGCACGAACCCACATTCCATGATGCTCTGGAGATTAGTGGGGTTGGAAAGCAAAGCCAGTCAGAATCAGAGAGACTGAGATTCCAGCTGCTTGTGGAGAACAGGTACCCTCAAATGGCCGCTCCAGGACAAAAGAAAGGCAGGCACTTTGAAAGACTTCCCAACAGTGAGAGGGCTGCTAAAGGGGAAAGGATACACAGAGCTTGCTCTTCAGGAGAAAGGCAGGTGAACATCATCCCAGTGCACTCAGCCCAGCAGCTTGGGAAATTTAAGGAGCTTAAGGCGCTCCATGCCCCTGGCTGGCAAGGCAGTGCCGTGGCCCTCCCACTGTGATATGCAGCCTGCTACTCCTTCCTCCCAACCAGCACCAGTTCTCAGACGTGATGTCCCCACTATCATGCCGGGCCAGCCAGAGGGTAGCCCCGCCTAAAGCAGCTCAGGGGCATAACACAGGGGCTGCTTCCTGCTTGTTCAGCCCACTGGCCCTGGCAGTGGAGGCAGGCACTGCAGCCAGGAAGCATGAAAGAGTTCTTTCCCCCTGGCAGGTGCTGGTGGAGTGCGCCTGTGATTGACTAGAAAAAGAAGAACTAATAAGCCCACAGTCAGTAGGAGTGACATAATAAAGATCACAGCAGAAATAAATCAAATGGAGAAGAGTAAAGCAATAGAAAGAATCAATGAAACCAGGATCTGGTTATTCATAAAATAAACAAAAAAGATAAATCCCCACCCAGAATAATAAAAAAAAAAAAAGTGCACATACATAGACAGGATCAGAAATGAGAAGGGAAAAATCACTATGGACACCATGGAAATACAAAGAATTATTAGAAAATACTATTAAAAATTATATGGTAACAAATTGGATAAACTAGAAGAAATGGACAACTTTATAGAAAAATACAACCTTCCAAGGCTGACCCAGGAAGAAACAGAAAATCTGAAGAGACCAATGACAAGTAATGAAATTGAATTGGTAATCAAAAAACTACCTAAGAACAAAATTCCTGGACCAAATGGCTTCACTGCTGAGTTTTATCAAATATTTAGTGAAGACTTAATATCCATCCTCCTTAAAGTTTTCCAAAAAGTAGGAGAGGAGTGAATACTTCCAAATTCATTCTATGAGGCCAGCATCACTCTAATACAAAGACCAGAAAAAAACACCACAGAAAAAGAAAATTACAGAGTAATATCACTGATGAATACAGATGCAAAAATCCACAAAATATTAGCAAACCAAATTAAAAAATATATCAAAAAGAGCATCCATCATGGTCTAGTAGGATTTATTCCAGGGATGCAAGGATGGTACAATATTCGAAAATCCATCAACATCATCCACCACATCAACAAAAAGAAAGACAAAAATAACATGATAATCTCAATAGATGCTGAAAAGCATTCAACAGAATTCAACATCCATTCATGATAAAAACTCTCAACAGAATTGGTATAGAGGGCAAATACCTCAATATAATAAAGGCCATAGATGCCAAACCCACAGCCAACATCATACTTAACAGCAAAAAGCTGAAAGCGTTTCTTCTAAGATCAGGAACAAGACAAGGATGCCCACTTGTCCCACTTTTATTCAACATAGTACTGGATATCCTAGCCATGGCAATAAGACAACACAAAGAAATAAAAGGCATCCGGATTGGTAAGGAAGAAGTTAATGTGTCACTGTTTGCAGATGACATGATATTGTACATAAAAACCCTAAAGAATCCACCCAAAAACTACTAGAACTAATATCTGAAATTAGCAGAGTTGCAGGACACAAAATGAATACACAGAAATCTGTGTCATTCCTATATAATAGTGATGAACTAGCAGAAAAAGAACATAGGAAAACAATTCTATTTACAGTTGGATCAAAAAGAATAAAATACCTAGGAATAAACTTAACCAAGGAAGTGAAAGACCTATACCATGAAAACCACAAAATACTCTTGAGAGAATTTAAAGAAGACACCAATAAATGAAAATACATCCCATGCTCATAAATATGAACAATTAATATTGTCAAAATGGCCATCCTGCTTAAAGCAATGTACAGATTCAATGCAATCCCTATCAAAATACCAACAGCATTCTTCAGTGAACTGGAACAAATAGTTCTAAAATACATATGGAACCACAAAAGACCCCAAACAACCACAGCAATCCTGAGAAGGAAGAACAAAGCTGGGGGGATTATGCTCCCCAACTTCAAGCCCACTACAAAGGCACAGTAATCAAGATAATTTGGTACTCTCACAAGAGCAGACCCATTGAACAATGGAAAAGACTAGAGAACCCAGATATAAACCCACACTTATATGGTCAATTAATATACAATAAAGGAGCCATGGATATACAATGGGGAAATGACAGCCTTTTCAACAACTGGTGTTCACAAAACTTGACAGCTACATGTAAGAGATTGAAACTGGATTATTATCTAACTCCATACACAAAAGTAAACTCAAAATAGATCAAAGACCTGACTGTAAGTCATGAAACCATAAAACTCTTAGAAGAAAACATAGGCAAAAATCTCTTGAATATAAACATGAGCAATTTTTTCCTGAACACATCTCCTTGTGCAAGGGAAACAAAAGCAGAAATGAACAAATGGGACTACATCAAACTAAAAAACTTTTGTACAACAAAGGACACCATCAGCAGAAAAAGGCATCCTACACTATGGGAGAATATATCTGTGAAAGATACATTCAGTCAGGGTTAACATCCAAAATATATAAAGAACTCTTACACTTCAATACCTAAAAAGCAAATAACATGATTAAAAATAGGTGGAGGATCTGAACAGACACTTCTCCAAAGAAGAAATTCAGGTGGCCAACAGGCAAATGAAAAAATGCGCCACATCACTAATTATCAGGGAAATGCAAATTAAAACCACAATGAGATATCACCTCACACCAGTTAGGATGGCTTATATCTAAAAGATAAGGAACAACAAATGCTGGTGAGGATGTGGAGAAAGAGGAACCCTCCTATACTGTTGGTAGGATGTAAATTAGTTCAACCATGTGGAAAGCAATATGGAGGTTCCTCAGAAAACTAAAAGTAGAAATATCATTTGACCTGGGAATTCCACTTCTAGGAATTTAACCAAAGAAAACAAGATCCCTGACTCAAAAAGACATATGCACCCCTATGTTTATTGCAGCAGTATTTATAATAGCCAAGATATGGAAGTAACCCAAGTGTCCATCAGTAGATGAATGGATAAAGAAGATGTAGTACATATACACAATGTTATATTATTCAGCCATAAGAAGAAAACAAATCCTACCTTTTGCAACAACATGGATGGAGCTAAGAGGGTATAATGCTCAGTGAAATAAGCCAGGTGGAGAAAGACAAGTACCAAATGATTTCACACATTTGTGGAGTGTAACAACAAAGCAAAACTGAAGGAACCAAACAGCAGCAGACTTACAGACTCCAAGAAGGGACTGGCGGTTACCAAAGGGAAGGAGTTTGGGAGGGTGTGTGAGAAGGGAGGGAGAGGGGATTAAGGGGCATATAATTAGTATACATAATGTAGGGGGGGTCACAGGGAAGGTTGTATAGCACAGAGAAGACAAGTAGTGACTCTATAGCATCTTAGTACGCTGATAGACAGTGACTGCAACGGGGCGGGGGTGAGGAACTGATAATATGGGTGAGTGCTGAAACCACTATGCTGCTCATGTGAAACCTTCAGAAGAATGTATATCAATGACACCTTAATTTAAAAAGAATTTGATTGGTGGTATTGCTTTGTGTCACCTGATTTCACAGGACCTTCCATTTGCGACAGTGTTTTTTATTAGGCAGTCACAAAGTGTTAAATATAATCCATGTATTAGAACTTAGCCCATCTTTACATTATATTCTTGATGTATACACCAAAAATGGCTGATGAAACAATAGAGTAACCTTTGTGTGGATGTGAAAAAATCTACTGTTCATGGATACTGACTGACCCCCAGGCTATGCTCCTTCTTCTTACTTATAACAGAGATAAAATAAATAATTCAGAATCATCAATAAAATGCATTAAATTTCGTATGTTAAAATAGCCCTTAATCCTTCTTAATCTTGAGCCATCCTCTGAATACATTTTAGCCAAAATTGTTCACAATCATATGTGTTGAAACACGTACATTTTTATCATTTAAAATTCCACTAAATCTTGACCTTCAATATTTGCATAACATTAACCTTTGAACAGCAAATTACAGAGACATGTGGAAGCTTGAAACAGTAATATTCACTCAAAATTACGAATTATGTAGTATATAACATATCTTGGAAGATATAAAATTACTAAAATCTACATATTTAATTTTGCATGACCTGAATACTTGTGTAACTAATTTAATGTGTTCAAATAAGCACTGTTTTAAAGAGTACTTTGGAACAGAAATGTAAACTGACATCCCCTTTTGTGACTTCTTTTATTACTCAATAGAACTTTACTTCTAAAAAGGAACATGAAAAAGAACCATTTAGTAGGTCACTGTTATTAGGAAAAAATGCAAATGAACAACTAAACTCCATTGCACAAATCAAGCTGCCTATTCTCCTGGGCATTATTCAGTGCTTGGTTTAATATTTTCCTAACATTTTAAGAGTTTTTCCAATTAAATATTAATACTTTTCTCAAAGAGAAAGAGAGATTTATTATCATAAAGAGACGTTAGAAAGGAGGGATAGCGAACTGTGTCAGCAGTTAGAATGAGGAACTGTAAAGAAAGGTTCATTAAGGAAAACATGCTGAGCTTACTTTCTCTAATCCACAAAAAAATCACATGTAGAAACTCGTGTTTAACTGTATGTTAGAACTAAGTAAAAAGTCAGTAATCACATGTAGAAGCTCGTGTTTAACTGTATGTTAGAACTAAGTAAAAAGTCAGTATGATTTCCAAATAATGACTATACTGGGCAAGAAATTCCTCAACCGTATCTAGCCTCTAGAAACTGATACAGGCATTACAGTATTCAAATGTTCAGTCTATATTTTTTAAAATGCACACACAAACAATAAACTATAGACTTATTAGTCATCTTTGCATTTCAACTTGTTGGACTACATAGTGTCCACATGAAGAAGCCAATTGACTTCACACTAATGCCTAAAGTGTTGAATTCCATGGTCCAACTCCCAGTGGAAAGATTCCTGAAGCTACTGAGAGTGTGATGGGCTGACAAATCTCATATAATTCTATTTTGGGAATATGACATCAGTTGAGGCGCCTTGACCAAGGTCATGCCCCTCTGGAGGGCCCCCTCCAGCAACCATGTGAGGTATAAAGACCTGGTCCCTTGCCTTGATTCAAGACATTTCTGAAAATAAATTCCAGCTCCAGAATACCCTATTAAGAATGGCAGAAAAATGCTGTGACTGCAGTATCTCCCTTTGTTCTATCCTGCTTTAATTAACTTCTTCATCAGTATCAGTCCTGAGAGCACCCCTCAATAAACTTACTGTATTAAAATACCCAGTTAAGAGTTAGCTTCTTAGAGAACCCAGTGTGTGATGTCCACCATTCCTATTGGCTAACTCTGGGACTTTGAATATGAAGTTCTTGTTTAAAACACCCCTAACTCGTCCCTGTCCATCCTGCCTGAATGCACAGTGTGCCTTTCTGCACTGTCACTCACCACGGCTGCCTAAAGTATCTTAGCTGGGCTGCTTTGCAGCTGCAGTTTATGTCAGGATAGGATAGCTTGCCCTATGTAACAGTCCCTAAATCTCTGCCTTAAGAATGTACAATTTAATTGCTTAATTATTTGTTTTCCTTTTTTTTTTCTTTTCCAAAAATGGGGATATCCTTGCCTGTCATTCTCCTGAAACTGTATTTCAGGTATCAGCTAGCCTACCTCCGACTCGTTGTCAGGTACCCTGTGGCACAGAGCTTCAAAAGTTGCTGACACGGAAGAAGAAAGGAGATGCAAGCTTCCTCCAATCCATCTTTTTCCAAAATTGTACTATTTCTGCTTACATTGCTTAAGTATGGCCCAACCCCACTGCATGGGAAGTTAGAAAATGTACATGGATAACTGGTGAGCAATAAACAATTATAAAATCCCTATCCAGCAGCTACACAATTCCCTCTAGCCATACTTGCTCAAGTAAAGTTAGTATCTCTCAGTCACATATTGGATGAAACACCCCAAATATACCCTCTAAATGGGTAAAATTTTATTAATTTTGTACCTTTATCATTACTATGTACAAATAAAAAAATATTTTATAAAAATAAGACATTTCATAATATGCACATTTATAAATTAACATTGTTATAAAATAAACATAAATTTGTAACACTTAAAATTTTTGTAATTTACAAAATCATAAAAACACTTTATTTTAATAATGAATTTATAAAATTTATAAAAAGAAATATAATGTCTCAAACTTCAGAATCTTCATCTTTCAGATAGCAAAATATAAGACCTTTAATCAGCTAGCACTTTGCTTTACAGATAAAAAACTCTCCATAAAAACTCATCTTGATTATTTTAGTTTCCTAAAACAAAAAGAATTTCTACTTTTTGTTTTTTGGCTTTTTTTTAAGTCTAGGGATGTGTTTTTTCTCTTGTCTATTATGTTAATATCCTAACTTGGATAAATATGTCAGAGAACAATCATTGACAAAATAACCATAGAATGAGACTTGAAACATGATTTGGAAAGAAATAACAAATATTTATAGCAGGCTTTTTGTCATTTCTTTATTATGGAAGGATATTTCACTATAAAAAAGTTGGAGTTTTCAAAGAAGCCTATCTAGTCAGTGGGGGATGAACTTTCTAAGCAAATCTGTTTCCTGATCTGCCCTGGAAACCAGGCTTTAGTTATTACCAGTTTGGGTTCCATTTTCCACCTAAGTCCACATACTGGTTCGTTCGCTCATGAGCAATATAATTTAAGCCAAGTTACTGAACCTCTTAGGACATCAGTTTTCTCATTTGTAAATATTAACAGGAAAACCAAAATGACCAGCACACAATAATCACAAAAAGGCAAGTTCCTTGATAAAGACTTTCCCTTGGCCGTATCTAGCCTTCTCCATTCCAAATTCATTGAGTTTTCAATCTGAAAGCTTAGCTCCACACTAATTTCTACAATGTCAAATCATACTGATAGGATCAGTATGTCTACAAAATATTCATTATCTAAGGAATAGTATGCTCTATACACAAGGATCAATACGTTTTTGCTACAAGTTTGAAATGTAGTGATCAGGTACACATTGTCCAGACTCCTACCAAATTTCTTGCCAAGCATGCGCTAGAGTCAATCCATCGTGGATTCCCCCAAATTGATTTTTTAATACTACATCTTTCCACATGGTGTAACGACCTATAAATTAGATTTCTGCCAGATTTAGTATTATTCATCTTATTTAGTAACACTCTTTGTAACTAAAGCCTGCCCATCCTTGTCATCTGTTTTATTTATGAGAAAACAGAACCATAATCTTGCTAGTTCTAACATATCTAGTTAAGTCCCACAGTCCTGGTTCCAGTCCTGATTTGTGACCTGTGTCATCAGTGTCTCCCATTCTTGGCAGGAAAGAGGAACATTTTTTTCACCTCCAGATTTAATTGCCCAATGTCCATCAGAGATACATGTTGCTGGGCATACTGCTATTACTTTAAATTTAACTCATCCAAAAATAAATCAGTGATCATTCCTCCATACTTATCATTTTTTGTCCCAGGCCATAGTCCCATCATTCAGTGATTTACCCAGTACAAAGATCTGGGGGTCTTCTTCTCAGTGCACACCTACTCCACCATAAAACTATTATTATCTCCTGCTAATTATCTTTCAAATCTTTTGATCTCCAGACTAATTATCAGTCTCTTGGCTCAGATCACTATTCTCTGTCAACTACATCCTTTAACAAACATTCATCTGATTAACTTGCTCCAGTATCTGTGCTCCCCGACTCCAACGATTAGACATACTACACATAGTCTGAGCTTTAAATTTCTTACATTATTCCCTCTTCAATGGTTTCCCCACTATCCTGAGGATAAAGTCTAATCTTCTTACTATGACTCACATTGTCTTTTACAGTCTTGAACTAGTTTACTGATCAAGTCACTTTATATTTTCTTTTCTACTGAGTCCCCAGCCACAATGCATCCGTTTCCTAGAGCATGACCCGTTCTCTCATTTGAAAACATTTGCATGTCTCTCCCACTTGCCTCCCTCATCTTTGCTTGACTTTTAGTTTTCTGCCTAGTATCTGTATAGATTTTCCTTGTTTATTTATCCTGAAATGACAGGCTATTTGGTCCTGCTATGAATTTGTAGGTTACACTGTCCTTTCATTTTGATGACCTCTATCATATTTTGTTATTAATCCTTCTTCAGTTTTCTGTCTTTCCTACTTGTCTGCCAGTTGTAGGATGGCAGACTTTATGCTTGTCACACTTACTAAATTCCCAGAAAATAACATGGTAACCACAGTTCCTGTTGGATGAATGGGTGCCACAAATACATAGTTCACATGCCCTCATGGAAACTGCTCACTTCCATGGGTGCAGTTGTTAAGACTCCTCAGCCACTTAATAGAAAACGGTATTGTATAAGTGTGAAAACACGGGCTTTAGAATCAGCCTTCATTTAAATACTGGCTTTATGACATACAAACTTTTTGATTATAGCCAAGTCATTTAACTTCTTTCCTCTTCGTCTAAAAAAAGAGATTTGAAAAATAACCTCAATGGATTGTTGTAAACATTAAATTAAGATAATGTACATAAAGACATTACTCCAGTGCCTGGCTAAGAGCAAACAATCATTACATTTAGCAATTACGATTATTTTGGGAAGAGACTATAATATGTTATCAACTGGGGGATATAAAAAAAATAAAAATAAACTTCCTCTATTTCATCAAAAAATGCTTATAAAATTCTACAGTGATTTCCTTTTTGTTTCCTGTTGCCTTCATCATTTATAGGAACAATTCAGTTATAGCATCTAGTCAAGATAACTTATCTGAGTACTTTTAAATTCCATTTAAGCTTGTTTAAGCAATGAGGGAGGAAGTGATAGTCTTTTCTGCTATTGACAAAACGTGACATGTGGCATGCCTGATTCATCAACTACAGATAGCATTAACTTATTATTTATGTTGGGCACACTACAAAATTTTCATGTTTAAGGTATTGCAGATTCTGAGATGGTCTTCAAATTTTCAGGGAGTTTTCAAGGTATAGGGCCTATTCAGAAAAAAAAATTGTGGTAAGCACTAGGCTGGTAAATCTGTGCACTACATCAGCTGTTTTGTGTTTATGAATATAATCATTCTCCTAAAGAAGATCCCAGTTCTTTCAAATGCACATAATGATCTAAAATTTGTATTTAATTTTGCCATTTCTCTTGTCACCATGTTGGTCCAATATAAGATCAATTATTTCCTGGATATCTGCATTATCTGTCTAACTCACGTCCCTGCATTTCTACTACCGCACCACATTCCACTTTTCCCTATTATCTATTAAAAATGTAAATTCCAGTATTCCACTTACATGCACACAACAATTCAATGTCTTTCCATTGCTTTTCAGGTAAAGGGTCAACTTCTTAACATGATCAGTTCTACCAACCCACTCACTCATCCATGTCTTTTAGTTCTGATAAAACACATAGGATCTCTCACCTGCCTCAGAAGCTTTATGCAACATCTTTTCTCTGATACACTTTTTTGTAGAGCACAACCCAACTTTGCCTAGTTAACTGCTCCTAATCCTTCAGAAACCAAACAAAATATTGCTCTCTCAAGGGATCATTCCCTACACCTCACTGTATGTTCATTTCTTTCATATATTCTCATAGAACATTACACTTTTGCCTCACCAGACTTATATTAGTGATTATGCACTGACTTGTATACTTATTACTTAGAATGTTAACTGCCAATAATGCAGGGACTGGCTTTTTCATTATATTCCCACCTTTTACTCAGGAACTGGGATATGGACTAAAATAATTTTGGAAAGGGGTGAATGTAAGTATCATGAAATCTAACTTGAGATATAATTAGTAACCAATACTATTGGTAATAGTTGCATTTATTGAAAGCCTTCTACATCACCTTACATTGCTAATCGAATCCAGAGGTTGAGACCAGACAGTTGGCTCAAGTTCAGTAAAACAAGAAGTCTCACGATCAGTCTCACAATCTGAAATAAGATGGACGATATAATCTTAGTGGATATTTTAAGACACAACAGGGGCAATGACTCCAAATGGTGATGTGGGAGTGTGCTCATGGTAGGCAGGATCTGTAGAGTTAGAGCGGGGATGCATTTGTGGCTCCGATTTTTATACCAATCAGACTTCAGAAGCACTGATTAAGGTAAAAGACACATTCAGTGCATCAATGCTACTTGACGTTGAAGAAAGGGATAGGACAGCTGTAATTTCCAAGAGATTGCCAAGGAAAGTTTGAGCTCCTGGCTGTAACTGTCTCCAGTGATTCACAGTGGGAAAACCACTTCTTGGACTAAAAAGTGAACTTATATTAAGACTAAATGTATTAGATGATTTGATTATTACCTATATCATAGCCAATTTGAGTTAGGAAATGACATAGGAGATGAGTCCTCAGAAAAGACCATCACTGTCTGATGTGGAAAAGACAGAGTAGCATTTGATGAAGTTTCAGATACTGAATTGAGGGTACTTTATAAAATACATGTGCACATAAATACATATAGACATGTGTATGATAGTGTTAGTCTCCAATGTTCCCTTTTTCAATTTAATTACAAACAAAAAGGATCTCAGAGAAATTAGTTAATAAAGGTTACACTACCTGTGCAGTTGGAATGGAGGTATGCCACATGTATTTTCACACTTAATTGTGAAATTAATAAAATGAGGTATTATGCCTATGATGCTCAAAGTAAGGTGTTTGAAACATACTTAGTGTTCTGTAAATTTTATTTTTATAGGAATAAGTGTCTATTTATTCTTTATTCATTTATTCACTTATTTAAGTCACTCATCAAAGTTTCATTTCTCTTTTTTTAAGATCTTTTGATTGATAATTTAGTCTGAGCTGAGATATTTCATTTTGAAATGCTACAAAGAAGTTTCTTCTATATTTGGGTAACTCTGGCAGTAAGTCTTGGTTTTTTTTCCCCCTTAGCCCAAACTTGGCATGTAGCTTCTACTGATTAATAGTATTTCCTAACATCAAGATGAGATTAACACTAAGGTTTCTCTGATTCAACACTATAAGGTTTCTACTCTACATGAAGCTAAACTGTAAGAAAAAACTTAAATGAGACAAAATCTTAATCTCTTTCTCTCTATTTCTGTCTCTCTTGATCTCTGTAGCCCATACATTCTTTCTGAATATAATTGATAAAAATAAATATAAATAACAGTATACAGATAAACATGTCAGTATAATATTGGCTTATCATTATTTTTTTCTATTCAGTTTTCTTATTTATAAATCAGTGAATTCTAGAGGACTTTAAATCCCTTCCCATTATATTCCAGGCTATGGTTGAACATTTATACGAAGTTTATCCATTTGGGGTTCAATGTGATCTTGATGCTCTATAATGGTATAGTATTTCCTAATATCGTGTTTATAGTCTGAGACTCTAAAGTATCAGACATCCATGTATAAATTGAAAGTACTAAACCTGCTATTTGAGTAAAATCAAAAGATGATACTATAATTTTGATTTCTGAGAAATAATTTTCATGTTTTATGCATAGCCAGGTTCAACTAGGATACAAAATTGAACTAATGAAAACAAACATCAGAATAAATAACTCAATGCGAAGAGGGATGATACACCAAGAAATAAAGAAATAAATACATAGGTATTTTCTGTTAAATTTATGTGAATGTCTTTGATGTTATCTGTCAAAATCTGATTAAATCATTTTTAACAAATTTGTTCAAAAATCTTTTACACTTACACTAAGAAGAAATTTCTTTTACACTTATAAATACCTAAGAAGATGAATTTCTGAATCCACCCATTTGCTGTATGACCAAGGTAAGATATTATGAAGAGGTTAATAAGATAAAAGACACTATGGGATTCCTGCATTATATATTTAAATTCTGTATAAAGAATTATGAAAATACAGGTTTGTGCATCTAGTTGAGAGAGCTGGTTAGGGGCACTCCTGGGGAGAAAGAACTTGCTATTAAAATGAATAAGGGGTAGAGAATTAAGGAATGCATGAAAATAATACAATTCCTAGAATACTAGAGGAGGAATCCTTTTCTTCTTTGTGACAACCAAAGAGATTCTGGTTGGTAAGAAGAGGCTATTTCTATAATTCACTCTTTAAGGAAAATACAACTAAGTTAAAGCATAGTCAGATTAAAATATTAGCAATTATAAATAAAGTAGAAATAAAAATCCAAGAATCTTCATCCTGGAAATAAGATGGCAAGTAATAAAATACCTTAGGTATTTTTAAGGTCATTATACAGAATAAAGCTACAACTAGACATGATGTCAGGAATATGATTTGATGTTAGAAATACTATTAATCAGCAGAAGCTACATACCAAGTTTGGGCTAAGCGAAAAAAACAAGACTTACTGCCAGAGTTACCCAAAAATAGAAGAAACCTTTCTGTAGTATTTCTGAAGTATCTCAGCTCAGACTAAATTATCAATTGAAAGATCTTAAGAAAAGAGAAATGAAACTTTGATGAGTAACTTAACCAAATGAATAAATGAATCAAGAATAAACAGCCACTTATTTCTATCAAAGTAAAATTTACAGAACACAAGTATGTTTCAAACACCTTGCTTCGAGCACCCTAGGCATAGTACCTGATTTTATTAACTTTACAAGCAAGTGTGAAAATATATACATTAACATATTACTACTAGTAGGACTTCAAATGTGTGGACTAACAAGTGAATGTCCCTCTATCTTTAAATCATCATTTCCCAACACTTGGTTACATCTAACCCAAATTGCCATTTATGTGAAATATCTTTGACGTCATTAAGAGAAAATTACATAATAATTAGTAAAGAAGAAGTTGAAGATAGGAACTAGAAAATTAAGCAAACGGGAAAACAGATTTAGAGTAAATATATTTGCAACACAGTTTGATGGGAAAAAAATTAAATGAATCTTTAAATCACCCTCCTGTGCCAGTCTGGAGGGAGGAAGAGGAAATGTGTGTGACCATTGTTTACAGCATGGGCTTATGACAAGTTACCCCAGGATAAGATAAACCAGGTTAGGATTTTTGATTACTGGAGAAAGTATAAATTTTTCTTCATCTACGCAAAGTAAGTTAACAGAGGGCACCGAATTTTACTGTGTCTTTGGGTCTATGTTGATACTTGGTCTATAAGAGCCAGCACTGTGTGTCCTAAAATCAGGAAGAAATTTGCCATGTAGGCATCAGATTATACTGGAAAAAACAAGCCAAAAAAAAAAAGCCTTGTAATATGTATATTATGTGAAATAAGAAAAACAAATATATATATATATATATATATATATATATATATATATATCCACTTTATTGAATCAAAACAAGGACCAGAAATGTTTACAGTAATCAAGGAACTTTAAGAGGAAATTGATTATCCAGAAAATTAGTTCATTTAGTATGTAAAAAGACGCTCTATCCTACTTCAGTGACCCAAAATCCTAATTTTTATTTTAACATAAAATAAACTTAAGTGTAAGAATTTTCATAGTCTTTTATCTTTATAAATATATGATTATCATGTTGTTTTAAAGCTTTTGACAAAATATTATCAGTCCTTGATGGGAGTATTGTCCTTCTGTATGCTCTTCTATTCAACCCTCAATCTATCCATGTATGTAAATGTACTGGCATATTTATTACATTGAATTTATATATTTTATGTTGTTAACACCTATATATTTCTAAGCATACAAGGCACAGTTTCTCAACATTTTCAAGACATCACTTTCTCCTGCAATATAGAAACAAACATTTCAATGAGGAAAACCAAAGCATATTATTTGTTTCAAAGAAGCAGAGTCCCCAAACATTAGTAAATACGGAATTTGAGTTTTCTTGAAACCTGTGTCTCACACTCTACTTGCCTTGAGGTCTACATAAATTCTACAATTTACCCAGGTATTGCTACACTAGCGAGGACTCAATATTTGATTTTTTGCAATTGTTTTGTTTTGTTTTCCCTCTGTATTATAGGATGTTGGTTGAAATCAGGATTGTTCTTGGTCAGTGAAATGGATTATTCCAGACTAGAAGCAGCATGCGTGAAAGAAACTAGTAACTGTAAGAGTAGATCTGGTTTAACAACTTGGTTCCAGACTTTGTTTCTAACAGTGTTGAGCATGTCATCGTCTCCCAACGTCATTTACATATACTAATAAAGCTCATTTAGTACCTACTCCACTGAGGTGTTCTGAGAACTTAGGCACAAATTATGATGCCTGATAGGAAAAAATATTTAGTGAATATTTGTTCTACACGAAGGAAGTGCTGTGTACAGAGTAAAACATTCCTAAACATATCCATTAATTTCTAAAGTTTTTGCAGTGTTCTTCGGGGTGCACCAGGTTTGCAGCCAAGTTTTTTTTATTTGTTTTATTCACTTAGATTGTATCAGAGAAACATATTAACATACTTGAGTCCTGTGAATGACCTTCATGGAACTGTGTGCTATCTCCAGAATTTAGTAACTATATTTGCATCTGGATTTACAGTCACTTTCATATTAATAGCACTATTTTTTCATCACATAAAGAGCAGAAGGTTTATTGCACCTAGTGCATAGGTCATGCAGTCAAACCAAGTAAAGCCAGAACCAGAGCATACTGAGCTGAACCAAAGGTGTTTCTTCAGCATTTCAAAAGAGAAAATTTCAACAAGTTCTAAGTCTTGAATTAGCACACAGAGTACACATGTTTTGCAAATTCAAAAGAACCTTATCCTTGGCAGTTGGTACTCGTTTCACATCCTGATCAGTAATTTTATACCAACTAATTACAATTCTTTTTTTTAACCTTGAATTGCATGGAACACATGGGAACTTTTTATTGTTTTAGTTTTTTATGCTTGAGTTTTGTTTTTGTAATTTTATGTAAGCTAAAAGTATAAGGACTTTATACCTAGTTTATTTGAGTATCTTAACGAAATGGAAATAACGAGAGACCATGATTTTTTTTTCTGTCTTTGATAATGGTTCATAGTTTGTGAAATTATATTTTTGTAGGGAAATAAAAAAAGAGTTAATGTTCTGAAATTCAGAATCCAGTGTCAACCCTTCAGTTTCTGTGAAATTTTGGCATTAGCTTAACCTCACTGCACTTTAATTTGCTTCCAGATAAAATGAGGATAATTAAATTCAACCTGCCTCCTTTACAAGGTGAGAGAATTAAATGAAATCAAAGATATTACAGCACCTTGTAATCTTTAAAGCACTGTATTAATGTAAGGGATTATTCATTTCATCATTATTAATAAACACTTGAACTCCTTGTATTACTACACTGTGTAAGGCATCTTCAGAGGAAAATATCCAATGCTTTAGAATGCAAATCAATTAATTAATTCATTATTCCCTTCCATGATTTGAAAAGTTTAGCTTGCACAGAACCCACATTATCTGGCACAACAAAATTCTGCATTTTTGGTCTTTGCACAAACCTGCATTTTGAGGAGAAAATAGAGGTTGGAGAGTCTGCATTAACAGTGTTTAGTTATAGACAAAAACTGGGTTCTGCTTGGGACCTTGGGAGAGTTATTTAATTTTTCTCTGATTTTTAGTTATTATCACTGTAGGATATAGTCTGACCCTTTAGCATTTTGTACAGAGCTGATGAGAAATGTTATCTGCATAATCATTAATATAAAATATCTATAATTTACATGCTTTAAGAGAAAATAGAGAACAAATACTTATAGTAATAAACGAAAAGCTAGATATATAAACAGCTTCTATAGAGTGATGCCAAATATTTAAATTTTTAATCATTATGTCTATGAATTTTCTAAAGAATTCATGGCTGTTACATATAAAAACACAATAGGATAAAATCAAATAGAAGAAATAGAATATCAGGCTCAAGAAAACCTAAGAGATGCAAATTTTATCATATAGTATTCCCCAATTACTTCAAACATATAATTACCATGTTGACATCTGAATGATGATCTGCCCAGTAAATATAATGATGAAACCACTGATGGGCATTTAGCTTAAAAATTTTATATGATAAATAGTAATATGTTACATGTGTATGTGTAGTTCTTTTTTTTTGTTTCTATCACTGGCCATAATATAAATTATGTTTGAACCTTTCCTAATATTAACTTCCACAATGCTTTCTAAAAGGGTTTATGTACATATTATTCAAATAACTGTTATTGAATATTTTTTATCTTCAGTCACTATTTCAACCTATCTATGTATCATCTAAGCATACATATATGCTTATTTTGATACTACCTAGCTCGTATCAGAAATTCATTAAATTTATTAAAATTTCATTAACTCTCAAGGAAAAATTTTTCTCATTTTTTTTACTATTTGTACTGTAAGTTGATGTCCATTGTTCTTTACAGTGAGAGTACAAGTTGCATGAGAGCTGATTTTTAGTTTTGAGTTTTCAATAACATTTAGCAAAATATTTGACAATTTGTACGTATGTCTCAAATAAACATTTGCTATATAAGCAACAACTCACTAATTAAAAAAAAAGTTGGGAATGAGGAAGGATGGTTTAGAAAGAGTGTCTTAGTTTCCAATCATAAGCAGACAAGACCTAAATATTTACAAAGTAGAACAAGAATTTAATAGCATCCCTAGTAACAAGACACTTAGTCTAGAGTTCTGGTTCTTCATTTGTTCCTTCCATGCCTGAAGTTATGCTCTTAGATGCCAGCCAGAACTCTATGACTCTGTAGTACAAGACAAAAGATAATATCACTCTAACCATTTGTATGTGTATTTGTTTGTGTGTGTGTTATCTACTCATGCATTATTCCATTTAATTATGTCATATTAAGTAGACATTATCCCCATTTTTAAAATAAAATTAATAATGGTAAGAGAGGTTAAACCATCCACAATTTCACAAGAAGAATAAATAGATTTGAACATGGTGGTGTCTTAATTTAGTGTCCATGCTTCTGTTAATCTATCCACTTGCCTTCCATAAGGACATGTCTTCTGGAACTACGAATACTGTTCTAGCTAATCCTAATGATCTGCCAATTGATAGGAATTTCTATATGAGTTTTTTTGGCACCATAACTTCTCTGAACAATACCCCACTTGGGTTTAAATTTGGGGCACTCCCTCCATGATTGGTCCAGTCTCTAAAACAAGGCCATTTTTCCAGATTCCCATTGTTTCTGGTCTTGAATTTCCCCATGTTTTTCTCTCCACACTCAAAATTTTTGAAACCACAGATTTAACTGCACAATCATAAAACTGTCATCAGTTTAAGATAAAGGAATTAGAGATTTCATACAATAAGTTCGTTTTAGCCAAACTTTGAGGATTGAGTAAGAGCTTTATTGGAGGAAGAAACAGTAAGGTGCACTCATGAAAATATCATTTCCAGATGAAACATTTGCATTTGAAGTATGAACAATGTATTCAAGTAAAATTCTATTTCCATTGGCTAGAGAAGTTCATTTACAGAACACCAAAAGCCCATTAGTGTTAAAACTAATAACATATGTCTAGAACTTTATTCTGTATGTGTCTTTTTTTATAAGTGAAATCACTGAATCAACAGCTAATTAAAGTTGTTAGAAAGTTTTAATTAAGCCAACTTAAATAGAGGAAAAATAACATTTCAGTCATAAAGTTTAAATTTGCATAGAATATAAGAACTAGTTTGAGTGTCTAAAAATAGAAATGTAGAGTTCTATCTGCCCCAATTTCATAGACTGTGTGTGTGTGTTTGTAACAAGAAAAGTTATTATTCTATCTCACAGCCTGACTGTGTGTTCCTACTTTATTACTTGTGTGTTCCTACTAGTCTACCCAGTAGTTACAGAATTATGATAAAAAATGTTAAATATAATAATTTTGCCCCTGATTTTATGCACATCGTGGAATCCAGTAACTATTCTGGAGAAGAAAAGGAGAAACAAATACCATATAAACAAAATGCCATAAGGTAGATGACATGAAATTCACTTCCATACACCTTAATAAAACATATAAAAATGAAATGAGGGGTGGTTTTATGACTCATGATTAAACATGTAAAATTGAAATTAATGTTGTGATTTTAGTCCCACCCTTATAAGTGTCTCAGTAGAAGTCAGTGCAAAGATTGAATCATTTTGTGGAAATTGCTTAAATCATGAAAGAAAGAAAATGTTAAATCTGAAATAAAGAGGGTGTGTGTGTGTGTGTCTGTAATTGTGTATGCTGTTGGGGTAGGGAAGTTTAGGTCAGCTGGTGCAGGCTGCTGAGTAATTGTTGAGATATGCCAGTGGTGAATTTTCTCGCAGCTCATAAGCATAAATATTCACGAGACTTTGGATGTATTTTTTGTTCATTGGATGTCAATACTACAGCCCAAATTAGCATATAAATTCTGAAGATAATGTGATGATGTGAATAGATTTGCTACAGTGACATTTTGTGATTTGACTTAATTCTGTCTCCACCCTCAAACAATAATTTTGTAGATTTGTCAGTGAAATATTTCACTGGTTACTTCAGTAAAACTATTGAAGGTGATGTGATGTCCTAGAATGTGTAGACCCCCATGTGAAAACCATTTTGCAAATTTGCTGATTTGGCTGACCTAAGATATATTTATCTTCCAGTGTCTTATCTCTGTTCTTCATTGGAGAATTGCCTCTCCTCAATCAACCTTCCACCTTAAGGTCTTTGGGGGAAAGGTGATAAGAATACCTAGTTCCTCCTTGCTAAACTTGAGAATATGACCCATGACTGGAAAATCTTCTTTTCAGAAATATGAACCTTGAGCACAGAAAGTAAGGGCCACATGTGTTAGAGCTACTTCATTCCAGGTGACCCATAATAAAACTGCCCCTGGTGCATAAACTCCCAAGCTGTCCTGACTTCCAATTACCGTCTTCTCCCAGATCCCATTCTTCAGCTTTGCTTTGACTTTTTTAATTTTCCCATAAACTTACATTAAATTTGTTTTATTTTCCTTTATATGTGTCTATTCTTTCCCTTCCTTTCCTTTCTCTTTTTTCTTGCATCAGCCACAATCAGTTTCTATTGTAGCAAACAAAAATTCATGTATATAGCCGATTTGATTAAGAAGCCCTGTAACTGGACTTTATATTTTACCCCCTACCTTGCAGCTCTATATTCAGAGGATATTCTCCAACTGTTGATCCAATGTGTAAATTGTAGAGAGGAGTGGCTTTGTAAAACAAGGAAAACAAAACTTTCTTATATGGAATAGCGTATACCTCTCTTTATATATGAAGTAATCTCAGATGACCACTTTGTCATAGGATGGTGTCCAATGAGCATCCCCTTTAATGACACTAATTTAATCAAACAACCACAACCCGAGAAAGTCTGTATTACATTCTCCCCTGCCCACCCTAGCCACCGGCAATGTTACTTAAATCTTTGTACACCTATGTATGATAAAGATTATGGTTCATTTTCAGGTCTCAGCTGAGGGCCATGAAATATGTACTCAAGAAAGGAATTTTACCAAAGCCCAGGATAAAAATTCAAACTCGTGTGAAGAGGACTGGCCATATGTGAGTTCCATAATAGACAGTGCACAAACAGAGACAAACTGGGTAAATGGAATTACACTGAGATTCCAAAAAGTAAAAAAAAATAAAAGAAACTATATTTATTGACATTTTAGTATGCTGGTATAACCCCATTCAATTAGTGGTTATCATGTCATTGATGCCTATAAGTTTAAAATGTGTATTTCACCGGTCAGTAAAGGTAGATGTTTTAAAGACTTAAACCATTTGCTCAGCAATACACCCTTGTAGGTACAGTTGGAACTCAGAAGCAGGTAGCCTAACTCTTGGGCCAACAATCTTCATCACTGGTTTAGGCTGCTTTCTAGCTGAGTTGTGACAGTGAGAACTGGAAGAAAAGAAATGTGCTGCCTTCTGGAGTAGTTGTAGATGCAGGGAGAGGCAGAGGCTGCATAGAAAAGATAGAGTTGCGAACTTACATATGTTCATAGAGCTATATATTATGCGTATGTGTTAAGGTGGAGGGGTAAGGTTGATGTCAGTGAGAAGATTTCATACTATGAAAGTGAAAACTGTAAAAATAAGTAACATCTGAGTCAGGGAGAGAGAGGACAAAGGACAGGGAGGGAGAGACAGAGAGAGAAAGCACTATGGTCAGTAAAGCAAATCCCTATTTCCCAGAGTCATACAAGATTTGGGCAAATGAGGGAGGTTTTGTTTAAATCTACCTTTTACCTGATCTGTCTTGGCATAGCTCCTGTACCCTTCTTTCTTCTTTGATAAGGAAAACAGGACTGCCTTTGACAGTTTAAACATATTCATCCAATTGCATGTTAAATTCTGAGCAAAGCTGAGCCTCCTGTTGTGAAAATGCCCTGCAATACAGATTTGCAGTCTTATAGAACCATGATGTTTATCTAAATTGTCTGGGTTTCCTGTCAAGTTTGACAGACTAAAGAGGAGAGAATACTGTCAATCTTTTTGAGTATTTTAGCAGATTCTTAAAGAAGTCACCAAATCTGTATTTTTTTTCCCTATAATGTGAATGTTTAGTCTGTGTTCCATTGAGTTCGAAGTGTTGAAAACAGCTCAGTTCACTCAACAATTCACTCTTTCTCCTTACCAATTGTTAGTCCCATGGAAATATGGACCAAGTAATAAAGAGAAGGAACCAGGGCTGAAAGTTGGGAATTGGGAATTGCATCAGACTGACAGTCAGGAAACCAGAATTATCTTCCTGATTCTGCTACTAACTAATGGAATGACGTGGGCATGCTCATAAATCTATCTGAGTCAAGTGCTTGTATGTAAAATGAGAGGTCTAGACTTTATAACAGATGATCTTGGAAGGGAGCAGAATATGCAACCCCAAAATGTGCCACTTTGGCATGTGGATTATTTTGAGCTGAAGGCAACCGACACCCAGCAGATTCAGGAAAAACGTTCACCTCTCCCTTAACTGGCTAAGAGAATTTAAAGAGGGAGCCTCACCCAGAAAGGGAGCAGTAACTGCAGATAAAATTTTTATCTGAAAGACATACCTGCATGGCTAGGCAAACATCTGATTAACCACCATCCGCTCTTACCTTCCTGTGAATTGCCCTCCTCCCCTTTGAAGTCTCAAGCCCCTGCCCCACTCCCTAGCTTAGGATGGCAATATAAGCCTCAACTGCCTGACTGCCTTTGGGTCTCATATTTTTATGGGGTTCCCATATGTACTAAATTAAATATGTTTTTATCCTGTCAATCTGTCTTGTTTCAATATGATTACTGGATTAGCCAAAGAACCAAGAGGCAAGAAGGGAAAACTCTTCCACCCCTACAATCTATAAAATATAGTCCATTCTAAATTAAAAACTGTATTTTTAAAAACTAATTCTATTTTACTTGAATTTTCATATATGTATATATATATATATACACACACACACACACACACACACACACAGTTCCCTGTACCCATGTATATTTCATGACCCACCAATGGAAAACAAGATTACTTTTATAAACATTTAAAATGTCAATGTTTTTCAACCTGTAATAGACAACATGTTCACTTTTCACAGAACTCTAGGCTTTCCTCTTCAATTGCAGTGACATACCTCATGGACACTATTATTATAACTACACATTTAGGCTGAAGAATGAGTCCCTTGGTTCCATCTTTTACACATGGATTTTATTACCTAACATTTAGCAGACTAGACTCAGGGATATCATGCTCAGTATGTCAGTTTGTTTAATATTTTCAACTGTTTCTTTGGAAAAATCCCTGATAGGCAGTAGCATTTTACTAAAAGTATTTTTCAATGTAATCTATATGTATGTTAGTAAAAAATACTCATGTCTCTATGCACCATTTAATTTCCTTCACAAGCTCTCAGATGTTGTCCAAGTCAGTGAAGTTATCAATGACCTTGAAAAAAAAGGAAGACATCTATGTGAATGTGGATAGAAAGTGGAACCTCGGAAGGGACACAATGTCAATCAGATGGCTTAAAATGGACACAGATATGACAGAATAGTTTAAGGGAGGATTTTCAACTTTATGCATTTGAAGCAATGTTAGTTTTTTTCAGGGGGGTGGGTAATAAAATAAAAATTCATATCCATTTCATATTGTTTCATGACTTTAGTATCTTTTATTGCAGCAGAATCCTTTGTGCAAATGTCTGTTCCTCCAGTAGATTATCAGGTCTTAGCTTTGAATTCTGGGTCTTGAAAATATGCCTCTTAAAAAATAGGTATTTGAAAACTCCTACTCAGCCTGCACTGCTCATCTTAAAAGTCACTGTCTCAAAGAAGACTCCTGATCTCTGCAGGATAAGTCAGGCCCTTTTATCATAAATAGTTATAGCCCCAGATGCTTTCCTTTTATCTAGTACTTTAAAATTATGTATTTATTTGTGCTTTTTCCTCCTCTAGGCTTGTAAACTCTTGAGAGACAGGAAACTTATCTGGTGAGCTTTTAGTTCAATATCCCAAACTCAGCCCTGACATTAATTCACAGAAGTTAGACGTGTAATATTTTTTAAAAGAATGAAAGAACAAATATATCAATAGCACTGGAATCAGGTTAGCATCTCCCCTGTATTTGATGTGGGTTAAAAATCACAGCATTGAATTCAGCCAGATGTGCTTATAAAATTTCTACAGTTTCCCAAACACAACCCAGAAGATTCTATTCTCCATCTTCCCCTCTTACTTCACAGAAATGTTTGTATTTATTTGCCATACATTTAAAAAAATTATATAAGCTTCAGGTATACAACATTATGATTTCTAGGTACTACAAAGTGACACATCCAAAAGTCTGGTTTCCATCTATTGCCCTACAATTTGCCCCCTTCATAGCTTTCATCCACCCCAACCCCTTTCTCCTCTGGTAACCACCAAACTGTTCTCTGTATCTATGAGTGTTTCTTTTGTTTTGTTTGTTAAATAAATATTCAGTTTTAGATTTCACATATAATTAAATCATACGGTATTTGTCTTCCTTCTTCTGATTGATTTCATCCATTTAGTATAATACCTTCAGGCCTATCCATGTTGTTGCAAATGGCAAGATTTCATTATTTTTTATGGCTAAGTAGTATTTCACTATACATACATCACTTCTTTATCCATTCATCCACTGATGGAAATTTAGATTGTTTCAATACGTTGGCTATTGTAAATAATGCTGCAATGAACATAGGGGTGTTTTATCTTTTTTTGAAATAGTGATTTTGTATTCTTCAGATAAATACCCAGAAGTAGAATAACTGAGTCATATGGTAATTCTAGTCTTAATTTTTTAAAGACTTTTCACACTATTTTGCAGTAGCTGAACAAGTTTATAATCTCAACAGTGTACAAGAGTTCCCTTTTCTCCACATCCTTTCCAACACTTACTGTTTCTTGTCTTTTTGATATTAGCCATTCTAACAAGTGTGAGGTGGTATCTCATTGTGTTTTTGACTTGCATTTTGCTATTAATAAATGATGTTGATAATCTTTTCATGTGCCTATTAGCCCTCTGTATGTCTTCTTTGGAAAAATATCCATTCAGATTATCCACCCATTTTTCAATTGTACTGATTTTTTTTTTGAATACACTTGATTAGGAGGACAAGTCTACACCAGCAGATCTTCTCTTTCTTTTTACTTTATTTTTTTGTTTCCTTTGTTTCCTTCCACAGGAAATATGTCAGTTTGTTTAATATATTCAACTGCTTCTTTGGAAAACTCCCTGATAGTATTTTACTAAAAGTATTTTTCAAGGAAATCTAATGTGTGTGTTAGTAAAATAATAATACTCATGCCTGTAAGCACCATTTAATTTCCTCCACAAGCTCTCAGATATTGTCCAATTCAGTGAAGTTATCAATGACCAGCAGTTAAATACAGATGAAATATCAACATTCATTAAACCTAAAGAAAACCTATTTTTAACCTATCCATTTTCTCACTGAATGAACAGTGCCATGATTTCTTCAAATGAGTGGAATTCACAGCAGGGACCTACCTATCCATCTATCTATCTATCTATCTATCTATCTATCTATCTATCTATCTATCTATCTATCTTTCTTTCTTTCTTTCTTTCTATCTATCCATCCATTCTGTAGCTTAAATCTTTATCAGGAAAAGTGATTCTTCTCATTGTAGGAAATTTAAAATAATAAAATGGGAATACTATTATAAATGACTGCATCATGTGAAATGACAATGTAAAGCTTTGGTCAAGGTGGACATGTTGGGTAGAATTTATTTTATGTGCTCTTTTAAAATATGCTCCCATCTAAGTCTGATTAACCTATTTTTTAAAAGGACCCCAAGGCCAATCACTAATAATTCTTTATCCAATAGATCTTGTTTGAGAATTCCCTTGAAAGGAATGAAGCATGTCAGATAAATTAAATGAAAGGAACAGATGTAGATTAAGAGTGATGGACATTCTGAGCCTGAACTTTTAATTTCACTAAATATTATTTTCCATCTTCATGATCACATTATATTGAAATGTTGGAACTTCAATTTCCTCTACTATTTCATTTAAAAAAGCCTTTGTCTCCTCTGAGCTCTTAAGATGTTCGTTTTAAATCACATTGACTTCACTCTTTGCAATTTACATATGTTGAAGAAATAAAAGCCTTTTCAAGAGTCACCATGGGGGCCTGAGAGGCCTCAAAGGAGTGTTAAGACCTTGAATTTAATGTGAGCTGCCTCAAACACAAAACACAAATCCTCCCTGTGGAATACTAATGGCTTTTGTGTATAGTTACATTTTCTTGTGATTTTTGTAAAGTCCAGGAGCAGCCCATGTATAAAAGAGCCTTTGTGCTGGTGACTGGGAAACTGAGCTCCAGCTCAGAGGCGAAAAGGACAGTTTTCCATAAGTCATGTTACATAGTCAAACTAACACTTGAATCACTAGAGGAGCTTTGAAAGTCTAAAAAGCAATAATATTGAAACTGCAATTCATGGATTGTGCATCACATGCCTTGAGTTGAGAATCAGATTTCTATGAAGATTTATCCAAAAGGATGTTTTAAATAACAAAAACATAAGTTTGTTCTTTAATATCAATAGGGGGACTTATTATATTTAAATTTAATTTATTCCTTTTTCTCAAAGCCACAATTTTACTTTATTGTTCTGGAAACATATGCCTAGTTTTAAATATCAACAAGATTCATGGAAGAGCTCAAAAAGTCCAGGAGATGCTGATTTCCTAAAATGACCTCTGTCCTGACCTCATGATAGATCTTTCTTATATAATTCACATGCCATTAAATGGTCCAAGAAGGTTTAAAACATGACAGAAAGCCAATGATGTGCTAAGGAATTCTTAATGATGTAGTATTTGGATTCACTTGGGGGCTTAGCAAAACCCAGAAGTTCAATAGAAGTAATAATGAAGAATTCATTATGGAGCAAGCAGCATTTAAATACTTGTTCTCAAAACTTGTTGCACAATTGTATCATTTCGGGAGCAAGCAGCATTTAAATACTTGTTCTCAAAACTTGTTGCACAATTGTATCATTTCGGGTGTTAAAAAAAAAAATAGAGATATGACCTGACCTAGATAAATTACATTGAAGTTATTTGGGCTATACTGTCCAATACAGTAGACAATAGTTACATGACACTTCTGAGCCCTTGAAATGTGGTTAGTCTGAATTGAAATGTGCTTTGAGTATAAAATACACAATGAATTTAAAATACTTACTATGAAATCAACTAACATATTACAATGATTTTTTTCTTTGACCAAAAACTTCAGACAGCCTCTTCTGAGCCCTTTTTCCAAATAGATCTTGTCCCTAAGCCTGGTCCTGTGCCTGCCAACCCATTTTAATAAAAATCCTGGTGATGAAGTAGAGCAGGAACATAGGACAAGCATCACGCTTAATTTTTCCTGACTATGATGAAATATGCTGAGATAGTATAGTAAGAACAGAAGGGACTCCATCTTAAGGCTCAGATTCCACTTTAAAAACCAGGGAGTTAGGAGGTAAGATTCCTAACATATTTTATGTTAGTCAATAACCTACCCTATCTTAAGGCAGGACAAGTTGTACTAAATGGAATATTCCCACTGCATGAAGGTAGCCACTATCTTGGAGAAGAACAGGATCAAGAAATTCCTTGTGTTAAGTTTATCTGACAATACGTAGACAACTGACTATGGATAATGACGTAATGTCTGTCACTGGACATTGACATCATGAGACTACCTGTGAAGCCTACACCCCCTAGCCCTTTGCCCTATTCTTGAAAGCCTTAAAAGACAGAATCCTAAACCTTTAAGCCTACCTCCTCTCTGAGGTTGCCTGCACTCCCCTTTCTTCGAGTGTGTATTTTGCCTAAATAAAGCCTTAATGCTGCTCAACTTACTGCATTTTGACTCTACTCTCTTCCAAGGGTGATTCTTTGCTATTTCATTAAATTTTCTAGACTTTAGTATTACTCTTCTCTCTCTCTCTCTCTGTTGTACTTCAGACAAGTAGGGAAGGACTACTGAGAGCTCTGATTTGGGCTTGTAAGTTCCTGTCACCTGACCCAGACAGAACTGCAGCTATATGACTGTGCTCTTTAGTAGCCTGCCCGAAATCTCATCTCTTTGCTTTGTGAAGTTCTCAGAACATAATCTCACTCCATCCACTGCTCTGTGGCTCCCCCAAATCCTGGGGTGGTGTGGACTTAGTTCCCACACCGTGCAGATTCAAGAGGACACTGAATGCCAGGGGACTCTAGCTTTAAGAGTTGGCAAGGGATCTGCCCTATGCCTAGGAGGGTTCAACGAACTTGCCTTTCTCCTTCTGTTCTTTCTTGCTCTCTACTTGCCTACAGAGCTGCTGCCATTCACCGCTACCCTCACTTTGAATTCCTTCCTTACCCACACTCCTCAGACCTGTTAGAGAATTCTCTCTCCTTTAGAGTCAAGAACTCTTCCCTGTCCCAGGTTAATGTTTCACATAGTGTACAGGGAGAGACCTCCCCCAGAAGCAGCTGACAGACAATAGTGAGATAGATTTGCTGGGATCCATTCTTGATATTTGATAAATTCTTCATTCTCTACCACTGACAAGAATCTTGTTAGACCCGTTTAGTAAAACACCCTACCTTTGATGTCACCTCTTAGCAATTTTCCATCCACTGATCTCCTCATTCTTCTCCTTGGCTATAAATTCCCAGTTGTCTTTCTTGTATTTGCTGTTGAACTCGGTCTCTCCCTGCTTTTGCAATAATCTTGAATAATATCTGTATTGCTATATTTAATAACTGTCCAGTGAATCATTTATCTCAGCAATACAAAAATATATAAAACATTTCAATAATGTTATATAGAGGGCATGTTGAATTGTTATTTGGGATACATTGAGTTAAATAAAATATATTAATGAAATTAATTTGAGCTGTTTCTTTTTTTTTTTCCTAAGGTGGCTAAGAGGAAATTTAAAATTACATATTTTATTTATAATATTTTTTCTTAGATAATAGTGCTCTAGGAGTTAAACCAGGGCATCCGTCATTTAGGAAACATTCCAGGTGATTAAATGTACAGGGAGGATTGTGACCTTAACCTTTAATCAAACCAACACAGGAATAAAACCTTAACATACATATTACACAAACATGTTACAGATTTTACTATGCAACATGGACAATTTTATGAGTTTTACATTTACTAACTTGTCATAGTATCACTATATGTTAAGAGCGATTATTATCCCCATTTTATGCATGTTAAAATGAGGTACAGAGAGACAAACTGCCTTGCTCAATGTCCCAGAGCCAGTGAAAAGAAGGGTCAGAATTTGAAGTTAGGAAATTCAAAACATGACTTAAGAATTCATATTTTCCATTATTATTCCCTACTGTTGGTAATATTTAGAAAAAGGTTATGTTCATTTAATTTATCCTTGGACAATATATATATATATATATATGTGTGTGTGTGTGTGCGTGTGTGTGTGTGTGTGTATATATGGGTTAAATAGAGACACAACACCATATATATGTGTGTGTGTGTATGTGTGTGTGTGTGTGTGTGTATATATATATATATATATATACACATGGCGTTGTAGCTCTATTTAAGCAATTAGGAGACAGATTCTCAGATATATCAAACTTCCCCAGGGTCACATCAGATTTCACCCCATGTGTCTCCTTTAAGGGCTGACTTGGTAATCCTATTTCCCAGTTTTCTGGTCTCCTTAGCATTATAACAAATGAGCTATTGCAATAGACTACTGTTTTATTTGTACTTGAAATAAAATGAGTATTTTCATCTGATTTAGAGCCTATGTATGACTCACTGAGAGGGAGTTAAAGAGTTGGTTAGTTCAGGAATCTTTGCTCTGGTGCTGAGTCAAGTATGGCCCTGTGCTAGCAACATGGGAAAAGGTGGAACAGCTAAATACAGATATCTGTATTTGATCTGTAAGAGATTGGTTACCAAGACATCATGGACAATATCAAAATACCATCCTCAGATAGTTAGGACAGTATTTTAATTCTATAGAAAAACTACATATATAGTATCATATCCCTGAAATTTGAACTCAGTAATAGTCCATATACCAGGATTTCTCACTCCTCCTTCACCACATACTTCATGTTATTATTATTCCAAATGTTGCACAAGTATTGAAGACAGAAATAAGATTATACACAAAGAGATGATAATCCTCTGCAAATGAGTATCACTTTAGAATACCTTGAAATGCTGACTGTTTTTAAAATACATTTTAGGCTGCAGTATATTCATCTAGAACCAAGATTCATAGCTTTAATGAGATTGAGGTTTGTTTCTGATTTTAAGTGTAATTCCTCTCTGCTTTTGTTCCTTGTGCTCTGTTTTGTTTCCCTTATAGATAAGATGAGGTCACAGCATTCTCTTTTGATTTTCTCTAGATGTCCCTGCTTGCATGTTCAGTTACTGGACTGAGCAGTACGAGCATGAGACTATGTGCTGGAATTGAGGAACCATCAGATTTGGCACCGGAGGGCCATAATTATTGACTCCTAAGTGACCTGAGTGCATAACTCAACTTCCGTGTACTTTATTTAGTTTTATTCTGAAAAATAAATATAAATTACTTTTCACTTTGTAGGGGTCAAGTGGGATTTGTATAAAAATAAGTGATCATGGCGCCAAGATCAGGATGGATACTTAATAAAATTGGAAGTTCTACACACCTTTCCTTTCCTTTCCTTTTTTCTCTATAAAAAATGATACAGTTGAACAGATCCACAAGGAACTCACACAAACGTATATATGTACACACATACTCATATACATAGATACAGATAAATCAGATGAAGTTACCCTGATGCTGTGCCTTACTAAAATGGACCAATAATACCCTACAATATTATCATAGGGATAATTCCAACACCCAAAATATGATCTAAGTCCCTCCTCACTTTCCATATGACATCTACACACTGCCTGCAAGCGATCCATATTCTGAATTCCTGAAGGAAGACCAAATCATTTCCACTCTGGCCAGTCCATCTTGCCTAGCTCTATCAGTTCTTCCCAAGACCTATGGTTCCTATCCCTGAAAAATAGTCCTGTGGCAAAAATTGTGTACCCATGATCATTCAGAATATAGACTGAAGCCCACATTTTTCTGTGCATCTCTTTTCTCTTTTGTATCTAAATTCTCTGTTATTATGTTAATATCAGTGAATTTATGTCAGATCTTTCCCTAAAGTTTTTTGCTCATGGATTCCATGACAAAACCTGACCAGCAGATCAAATGAAGTAGAACATACCTTGGACACTATGTCTTAGAACAGGGAGCTTATCAGCCTGGTAAATCAGAAAATACTCCCCCATCTCTACCCTTTCATACCAATGCCAGAACTATCCTTA
The DNA here is from genome assembly GCA_029783875.1 of Phataginus tricuspis. Taxonomy (NCBI): domain Eukaryota; kingdom Metazoa; phylum Chordata; class Mammalia; order Pholidota; family Manidae; genus Phataginus; species Phataginus tricuspis. The sequence goes on along the minus strand of JAQQAC010015468.1, from coordinate 21,104,727 downwards.
CTGCCAACTTAACTCTGCTGTGAAAGATGTGGTAGAGATGATTAACTGCCTAAAAAAATGCGTATCTTTCAAAGATAAAAAACTTAATTAGGCATATAGACATTATTTGTCAGGCTCCTGTCTGAAATTTAGGGTGACCTTGACTGGCTGGTTGGTGGTTCTGGTATCACTGGAAGTCAGTAATGTGGCTGCAGTTATCTGGAGATTCTACTGGGGATGAGTGATTCAAGTTGACTTTCCTCATATGTCTGGCTGTTGGCATTTGCTGTTGCCAGAGTCACATTCTTTGTGATATCCCTGCCAATGTGTTCTCTCATCGTCCAATAATCTTACCCCAGGTTGCCTTGATCATGGGGAGTCCCATGGACCTCTCCAGAAGCATCTGGTTGGAAGCAGTGTGTACCTGTTCCAGGCTAGTACATCATGGGCATACTTGTCCATGATTTCTTTCCATTTCCCACATGCTAGAAACCAAACATGGTGGTGACTTTCAATCATGTGGATTATGCTACTGACCTGTGTGTGGCCATCAATAACTCAAAGAAACCTGGGCCTTGATGTGATTGTGAGGAGAGCAACTAACCCACCTACCTGGCCTTTTTAGCTCAGGACAATTATGTGGAAGAGACATAATTAACTCCTTTGTTCTTTAAGCTGCTGTATTTAAGCTGTTCTTTAAGCTGTTGAGTTTAAGCCTATGCCTCCAAAAAAATACAGATGGAGCACAAATCCAGGATGCATCCTATAGTAAGCTAACATGAAAATGAGGGGTGATAAATTCCAAATTTTAGTGTCTATGACCTAAAAACAAAATGTACAATAGACACACTATGATTAATATAATCAGAAAAGGGATTTTTTTGTCCCTAAATGGCTCCATAGAAGTTGAAGGTTTACAACAAACATCAAAGTCCAATGGAATTATTTCTGTAAGGAGGGAAAACAGACATAGAGATTAAGTCTTGGTCTTGATAGGAAATACCAACATCTATCAGCTATCAGTTCATCTAATGACAAATAAAAAACCACCCTGCTATCACTGAAACCTTAACAAGAATATTGATTATTAAGTGAATTTTACCATTTTCTCTACACTTAGTTGTTAGTACTGGGTGGGCCAAACAACTGCAATTTGTAAGTTTAATAGGATAGTTGAAGGAGATGGTTAAGAGAGAACATTTGAAAAGCCCATAAAAAGTCAGTCCTCTTTCCCTGGGGGATAATTACCTGTGGTTATTGAGTAAACTCCACTAGAATGTTATTAGTGCTTTGAGTGGTTTTGGAAATAGTCTTAAGACTGTTCTGAGGAGGATGGGAATTGGGAAAGACTGAGCAAACCCTCTTTCCTCTCCCAGTGATAACAATATGTAAGTCATTCTCCAGAGGCCAAATATAATAAATCTAGCCAAACTAATTTATTAACTAGGAGAAAGTATTCTTGAAAAAACAAACAAACCAAAAGGATCCCGGAAAGAAGTAGGGAGTGTTTTAATGGTGAACTTAGAAATATCCACCTTGTTTGTTGGTTTCTTGTTCAGCATTGACCACTAAGCAGAGAGGAGCCAAGTTTTTCTTCCTGTCCTACAAGTCATCATGGAAATATTTTTTAATCTATTTTTTTTATTTATTTGAAAGCAATTGCATGGTTTTAAATCCCAGTTTCTGACTCATGGTGTTCCTTATGAGCGCTTCCCTGTTGTGTTTGTTTATCTAATTATTTCACCCTCTCTCTCATGTTCCAGGTTCTAATAGGTTTCTTTCCACAGCTCGCTGGATACTCCACAGAGTTTCCAGCAGTATGAGAGATTAGGCTTACACTGGGAGTTTACTAGAACTGGAAGGGAGTCAGAAATTCTGAACTGCAACTGCCTCACTCTACAGAGAACAAAACTGAGGCATAAAGAGAGGGAGATACTTATCTAACATCATTTACTAGGGGTGGCTGAGGGAGGACCAGTTACCAGGCTAATCAGAGAGAGAAGCAGAGTTGTGTTATCACCATGCAGCCTCTACTAGCCTTTCCCTGCCTGCCTCTTTATTTCCTGAATGGACATGGCCTTGAGTATAATATTTGGCAAAGGCTTTTCAAATATTAACATCCAAAAGAAACTCCTTCAGAATCCTTTTGTGGAAAAAATATGGCTTTTTCATTTCAATACATAAAAGTATATGAAAAATTATGACCATAGACAAAATTAGAAACCCAATTTTTCTGTTTGATTTCCATTTTACTTATTTTTACCTACCCAAATCTTACCCATTTATTAAACCCCTTCTTCAGTGGACCATCTTAAATTATTCTAGAGCTGTTTCTCCTTCCCTTTAATTTATAATATGGACAGAACATTTACTACTTAGTTGACAATGAAATAAGAATTCTTCCTCCTCTGGATGGCTTTTCAGTTTCTCCTATGACTCTCCCTTGACTTTTGTGTCAGTAGATAGTATATTTACTTAAGCCAGAAGCCATGTCATATATACTGTTGATTTTCCCATAACTCATCAGTGGAGTAAGCTCACATGCATTGATTTTTCAGAATTTTCCACTTACTTTGCCAAGTATTTTACAGACATTGGGGTAGGACTTATTGCACCCATTTCATACAAGAGGAAAACTGAAATACAAATACTATGTAAAAGAACCTCTCCAAGAACTGAAATTTAGTGAACAGTAAAACAGGTAATTAAGCCAAAATGTTCTGTCTCCTGACAGTGATCTTTTCTCATTGGCTATATTTACTATTTAACATACAGTAGGAACTTAATAAACTTCTGAGTGTATTTATTATTCTTAGAATTTAGAATATGTAAGAATGTGCATGCACGATACATATAAATGTATGTACATGTATGTGTATTCAATTGTGAATCATGTATATGCATGATTCAGTGTTTAAAGATTTGCTCTTTGTTTTCCTGGATGTTTAAGATTTAAATACTTATTATTATTGTCATGTACAGTATCAAAATATGTATTTTAAATCTAATTTATATGTTACAAGAGATGAATGCAATCCAGCAAGAATGCTAGCCAGTTCTCAGGAAATCATCTGTAGTCCCTCTATGCATTAGCCAAGAATAGTTTGCAATGCATGACAGACTCTATAACATACAAACTATATTTGGAACACTTTTCTTAAGAAGATGACCATTTAAATAGCAAACATTTTAACCATGACAATGCTTCTAATAAATTTAAGAAGCAACACTTAGAATACTTTTCCTCTAGCAGATATTGTTGACTGATTAGTCTCTATAAAAACAACAGAAACTTGCAAAAAGAAATGGCTTTCTCAAATAGAACTATTTTAAAATCCTTAATATTGTGTACTCATCCAATGCACATATTTAAACATGTTCAAGCACACCCATCAGTTAATCTTAAAAGTTATAACATTTTAATGGGCAACTTTAACTATTTAACTTAAATATATTTTGCACTCAAAAGGTGGAATATAATAGGTAGACCTAGTGGTCTTATTCTGGGAGGAGAAATGAAGTCAAGTAGAACATTAACAGTGGGGATTTGGAGGTTTCAAAATGCAAGGCAGAATTTAGTTTAATCAGATATTGTACAGCAATGAAGCTTTATGAACAGAATGAGAGTCAAATCTATTAATCCAGGGACAATGACTTCCCTAGAGCAAGTTTTTAAAAGCAGTTTAAGTAATCATGGATTATCTCATTTCATAGCTAATTTAGTACAAATAAGAATTAGGGATATTGTATATATGGATAAGTAAAATAAACACTACAGTTCTTTAGTAGACAACATTTGGGAGAATATGCTGAGAACAAGTTACAAATTACATGTCTTCATATTTAATAATATCAGTGTCACAGATTATCTAGGATTTAATAATTGTAATTTTACCTGCAATGTGTGATAGCTTTCGTCAATCAGGTATGTACATGCATATAATTATATACATTATTACACATATAAGCAATTAATATTTAATAGCAATAATTTTCAAATAATGTATTATAAAGTAATGCTTGTTTTATTAAAAAGGACATTCCTCCCTTCTATTACCAATGTTTTAAGAATTTATTTACTAATATGATTCCATGTGAGGAGAGGATTAAAGATGGCAACATGAGAGGTGAGACAGAGGCTTCCTCCTGAAACAACATATAATATGAAAATATAATTAATACAACTAATCCTGAAAGAGCAACAGGAAAGAGGACAGTGCCAAACTGCATACACCTGGAGAAAAGAATAAACCTCATGAAACAGGGTAACATACCAAAGCTGTGGTCTGGGAGGACCCAAGCCCTTCCCCCATGCCAGCTCACCAGCAGGACGAAGAGAAACAGAGCAGGGACGGAGTGAAGACCTGAGACTTCTGAATACCTAACCTGGAGATCTGATCTGGGAGAACAAAAACACATTTCATGGTGTTTTCATGGTACTCTCATGATTAGGGGGTTGGAAAGCTAAGACAGGCAGAATACCTGGAGAGATAGAGATTCCAGCTGCTTGTGGAAAGCGAGGACCCATATCCGGCTGCTCTGGGACAAAAGAAATGTGGGCAGTCAGAGACTTCCTAACAGCAAGAGGGCTGCGAAAGGGGCAAGAATTGCACAGAGCTTACTGCTCAGGAGAAAGGACAGGTAGCCAAAACTGTCCAGGTGCACTCTGCCCAACAGGTTGGGAACTTTCACGATCTTCAGGAGCTCCAGCTTCCTGGATGGCTACAGAGCTCCAAGGACCCTGTCTGTGATATACAGCCTACTGAGCCTTTCTTCCGGCCAGCCGCAGGTGGCTCACAAACCTGCAAGCCCTACCCTGGCATTAGGACAGCCACAGGGAAGCCCCGTCTATAGCAACTAAAACGCAAAGCACAGAGGCTTATACCTGTGTGCTCGTCCCACTGGTTCTGGCAGTGGAGACAGGCAGAGCAGCAGGGAAGCAGAAAACAGGTCTTTCCTCCCCCCAGGCACCAATACTGCTCCCCTGCGACCCCTGACATTGCTTCAGGGGCTGAGCAGCTCCAGAGAGTAGAGCTCCTGGACACTAGAGGGCACCATATAGAACTATGAAACACCAAAGGAACCTGGTCCAAAGTAAAATTGTGAATACCACCACTGAGAAAGATTCAAACGAACTGACCTCATGAATCTGCCTGAAAGAGATTTCAAAATAAAAATCTTTAACATGCTCATGGAGGTATAGAAAAATATTAAACACCTCGGGAATGAATTCCGGTTGGAGATCCAATCATTATGGAACACAGTATCAGAAATGAAACATACAATGGAAAGTTTTAAAAGCAGATTAGATATGGTGGAGGAAACAATAAATAAAATAGAAACTAGAGAACATGAATACAAAGAGCTGAGGCACAGAGAGAAAAAAGGATCTCTAAGAATGAAAGAATATTGAGAGAATTGTGTGACCAACCCAAATGGAATAATATTCGCATTACAGGAGTACCAGAAGAAGAGAAAGAAAAAGGGATAGAAAGTGTCTTTGAGGAGGTAATTGCTGAAAACTTCCCTAATCTGGGGAGGAGATAGTATCTCAGGCGATGGAGGTACACAGATCTCTCAACACAAGGGACCCAAGGAAGACAACACCAAGACATATAGTAATTAAAATGGAAAGATCAAGGAAAAGGACAGACTTTTAAAAGTAGCTAGAGAGAGAAAAAAGATCACATACAAAGGAAAACCCATCAGGCTATGATCAGACTTCTGAGCAGAAATCTTACAGGCCAGAAGGGAGTGGCATGATATATTTAATGCAATGAAGCAGAAGGGCCTCAAACCAAGAATACTTTATCCGGCAAGGTTATCATTTAAATTTGAAGGAGGGATTAAACAATTTCCAGATAAGCAAAAGCTGAAAGAATTTACCTCCTATAAACTGTCTCTACAGTGTATTTGGGAGGGATTGCTATAGATGGAAGTGTTCCTAAGGTTTAATAGCTGTCACCAGAGGTAACAAAACCACAGTAAAGAAAGTAGAATAATTAATTACAAAGCAAATGCAAAACGAATCAACTATCCCCAAAGTCAATCAAGGGATAGACAGAGAGAACAGAATATGACACCTAATATATAAAGAATGGAGGAGGAAGAAAAAGGAGGAGAAAAAAGAACCTTTAGATTGTATTTGTAATAGCATATTAAGTGAGCTAAATTAGACGCTTAGATAGTAACATAGTTAACATTAAACCTTTGGTAACCATGAATCTAAAGCCTGCAATGCCAATAAGAACATACCTATAAATAATCACCCTAAATGTAAATGGACTGAATGAATCAATTAAAAGACATAGAGTCATTGAATGGGTAAAAAAGCAAGACCCATCTATATGCTGCCTACAAGAGACTGACTTTAAACCCAAAGACATACACAGACTAAAAGTGAAGGGATGGTAAAAGATATTTCATGTATCTAAGAGGAAGAAAAAAGCAGGAGTTTCGGTACTTGTATCAGACAAAATAGACTTCAAAACAAAGAAAGTCACAAGAGACAAAGAAGGACATTACATAATGTTAAAGGGGTTAATCCAACAAGAAGATATAATCATTATAAATATGTATGCACCCAACACAGGAGCACCCACATATGTGATAAAAATACTAACAGAATTAAAAGGAGAAATAAAATGCAATGTATGCATTCTAGGAGACTTCAACACTCCACTTACTCTAAAGGACAGATCAACCAGACAGAAAATAAGTAAGGAGACAGAGGCACTGAACAACACAATAGAACAGATGGACCTAACAGACATCTATAGAATTCTACACCCAAAAGCAGCAGAATACACATTCTTCTCAAGTGCACATGGAACATTTTCAAGAATAGATCATATCCTAGGCCACAAAAAGAGCCTCAGTAATTCAAAAAGATTGAAATTGTACCAACCAGTTTCTCAGACCACAAAGGTATGAAACTACAAATAAATTATGCAAAGAAAATGAAAAATCCCACAAACACATGGAGGCTTCACAACATGCTCCTAAATAACCAATGGATCTATGACCAAATAAAAACAGAGATCAAGCAAAATATGGAGACAAATGACAACAATAATTCAACACTGCAAAATGTATGGAATGCAGCGAAGGCCACGTTAAGTGGAAAGTATACTGCAATACAGGCCTACCTCAGGAAAGAAGAACAATCCCATATGAAAAGTCTAATCTCACAATTAACAAAACTAGAAAAAGAAGAATAAATGAGACCCAAAGTCAGTAGAAAGAGGAACAAAATAAAGATTAGAGCATAGATAAATGAAATTGAGAAGAATAAAACAATAGAAAGAATCAATGAAAGCAGGAGCTGGTTCATTGAGAAAATAAACAAAATAGATAAACCCCGGCCAGACTTATCAAGAAAAAAAAGAGAATCTACACATATAAACAGAATCAGAAATGAGAAAGGAAAAATCACTATGGACAGCACAGAAATACAAAGAATTATTAGAAAATACTATGAAAATTATATGCTAACAAACTGGATAACCTAGAAGAAATGGACAACTTTCTAGAAAAACACAAACTTTCAAGGCTGACACAGAAAGAAACAGAAAATCTGAGCAGACCAATTACCAGCAACAAAGTTGAATTGGTAATCAAAAAACTACCTAAAAACAAAACCCCTAGTCCAGATGTCTTTACAACTGAATTTTATCAAACATTTAGTGAAGACCTAATACCCCTCCTCCTTAAAGTTTTCCAAAGAGTAGAAGAACAGGGAATACTTCCAAACTCATTCTATGTGGCCAGCATGACTCTAATACCAAAACCAGACATAGATACCACAAAAAAAGAAAATTATATACCAATATCCCTGAAGAACATAGATGCAAAAATATACAACAAAATTCTAGAAACCAAATTCAAAAAGATCATCAATCATGATCAAGTAGGATTATACCATGGATGCAAGGATGGTGCAACATTAAAAAATGCATCAACATCATCCATAACATCAAAAAAAAGAAGTTCAAAAACCACATGATCATCTCCATAGATGCTGAAAAATCATTTAACAAAATTCAACATCCATTCATGATAAAAAACTCTCAACAGAATGGGTATAGAGGGCAAGTACCTTAACATAATAAAGGCAATATATGACAAACCACAGCCAACAGTATACTTAACAGTGAGAACTTGAAAGGTTTTCCTTTAAGATCAGGAACAAGACAAGGATGCCCACTCTCCCCACTTCTATTCAACATAGTTCAGGAAGTCCTAGCCAGAGTTATCAGACAACACAAGGAAGTAAAAGGCATCCAGATTGGCAAGGAAGAAGTTGAACTGTCCATTTGCAGATGACATGATATTGTACATAAAAAACCCTAAAGAATCCACTCCAAAACTAAAACTACGAGATCTAATATCTGAATACAGCAAAGATGCAGGATACAAAATTAATACGCTGAAATCTGTGGCATTCCTATATACTAATGATGAACTAGCAGAAAGGGAAATCAGGAAAACAATTCCATTCACAATTGCATCAAATATAATAAAATACTTAGGAGTAAACCTAACCAAGGAAGTGAAAGACCTATACTCTGAAAACGACAAGACACTCATGAGAGAAATCATAGAAGATACCAATAAATGGAAACACATCCTGTGCTCATTGATAGGCAGAATTAATATTGTCAAAATGGCCATCTTGCCTAAAGCAATCTACAGATTCAATGCAATCCCTATTAAAACACCAACAGCACTCTTCAGTGAACTAGAGTAAATAGGTCTAAAATTCGTATGTAACCAGAAAAGACCCCGAATAGCCAAAGCAGTCCTGATAAGGAAGAACAAAGCTGGGGGCATTATGCTCCCCAACTTCAAGCTCTACTACAAAGCCACAGTAATCAGGACAATTTGGTACTGGCACAAGAACAGACCCATAGACCAATGGATGAGACTAGAGAGTCCTGATATAAACCCAACCATATATGGTCAATTAATATATGATAAAAGAGCCATGGACATACAATGGGAAATGACAGCCTCTTCAACCACTGGTGTTGGCAAAACTGGACAGCTATATGCAAGACAATGAAACTGGATTATTGTTTAACCCCATACACAAAAGTAAACTCGAAATGGATCAAAGACCTGAATGTAAGTCATTAAACCATTAAACTCTTAGAAGACAACATTGGCAACAATCTCCTGAATATAAGTATGAGCAACTTCTTCCTGAACGCATCACCTCGAGCAAGGGAAACAAAAGCAAAAATGGAACACATGGGACTAAATCAAACTAAAAAGCTTCTGTATGGCAAAGGACACCATCAACAGAACAAAAGGCATCCTACAGTATGGGAGAATATATTTGTAAATGTCATATCCGATCAGGGGTTAATATCCAAAATATATAAAGAACTCACATGCCTCAACACCCATAAAGCAATAACCCGATTAAAAAATGGGCAGAGGATATGAAGAGACAATTCTCCAAAGAAGAAATTTAGATGGCGAACAGACACATGTAATGATGTTCTGTATCACTAATCATCAGCTAAATGCAAATTAAAACCACAATGAGATATCACCTCACACCAGTAAGGATGGCCAGCATCAAAAAGACTAAGAACAACAAATGTTGGCAAGGATGCAGAGAAAGGGGAACCCTCCTACACTGCTGGTGGGAATGTAAGCTAGTTCAACCATTGTGGAAAGCAACATGGAGGTTCCTCAAGAAACTAAAAATAGAAATACCATTTGACCCAGGAATCCCACTCCTTGGGATTTACCCAAAGAATACAAGTTCTCAGATTCAAAAAGACATATGCACCCCTATGTTTATCGCACCACTATTTACAATAGCCAAGATACGGAACCAACCTAAGTGTGCATCAGTAGATGAATGGATGAAGGAGAGGTGGTACATATACACAATGGAATACTATTCATCCATAAGAAAGAAACAAATCATATCATTTGCAACAACATGGATGGAGCTGGAGGATATTATGCTCAGTGAAATAAGCCAGGAGGAGAAAGACAAGTGCCAAATGATTTCCCTCATTTGCGGAGTATAACAGTGCAGCAAAATTGAAGGAACAAAATAGCAGCAGACTCACAGACTCCAAGAAGGAACTAGTGGTTACCATAGGGGAGGGGTGTGGGAGGGTGGGTGGGGAGGGAGGGAGAAGGGGACTGAGGGGTATTATGTTTAGTACATATGGTGTGGGGGATCACGGGGAAAACAGTGTAGCACAGAGAAGGCAAACAGTGAATCTGTGGCATGTTACTACACTGATGGACAGTGACTGCATTGAGGTATGGGTGTGGACTTGATAATATGGGTAAATGTAGTAACCATATTGTTTTTTCATGTGAAACCTTCATAAGAGTGTATATCAATAATACCTTAATAAAAAAATTAAAAAATATATGATTCCATGGAGGGAATATGCAGGGACCAGATCTAAGATTATGTGAGTGAATTGTTAAACATTTCATATGGTGGGCTTTCTGCCTAAATCAGGACCTGGGAAAGATGGGAGCTTACATGTGAAGTTATTGCATACTAATATTCAAAAAGCTAGAGAGGAGTGGGGTTAAGATGTTTTAATATCAATTGATTTGAATGCATTTCTTTTGTTTGTTTTGCAACTTTGTAGGCACAAATACTAGATTCAAATAGAAATGCCTTCATAATTTTTTACACAAGTGAGTTAACCTCCTGTAGTTGGATATCTTCCATTCAAAAAATGTTCTTGTTAATATTCCTCGCTCCCTGGCACTGATCTCTGCACCCACCTCAAGTACTGCTGAAGTATTTATTCAACAGTCATCATTGCACACACATCTAATTAAGTTTGACACTGTCTCTACGTGAAGAACTGGAGATACAGTGGCCAATAAATTATGCACAGAGCCTGCTGTTCCCCACAGCCTGATGTAATGTTTAAGTCAAATGAAAGGAAAATTGCACAACACTGAGAAAAACATAGGAGCATCTCACCTAGATGTTGGGATTCAGTGGCTGTTGAGAACTGCCAAACAAAAGTTCCTAAGAAGAAACAGTATCTAATATAAATCTTTCTAGCCACTACTGCATTGCCTTCATATCAGCATGTACCACTCTCACAGGTAAAATCCACTGGAAAGTCATAATTACTCTTATCCTTTTGCTCATTGTCAATGCTTGTTTATTTAACTCTACGTACTTTCTCTCTACCTAGTTCCTTCCTCTCTCTCTCCCTCCTCCCCCCTTACCTCCCTCTCTCTCTTTTTTCCTTTTCTCTTTCTCTTTTAAACCAGAGACTTAAAAATACAATATAGAACTGAGTCTTGAAACTCAGTTTTATTAACACTGACGAACAACCATTCAAAATAATAGTGTGTTTCAACTAACTAATAAGGTGTGAGCAAAACATTCGGTGTGAATAAAAAAGATGGTAAAATCACATAAAAAATGTGTTTTTAAATATAATAATCAATATTCAAAGGACATCATTTTAATTCTTAAGATCTCACCTGAAGGAAAAAAAAACTGCCTATCTCAAAAAGCATTGGTAAAAATAAAGATAATTTTAGTGATTGGTCTGATATAACCCAATTGGTTTGTAACAATGTCTGATACTAATTCTTGGACTCTGCATGACTCCATAAAAACGAGTGAAACAGAATCATGAAGATATGCTACTTTTCTGTGCATGTTATTATAAATTTAGTTTACATTGCCATTATCAAAGTGAGCATAAGTTGTGTCGCCATTTTAAATAAAGTATTGCAATTAAACTGTTTAATAAAGTTAACAAAGAATAATGATTTATATGTTAACTGGCTAATAAAGTGAGATGGCAATTGATTAAATTGTGACAACACCAAAAGAAACAAAAAGTTAAGAATTTCAGTTTAAAAGACCATGGGAATTATTTCTTAGGGTAGCTACAAGTTTAGCTCCTCATACTGGGCATTATTTTCAAATTCAGATAAATTTTAAGATAAATCCCAAAATCAGTGTAATCTTCATTTATGTTCCTAATGCCTCAATGTTATTTTAAGCTTAAACCCTCAGAAACATCACTTTACATGTACGTTGCAACACATCACAAAACCAGACGTAATTTCAATCTCTAAAAATAGAGAAATAGGTAAATAAGTTAATAGTACATCTATAGAAAGCTAAGAAATAATTTAAAAATTATTATGACTGTTATAACCCTTACAACAGAGAAATATTCTATCCTGTCAAAAAGCGCAGTAAAATATTATATGTTCACTTGTATATTAACTAGGTAAAGGTTTAATAAGTGTAACAGATACCATTAAGTACTAATTCTGTGTTTGAATGGGCTCTAGGAGCTTTAAAGATGTTATAAAATTAATCTCCGTAAGACATTAAATGCCATACATTTTAAGATGCCCCATCAAATTAATAATAACTAGAGATGGGAGGAAGAAAATGAAGTAACAAGTGTTAAATTTATGAATCAGTTATAAAATTCATTTTGACTTTATACATGTAGTTTCCAGTCAAAACATGAAAAACAACATTTTCCAATTACTTAGGTCAGCTGCTTTTTTCCTCAACCTCTTTAGTGAGGTTATGTCATGCTATGGACTAAACTGTGTCTCCTGCAAAATTTGTATGTTGAAGTGACTCACTCTCCACTCCAGTGCCAGTGATGTGAATGTATTTGGAAACAAGGCTTTTAGGAGGTAATTCAGTTTAAAGGAAGTCATAAGGGTGGGCTGTAATCTGATAGGATTAGTGAATTTATTAGAAGAGGAAGGAGATTCCTCAGTATGAAGGCACCAAGGGAGGTCCCTTTGAGGACAGAATGAAAAGGGGGCACCTGCAAACTAGGAAGAGAGTTTTTACCAGAAACCAAATCAACCAGCTCTTTAATCTTTGACTTCCCAGCCTCCAGAACTCTGAGAAATAAATAAATTTCTGTTGTTACTATGTAATCTGTGGTATTTTGTTATTGCAGACCATGTAGACTAGTACAATCAGCAACACAGTTGTCTTGTGTGTATAGGGGGGAGTGCGGGGGGAGACAGAAGAAAAGTCTTGATTCAATCCTAGGACCCCTGACATCCTGGGTGATTATTTTTATTAAATTTACATACATTAAAGTTCACTCTTGAGATGTATGTTCCTATGGATTCACCCAAATGCACAAAGTCATGTATTCACTACTCCATGTATTCACTACTTTAAAAGTACCCTGCCCATCTCCTCTCTTATCAACAACCTCTCTCCACCAGCACCTGGCAACTAACAATAGGTTTCTGTTTGCCCTTCCTAGAATGTCATGTGAGTGGGATCATATCAACATACTGTCTTTGGGTTTGGGTTTCTTTCACTTAGTGAAGCACATTTCAGATTCAACTACATAGTTTTACAGATCAACAGTTCCATACATTTTATTGCTCAGTAGCATCCTACTGCAAGAAAACAGCAGAGTTTGTTTAGCCATTCACGTGTTGAAGGACATTTTGGTTACTTTCAGATATGAGGGATTTTGAAAAAGTTGCTATAAAAATTTTCATATAGGATTTTCTATGAACATAAGTTTTCACACAAAAACTTAAGGAAAAATGGAAAAACTACATAAGCATGGTAGTCCAGTTGGAAAATTTGTCCCACATAAGGGTTATGGGTCAACAGTTCTATGCTGTATTACATGTGTGCTGAGGTTTAGCATACAAGTCAATGGATGGTGGGTGGTAAAACAGTTTTTAACCATGGGATAATGAATTCATGGGAGATGAATGGGCTAAATAAGCAAGGTGAGTATGTTAAAAAGAAACCCCTTTACTGGATTAAAGTTGGAGACAGCATGAATTAATTTTAAAGATAGATAGGCAGATAGATGATAGATTTTTAAAAAATTTAGAGGTATGTCTGTACAACTGAGCTATTGTGTATACCTCTACATGCTAACCCTGAAAGGGTCCAGAAACAGTGACACCCCAGAAACCATAATATCACCTTGGTTTCTAAGTACTATTATTCAGTGAAAGAAACCAAGCCTTCTTGGAGAAATGGCTGATTCTAGTTGTGAGGCAGGGAAAATATATAATATCCTGGAATATCTTACAGTGCCAAAAAAAAAAAAAACCCACTCAAAAACAAAAGGATGGGGACATGCCAAAGACAGAAGCAAAATTGAAAGAAGTCTCAATAGCTAAAGCTGAAAAATTTGAGCAAAAAAGTAAATTTTAATTCTAACCCAAAGTATCAAATAAATATATACTGTATTAACTAAATGATCAAGGTTAATATCATCGATAAAAAATATGACCAACCCCAAATTGAGGGAAAGTCAACAACATACCTGACCGTTATTTTTTAAAATTGTCAAGGTCATGACAATTAAGGAAAGAATGAGAAAATTTTATAGGAGACATGATGAGCTATTACAGTGTGTTAGTCTGCTTTGGATTCAGGAAGATTAAAAAAAAACTTAGTATAAAACTGGTTGAATACAAATAATATATGGACTTTGGTTAAATAATAACAAGCAATGCTGGTTGCTTGATTTTGACAAACGTATCATGATAATGCAATATGTTAACATGAAAAGAAACCCAGTATGAGGTATAAAGTAACTCTCTGCATTATATTTCATATAAATCTAAAAATTTTTAAATGTCATTGAAAGTTCATTTTGATTACTTAGAAATGCAAATGTGCTAAAATTTCTCTTTTAGAATCTCATAAACTTAGATTTACTCCCATTTTATACAATTGAGGCTAAGGTTTAGGAAATTTGCATGACGTCAAACAGCTAACAAATAGAGGAGCCAGACTTTAATGACAATTCTTTCATTCTTGAAAGCAAATAATTTATTACAATGTAAAATGGCTCCTTTCACATATACAAAATAAGTTTGTGTTAGGTTTGTGGATTGATTTCTATGCATTATTTAAAATTCGTTTCATTAATGTTTCAAATAAAAGGTACCAAAATGTGTTAATTTTGATATTTTTGTATTTGATATTAGAACAAAGCAGTATTTTAGTTTTCATATGCATATAATTGTTTACTTGAATAACTCTCTACTTCCTGGAAACTCTCTAAAAGCTTTAAAAAACAAAGTTGTATCTATCAGTATATAAGACAGCACAGAAGCTAAACAAACCCAAGTTTATCAATATGCATAAGTCTACTCTTCAAAGACTCATAAATGTAACAGCTGTGTTTAAGGGTAAAGAATTCAGTCCACTTGAATCATGTCATAATCATTCATTTCAAAGCTTGGAAATAAATTGAAATTTTGATTTCTCTATCCTAGAGTTTAGTGTGAGATTTTCAAGAGATAATTAATTACAGATGACATGTTAAAAATATGTTGGAAAAGTTTTAACTTTATATGTTGAAAATCATTTTCTGTAAACGTATACACAAATTTTAAAACATCTTCATTAGGATGTTACCTGTTTTTTTGTTTATTAAGTATTTATGATATAAGGAGTTATAAGATACACATGTTTGGTCATTCTTATGACCAAACATATTTCCCAGGTATATTTGGTTTTTATCCACAGTTCCGGAAAACACTGCAGAGTCTTAAAGGTGAAGAAGGTGTTTTGTCATGTGTGAAAAATTGCAATATTTCCAGAATCTCTCACGTGGTCTTAGTGCATCTCCATATCAATAAGTGTTTCCAAAAGGTAGAGAGAAGTAGTCCATTTCCATATTAATAGGTAATTACAAAGGGGGTGGAAAGCGAATGGTCATCTGGACCAGAGAGACATTTTTGGGGTCTTTGCAGCTGGGTCGCAAGACATGGGCGAGCAGGAGTAGATGACTGCTTGTCAGCAATTAATGGATTCTCCCACTTTATTTGTCCCTTTGACTGATTTCAGATTCAAAGGTAATTTTCCCCAGGCTGGAACATATTTCCCCCCGGAGTTACATCATGTTAATGAGAGTCTTTTGGACCCCCACCCAAGGGCAGCGGCTGGATGCTGAATCAGCCAATGGCCAATAATTTAGTCAATCATAACTATGCAATAAAGCCCTCACAAAACCTCTGAGAAGAGTTTGCTCTCTCTCTCACTCTGCTTAACTGCTTCTTGATCGGAGAGAGCTTCTATGCTTGGGGAACCAGAACATCTCCACGTGCCACTGAGCCAGGCCCCAAGCTCAATGAGAATAGAAACTCCTTTATTTGGGACCTTGCCTTATGTCTCCTTTCATCTGGCTGTTGAATCCTTTATGGTATCCTTTATTAAACTGGTAAATGTAACTATGAATTTTTTAATTCACATTTTAACATGAATTAATAATGATCACCGCCTATTCATGTTCTTTTTGGCTATTTATATACCTAATTTGGTAAAGTTTCTGGTGAATTCTTTTGCAGGTTTATTGGAAAGTTTAATTGTTTTTTCACAGGAGTTTTCTATGTTTCAGATACAAGACTTTTTCCAGGTGTATGCATTGCATACAAGATTATTTTTTCCCCAATATGCAGTTTACCTATAATTTTTCTTAATAGCATTTTTGTTCAGCAGACAGCTTGCTGGTTAGTTATTTTGTGTCTTATTAACAATATTTGACTTTTCAGACTCACCAAGATACTTCCTTATATTCTGCTTTCTAAAAGTTTTTTATCTTAGATTTAATGTTTATTCCCAGATCCATCTGAAATTAATAATTTTGGGGGTATGGAATCCACTTTTTTCTCCTTGCAGATAATCCTGTTGTACAACTATATATCAAAAAATATTTTTCAAAATTAATTGGAAAACTTTCATGAAAATCAATTAACTATACTTATATGCTTCCTATTTCTGCACTCCTTATATTGTTCTATTGATCCATTTGTATATCATCATGCCAATATCGCATTATTTGATAACTGCAGCTTAAAGACAAGTCTTTAGATCTACTAAGGGAAATGTTATATTACTTTTCTTTTTCTATGGTGTTTTGGTATCCTAGATCATTTGCATTCCCAAATGCGTTTAGAATCACTTCTTAATTTCCAAAAAATGACTGCTGGTATTTTGATAAAAAATGTGTTCAATCTATAGGTCAGTTTTGGGGAAATGAGTATATATATATATCATTTAATATTGAGTTTCCCATCTATGAAGATGAAGACTTTTCAATATTTCAATATTTGTTAATATTTTTAATTAATGCTTTGTAGTTTTCCAAATAGATATATTACATCGTTTCTACAGATTTATCCCTTGCTATTTGATGAGATTAGGAATTATTATAAAAAAGTGTTTTAAATTTCATTTAAAATGCTTTTATTGTTAATATATATATAATACAGTTATTTTTGTATAATGACTTTTTATCCAGGGGCCTGAATAAATCTACTTTCAAGTTCTACAATTTTATGTAGATGACATATGATTATCTACATACAAAATTATGCAACCTGTGAAGTATGACAGATTTACTTCCTCATTTTCAGTTTCATCCCTTTATTTATTTTCCTTCTTTAGTACTTGGGCTAAGACCTTTAGTACAATCTAGAAAAAAATTGTGAAAGCAGATGCCCTTGTCTTGCTCCTAGAAAAACATTTAAAATTGTACCATTATATATAATGGAGGCTGTAAGATTTTTCTACATGCTCTTTATCACATAAAATCATTTTTTTTCTGTTCCTAGTTTTGATTGAATTTTGTTGTTGTTTCTTGTTGTTGTTTTTTAATCATGAAGGGTGTTGAAGTTTGTTATGTACTTTTTCTGCCACTATTGAGATGATTATACGCCTCTATATCCTGTTAATGTTTAAACCATTTTGATTACTTTTGAATATTAAAACAACACATTTCATTCCCAAGGTAATACTACTTTGTGTAGACATTACACTTTTTATATATTTTAGGTTTAAAACGGGCGTTTTCTTCTTTTCTTTGATTTTTTTATTAAGGTATCATTGATATTACAATCTTATAAAGGTTTCCACATGAGCAACATTGCATTTTCAACATTCACCCATATTATCAAGTTCCCCCAAACCCCATTGAAGTCACTGTCCAACAGCATAGTAAGATGCCACAGAGTCATTACTTTTCCTCTCCATGCTATAACGCCTTCCCTGTGACCCCCCCCCCTACATTATGAGTGCTAATCATAATGCCCCTTCTCCCCTTCTCCCTCCCTCAGCAGACACCCACACCAACCCTATGCCTTTGGTAACTATGAGTCCTGTCTTGGAGTCTGGGAGTCTGCTCTTCTTTGGTTCCTTCAGTTTTGCTTTGTTGTTATACTCCACAAATGAGTGAAAACATTTGGTATTTGTCATTCTCCACCAGACTTATTTCACTGAGCATTATACCCTCTAACTCCATCCATGTTTTTGCAAATGGTAGGGTTTGTTATCTCCTTACAGATGAATAATGTTCCATTGTGTATATGTACCACATCTTCTTTATCCATTCATCTGATGGACACATGTTTTTTCCATATCTGTCTATTGTAAATAGTGCTGCAATAAACACAGAGGTGAATATGTATTTTTGAGTCTGTGATCCTGTTTCCTTCAGGTAAATTCCTTGGAGTGGAATGACTGGGTCAAATGGTACTTCTATTTTAGTTTTTTGAGGAACCTCCATACTGCTTTCCCAATGGTTGAACTAATTTACATTCCCACCAGCAGTGTAGGAGGGTTCCCCTTTCTCTACATTCTCGCCAACAGTTGTTGTTTGTCTTTTGGATGTTGGCCATCCTCACTGATGTGAGGTGATATCTCAGTGTGGTTTTAATTTGCATTTCTCTGATGATTAGCGATGTGGAGCATCTTTTCATGCGCCCGTTGACCATCTGAATTTCTTCTTTGGAGAAGTGTCTGTTCAGCTCCTTTGCCCATTTTTCAATTGGTCTATTTGCTTTTTTGTTTGTTGAGGTGTGTGAGCTCTTTATATAATTTGGATGTCAACCCCTAATTGAATATGTCATTTAAAAGTATATTCTCCCATACTGTAGGATGTCTTTTTGTTCTACTGATGGTGTCCTTTGCTGTACAGCAGATATTTAGTTTGCTATAGTCCCACTTGTTCATTTTTTCTTTTGTTTCCCTGGCCTGAGGAGATATGTTTATGCAAAAGTTGCTCATGTTTATGTCCAAGAGATTTTTGCCTATGTTTTTTCTATGAGTTTTATGTTTTCATGATTTACATTCAGGTCTTTGATCCATTTCAAGTTTACTTTTGTTATGGAGTTAAGACAATGATCCAGTTTCATTCTTTTACATGTAGCTGTGCAGTTTTGTCCACACTACTTGTTAAAGAGGCTGTCATTTCCAAATTGTATATCTATGGCTCCATTACTATATATTATTTGACCAAATATATATAGGTTTATATCAGGGCTCTCTATTCTGTTCCACTGATGTATGGGTCTTTTCTTGTGCCAGTATCAAAATGTTTTGATTACTGTGGCTTTGTAATAGGGCTAAAAGTTGGGGAGTGTAATCCCCCCAGCTTTGTTCTTTCTTATCAGGATTGCTTTGGCTATTCAGGCTCTTTTGTGGTTCCACATGAATTTTAGAATGATTTCTTTTAGTTTGTTGAAGAATGCTGTTGGTATTTTGATGGGATTGCATTGAATCTGTAGATTGCTTTAGGAAGGATGGCCATTTTGATAATATTAATTTTTCCTATCTATGAGCATGGGATATATTTCCATTTATTTGTATCTTTTTTAATTTCTCTCATGAGTGTCTTGTAGTTTTCTGGGTATAGGTCTTTTACGTCCTTGATTAGGTTTATTCCTAGATTTTTTTTTTGGATAATTGTTTTCCTGATTTCTCTTTCTGCTAGTTCATCATTAGTATATAGGAATGCCACAGATTTCTGTGTATTCATTTTGTATCCTGCAACATTGTTTAATTCAGTTAGTAGTTTTGCAGTGGATTCTTTAGCATTTTTTTCAGTACAATATCATGTCATCTGCAAACAGTGAAAATTTAACTTCTTCCTTACCAATCTGGATGCCTTTTATTTATTTGTGTTGTCTGATTGCCAAGGCTAGGACTGCCAGTACTATGTAGAATAAAAGTGGGGAGAGTGGGCATCCTTGTCTTGTTCCTGATCTTAGAAGAAAAGCTTTCATCTTTTCACTGTTAAGTATGATGTTGGCTGTGTGTTTGTCATATATGGCCTTTATTATGTTGAGGTACTTGCCCTCTGTACCCATTTTGTTGAGAGTTTTTATCATGATTGGCTGTGGAATTTTTTCAAATGCTTTTTCATCATCTATTGAGATGATCATGTGATTTTTGTCCTTTTTGTTGATGTGGCATATGATGTTGATGGATTTTCAAATATTGTACCATATTGCAACACTGAAATAAATCTTCCTTGATTTTGATGGATGATCTTCTTTGATGTATTTTTTAATTTGGTTTGCTAATATTTTGTTGAGTATTTTTGAATCTTTGCTTCTCAGGGATATTGGTCTATAACTTTCTTTTTCTGTGGTGTCTTTGCCTGGTTTTGGTATTAAAGTGATCTTGGACTCATAGAATGAGTTTGGAAGTATTCCCCCTTCTACTTTTTGGAAAATAATAAGGATGGGAATTAGGTCCTCACTAAATGTTTGATAATATTCAGCAGTGAAGCCATTTGGTCCAGGAATTTTGTTCTTAGGTAGTTTTTTGATTACCAATTCAATTTCAATGCTTGTAATTTGTCTGTTTAGATTTTTTGTTTCTTCCTGTGTCAGCCTTGGAAGGTTGTATTTTTCTAGATGGTTATTCATTTCTTCTAGAATATCCAATTTGTTAGCACATAAGTTTTCATAGTATTCTCTAATAATTCTTTGTATTTCCATGGTGTCCATGGTGATTTTTCCTTCCTCATTTCAGATTCTGTTTATGTGTGTAGACTTTCTTTGTTTTCTTGGTAAGTCTGGCTAGGAGTTTATCTTTTATTTATTTTTCGAAGAACCTGCTGCTGGTTTCATTGCTTCTTTCTATTGTTTTATTCTTCTCTATTTTATTTATTTCTGCTCTGATCATTATTATGTCCCTCTTTCTACTGACATTGGGCCTCATTTGTTCTTTTTTTTTTAGCTTCATTAATTGTGAGATGAGACTGTTCATTTGGGATGTTCTTCTTTCTTGAGGTAAGTCTGTATTGCAATATACTTTCTTCTTAGAACTCCTTCGCTGCATCGCACAGGTTTTGGGGTGTTGATTTCTTGTTTTCATTTGTCTCCATATATTGCTTGATCTCTGTTTTAGTTTGGTCATTGACCCATTGAATATTTAGGAGCACGTTGTTAAGTCCACATGTTTGTGGGCTTTTGGTTTTCTTTGCATAATTTATTTCCAGTTTCATACCTTTGTGGTCTGAGAAGCTCGTTGGCACAATTTCAATCTTTTTGAATTTACTGAGGCTCTTTTTGTGGCCTAGTATATGATCTATTCTGGAAAATATTCCATGTACACTTGAGAAGAATATGTATCTTGCTGTTTTTGTGTGGAGTGTTCTGTAGATGTCTGTTACTTCCATCTGTTCTAAGGTGTTGTTCAGTGCCTCTGTCTCCTTACTTATTTTCTGTCTGGCTGATCTGCCTTTTGGAGTGAGTGGTGTGTTGAAGTCTCCCAAAATGAATAAGTAGCATTCTATTTCCACTTTTAATTCTGTTAGTTTTTGTTTCACATATTTAGGTTCTCCATTATTGGGTTCATAGATATTTATAGTGGTTATAACCTCTTGTTGGACTGACCCCTTTGTCATTATGTAATGTCCTTCTTTGTCTCTTCTTACTTTGTTTTGAAATCTATTTTGTCTGATACAAGTACTGTTACTCCTGCCTTTTTCTCCCTATTATTTGCATGAAATATCTCTTTCCATATCTTCAGTTTTAGGCTGGGTATGTCTTTGGGTTTGAAGTGAGTCTCTTGTAGGCTGCTTATAAATGGGTCATGTTTTTTGATCCATTGTGTAACTGTCTTTTGATTGGTGAAATCACTCTATTTACACTTAGGGTGACTAGCTAAGTCATATCTATTTATAGATATGAATAAGCCATAGATATGTACTTATTGCTATTGCAGGCTTTATATTTGTGGTTACCAAAGGCTCAAAGGCAGTTTTTTACTATTAAACAGTCTAATTTAACTTGCTTACTACACTATTTCAAACACAACTTAAAGGTTCTTTTTTTTCTCTCTTTTTTTTCTTCTTCCTCCACTCTTTATATATTAGGTGTCATATTCTGTACTCTCTCTGTTTCCCTTGACTGACTTTATGGGTAGTTGATTTACTTTTGATTTGCTTAGGAATTCATTTGTGTACTTCATTTTCTGCGGTTTTCTTTTCTTTGGTGACAGCTATTTAGCCTTAGGCTATCCTCCATCTATAACAGTCCCTTTAAAATACAATGTAGAGATGGTTTATGGCAGGTAAATTCCTCAACTTTTGCTTATCTGGAAATTACTTAATCCCTTATTTTAATTTAAATGATAATCTTACCAGGTAGTGCATTCCTGGTTGAAGCCCCAGAAACCTTCTGGCCTGTAAGGTTTCTGCTGAGAAGTCTGATGATAGCCTGATAGGCTTTTCTTTGTACATAATCATTTTTCTCTCTCTGGATGCTTTTAATACTCTCTCCTTGTCCTTTGGTGTTACTTTTTAAAGAATGCTTAGACATAGGTCCATGATGAATATTGGTCTATAGTTTTATCTTCTTTTGTATTTTCTCTTATTTCAAAATCTGAGTTATTCTGTTCTCATGATGTTAGTTGAGGAGTGCTTTGCCTCCTCTAATACCTGGGTTTGTGTAAAATTGTCAGATATTTCTCTTATTTGACAGATTTCTTTTTAATTTTCTATTTGAGAAGTCTTTTGGTATATATTTTATTTGTATAGATAAATTACATTTTGTTTCAACTTTCACAATTTATCTTTCATACAATTAGTCAATTTCATTTATTTTAATGAATTCACTGGCATAAAATTTGTTTATACTATCTCCTTGGTGTCTTTGAAAGTTTTACAACATCTATCCTGGTTTTCTCCCCAATTTTAGTAATTTGAGTTTATTTTTCATCTATGTTTGTTGGATAATCATGCTTATCAATATCCCAAACATAATGTTTTGACTTTGATTTCATTTATGATGAGTACATTTTTCCATTTCATTGATTTCTACTCTCATTTTTATTATTTCATTTTCTATATCCTATTATTTTAATTAGCTTTTTTCCCCATAACTTCTCAAGTTAAATGTTTAGATTCTTGTTTTTAGACACTTCTATTCTACTGTAAAAAAAATTACTTCAATACACTGATTTTACCTGTTTTTCCGAAATTTTGACGTGGTGATTTTTCACTAGGATTCTGGTTGAAATATTTTCTATTTTGTATTATTATTATATTTTTCCTTTTATTTCTTTATATTTCCTTCTATTATTCTTTCACTGACACATGGATTATTTGAGTGTGTTGTTTAATGTACAAGTATTTGGGGATTTCATAGATATCTTACGGTTTACTTTCCATCCATACTTTAATGATGTTTTCAATTCTTTAAATCTCTTGATACTTGTTTTAAGAGTCAGGATAAAATCTGTTTTGTTTTTTATAATGCCCACTGTAAAAAAAAAGTATTTAGCATATGTTGAGAGTATTTTTATAAATATTAATTAAGCTAAGTTGAAAATAGGATTGTTCATATCTTCTGTATTTTTTACATTCCTTCTCTTACTTCTCTTACCAATTACCAAAAGATTGAATATTATTACCATCTCCAAATATCATCATTGATTTGTCTATTTTTCCCTTTTTTATATCAATATTTTGTTTCATATTCTATAGCAATAATATTAGTTGTTTACACAGTTAGGACTGTTATATCCTTTTTATGAATTCCCTCCTTTTTCATTATAAAATTCCCTTTATTATTTCTTAGAATAATACTGGATTGAAGGCTACAATGGTAATGTTATCAGCATTCCAGGTTTCTTATGAGTAGCCATTTGGCTATCATATTCCTGCTCTTTAATTTTCAATCTTCCTGTGTCTTTACATTTAAACTGGTTCTTGGGCATGGTATATGGTAAAGATTTGCTTATACTGACTAAAATTCCCCCCTTATTTTTGTGTTAATTCTATTTCTGTTTAATGTGTTTATTGATGTTTATGATTAAATCTTCTACCTTAACATTTATTTTTATTTGTCCTTTATTATTTTATTTATCTGTTCCTCCCTCATCTGGATGAATAAAAATAAATAAACATACTTTTTAATTTATCACCACTCTGGAGTTTTTGTCTAAAACTCTATCTGCTGTTTTAGTGGCTATACTAGAGATTATACTATGCATCTTTGACATATAACACTCCACCTTCGTATAATATTTCATTACTTCATGAACAATGTTAGAACTTTAAAAATGATGATTTTGTTTCTTTTCTTTCTGTATTTTGCACTTTTTGCAATGCATTTTATTTCCACTTATGTTTATAAAATCCCATAAGACATTGGGATAACTTTTTCTTTAAATAGTAAGAACTTATTTAAAGAAGTTTAAACATACACAGAAAGAGGTCCTATTTTTTAATTATATATTTCTCCTTTCAGATGCTCTTCATTCCTTCCTGTAGACTGGAGTTTGCTTCTGGTATATTCCTTCAGAATAAAGAAGCTCTTTAATTAATTCTTATAATGCAAACAAATTTTCTTAGCTTCTGTGATTTTGAAAATGTCTCTATTTTCACCTTCAATTTTGAAATATGTTTTCATTGTCTACAGAATTCTAGGGAATGGTTATAGGTTATTTTTACTTATATTCAGCTCAAAGATATTCTTCCATTGTGTTCTGGCTTACGTTTTTTTCCTCCAATGAGAATTAAGTTGTCATTCTTATAATTATTTTTATAACTGAAATGTGGCATTTTTCACCTTATAGCTGTTTTTAGTATTTTGACCTTTCCTTTTAGTTTACAGCAATTTATCAATGATGTGACTTCTTAATCTTTGTTTTGATCCTTGATCCTCAATAATGGTTGAGTTTTTCTTTTTCTCTATGTTGATATTTTTCATCAGGTTTTCGGTTATTACATTTTTATATTTCCTTTTTTTCTTTTTTTTTCTTTTTAACTTATCCTCAATTTGTTTTTTTTATATAATTTATTTTGGTATCATTAATCTACAATTACATGTGCAATATTATGGCTATTAAACTACCTCATTCAACAGGTCCCCCCCACCAACTCCATTACAGTCACTGTCTCAGCGTAGTGAGATGCTATAGAATCACTACGTCTTCTCTGAGTTTTACACTCCTCCCCGTGCCCCCCAAACATTACATCTGCTAATCGTAATGCCCATTTTTCCCCCTTGTCCCTCCCTTCCCACCCATCCTCCCCACTCCCTTTCCCTTTGGTATCTATTTGTTCGTTCTTGGGTTCTGTGAGTCTGCTGCTGTTTTGTTCCTTCAGTTTTTTTCTTTGTTCTTATACTCTACATATGAGTGAAGTCATTTGATACTTGTCTTTTTTGGCTTGGCTTATTTCACTGAGCATAATACCCTCTAACTCCATCCATGTTATTACAAATGGTAGGATTTGTTTTCTTCTTATGGCTGAATAATATTCCATTGTGTATATGTACCACCTCTTCTTTATGCATTCATCTACTGATGGACACTTAGGTTGCTTCCATTTCTTGGCTATTGTAAATAGTGCTGCGATAAACATAGGGGTGCATCTGTCTTTTTCAAATTGGGCTGCTACATTCTTAGGGTAAATTCCTAGGAGTGGGATTCCTGGGTCAAATGGTATTTCTATTTTGAGTTTTTTGATGAACCTCCATACTGCTTTCCACAACGGTTGAACTAATTTGCATTCCCACCAGCAGTGTAGGAGGATTCCCTTTTCTCCACATCCTTGCCAACATTTGTTGTTCTTTGTGTTTTGGATGGTGGCCATCCTCACTGGTGTGAGGGGATAGCTCATTGTGGTTTTAATCTGCATTTCTCTGATGATTAGCGATGTGGAGCATCTTTTCATGTGCCTGTTGGCCATCTGAATTTCTTCTTTGGAGAAGTGTCTATTCATGTCCTCTGCCCATTTCTTAATTGGATTATTTGCTTTTTGTTTGTTGAGGTGCGTGAGTTCTTTATATATTTTGTATGTCAACCCCTTATCGGATACGTCATTTATGAATATATTCTCCCATACTGTAGGATGTCTTTCTGTTCTACTGATGGTGTCCTTTGTTGTACAGAAGCTTTTCAGCTTGATATAGTCCCACTTGTTCATTTTTGCTTTTGTTTCCCTTGCCTGGGATGATATGTTCATGAAGAAGTCGTTCATGTTTATGTCCAAGAGATTTTTGCCTATGTTTTTTTCTAAGAGTTTTATGGTTTCATGACTTACATTCAGGTCTTTGATCCACCTTGAGTTTACCTTTGTGTATGTGGTTAGACAATAATCCAATTTCATTCTCTTACATGTAGCTGTCCAGTTTTTCCAACACCAGCTGCTGAAGAGGCCGTCATCTCCCCATTGTATATCCAAGGCTCCTTTATCAAATATTAATTGACTGTATATGTTTGGGTTAATGTTTGGATTTTCTATTCTGTACCAATGGTCTGTGGGTCTGTTTTTGTGCTTATTATATTTTCATATATTATTTCTGTTCCTGTCTCTTTCGTTTATTTAGGGAGCTTTACTTTCACTTTTGCTAAACAGTTTGACATTCTACAGATCTTCAAAGTTTTTTTCTCTTTATGTTTCATTTTGGATATTTTCTATCAACTTGTCTTGAAGTTCATTGATTGTTATGCACAGACTTTAAGGGGGACTCATTACCCCCCTCCTCACAATATTCACACCTTTTGGTAATCCCCTTTCTTTGAGTATGACTAGAGCCTGTGGCTTGCTTCTAAACAGTTTGTATGTGATTACATGAGACTTACTATCCATTGTGCTGGTTTCTCTTTCTTGCTCTCCTTACTCTCCTTGGTGATTGCTGGTTTTAAGGAAACAAGCTACCATGAATCCTACAGCTGCAATGAAATGAATTATGCCAAGGAAGCAAATATTTCCCTCTGTCAAACCTCTGACATCTTTATTGCAGCCTTGTGAGACCCTAAGCAGAGGATTCAACTAAGTTTCGTGCTCAGATTTCTGACTTAAACTGTTAGATAAATGTGTACTGTTTTAAACAGCTAACTTTGTAGTGTTACTCAGCATCAGAAAACTAATACACTGTTCTCTTCTTCTTGTGTGTCTAATATGATGCTAAATCCCTCTACTGAGTTTTTTTATTTCTGAATTCTATATGTATTTAATTTATAACATTTTCTTTTGTGTCCCCCTCTTCAATTTTCCCATCTCTTCATCCATATGGTCCTCCATTTCTCCTGTATCACTTAATTTACTTGCCATTGTCATTTTGAAATGCCGGTGTAATAATTCTAATATCTGGCTATCTCTATGTCTGCTTTTATCAACTACACACTCTCTTGACTTTGGATCCCATATCTTTGCTTTGTTTTTTTTGTCTGATACACTTTTTAAAAATCGTGTATCAGACAGTTTGTGTAAAAAAAAGAGAGAATGGAAATTTTAGAATTTAACTCCAGTAAAGGGTGCAGTCTATTATGACCCTTTTTCCTTTTAGGCTGTGGATAGCTGAGTCAATCTGAACTGTATTTGAGATACATACAGCATTTGTGGTGGTTTTACTTAGGTTTAGGCTCAGTTCAACACTGACTTCACATCAATCGAAGGTAGGGTTAGTACTTTTCCTTTAGCCGAGCATGGGATTTGCTGCTGCGAAGAGTCTGGATATCTCTTTGTGCCCTGCCTCACAGCCACCAGATTTCTGAGACAGGAAATTTCTTTCTGCTACGTGCCCGGATGTTATCTTTAGGGAATGAAGGATAGTTTTCTTTCTCTTCCTAATACTCTTTTTCTGGTTTTGGTCCAGAATATTGTTCTATAATGGTGATCCAGTATGTGGACCACATGCTTTCTGTACTTGGTCATCTATTATGTATTTGCCCGGACTTGGAAGTGATCCTACAGTATCCTTTCAATGAGTTGGTGTCCCTCAGAAGGGCTTCCCCGAGTTCTCCCACTGTTCCCCTAACATTCAAGTGGGTGTTGCATTTCCTCTTGATGAGGGCTCCTCATGTTTCAGAGGGAAATTCTATCAGTTTTCTTTTCCTCCCTCAGACTCTGTGCCACCCTAGAAAATTCAGTGTAAGAACATGGCAAATAATTAGTGGTTTTTTGCAGGCTTATTTCTCTGCTGGCACTTCTAAGGTTCTAATCTGTCATGTCAGATTATGGCTAGTAAAAGTTTGATGAAAGTTTGACATTCTTCTCCCAACCACACTCTGTGGTAGATTCCCCCTCTTCCCAACATTTCACCAGAGGTGAAAGCAGCTATGGATTCCTTCTTTAGGAATGTTCATCATTTTATATTTAAGTCCTCAGCTCTCTGAATTTTTTTTAACAACTATGACTTTATATCTTAGTTATGAGACTTGCCCCCATAATTGTGCATGGAAGCAATGGGCTTTTGTGATTTATTTATTTATTTATTTTTACATTTTAAGCAGAACTATTAAAGCACTGCAGGAATTTGAATCTTTCTTTATGTTTTGCCAAGAATTTCTCTCCCCATTTTCCCAAACTTGCACCACACACATACAAAAAAACCCTAAATAGATAAGGGGCTAGAGCTTCCCCTACCTATTCAATTTGGAAAAATAGTAAATTAATTATTTTTTCTTTAAGTTGAGGGGACATTAAGTTAGATGCCTTATTTAGGAGCATGGAGCCTCTTTGAAATCCTCTTTCATTTCATTTTTCTATACAGAATCTGAAATTTCAGTATACAAAGAGAAAAAGAAAAAAAATAAGAAAATAAGAAAAATACACTTGAGATCATAATAAACCAAAGTCAAGAAATTGAATTCACTCTAGGAACCAGCAACATTTAATAAGAGTGAGACAAACAGCTAGGTGTTAGATAAATGAAAGCAGACAGGAAAAAAAAATAAAACAACTTGATCAAAGAATAAAATACAGGACTGTGATCAAAGAAAATAACCTTATAAAGGAAACAATACTTGATTTTTCTATAGAGACATTTAGAAGGCAGATAAAATATTAAAAAATGTAGTCAAATTGTAGTACCAGATGCATGTTTTATGAATATGCATCTTATAATAAATATTACTTTTTATTTCCTACAAATTGAAATGGAGTAACCAATAAATGTTTTATATCCTGTGCAAAGGCCCCAAAAGAAGAAAAAAGTAGTTATTCTGTTTTTATTTACACTTATAAAAAATATAATTAACAGTTAACTTTAAGACTGACAAAAGAAAATTGAAAGTAGCAATTTTGATGCAGACTCTAAATAGACTAAATAGTCTTAATGATTTCAAAAATCTTAAATTAGCCCCTAGGTTACTCAGTTTGAGAAATGTACTGAAAATCAGTATTCTCCAAAGACGGTTTCGTAGACATGGCTAATGGACCTTACTGAAAATCTTATTCATGTCATGACAAGTTGAGGAGAAAGGTAAGGTTTTAGGAATCATTATGCATGTTTACAGGTGCCAAATTCTACACCTAGATGGATTCTGGGAATCACTATACCCATCTCTATTTTACTTGTCTAAAGTGCTTTATATGGACTTAGCACTGACAATGATTTTTCCTAGGAAGCTAAAAATGTTAGTATATAATTTCATTTGTCTTTTAAAACTGTTCATTATATAGCAAAATGATGCATCCTGGAAAATGAAAAAGATACCTGGGGTTATTTCCTTATAAAATGGTATTCTCTGCATTGGGCTGATTCATAGCAGATCTTTCTACCTAATCTGTGTTCTTTCACATTGTACAAAAACACGAGTTAAAGTGAAATAAAATTTAGGAAACAGTTAAGGGCCTTAATTATGTATGCCTGCTTTCCTTGTTTGGGTCTCAGAATTTAATCCTGCGTTGTCACAGTTCCAAGCTTATCATAACTTAGTTGTTTCTATCTGGAGTACTAGCACTGAATACATAGACTGCACCTAGTAGATACTCAGGAGATACTTCTGAAATGAATTAATGGTTTATTATATTAGTAAATAAATGTTCAGAACTACATATGTAGGTTGCCCTATGCTAACTTTCTCTTTCTTTATATGTATATATATGTGTGTGTGTGTGTGTGTATATACAATATATATTTATATAGTATACACATACATACTTTAGAATTAATATATAAAACTATATAGATATATAGATATATAATTATTAATATGTTCCAAACATTATTCTTTGTTCTATGCCTGTATTAATTTATTAACTTTAATAAGAGTTTCTAGTTTTAAATACTGTTACTATGCTAAATTTTTCCTTTAAGAGGCCCGACTGAGACAGAATTGCTGAATAAATTGTCCACAGTCACACAGCTAATAAGAGCTTTGAGATTCAGAGATGGATTATTTTATACAACTCTAGTTTGTAAAGCATTAAAAGCTGCTACTTCTCCAATCATTCAAGCATAAACAAGATGTTTATACACAAATACACAGTACTATCCTTCTTATTAAAATTATTAGACAATTGTCCTATTCATATTCTTTTAGAACACAGATACTATATTCAAAAATAAGAATGAGATGTATGCATACCTTATAAGCACTTAAAATTTGAGCTAGATGTCTAGACGAGGGTGGTGGAGGAAATGCGGGAATTGATATACATTTTTTAAGAGCATGTCAGAATTGCTTCGATGAACTAGGTTTCCGCGCTATTTGGTGGGACGCAATGAAAAAAGTTTAGAAGTGGGCTTAGGGACACCTTGTTTATCTTGCCCACGATTTAGTACGCAGCAGGTAATGAATCAATGTTTAAGTACGAGCAAAGAAAGAAAGCAGGGAAATAGGGAGCAAATGAAGAATACAGAAAGGAAGGAGAATGCGTCTTTCTAAACTAGAGATAAGATTTTCGTGGACAGGAGCTGACATCTACAGTTCTTTTTAATCCTGTATGTTAGGTAGAACAGAATTCAAAAATCCATTCAGAGACATTCTTTCCTAAGTAATATTATAACCTGTTTATTCTTTTGCAGTTTTCCAAATGATCTGTTCATCATTTAGATAAACAAAGTGAAGCTTGGGATAGGCAAATGAATGACCAGATTTGTACCTGATCTTCTAGTTTTTAAACATATAATCTTTACTTGGGTGTATATTAAGCCTTGCCTTACCCCATGACTTCATAATAAATAATTAAATATTGGTTCTTAAAAGTCTTATTTTTCACCAAACTGAGTCTGATATTTTTTAAAGTATTATTTTTAAAAAAAACTTAAAATCTCTAACATTTTCTATACTCAGTGGACCTGAGTTTCATAAAGCAATACAGTTAATCTCTCTATGAAAATCCCTTATGATGTGTTGTCAGAATTTCTTCCCACTTAGAGTATCAGTTCAAACAGCTTTTCAGAGATAACTATAATTCTGAGGAAAGCCTGAATCCTTTATGGCTAATCCTTCACATGGAACCACCATTCACTTTATTTTTAGCATCATTCAGTTCAAACAACTGTCTCACTCTGACATCTACAGTGGCTTCCAGCCCCCACATCTGGTCTCCCAAAGGGACCCTGAGGGGAAATTGGGAATGAGTACAAGTTTTGAATGGGTTTTCTCAAAGTCTACTAAATATGAAGCTCTCATATTATATTTCTCGGGACTTCCTGATTTCAGTCTGGTGGTAAGCTTTGTCATTTGGAGGTAGTAAAGCTACCATTGTAGGTCCTCTCTATTTTTAGTGGAGCTGTACAGTTGTAAGTGTTCATGAAATAGATGATTGTATATGCAATTTCCATTCTCAAGGCACATGAACTAGAAATTGAACATTTGCTGCATCAGCCACTCTTTCATCGTGCATCATGCATTCATTCATTCATCCATTCAATTACTATTTCATATATATACTTCATTGAACAAACATAAATTTATTCCTAAGTATTAGGTTTAGGGAATGCATGATTTGAAAAGTTTTAATTTCTAAGACTGGTTCTTGTGGAGAGAACTCTATGGACCAAATCTTTACAGTATTTATTGTTTACAAAGTCATCCCATCTCAATTTCTAATTGTCATCTCCTATTCTCTGGGACTTCCCCATTTCTCTTCACTCTACAGTCTCAAATATTCTAAAGTATTTTCTTAAGTCTTTATTGGTGGATATTTAAGGTTCTATACCAGGAACTGTATAGTATTGTTTTTAGTTATCACTATGGCATAAAGGATTACATTATATTTCTTGACCAGGTTTAGGAGAATATAAAAAACATTACTGATTTTATGCTAATTTTGTTACTAACTCCATTAAATGGCTTACTGATTATGCTGCCTGTTTTTGTTTTGCAGTTACTTTTGTTGGGTTTCCCAGGTGAAACATCATGTAACTGGCAAATAGTGAAAATTGTACTCTTAACTTTCTAAAAATACTTATTATTTTGTATTTTTTCTGATGTTATTGAAGATCACTTTAAGAATGCAGTTCAAAAAATTGAGAATATCCATTCTCAAACTTATTCTTAGAATTAATGAGAATGCTTCTAATCCAGTATCCCACCATTACTAATCATTCTTGTTTTTTACATCGTTTTCTAATTTGTTTTTATTGTGTTGAGAATTTCTATAATTATCACTTTACTAACAGTTTCTAGTACTTATGCATTTTCAATTTTAAAAATGTCTTCAATGTCTATTCACAGATTCATTTTTGTTAACCCATTCTTTTGATGATTTATAATAATTAGTGTCCTAGTATTAAATTAGACTTGAATTCACCATCTATATTTTATTTGTTCATTTTAATAGTTAGCTATAGGCTCAAACTGGATATGTGAGGAGAAGTGAAGAGACTATTGACACACTGTGGTCAGGTTTAGGGAAGCCAACAAGAGGTGGCATGAGACTAGTAACAGTACGTTATGTTTGCTATTCCCAGCCTTCAATGATCAAGAGGTAAGGAATGAAGATAGCCACATGAAGGCTGGTTGGCAAGAGATGTGACCCAGATTAGAAAGAGGCAGCCCAATCAAGAGTGACGCTGCGTGAAGGGAGTCAGTGGAATAAATCTGCCTCAATTTCCTATCACTCACTGTCTTTTCCCCAGGAAATAAGAAGCCAGAGAGCAGGAAAGTCCACCAATGCCTTCTGTGAGGGTTTGTTTTACAAATGATACAGAGCTGGGCAGAGAACAAACTAGGATCAGTGAACAAAAGTATCTCAATCTTTATCTTTTTCTAAAAAGAATTTCAATTAACCTAATATTGTCCAGTCCCTGTGTTATATATGTGGCCATTCTTATTATATAACAAGTACTCAAGTCAATGACATAGAATTGTATTAAGAATTATGAAATGAGTAACGAGGATTCTGTGCTAAAAAGATAGGAGTGGAGCCTGGACCTAATACAAGTATCAGCGTGTCTAGAGCTGGTGAACAAGATAGAGTGACTTAGGAAGAGTGAAGGGAGAAAGTCAGGAAATCATAAATATTCAGGGGATTACAGTTCTTTATAGGCTATTAGGTTTTATTCTAAGTACAATGAAAGTTATTTGAAGAGTTTTACATGGGAGTGTTATTAGCAGATCATCGAAATTATTTATACCTTTAAAGAATGCCTGAGAAAATCCTGTATCAGATGACTGATACAGGTAGGCATGTATGTAGATAAGTACATAATATTATTTTCTGCATATGTTTGTGGATGGCTATGGTTTGGTGGACAGAAATAGATTTTTAACTACTTTCTTATTTTCTTTCTGTTACAGTTTTTAAAATTTTTTCCATACATAGACCTAATGGTTTTACATTTTGCTAAATGTGAAGAATGAATTTGAGATGTTATAAATTTTATTCTAAATAAGTATACAGTGTTCTGTTATAGTTTTAAAATGTCTTCTACATTTATTTTCTGTATCTTATCTTTATGTACTTACACTTATTTCCTTGACATATTTAACAGAAATTTTCTAGCTTATTGATGATTATTTACTTAAAAAATCTAATTTAAAGTGTATTTAGCTTCCCCCAAATCTGTTTACTTTTTATTCCTTGATTTTTCAGTTTGAGAGAGGTCCAGCAAAATATGGTTAACATCAAAGCCCCTAAAAACACTGGATTCAGAGTAACTTGTTACTGAAAAACTAGCTCCATCTCTTCTTATTATATTTCTGAAATCTTTTTCCAATGTACCCTATGGGCCCTTTCCAACTTTAACTAAAATGTTTATCTATTTTTATAAAATTTTCTTAGAATATAGTTTTAAATATTATTGCTATTTGATTGTTTTGCATTTCCCTTTTTAAAGAGCCACAGTAGAAATGCTATCCCTACCATGTATGTCTTCCATTTTCAATACGTTCTCTGTGAACATTTTTACTACTTTATTTTCATTCACTTAATTGTTTATCAGTCCTTCTTCCCATTCTTCTTATTAACTGTTTGAGGCTCTTCAACCTTAGGTACTTTGTGATCTAGCTTTCATTTCTACAATCATTTTGTCTTTTTTTCCCTTTTGTGTCTGAGTTCAATCAACTATATTTCTGTCTGCTTTAAAAAATCCATTAATGGCCTTAGTATTATAATTTCAAAGTGTTTTTGTTTTCTTTATGTTCTCAAATGTTTGCTTGATGATACTTAATTCTTTTTGGGGTATATTCTCTTATAGTTACCTAGGTTACAGAGTTTCTGTTTTTGTTTTTTGTTTCTTTTTCACTAAGGGAATTTTCCTCTACTGATATAGGCTTCAAATTCCTTTTTTCTGAATCTTTAAATAAATTTTGTATAGATTTAATTATCTTTTTACTGTTCATATATGTGGCATTTTGCATTTTACAAAATTGCTAGTTAAATGTCACCCTCTTCTGTCTGTATTGAAAAGTCCAGATACTTTATTGTATATGTTTGCTTTGTTGTTAGAGTAATGAATAGGAAATAGCTTCTCTAATTTTATGGCTCTATCTTGTTTTTAAAAGCCTAAATTTTCCTCCCCTCACCTTTTTACTACTCAATGGCCAAGGGGCACTTCTCTCTTCTATTTGAATTTTTGTCCCCTAGAATTTCACTTGCTTTGTAAAATCAATTTTATTTTCAGTAACGCCTTAGGCCCACAGTAATTGTGACAACACCAGAAAAATTGGGTCCAGTACGAGAAAAACTCGGGTACAGGAAATGGTATAAAATATTTAATGTTTCTATCTAGTTACCTGAGAGTCATAACTGAGTATATGTTGGGTGGAACTCCAGGAATCCTCTCTTTTTGCTTCTGATCACAAGAGGCTCTTTCTAATTAACTAATCTGCTTTCTATCATCACTACCTTTTTCAGCTCCTAGGAACAAAGCAAAATCTTTCTTCTGTTTATTCTCCTTATTTTTTATCATCTTATCAAATATGTTTCTTTTTTATTTCTTTTCTCAGTCAGAGGGGAGTGAGACTAATGTGACAGAAGGGAGAAAAAAAATTCTTATGTGTCATTTAAATATGCATTCTAAAGAGAGATAAATTCTCTAAATGTCCTTTACAAATTACCAAATTAGCTGAAGGTTTCCACACTTATATGTCTTAGAATTTCAAGAACTTATTTGATGATATCAGTGGGGGACTAATACAAAAATAAATACACTTGTTGAAGGGATGGGGACATTACTTAATGCTAATGATTTTTTTTTCCTGTAACACTGGAGGAAAAGCAGAGAAATTCTTACCCTTTTAATAGCACCAAATTGTGCTTTTTACAAGCTTCTCCCGTGATTGTGATTCACAGTGATTTGGGGCACCAGTGCAGGAAATCCCTTGCTGAAAGGAATAGGCAAGAGTGAGAGAGAATTTTGATGTGGGTAGAGACTTACTCCACTTTTGTCTGGTAAACAGTAGGTGACTGGACAGCAGGGACGAGGGCTTCATAAAACTTTTTTCAAGTCTGCCTTTTTTTTTGACTTTGTAACTCCCCTAGTGATCATAAAAAGCAATGCAGATGGAAAGAACTCATGTACTGTTTCTAGCGGCAGGAAAGAAGGGATGGATGGGAATTTCTAGCTTTGTGATGAATCTGGGCCTCAGGGAGGACACCCACTGGCGAGTAGGTGACCGTGGCTTTTGAGAGGAACATTA
The DNA here is from genome assembly GCA_029783875.1 of Phataginus tricuspis. Classification (NCBI taxonomy): domain Eukaryota; kingdom Metazoa; phylum Chordata; class Mammalia; order Pholidota; family Manidae; genus Phataginus; species Phataginus tricuspis. The sequence continues at coordinate 21,068,636 of JAQQAC010015468.1, read as the reverse complement.
GGCATGCTGTTGTCCAGGGGTCTGAGGCAAGGGGAGAAATGAGAAGTAGAACTGGGGAGAGTTACTTTATTTCTTCAACAGGGACAGCTGGAGATTCTTGATACTGTTCCCCCTTTACTGATGGTGCAAACCAGTCAATTGAATGGCATTGTCCCACTGAACCAAGTAAATGAATGAAGAAAAAAATTTCACAGAGTATTGGGCTCAGACTGTATTTCCAAATCAAGGAGAGAAAGAAAGGGAACTTTACACTTCCCACAGTGTGCGTGAAACCATACATCACAGGGTTAATTTGGGCTGAAACTGGTGAAACCAGGGGCCTTTTAATTGAAAAGTCTATGCTGTCTTTTCTAAGATAACCTATCTGATACAGAAGTCACAAGTTATTTGGCTAAGATATTTTCAAGGACCCTTGAAGTGAGGTTTGCCAAGAGCAGACAAGTCCAAGCTGGTTGAGCCCACAGACCCTCCTCTGAGCCTGTGCTCACAGTTCCAAATGGCGTCAAATTACCTGTCTTTCATTACCATACTAAAATCTCTGCCCTAAGGGGTTTAGCCACCATTTTTGAACATACAATATGTGTAGTAGTATGTTTACATGCTACACAAACACACAGGAAAATCCCTCCCCAGCCCTGTTAATTATATCAGGCCCTGCTGAATATGCATAAACCTTCTATATACATTCTGTACTCAAAGTGAGCTCAGGGAGACAGATTTGAGTCAGTCTCCTGTTTCCTTGTTTAGCTGTCTTGCAATAAAGCCTTTTTTCTCTGCAAATACCAATGCTTCAGTCGTTGATTTTCCATTGCATGCAGGCAAATCGATCCTATTTGGTTTGGTAACACTTGTATTACCAAAGAGTAAGAAGTGTTCATATTTCTTGACTTTCTATAAACTTCCTCCAGTTTCCAAACAGCATTGCTTGAGTTAATTTGTTGATGGGTTAATCTCAGTCTGAAGTTAAAACCAGACATAAATATCTCTTAAATATGACTTATTTTCTAAATACAGATTTCATAATAAAATTTTGTGGTCACTTTGCATAATGGATAAAACTACTCTAGCTTGATTTTTCCTTATTAAATTTCATCTAATGACCTTAAGCCCTATCTATTTTCACTTGGTACTTGGTATTTACCAAACCATTTTCATGTGCTTTATGACATGTAATTGATCATGTGCATGTCTCAACCACTGAGAACATGACTGTTTATTCTAGTCATGGGGGATTCAAACCCCTCATGCCGATGCAGAAACCTTGGGAATTGTCAGGGAGAGAGTTAATAACAATGTTTCTTAAAAGACATTGATGATCAGAAATAAGTGCTCTGCTCAGATATTGTGCTTTAATGAGCCAAAAATAGAATCTCTGAAAGGATGTTCTATGTCCAAATCTAAAGCTCTTTATAACAAATATCACATTTTCAGAGCCACTACTTGCTCATAGGTTTTAGGCCAGGACATTGGTTTAGGAAATGACAAGTTAAGGTTGTTGTGATAATTATAACAGCTGATAGAAATTAAGTATTTATGATGCACAGAATTCTGTGTTAAGTAGTTCTGAATACCACATCTTTGTCACAATTGACCTGTAAGAAAGGACTCTTCTTACAGTTTACAGATAAGGTAACAACGACACAGACATTGGAAGGAAGTCTTATCTTTATACCTAGAGAGCAATGGGGTATTAGTGATGTAGATGTCTGGCTTGGTTGTCTCCTTCAAGGTCAGTGATATCCCAAAATCCCAGCTTCCTCTTTAATGTGAGGAAACATAAAATAAAGGTCTTGAAATATCGGCATGATGATCTGTCTCTATTTCTACCTGCCTCTCAGTCATTTCAACTGGTAAGATTATTTAATAAGAATGTTTTTTACAAGCATTTGTCAAACTTGGAACACTGGCCACATAAAATAATATATGACAGAGATACCCTAGTCAAATATATTTCAGTGATATTACTTATCTTTTCCTAAAAAATAATGATTGGCATAGAATATTATATTAGTTTCAGGTCTCTAAGCGAGTATTTAGATATTTTTATACAATTTGATCACCATTATAGGTCTAGTTACCATCTGTCACCAAAGTTATTACAATATTACTGACTATATTCACTCTACTGTACATTATATACCTGTGATTTCTTAGTTTTATAACTTGAAGTTTGTACCTCTTAATCTTCATCCCACCTTTGGAGAATCAGAATCAACTTTAAAAGTAACATTTATGAAAAGTCCTGGAGCCTTTAGAAAAAAAAAAAAACAGCCTCTTCCAGGGGGCACTCTGTTGAAGAGGAATCTGGGAATATACCCAAGCAAGGGTTCCTTGCTTCTGACAGAATGTCTGCTTGGGTGATAGAGAAATTAAAGTCCAGTCATGACCACTTTCTGGTATTCTTAAGGAGGACCAATAAGAACTCCAGTTGGGATTCTTTGTCTCATAAAAGTCTTCAATGGAAGTGATTTTCATTATAGACTTGATAGTAACAACTTAATTATCAAATACTCTGGAGAGAATGCAATAACATTAATGCAACTTGACACATAATTATCGTTTTTCCAAAAGAATCACCACAGAGTTAAAGCATATTTCTTGCTAAGGTTTCTGAAATGTTCTTGTCCCCCAATGACTCTAGTTCTATCATCTTTGCTAACCTCACTCTTAAATATGTTTTTTTTCAATAAAGAGCCAATGGGAGACTGGAGAAAAATCATATTCAAGCAATGAAATCTGCATACCTTTTTTCCCTGGACTTTTGCCATGGATGTTACCACAAATCCTAAAGAATAATAAAGAATGGATGTGATATTTACTGGGTACCTATTATGTGTTAGGCAATGAGTTTAAGGCTTTAAAAGATGATATTTAATCACCTTTATAATTCTGAAAGTAGCTATTTTATTCTCATTTAAAGATGAGGAAACTAAGGTTGATAAAAATTAAATTCTCCATGACTACCAGGTTTGTGTTAATAGCTTTATGGTAATCCTTGTCTTTATATTTCTGAGGTTGTTGATATCTTGTCTGCACATCAGAATCACCTGAGGAGTTCATTAAGTATTAATACCTGGCATCTACCACTACAGATTAGAGAGTGACCTTAACATTTGGATTTCTAAAAACTTCCTAGGTGTTTCTGAAGTAACCATGGCTGAGAACCACTGATATAAATTCCTTCTACAAAATCTCCCAAATTGCCAAATAGTTGTTTATGTGCTTTCCATCTAGAAAAAAAAAAGGTGCATGATAGAGGGACGAAAAGTCCCATTTACCCAGTGAATTCTGTTTCAACTTAGGAGAAATTGAACAGATATATAGTGTTGGAGAGAAAGTACATTGTTGTGAGAGAAAAATGGCATTTGGAATTAAGACAGAACTGGGTTTAAATATTTCAGACCAAGCATTTTAGGACAGAAAACTAAGAATCTTCCTTGCTCCCTGTGGATAAAATGAAGGTTCCTATGGGCAGAATTCTCACCTCGCCCTGGTTGTCTAGTTCACTACACATGTGTGGGCAATATGCTGCTATTGACTCTATATAAAGAGCTCTGCCCAGTGCTCTAGGTGACACAGTGGCACAGCTGCACGTATACAGGACTGCAAGTCTGCAGGAGAGCAGAGACTGGAGTGCTGGCAGTGCCAAGGACAGAGACTGCTGGGTATAAATGCTTTCACCCCAAGAATGTTCCATTATCATTCCTCAGTCTCACTGAATCCACTGTGAACTTGTCCAGGGCTGAAACCCTTTGGCAAGACAATTGGCGTAGTTGGCAGGATTCATTGTTGACCAAGGAAAAGAACAGGTTACCCTTATGGAGGGGAGGGGGTGCTTCAGTGGGCTGCCCCTATGGATGGCAAGACCTTAGAGTATCCCCTAGTGAATGTGTGATCTGATATGGCCTGCCTCCTAGAGGACTGGGCCCCACCCCAAGACTGGGAAGGGGTCAAGGCAATACCTGAGGCAGTAAAGTTGGCCCTCAGCAAAATGGGGAATTCCTTGGATAAACAGTCTGCCCATGAGGCAGAGGGAATGGTGGGGAGTTTTCTTCTCACAGTAAGGAGAAAGGCCGTATGGAGAAAGACATCCTCCTGCAGGAAGCATGAGAAGAGGCACCATGAGAACGTGAGCTGCAAGGTGCCATTGAGGAGGTAAAAATTTTGTTGGTGACTGAAATGGCATCACTATGAGGTGCTGTGGAAATGATAAAGGATGTCATGGTAATCCAAGAGGAAGCAGCACAAGAAGCAGCAGCATGAGAGTGCAAGCTTCCCAGTGCTGTGGGGCAAGTAAGGGATGTAGTGGTGTCATCAGCCCCAGAAATGGAGGAGTGGAGGTTTGACAAACAGGTGGGGGTGGAGGCCCTGCCAGTGCCAGCAGCTCCAGCCCCTCCTTGATTGAAACCCCACCCTATTGAAAGTGGGTGGAAAGCATGAAAGAAAATAAAGAGCAACTGTGGGTTCCTCTAGGAGAGGTGCAGCCCCCTCCCCAGGTCATGGAGTACTCTATGCTCTGCTCCTATCCTCAGGCTCAAGCAATGAAAGCAAAAAGGAAATATAGTCTGCTACTCACAGCAAGAATTTAAAGGGCCCCATGAAGGTCATGAGGACCCAGATGTGGGTTGATTTGATAAAGGCAGTAGTTGACAGAAAGAAATTGGATAGAAAGTCAACAGAATCTTACTGGAACTGTGGCAACAACTGAAACTGAAGCAATGGTTCTGGCCCCTGAGGATGAAGAAGTAGAAGCCAGAGACAAAGCAATAAGACTGGCCTGTGCATCTGCAAGACTTTCTGCTGGAGAGGCTGGAGAAGGTGGGTATTGTAAGGTCCACCCATGGTCCTTTTGGTTAATTCATTTGAGTAGAACTGGTTTGAATACAGCCAGTATGACCACTTGGTGGTAATGGATCTCTTCAGGCTTGAGGTTATTAAAATGTGTCATAGTTCTTGTTATTTGTATATTGTATTATGTTATTATGGAATTTGGTTACAATGTTCCAGCTTCCTCACACGGGGACTATTGCAGTGGATTGAGAGGACATAGATTAAGAGGTGAGAATCCTGGAGGGGCAGAGTGTGGATAAAGTGAAGGTTCCTATGGCCTGGATTCTCACCTGGCCCTGGTTGTTTAGCTCACTACACATGTGTGAGCAATACATTGCTATTGACTCTATATAAAGAGCTCCACCTAGTGCTCTGGGCAACACGGTGGTATGGCTGCAGGGTTGCAGAGCTGCAAGTCTGCAGGAGAGCAGACACTGGAGTGGGGACAGCGCTGAGGACAGAGATTGGAACTGCTGCGGGGGCAGAGAGGCCCAGAGGCAGAGACTGTCTTGCTACATGCAGACTCACTCTGAGTGGATGGAATTATAGTGATTGACCTGCCACCATAGGAATAAAGTTAGGTATAAACCCTTTCACCCCAAGAATGTTCCATTGTCATTCTCAGTCTCATTGAATCAATAGTGAACTTGTGTGGGTCTGAAACCCATTGGCAAGACCCTCCCTATTTCTTCCCCACCACCATCCAATTCATCACTAATACAGTTAGTATTAACATTTATCTGACTCCTTTTTAAGCAATCTACCCTTCACCAAACCCCACACCCCCATACATACACACATACACACACACACACACACACACACACTGAACAATATCCCTGCGTTCACAGACACAAATAGTAGTAGGAAAGGTTTACTTCTGCGGTAGGGCTATGTCTGATTTAAAACCAAGGAATTCTGTTAGCCCAAGAGAGAACATCATCCTGAGAATTTGAGGAGCCTTTGCGGACAACACACTAGAAGATTAAATAATAAAATTTAACCAGGGAAAGAAGTGGAGGTGGGAAAGGACATTCTATTCCATGAGATCATCGCGATATATGGTGTGGAAATGAGACAGTACTGCACACAGAACACTTGGGACTTTGCAAATGATTTAGCACAGCTTGCATGTGGGATACCTTTCAGCAGTGATAAAATATTTTAAACTGAGAATCTATTTAATAGATGTATAGGACCTTTCCATTAGAAAGGTCTTGCTAATGGTATGTTGTTCAATCCCATTTCTGAAGTATGCACTTCCTTATCTTCTGAGGCCCAGCAACATGAATATGGGGCACAGAAAGAATAACTGAGATGACAATGAAATCAGTTCTCCTTGTTCTGCATTTGTTTCCCCAATCAGGAAATCAATCTCGGGATCTAAACATGCACAATATAGACTGTTCCAACCTCTCTTTGGAAATAGAAACAATATTTTATGGAAAATTAACATTGGCAAACAAAGATATTATCTTTTTCTGACGGACAAAATTGGCCTCTCAATTAGTTTCTGCTCTCTATCAGTTGTTACATTAATGAATGAATATGTACCATTCTACACTATGAAAGACATTTCCTTCAATTATAAAGAAAAAGCAAATGTACAGTTAACATGGCAGGAGGGGTTTTTAGAAGTAGAAAACAGAGGGCAAGGGAAAAGAGCCAAGTTTGAGCTCCATTTTTTTTTGTTTCTGCTAAGTATTTTCCAACAGATAAACACACTATATTCTTACAGATCCCAATATATGTGAATTGTAAGCGGGACATCATGAAGTCCTAATGACTGAGCACACATGATTTTTCTTATGTCTAAAAAGAAAGTTTGTTTATTGTTTTTACTTTTTTTAAAAATGCCCCTGTTATATCTTACCTAAGTATTTCAGCAGTTTTTCAAAATGACTCCCTGGCTTCTAGATTCTTGTTTTGAGACACTCTGCCTGCTTTTGTCAAGCCAAAGTTAATGAGATTTAAGATAGTTTCATAATCCTTCAGTGGTTTTCCTAGCTCTTAAAGCTAGTTATCACCCCATGACCTATTTTCCCAAACTAATGCCATTTTCTCCCCTGTGTTATTAGACACCCTACAGGTTCTGTGGTTCCCATATATTTCTCCAACAATTCAACATTGTTCATGAAGTTTTTTCTACCTGGAATTCTCTTCACCCACATCTCTCATCTTTCAAAATTCACTTTACCAACTCTACCAGGATTTTCAGATTGATCTAATTCAAATAAGACTTTCCTGTTCCCTTCCTAATCTCTCATTGAAAGTTTTAACTTTTGTGGGGTTTTTTATCTGATTAGAACAACTTGCCTCATATCCCGGTGTATTTTAATGGATTGTGAATTCCTTGCGAAGAAAATTATTACCTCCTCATACCTCTCATCTTCCCCCATATCACATGTACACATTGTCTTGCATATTGTAACAGGTCCAATGTTTGGTGGTTCTTGTCTTAGGTCTATTTTCAGTGGAATTCTTAGAGAAAACAAATCCTAAATCAATAGCCCCTTGATTGATTTAAATCTTCCCTTCTCAAGTTATGTCAATGAGTAATTGGTCTTCTTTAAGGTTAATTTTAGTGTCCTACAGTACAAGATTCATCTTGAAAAGACATTGTGGAGGAGAAAACTTGCATATTTTTCACTTTCATACCTTCTTTTGTCTCCTTTCTCTTCTTTTTCCTTTTTTTCTTTGCCATTTTTTTAATATCCCATCTTGTTTTTTTACATTTGTTCATTGTGTACAGTTTTTGTAGTTTTATACATGTCTCAACTGTACTCTATAAACCTGTTTTAGAAATTGAAAAATAATCACTCTAAAACTATACAATATTTAAGCATTTCAGTTATGCTTTATGTCTTAACCATGAGATAGTATCATCATTATTACCATTCCTTGAAGTTATTATTTTCATAATAATTAAGTGGAAGTTATTCTGAGTCCTGGGGCTGCTGTGGTTCATTTAGGAATTCTGTAGACAGGTTTGCAGGGGATGAAATCCAAGTTAACTTGACGGACTTTTTCCTAAGAAAAATGTATGCTGAACTTCTTTTCTGCCTCCTATTACCCCACCCCAAGTATGAGTTTGGGTATGCTTTCATACCTAACCTCATTCTCTGAGGAACATATGTGGTCCACTGTTCAACTCTCTGAGCAAGGAAATGTCAATATGGGCTTAAGGATGTTTATCTTTTCTGGCTTCCTCAGTGTGTGCCTTTTCTCTTCACTCTACCTCAACTAAATTTAATACGAAGAGAAAATCCTAGAGCTTTATGTTATATGTGGCCGAAATATCACAAAGTTCAAACCACACCCTCACTTACACTCTGCATTGAAAAAGACAAAGAAGCATATATTTCTCTATGATCTTTGTGTAAACTCTAAATCTTGAGATACTCTGGCTCCACATATACTTGCTGAAGTGCATATGACAGTATTGTTTGCAAGTAAGTATTTGTTTTACTATTTATAAAGTGGAATATTGTGAAGGAGGTATACTGAAGGAGATATTATGGTTATATGAACTGAAATACAGCTAGTGCTGCACACACAGGTGCTCAGTATGTGCCTGTGAATCTTCTGAGAACAATAATAGGGAAGGAGGACAGATTGTGGCACCAGATAATTTCAGCAGACTAGAAACTCCACACAATTGGGAATAACCACTCCCCAATCTCCAACTGACTCCAAACATCTAGCAGATTGTTCCCACAACAGTGTGCTTGTTGAACGAATGAACAAAGAAATTAACAAACATGAGTGGGACTGCATTTTGGTTTTGGCATTTACCAGCTGTTACCACTCAGGTTATGTTCTTGGAACTTTAGTTTCTTCATTATTGGTATGAGGACCCTACTACTTATTTTCTTGAATTGCTACCATGCTTGTAGGAAAGGATCTGGCAGGTTTTTCAAAATATAACTGATACTAAATAGATGCTTATGGAGTGGGTGGGTGGATGGATGAATGAATGGATGGATAGATGGGTAGATGAACTAGGTGTGTGAAAATATTTTCACAAGTTAATCTTAGCAATACTTTTTTTGGAAGACAAGGAAGTCATTATAACCTCTAGCCAAATCCCAAAGTTACTAGAATTCCTTACATCCTTACATATACAACTTAAAAAAACTTATTCTGCCCCATCACTCCCTAGCTCAGTCCCTGCTAGTTGCATACACATTGGCAACAGAGGTAATTATTGGTGCAAGCATCAAGCATTGGCTCCCACGGGTCCACTTTTGCATTTAAGGTTCATTCTTTACCTCCTCTTCCAGTTGTAAATGGGAAGCAAAGGAAAGCAACAGTTGGATTTGGAATTATATCCCAGTCTCATAAATTAGAATGCATTTTTCATTCAGATTATGGAAGTTATGAGAGAACGTAGTTTTCTTCTGAGTAATTAAACTTACATACTTATTTGCAGATTGAAAAAGTAAATCTACATTTGATTTTCTTCTGATTTTCATATTTAATATTAACCTTAGAATATGTTAACAATTTGCTTATCTCCTTTAATCCAGTATTTACTTTGTTTCTACTTATTTTATACATTTATTGATTTTTCTGTATGCAATTGTAAAATAAATTTTAATAGATGGGGTACAATAAAACAGGTGCACATGCATTTTTTTGTATTTGTGTGTATGTGTATTTATTTGGACACATGCACACACATATAAAAGAAGCTATATCTTTTTAAAAGAGATGAAACATTAGCCATCTATGTTGCAGACTTTATACTGAATTACTTACTGGCTAACTCCATTAGCATTTCAGTAATGTAACACTTTAATTGTGCTATGAAATTGCTTCAATTTTCCTCTCCTCAGTAATGAGAAATGCCTCAACCTATTGTAAAACTTTTGAAGTACTGTGCACAATTCTGGATCTCTGTGACCTATTAAAACTTACAGAACTCCTAAAAATGACTCCCGAGTCCCTTCACAAACTTTATTTCAGCTTCTCTACTCAAACCATCTCTTTCCCTTTCACCATTTCCAGGATCTAGCTCTCCGGAGTGATTCACCACCCTTGGGCACACATACACTTTAATTCCAGTACCAAAATCTCATACTTTTTAATACAAATTTTGTATAGACTTGTGTTCATGAAAGATTTGGTCATCAAGGTAGAAATCATTTCTGTCTTTCCAAACTAGTATATATTCAGTGTCTTGGAATTCTCAAGCTGTGTTTAAGTGAACAAATAAACTGAACAGTTAATTAAATCCAAAATGGTATATAATTTTAAATTCCCAATCAATGGTAAGTAGCTAATTTGACTCTCCGAATTTTTTAAGACTACAGCCTAGAGCAACAAATTCAGTGTTACCATTGTAGTAATATTATGAATGAAGGAGGATAAATACATTAATTGTATAAATACATGAGACCAGTTAGTGCTATTCAGTAATGATGCTCTATGAATTCTGAGGTGTCTCAAGGAACAAGTCATATTCCCTGTCTCCTATGGCCCTTTGATTGCAAGGGAACAAACCTTGGAGTCAAATTCACACAAAGCAATGAAAGAATATATGATTCATCCAGATACATCTGCAGAACTCTCAGGAGCTGCTTTTCCTGCCATCCACATTATTTTCTCACCTTTAAGACCATCTCTCTGGCTCAGCTGTCCTCTTTCCATTCTCTTTCCATATGTGCAGCTATCATGTAGCTATTATATTTTACATGGGCTATAATCATCAGAAGATATTTTGTTTTTCATGGCTCTATATTACACCTGAGAATTTTATGTTCCTCTATATTACACCTGAGAATTTTTTTTTTTTTTCGAGTCGGACAGCCTTTATTACAAATGCTACACATGACACCTGGGAGTTCCATCGGTGGAATCCCTAGTTAACAGGATGGTTGTCCTTCAGGGCCACAGGCGTGATGCTAACCTCCACTTTTCTTCCTGGCTTGCTTTGCTTTCCGGGGTTTGAGGATGGTGTAGTTTGCATACACTGTATACTGATCTGACAGGAAGGGGATGTAGAATGCCCGCAGCAGCTTCGAAGATCTAGAAGCATCAAGGAATGGTCTGTAGGCCAAGCTGAGCCATTCTTCTCTATTGGATGAGTATTTCGGCTCCTGGGGTGTCTCTCTCATGGTATCCAAATCCACTAGGTAATGGCACTTACTGATGTCAACATATCGGGACGGCTCCTCTAGGTTCTGGTCATTCATGTCAGTAGGAACAATCCGGGTGGCTGACGGTCCCTCGGCAAAAGGTTTTGGAAACTGGCCCCTGAACTCTGATGGAATGAACTGAAGCTGCCAATTATCAGGCAAAAGGAAGCTGCTGGGAAATAGATACCACTCTTTTCCTACACAGACATTCACAGGCCTGCCTTCTGGGACAGTGTGGATGGCAGGGTCCGTAGCAATGTGGTAAAATTCTGGATACAAGTCAAGGGGCCCATGGTACCCTCTGAACAGTGCCACTAAGCGAGAAAAGGATAAGAGCCCAAACAAGAAGAGTGTTCCTAATGCCAGCCAACTCGACGTCACAGTATAATGCTCCAGGCGGTATCGCTGAAACACGAAGTGGTAACATTTCTGAAGTGCAGAAAGGGCCACAGCGCCACACAGACATATAAGTGGATACACAGGGAAAAGAAATCTCTCCTCTTTGTGAGGCTGGATGAAGAAAATTATAAACCAAATATACATTGGAGCCAAGGTAAGCCAATATGGGTGGCCTAAATTCTGAACGTGAAATCTCCGCAGCAGTCACTCCATGAGAGAAGTCAGCGGTAAGACGAGGAGAGCCAAAGCAAAGGCTACGTTAAAATTCAGAAATCCATTAATCAAATAGAAATGCCACGGCTCTGTACCATAAAGATCAGGTCCATGAGGCGTAAAAACATTATACAAAACAATGTTGAGTGGTGTAACCACCAACTTTTCATAATAGTAGCTGTCAATGACCACCACTGGCACCAGAAAGAGTATCAAGGCCACCAGTGACCAATGAAAGAAACTCTTCCATCTGCGTTTCATGACCAGCAAATCAAAGGCAATAGGTAAACCAAGTGCAGCACTGAATGGCCAGCCTACGATCGCCCCAGCTGCTGCTCCCAGTATGGCGATGGAAGTCTTATCCATGTACCAGCCGGCCATGGCAATCAGCGTAGTGTACATACAGAAGCTGCTAGGGAGGAATGCTGAGGATGAACAAAACATGCCAGTGCTGAGAACCAAGAAGGCTAGCATCATTTGACCCACATGCAGTCCAAACTTCTTGCACACAGCCTTATAAAAGTAAAGTTCACAGATACAGCTCACAAAAGCCAGGAGACATTGTACAAAGTAAAAGACAAGAACCTGAAAGAAACCTTATTAGTTTGTAGAATTCTTGCATGAAATGCAGCTGGCCAGGCATGAAGCAACAGGTAAGCATAGGAGCGAATGGCATAAACTGGGGAATATTTCCAAGTCTGAAACCCCTTCCCATAGATGAGGTAGTGTGTCTACTGGTTGCCAGTAGTTGAATGTTTCATCACAGTCAGAGATGTTACTCAGGAGGGCAGCACATAACCTTGCAGACAGCAGGCATTTGAAAGCAGTAGATCCTTCAGGTGCCCAGACTTGCCCTGCTTTGGTCCCAGATGACTCGGGCCGGGGCTCTGCGCTGCCGGGCTCCGCGCTGCCCGCCTCCCGGCTGCACATAACTTCCTCCCAAGTTATTTTGGGTTCTTCCCATGGCCCAGCTTGTCTATACTAGTTTCAAAGCTTAATAGTTGTGTGTCTTGCATGAGTCACTTAGTATCTTGAGCCTTAATTTCCTTGAAGATGAAATATCAATGATTCCTAATTGAAGAGGTTATTATGAAAACTCTGTTAAGAATGAAATCTAAAATAAAATGTGAATCTTAAATGAATAAATGATATCTTATATGTGATGAAATATCTTACCCTCAACATCTACTTTTTAATCTAAAAGAGTGAAAGTGAAGAAAAAGAGAAAAAGGAAAATAATCTATGTATATAGAGGGAGAAAGAACAGTACACAATAGGTGAACTTGTAAATTAAATGTTACATGATGGATAAAAGGGCTAGAGTTGTCATTTTTTTTTTGGTAGATTAAAATCAGCAGTCCTTGAAAGAAAAGTCTACCTTCTCATTCTAAAAACTCCTGAATACTTGATTTGAATATGTATTTAACATAGTTACATGAAAAAATGGCTAATAAATAATTTATTGAGTGAATTTATTCATTTTAAGACACTGACCTTTCTCTATAAAGATAACTGCAGTTGCCTCCAGGTATGTGAATCACTTGAGTTTTTTTTTTTTTTCATTAGTGAGATCAATTTTGGCAACTCTCTTCTTGAAATGAGATGTCAACCAAATGCTCAAATATTTACGAATTGACATTTTGTGTCTTTTATATATTCAGTCTTTCTAGGTGCATGAGTTCTCCATAATGTATAGCTATTAAGAATCAGTTGCAAGGAAAAAAAAAAGACATGAAATATAAAGGAGATTTTATAACACATGGTTTGAAATCTTAATGTGGTGCTTCAGATCAATCAAACCAATGAGCATCAAAGTTCAGTTTTAGCATCAGTATTTTTATGATAATTTTTCTTTTTTTTTTCCCCCTACTTCCTCCCTGTAGCTGGGTTATACAAGGCTGCAGGTAATGTTTGTGTTGTAAAATCGAGGCCAGTAATTTAATCCCCCCATAAAACTCACTCACAATTACAATAGCATTGAAATGGTACATAAATGAGTTCTTCATAAAGCAGAAAAGAAAAATGGTGCAACAATTAAGCTTTTTAATGATGGGCACTAAAACAATGCTGCTGATTAGATTCTTTGCTAATTACCTTCTGTTACTTAGATTGGATGTATTTCAGCAGAACAGAAACATCTATTCATAAATAGTTGTTTTCTTGGTAGCAATATGAAAACATTTGATTCTAAAGTTGGAAAGTGCCTCTCAGGGTCATAACAGACAATCTTTAAGCCAGTAGACAAATTTAATCATACACCAAGTGAAACATAGTTCCAATGGCTTCCATTTAGTTGGAAGATATCTATTTTATGCAAAGTGGTGGAAAAGGCTACAGCAGTAATATGTGTGCTGAGATTTGAAAACCAAAAGATCTGGGAAAAAAAAACTTTCTGAAATGGGAAGCAACAAATGCAAAAGCAGCAAGGAAAGGCTGAGCTACAGACATAAAGGAGAAAGTGTTACAAGATGAGTTCAGAGAGTTAGGCAAGAGTCAGATGGCAGGGACATTCCAGAGCAGGCCAAAATACTGGTAATTTATTTTAAGGGTTATTGAAAAGCCTAGAAGGTTTAATCAGAGGAATGTTACCATGGAAATTAAATCTTAAGAAAATCACCTATCTGCTAAGTGGAAAATAGGTTGAAGGAGGGTAAAGATGGACGTAGGGAACTAAATTATAAGGTTATTATGAACTGAATGCTGTCTCCCCAAATTGATATGCCAAAGCCTTAATCGAAAATGTGACTGATTTGGCAATAGGGTTTTTAAAGAGGTAATTAAGGTTAAATGATGTCAAAAGGGTGGGCCTGTAATCCAATAGGACTGGTGTCCATATATGGAGAGGAAGAGAAACCAAGAGCATTCGCAAAGGCCAAGTGAGGACCCAGTAAGAAGCAACCATCTTCAAGTCAGGAAGAAAGGCCTTATCAAAACCATAGGCACCTCGATCTTGGACTTTCATGCTCCATAACTGTGAGAAAATTAATTTCTGTTTTTTAAGTCATCAAGTCTGTGGCATTTTGGTATGGCAGCCTGAGTGGTCTAACACAAAGGTTACTGAGTAACCCTGGTAAATGATGATGGTAGTTTAACTATGTTGATTAAAATAGAAATGGAGAGAAATAGATAGATTTAAGATCTATTTAAAGGATAGAGCTTTTTACCTCTAATGAATTAGGTGTAGTGTGAAAGGAAAGAGATATGACAGTAACATCTATCAGTATGTGGTAGGGCTATTGCACGAGTTAGGGACAGATGGAGGAAGAGCACATTATGGAGTAAAGGGAACTGGTGGTTCTTTTAGGAACATGGCTAATTTTGAGTTCCAAATGGACATATAAAGGACTTGGATGTAAGATATGTAATTCAGAGAACATACATAATTGGAAGTCATAGTCACCTCTTATGTGGGGTAGTCTACTTGTTAATTCCCAGCTACCCAAAACTTAAATTACTTTCAGGATAAACTCAACACACACACACTATATACACAATATACATGTCAAACTAAAACCAATATTTATTAAAAGGCTACTACATTCCAGGACTGTGAAATCTCCTGGAATTATGTTATTTCCAAGGGAAAAAGAAGGCCTAATATCTATTCTATGAAAACTTACTTATAGTCTAGAGGGGGTGGAGATTGAGTATGGGAGTGTGAAATATAGATAACAAAACTGAGAATGAAAATAGAGTGTGGTAAGTGTTGTCACAGCATTACATATAAATTAGAATGGAACATGATTATAGGGTTGGCGCATAGAAGGCAGAATGAAGGCCTCCCGGTAATACGTATGCCCTACTTCCCAGAACTTGTGAATAGGTCACACCACATAGCAAAAGGGAATTAAATTTGTACATGCACTCAGGTTAGCTTACGGCGGATCTTAAGAAGGAAAGAGTATCCTGGATTTTCCAGGTGGGCCCAAGGTAACTGTATAAACCCTTAAAAGTGAAACAGGGAGGACTTGCAGGAAGATGGCGGTGTGAGCAGGGCGGTGGAAATCTCCTCCCAAAACCATATGTATTTATGAAAATACAACAAGTACACTGTTCCTAAAAACGGACCAGAAGATACAGGACAGCACACAGCCTGCAGCTACACCCGAGAGGACTCGGAACCTTGCAAGGCGGGTAAGATACGGAGCTGTGACCCGGCGGGACCCGAGCACTCCCGCAACCCAGCGGACCCACTGAAGGAGAGGATTCAGAGCCAGGAGGGAGTGGAAGTACAGACATGCGAAATAACCAGCCCCGGTGATCTGCGCCGGGAGCGGCGACACACATCGCGTGGTGTAGCAGAGATTGGAGAGACAGAGGGTGCAGGATCTGAGCAGGTCACTGCAGCCAGCTCCTGGGAAGAAAAAAAAAAAAAAGAAAAGAGCACGCTTTTTTCAGCAGTCGTAAAGAGACAGGAGCCCAGCTGAGGAGCCGGATCATCCCGGCACACTTAGCCCAGCAGTCTGGGAGTCCTGGGGAGTTTCGGACCCTTTACCTGGCGACTGTGAAAGGGTGGCTGCATTTAGACATCCCACAGAGATCAACAGCCTCCCATTCGTTCCCACCCTGGCCAGAGCTATAAAGGGCTCTGCGGAGCGGCGCGGCCATGGATGCGGAATAGTGGGGCAACAGTGCCACCTATAGGATACCCACAGAATCTACTCCCAGTGGGCATTTTTTCTGTTTTGTTTTTTTATGATTTTGTTTTGTTTTGTTTTTTGTTTTTTCTTCTCTTTCTCTTTTCTTTTCTTTTTTTTTTTTCTTTTGAAAGTCTTAAAGAGCCCAGCTGACATACGTGGCACCTACCAGCGACCACTTCTATAGCCATGAAAAGACAGAGGAATATGGTACAGACTAAGATCAACCAGACAAACCCAGAGAAGGAGCCTGAAGGGATGGAAATGCACAATCTTCCTGAAAAAGAATTCAGAATAAAAGTCATCACCATACTGATGGATCTACAGAGAAATGTGCAAGAGCTGAGGGAGGAATTGAGGGAAGTGAGGAAAGACAATGCAAAAATCAGACAAGCGATCGATGGGCTTAATAGCAGACTGGATAAGATGCAAGAGACTGTTAATGGAATAGAAATCAGAGAACAGGAATACAGAGAAGCTGAGGCAGAGAGGGATAAAAGGATCTCTAGGAATAAAAGAATATTAAGAGAACTGTGTGACCAATCCAAATGGAACAATATTCGCATTATAGGAGTACCAGAGGAAGAAGAGAGAGAAAAAGGGATAGAAAGTATCTTTGAAGAAATAATTGCTGAAAACTTCCCCATGCGGGGGAAGGAAATAGTCTCGCAGTCCATGGAAGCCCACAGATCTCCCAACACAAGGGACCCAAGGAAAACAACACCAAGACACTTAATAATTAAAATGGCAAAGATCAAAGATAAAGACAGAATATTAAAGGCAGCTAGAGAGAGAAAAAAGATCACCTACAAAGGAAAACCCCTCGGACTATCATCAGACTTCTCAACAGAAACCTTACAGGCCAGAAGAAAATAGCATGATATATTTAACATAATGAAACAGAAGGGCCTCAAACCAAGAATATTATATCCAGCAAAATTATCATTTAAATATGATGGAGGGATTAAACAATTTCCAGACAAACGAAGGTTGAGAGAGTTTGCCTCTCATAAACCACCACTACAGGATATCTTAAACGGACTGTTCAAGAGGGAAGTACCCCTAAGGCTAAAAAGATGTCGCCAGAGAAAATAAAATCATAGCAAAGAAATCAGACCATCCAAATACTAACTAAAGGCAAAGAATAAAACACCTAATATATAAAGAAAGGAGGAGGAAGAATGGGAAGGGAGAGATAAAGAAACATCAGATGGTGTTCACAATAACTTAACAAGAAAGATAAGTTAGATTTTTAGATACTAAAGAAGCAACCCTTGAACCTTTGGTAACCACGAATCTAAAGCCAGCAATGGCAATAAGTACATGTCTATCGATAATCACCCTAAATGTAAATGGACTGAATGCACCAATCAAAAGACACAGAGTAACAGAATGGATAAAAAAGCAAGACCCATCTATATGCTGCTTACAAGAGACTCACCTCAAACCCAAAGATATACACAGACTAAAAGTGAAGGGATGGAAAGAATATTTCATGGAAACAACAAAGAGAAAAAAGCAGGTGTTTCAGTACTTGTATCAGACAAAATAGACTTCAAAATGAAGAAAGTAGCAAGAGATAAAGAAGGACATTACATAATGATAAAGGGGTCAGTCCAACAGGAAGATATAACCATTATAAATATATATGCACACAACACAGGAGCGCCAGCATATATGAAAAAAATACTAACAGAATTAAAAGAGGAAATAGACAGAAATGCATTCATTTTAGGAGACTTCAACACACCACTCACTCCAAAGGACGGATCAACCAGTCAGAAAATAAGTAAAGACACAGAGGCACTGACTGACACACTAGAACAGATGGACCTAACAGACATCTACAGAACTCTACACCCAAAGGCAACAGGATATACATTCTTCTCAAGTTCACATGGAACATTTTCCAGAATACACCACATGCTAGGCCACAGAAAGGACCTCAGTAAATTCAAAAATATTGAAATTCTACCAACCAACTTCTCAGATCACAAAGGTATAAAACTAGAAATAAATTTTTAACCAAATCCAAAAGGCTCACAAACACAGGGAGACTTAACAACATTCTCCTAATTAATCAATGGGTTAATGACTAAATCAAAACAGAAATTAAAGAATATATGGAGACTAATGACAACAACAACACAAAGCCACAACTTCTGTGGGACGCTGCAAAGGCAGTTCTAAGAGGAAAGTATATTGTAATCCAGGCCTATTAAAAGAAGGAAGAACATTCCCAAATGAGTAGTCTAAAGACACAATTACTGAAATTGGAAAAAGAAGAACAAATGAGACCAAAAGTCACCAGAAGGAGGGACATAATAAAGATCAGAGAAGAAATAAATAAAATTGAGAATAAAACAATTTAAAAAATCAATGAAACCAAGAGCTGGTTCTTTGAAAAAATAAACAAAATAGATAAACCCCTAGCCAGACTCATTAAGAGAAAAAGAGAATCTACACACATAAACAGAATCAGAAATGAGAAAGGGAAAATAATGACAGACCCCACACAAATACAAAGAATTATAGGAGAATATTCTGAGCATCTATATGCTAACAAGCTGGAAAACCTAGAAGAAATGGACAACTTGTTAGAAAAATACAACCTTCCAAGACTGACCAAGCAAGAAACAGAAAAACTAAACAGACCAATCACCAGCAACGAAATTGAAGCAGTAATCGAAAAACTACCCAAGAACAAAACCCCCGGACCAGAAGGATTCACCTCCGAATTCTACCAGACATATAGAGAAGAAATAACACCTATTCTCCTTAAAGTTTTTCAAAAAATAGAAGAGGAGGGAATACTTCCAAACTCATGCTATGAAGCCGGCATCACTCTAATACCAAAACCAGGCAAAGACCTCACTAAAAAAGAAAATTACAGACCAATATCCCTGATGAACGTAGATGCAAAAATACTCAACAAAATACTAGCAAACCGAATTCGAAAATACATCAAGAGGATCATACACCATGATCAAGTGGGATTCATCCCAGGGATGTAAGGATGGTACAACATTCGAAAATCCATCAACATCATTCACCACTTCAACAAAAAGAAGAACAAAAACCACATGATCATCTCCATAGATGCTGAAAAAGCATTTGACAAAATACAGTATCCATTCATGATTAAAACTCTCAACAAAATGGGTATAGAGGGCAAGTACCTCAACATCATAAAGGCCATATATGACAAACCCACAGCTAACATTATACTTAACAGCGAGAAGCTGAAAGCTTTTCATCTAAGATTGGGAACAAGACAGGGAGGCCCACTCTCTCCACTGTTGTTCAACATAGCACTGGAGGTCCTAGCCATGGCAATCAGACAAAACAAAGACATACACGGCATCCAGACAGGTAAAGAAGAAGTCAAATTGTCACTATTTGCAGATGACATGATATTGTACATAAAAACCCTGAAGACTCCACTCCAAAACTACTAGAACTAATATCTGAATTCAGCAAAGTTGCAGGATACAAAATTAACACAGAAATCTGTTGTTTTCCTATACACTAACGATGAACTAACAGAAAGAGAAATCAGAAAAACAATTACATTCACAATTGCATCAAAAAGAATAAAATACCTAGCAATAAACCTAATGAAGGAAGTGAAAGACCTGTACTTTGAAAACTACAAGACACTCCTAAGAGAAATTAAAGAGGACACTAAGAAACGGAAATGCATCCCATGCCCTTGGCTAGGAAGAATAAATATTGTCAAAATGGCTATACTACCTAAAGCAATATACAGATTCAATGCAATCCCTATCAAACTACCAACAGCTTTCTTCAATGAACTGGATCAAATAATTCTAAAATTCATATGGAACCACAAAAGACCCCAAATAGCCAAAGCAATCCTGAGAAGGAGGAATAAAACACGGGGAATTATGCTCCCTGACTTCAAGCTCTACTACAAAGCCACAGTAATCAAGACAATTTGGTATTGGCACAAAAACAGACCCACAGACCAGTGGAACAGAATAGAAAATCCAAACATTAACCCAAACATATATAGTCAATTAATATTTGATAAAGGAGCCTTGTATATACAATGGGGAGATGACAGCCTCTTCAGCAGCTGGTATTGGAAAAACTGGACAGCTACATGTAACAGAATGAAACTGGACTACTGTCTAGCCCCATACAGAAAGGTAAACTCAAGGTGGATCAAAGACCTGAATGTAAGTCATGAAACCATAAAACTCTTAGAATAAAATATAGGCAAAAGTCTTGGACATAAACATGAGCGACTTCTTCATGAACATATCTCCCCGGGCAAGGGAAAAAAAAGCAAAAATGAACAAGTGGGACTATATCAAGCTGAAAAGCTTCTGTACAACAAAGGACACCATCAGTAGAACAAAAAGAGATCCTACAGTACGGGAGAATATATTCATAAATGACGTATCCGATAAGGGGTTGACATCCAAAATATATAAAGAAGTCATGCACCTCAACAAACAAAAAGCAAATAATCCAATTAAGAAATGGGTAGAGGACATGAACAGACACTTCTCTAAAGAAGAAATTCAGATGGCCAACAGGCACATGATAAGATGCTCCACATCGCTAATCATCAGAGAAATGCAGATTAAAACCACAATGAGATATCACCTCACACCAGTGAGGATGGCCAACATCCAAAACACAAAGAACAACAAATGTTGGCGAGGATGTGGAGAAAAGAGAACCCTCCTACACTGCTGATGGGAATGCAAATTAATTCAGCTTTTGAGGTTCCTCAAAAAACTCAAAATAGAAATACCATTTGACCCAGGAATTCCACTCCTAGGAATTTACCCTAAGAATGAAGGAACCCAGTTTGAAAAAGACAGATACAACCCTATGTTTATCACAGCACTATTTACAATAGCCAAGAAATGGAAGCAACCTAAGTGTCCATCAGTAGATGAATGGATAAAGAAGATGTGGTACATATACACAATGGAATATTATTCAGTCATAAGAAGAAAACAAATCCTACCATTTGCAACAACATGGATGGAACTGGAGGGTATTATGCTCAGTGAAATAAGCCAAGCCAAAAAAGACAAGTACCAAATGATCTCACTCATATGTGGAGTATAAGATCAAAGAAAAAAACTGAAGGAACAAAACAGCAGCAGACTCACAGAACCCAAGAATGGACTAATAGTTACCAAAGGGAAAGGGACTGGGGAAGATGGGTGGGAAGGGAGGGATAAGAGGGAAAAAGGGTCATTATGATTAGCAGATATAATGTTGGTGGGGCACGGGGAGGGATGTACAACTCAGAGAAGACAAGTAGTGATTCTATAGCATCTCACTCGTTGATGGACAGTGACTGTAATGGGGTTGGTGGGGGGACCTGATGAAGGGGGTGGTTTAATAACCATAATATTGCATGTGTAATTGTAGATTAATGATACCAAAATAAATTATTTTAAAAAATAGTGAAAGAGGGAGAAGACAGAGTTAGTGATGCAACATGAAAAGGCTTCTACCAGCTGTTGCTGGTTTTGAAACTAAAGGTAAGGAGTCATGAGCCAAGCAATGGTTGGCCTATTGAAGCTGGAAAAGGCAAGGGAATGGATCCTCCTTCAGAACCTATAGAAAGAAGCATAGTCTACTGACACCTGGATTTTATCCAAATATGATCTCTGTCAGAATTTCAATCTATAAGACTCTATGAAAACAAATGTGCATTGGTTTAAGCCTCTCTGTTTGTGGTAAACTATTACAGGAGCAGTAGAACATGTATACATGTACATAATGCAGACTTCAGGATCAAGGAAGGATTTCTTTAACAAATAACACCCAGGTGGTAGACTGTGATGAATAAAAGTCATCCTGTGGAAAACTTGATGTGGGAGAAAGAGAAAGCACAATATTTGATCCTAACAGAAAGGATAGCAAGAACCAAAACTTGGATCCAAAAGAAAGCACACATCGTATAACTACATGTGCACTATTATTTAGCAAATCCTCCAAATAAATAGATGAAAACCATATTTACAGTATTATTTAGCAAGTTCTTCAATGTCAGGATTATTACAAATGCAAATGTCATGAGGTTAGATTAAATAAAGATAAACCCTGATTCCATATTGAATAATTATTTCCAGACTAGCCCTAATCCTAGGGCTACTATATGAATGTATACAGAGGAACAAAAATAATGTACTCATCTATGTCAAAAGTGATTGAAACCCTCTGCACTCCACCTATGCATTAGAAGCTTTGAGAAAAGCTGCTGTTACTGTCTGAAGATTGGGATGAAATGGCATTATGAGAGGAGTATGAGACTCTGAAGAAATATGAAAGGAAATGAGGGCATTGACCAAAAGACCTGAAGAAATGATCTTGAAGAAACAGAGGAGCTAAACATAAATATATGAAACACTGAAATGAAAGAAATGGGGTTGAGGGATAGAAAATAATTTATGTAATTTAAACAGTGAACAAATCCTCTAGTACAACAGAATGCCATTAAAATACATTTTTTCATTTCAGTTTCTAATAATACCAAAAGTTAAATCATACAATTTGAAATTCGAAAGATAAGTTGGCCTAAATGGGGAGGGTCTTCTTATCTTCCGTAAGCATTATAAAAGGGACTAGTTACTGTTGCTGCTGAAGTAGCAATGGGCAGAATATAGAGTCTGACGTTGAGTCCTAATAAAAAAGATTTAGCTATTAAGAAACCAGAAACTTACAGACATGCTAAGCATAGAAAATATTAAAGTGTATATTAATGATCAGGATATCAATTACTGGTTATCACCCTAATGAGGTTTTCTTAATGTCATCTTAACTGAAGGTTCTGCAATGCAATAGGAAGGCTACAGATAAAAAAATGTTTGTGAAATACAACTTCAGTTCCTCTAGTTATTCCCATCCCATGTGGGACTCAACTAGTGCTCATAACAAAGACTTAACCTGTTTAAATTTGTTTAACATGGGTGTGGTTGGTCTAAACGACAGAATTTCCAGAATCTCCCACCTAGCTTTAGTTTATTTACATAACAATAGGTGTTTACCACTGTAGAGCCTCCATAGATCTGGGGCAAGGGGTGGAGAGAAAACAGCCATTCTCTCCTCACCTCCCTTCGTGGTACCTAATTGGTCTGGTGCCAGTCAGTCACCATGGACCTGCCCATGGAGTTCCTCCTGGAAGGGGTGGAGGGGGATGTAGAGCGGGCGCCATTAGCAGTGAGCCAGGGAAGCAGAGCACTAGCTGTGGCTGGAACACTGGTGGGAGAGGAAGCACAGGAACCAAGACGAATGGAGCGTGGCTGGAGGAGACAGACATTGCAGAGCCTGACTAGCAATTGTTAACAGATAAAAGTCTTTCTCTCAGCTTACCCTTTCCCTTAACTTACTTTGGTTTTATCGGCTTAACAGAGGACTCACCCCACGCCAGGAGCATCCTTCCCCGGGGAGCTACAATAGGTTTCAAAAACATGGTAGACTCTGAAGTCTATCGTACTTAAGAGTATGATAGAATCTGAATTAGTAGAGGATATTGGACTGTTGCTGCCTCAGGATTGACATTAACTCTAGCTTTTATAAATGCTAGAATGTAGTAATATGGTAATTATAATAGTAATATACATAGTTTTATATAGTAATATACAACATAGGAATTATTATTTCTTTCTCTACTGTGCTATGTATTTCTACATAATGAGAGTACATGCGACTAAACCCATTTAGTAAATACAGAAAAAGGCTTAGAAAGTATCCTTCCACTTTTTCACCTCTTCTTTCTTCTTTCCCTCCCTCTCTTCTCTCCTTCCTTCCATTTTGTATACAATATGTGTTTCTGGAACAACCATCATATGCCATTAGTAAACCCTGGAGACAAACGTTAGTCTATTAATGGAAGAATCTGGATTTCAAACACTCAGACTTATGGGAATTCAAATGACTTGTACTATCCGTTACATCTTGGGAGTCAACCTGACTCCTGCCCACTCTAAATAAAAATTAAGGCAATTGATATTATCTGCTTTGGACTTTTCCCCATCATCTGAGAATAAATACAAAGTGTGATGGAAAGTAAAACTGTCTAGGGCCACACAAAAAGGCATATCCAAACCTCATTTCCTATTGCATGAAGTACTGCACCAAGTGGTTGTAGCCTTTCACATATTTATTCAGAAAGATGTATCCAGCACCATTAATGATGTTTAATGCTAATAAGCCAAGACCATCTAAAAAGGTGGCATTAAACAAGGAAGTAACATTGAGAAGAAGCCAGCTATGCAGAGAGAAGTAAAAAGGAGCTGAGACACAGGAAAGACACATACAAACTCTGAAGTCCAAAAGAGTTTTCATGATTCAAGGAAGAAATTGAAGGTAAGGATGGTTGGACAAATGGCCTGCAATAATCTAACCTTATGGTATTTATGCCCTGTGTAAGCCTCTCTTCTTGAGTGTGGGTGGGAGCTCTGGTTTGCTTCTAAATAAACAGAATACATAAAATGTTATGGGATACATTTTCAAGGATTTTATTCTATAAAACTATAATTTCTGTCTTGCTTGCAGATTCTCACTATTTATTCTTACTATCCTTGCTGACTTTAATGAAGCAAAAGGCCATACTGAGAAGGCCCAGAGGGCAATACATTAAGGACCAACAGTCAGACAGGAACTGAGGATGGTCACTGGCCAACAGCTAGCAAGGAACTGAGGGCTTTAGACCAACTGGCTGCAAGGAACTGAATGAATCCTGACAACAGCTGTGTAATCTAGAAACAGGTCCTTCCTTAGTTGATCTTTCAGATGAGATAACAGTTTTAGACAAAACCTTGATTGCAGGTTCATGACAGATCTTGAAGCACAGAACCTATTTAAGCTGTGCCTTGATTCCTGACACACAGAAACTTTGAAATGATACATGATTGTTAATGTAGCTGCTAATTTTATTGTAATATTGTTATGCAGAGAGAATGTGGTAAAGATGAAGACCTCAGCAAGAGTCAGATTTGGGAGGATCTTTTAGGCTATGATGAGGAGTTTAGCTTTTTTGCTCAATGCAGTAGACAGCTATTGATGGATATATTAGTCACCAGATTTGATTTACTTTTTTAAAAGATAACTGTGGTTATTGCATGGTAAAAACATTGTGTCTGATGAAAGGTAAAAGAAACCAAGTAACTACTAATTCACAAAAGGGACAATATCTCTGTAATCAAAAGTAACTCTATAATGAAAAATTGAAAGAAACTGAAAACTGTAGGGCATGGATGGATCCAAGAGGAGTTGAGGATGACTCTATGAGAGGAAGGAAAGTTTGAGTAGGTACAGATGTGGGATTGAATGAGGCTTACTTTAAAGGGTGGTTATATTTTGACTGAAGTAGGGAATCCATGTCAAGAAGTAAAAATGATCTGAATTAAGATGCAATTGTATTTTATCATCATATCAGAAAAAAGCAATGACATTGCACTTGTAGAGTCTGAGATTTGGGCTGAAACATTCTAAAGTTACTAATAATGAACCTCCCGGGGAGGTTCCTTATGGAAGCTTTTCCAACTGTAGCGAAGTGATAGAGGTACATACTTTTAACATTCCCACACAGGGAGAAAATGCTGGATCTATTAAAGGATAAATTAGTTGTGAAAACAGATTATGCATATCATGATGAAATAACCATATGGCATGAATTACATAATAACACTGGTAGGTCTTTAAACTTGTGAATGATAGAAGATAAAAGTGTAACAACTCTTCAATTTCCAACCATTTCAATGGGTTAGGAAATCATACTGGACATTTTATTTCTAAACTGAGTATGGAAATAGAAGAATTAAGAAAGAAATATACATTTCACAGAAGTTGGCAACTGAATCAAGAAATGTCTCACCTTGCTTTATGACAACAAAAATAAAATAAAAAGCAAACAAAAAAACAAAAATGGTAATTAGACTTGAGATATGACTGTCTCCCTACTTATACCACTGTTTTCAGAGGGTAAAACCCTCCCTTGTTTTTACCGTCTGTTTAACAGCAAGCACAGGGAGAGCCTCCTCGTAAGCCCTATGGTAAATTTCTGAGAAACAATGTCTAAAATCTGTCAGCTGTTTGAAACTGGCAAAATATCTCATCAGGGCTCAGGCTATTGACAACCTTTATACTTGGAAGAACCAGGTAGGAGCATGAAAGGCCTCTGGTGAAAAGTCTCTGTTTTGAATACTGAAAATTCCATCTACTTGCTAACACTACATATTACCTAAATTATGGAGAACACAAGGTACAAAGCTGTTGGTCAACCAACAGTACATGTGCTTCATAGTGTATGCACTAAGGATTATAGTCCTTAGACCCCCAAATGCACTTCATTTCTGGTGTGGTTTAATGGAAGTTTAATGAAAGAGACTTTGAATCAGAAAAGCTAGGGTTTACATCAAGTCCAGCTTGGGAGCTTTGGCTAAGATTACAGCTCCTTACAGTAAATTTCTGTACATTTGAGACAATAATCCCTTCTCATAGAGTTGTAATGATAATTACATATGAATATATATTTGAATACTTTGTTGCAAAGTGTATTATGTAATCTTTACTTACTCTGCATGTTTAATATTTATACCATCACTGTCATCAAATATACTTTTCATTTTATTAGATGAGGAAGCAATTAATGCCTTCAAACATCTATCTAAACTTAAACCTATTTTTATACTTTATATTTTATACAGTCTATTTACAGTAACAAAAAGTGGAAAATACAGATAAGAAAAATATCTAGCTGTAATTTACCATTGAGGGAATCACTGCTACTTATACCTTGGTGCATTCAATATAAACTTCAAATCTAGCTATATATTGAGAATGATAAACATACAATATATTTACAACCAGAATTTATCTCTTCATTCACAACAAATGATGTATCTTATCCTGTAAATATGTACATGCTATTTTTATTATTTCTATTTTCCACAAGGCACCAAACACAGAAGGTTGCACATATTGGACATACAATAACATTTGTTTTGAAATAGTGAATATTCTTTATTATTCCATTGCTTCAATTTATCATTGTTTATTAATAAAATAAATTTTTAAAAATATATACCAAGACAGTGGATGATTGTGAACCTTTATTTTTCTGATTATTTCCTAAAGTCCTACATTTCTAAGGACATATTTGCTAGAATTGGGTTAAAGGGAGAAGAATTTTTAAGGACCAAGAAACTTTTTTTCCTTCTCAATACTACACAGTGCTGCCACCCCAGCCAAACTTGATAAATCATAAAGAATGAACATTTTTCTTGTTAAAGTAGGAAAATTCCACCCATAAATTCCACTGTGTTCTAAGGTATATGCAGATCTAATTTTCTCACTATGTTTAGGTAATATTTTCTGATAGTGTGTCTGGAACATTTCTCATAGCATATTGATATTGTTAAATATGAAAACTTATGGTTCCAGAACACAAAGAGATGGGCAGAATATAATACTTAGAATGTCCCATGCACAGTAGGTATCCCAAAATCTAGGATATCTTACTGTTGTTCTTTTGGTCTTATGATTTTTGCTCTTACTCTTCATTATCTTAACATTATTATTTTTATTATTATTATTATTATTACATAAATGTCAGGTCACAACAAACATAGGATAGACAATGAAGAATACTCATTAATAAGTTGTGCTTATAGAAAAACATCATGGCAATCAAATTCAATACGTGAAGATGCATGCAGACTAAATTTGCAACAAGTACCTAAATTCAAAATTTCCTATAAAACCAAAGTGTTGAAAGACAATACACAAATGGCCAGTAAGTACATGAAAAGTTGTTTAACATCATTAATCATTAGGGAAATGCATATCAAAGCCAAAATTCAATGCCACTGCAAATGACAGGATGGCTAAAAAGAAAAGACAAACAGAAGTGTTGCAAGAATGTGGAAAAATCAATAGAGTCTTGATAGAGGAATTGCAAAGTGATGCAGATGCTTTGGAAAATAGTCTGGCAGCTCCTTAAATGGTTAAAGATAGAGTTACTATATGACCTAGTGATTCCACTTCTACATATATATCCATGAGAATCGAATGCATATGTCCACACAAAAACTTGTGCACGAATATTCATGCCAGCATTATTCATAACTGACAAAAATCATAAACAACTCAATTGTTTAAAGATTAATAAATGAATAAACAAAGGTGGTATATCCATACAATAGAATATTTTTCAGTTATAAAAGGAATGAAATATCGATTCATTTTACATGGATGGATACTGAAAACATTATGTTAAGTGAAAGAAACTAGACACAATAGATCACACATTTTATGATTTCATTTTTTATTATATGTCCAGAATATGCAAAGCCATACAGACAGAAAATATATTAGCAATTGCCAAGGGGAAAAGAGGAAGGGGCTATGAGGAGTGACTGATAATGGGCATTCATGGGATTCATTTGGTGGGTGATGAAATGTTCTGGAATCAGTTATCATGATTGTATAATTTTGTGACTATAATAAAATTCACTGAATTGCATACTTCTAAAGGGTGAAATTTTATGGTACATGAATTATTATCTCAATAAAGCTTTAACAAAAATAACCAAACACCTAGTCTACCTCTAAAATTGAGGTAGTCAATTTCATTTTACCTAATGAGTTATTTTATGGAAATCTTATGAACTAGTAGATAATTTAATATCTCCACTATCATATGAGTCTTAGGGTAAAAATAAAAGAAGTCATAAGTATTAAGTCATTTTAAACTTTCATTTTCTGATTCTAAGATCATCTGTTACCTTTAGAATGGACTGTTATGAGACAGGGATTCAAGATGGTGGCATGAGCGATGAGACATAGAATTCCTCCCCAAACCACATATAGTGTGAAAATATAGTTAATACAACTAGCCCTAAAACAGCAACAGGAAAGAAGGCTGCACCAGACTGCATACAGACCTCACACACAAAGCAGACCTCACAAAACAGGGTAATGTATGAAAGCCTACATCCAGTGAGACCTGAGCCCTTCCCCAACCCCAGCTTACTGGCAGGAGGAAGAGAAACAGAGCAGGGAGGGGATGGAAGCCTGCGACTGCTGAACACCCAGCCCTGGAGGTCAGCTTTGGAGCACAAACCTACATTGTGTAGTGCTCTGGAGGTTGAAGGAGTTGGGGAGCTGGGATAGGCAGAGTGCTGAGAGATTGAGATTCCAGTCATTTGTGGAGGACAGATATCCACAATGCGCCGCTGTGGGACAAAGGAAAAGCAGGCAGTCTGACAGGCTTCCTAGCACCGAGAGGGCTGCTTAAGGGGTGGGGTTAGCACAGAGAGTGCGAAGTAGAAGGGATAGGTTGTCTGGGTGCACTCTGTCCAGCAGGTTGGAAACTTTGAGGAGCTTCAGGCGCCCCATCACCCTGGCTGCCTACTCAGCTCTGAGGCCTCCCACTGTGACATGCAGCCTGCTGAACCTTCCTCCTGGCCTGCCAGCACCTGCTCACAAAGTGGCAGCCACTGCACTGGCATCAGGCCAGATGAAGGGAGGCCCTGCCTACAACAGCTAAAGGCACCGAGCACAGAGGCTTACACCTGGGTGCTCAGCCCATTGGCTGTGATACTAGAAACAGGCACCACACCCAGGATTTGGGAAACAGATGTTTCCTGCCCAAAGGCATGAGCATGGCTCCCCTATAATCCCCAACCTCATTCTAGGGGCTGAGAAGCTCCAGAAACTAGAGATTCTGGGCACTAGAGGGCACCACATAGAATTAAGAAATGTCAAAGAAATCTGGTTCAGATCAAAATATCACAAGCCCCAGAAAAAGGACCAAATGAAACTGAACTCACCAATCTTCCTGAAAAGAAGTTTAAAATTAAAATCAGAAACATGCTCATGAGGGTACAGAAATATATTCAAGAACTCAGGGATGAATTTAAGATGGAGATTCAATAATTAAGAAATTCCATATCTGAAATGAAACATACAATGGAGGGATTTAAAAGCAGACTAGATGTAGAAGAAGAGACAGTAAATGGGATAGAAATTAGAGAAGAGGAATACAAAGATGCTGAGGCACAGAGAGAAAAGGGTTCTCTAAGAATGAAAGAATATTGAGAGAACTGGGTGACTAATCCAAACAGAACAATATTTGCATTATAGGGGTACCAAAAGAAGAAGAGAGAGAAAAAGGGATAGAAAGTGTCATTGAGGAGGTATTGCTGAAAACTTCCCCAATCTGGAAAAGGAGTTAGTCTCTCAAGCCATGGAGGTGCACAGATCTCCCAACACAAGGGACTCAAGGAAGACAACATCAAAATACATAATAATTAAAATGGCAAAGATCAAGGATAAAGACAGCCTTTTAAAAGGAGCTAGAGAGAGAGAAAAGACCACATAAAAAGGAAAACCTATCAGGCTATCACCAGATTTCTCAACAGAAAACTTACAGACCAGAATTACAATGAAGCAGAAGGGCCTTGAACCAAGAATACTCTACCCAGAAAGATTATCATTTAAACTTAAAGAGGGATTAAACAATTTTCAGATAAGCAAAAGCTGAGAGAATTTACCTCCCACAGACCACCTCTACAGTGCATTTTGGAGGGACTAATATAGATGGAAGTATTCCTAAGGCTAAATAGATGTCACCAGGGAAAGTAAAACCACATCAAAGTAAAACAATCAATTACAAAGCAGATGCAAAATCAAATGAACTACCCCTAAAATCAATCAAGGGATACACAAAGAGTACAGAATATGATACCTAACATAAAGAATGGAGGAGGAGGAAAAATGAGGAAAAAACATAACCTTTAAGTTGTTTTTGAAATGGCATACAAAGTGAGTTAAATTAGACAGTTGGATAGTAAGGAAATTACCCTTGAACCTATGGTAACCAGGAATCTAAAGCCTGCAATGGCAATAAGTACATACCTATTGATAATCACCCTAAATGTAAACAGAATGCACCAATCTAAACACATACAGTCGAGTATATATGGTCAATTAATATACAATAAAGGAGCCATGGATACACAACAGGGAAATGACAGCCAGTTCAACACCTGGTGTTGGCGAAATTGGACAGCTACATATAAGAGAATGAAACTGGATTATTGTCTAACCACATACACAAAAGTAAACTCAAAATGGATCAAAGACCTGAATGTACTTTAGGAAACTATAACACTCTTAGAAAAAAACATAGGCAAAAATCTCTTGGACATAAACATGAGCAACATTTTCATGAACATATCTCCTCAGGACAGGGAAACAAAAAGCAAAAATGAACAAGTGGGCCTATATCAAATTAAAAAGCTTCTGTACAGCAAAGAACGCCATCAGTAGAACCAAAATACATCCTACAGTATGGGAGAATATATTCATAAATGACATATCTGATAAGGGGTTGACATACAAATCATATAAAGGGCTCACGCACCTCAACAAACAAAAAGCAAATCAGCCAATTAAAAAATAGGCAGAGGAGCTGAAAAGACACTTTTCCAAAGAAGAAATTCAGATGGCCAACAGGCACATGAAAACATGCTCCACATCCCTAATCATCAGAGAAATGCAGATTAAAACCACAATGAGATATCACCTCATACCAGTTAGGATGGCCAACATCCAAAGACAAACAACAACAAATGTTGGCGAGGATGTAGAGAAAGGGGAACCCTCCTACACTGCTGGTGGGAATGTAAACTAGTTCAAACATTGTGGAAAGCAGCATGGAGATTTTGCAAAAAACTAAAAATAGAAATACAATTTGACCCAGGAATTCCACTTCCAGGAATTTACCCTAAGAATGCAGCATCCCAGTTTGAAAAAGACATAAGCACCCCTATGTTTATCACAGCACTATTTACAATAGCCAAGAAATGGAAACAACCTAAGTGTCCATCAGTAAATGAAAGGATGAAAAGATGTGGTACATATACAAAATGGAATAAAATTCCATCAAAAGAAGAAAACAAATCCTACCATTTGCAACAACATGCATGGAGCTAGAGAGTATTATGCTCAGTGAAATAAGCCAGGCAGAGAAAGACAAGTATCAAATAATTTCACTCATCTGTGGAGTATAAGAAAAAAGAAAAACCTGAAGGAACAAAACAGCAGCAGACTCACAGAACACAAGAATGGACTAATAGTTATCAAAGGGAAAGGGACTGGGGATGATGGGTGGGAAGGGAGGGATAAGGGGGGAAAAGGCGTATTATGATTAGCACACATAATATAGTGTGGGTCGATACCAGGAAAGCAGCATAACACAGAGAACGCAGGTAGTGATTCTATAGCACCTTACTATGCTGATGGACATCTTACTATGCTGATTTGACTGTAATGGGGTATGTGGTGGGGACTTGAAAATAGGGGGAGTCTAGTAACCATAATGTTGCTCATGTAATTGTACATTAATAATACCAAAATAAAAATAGAAAAATAAAAAGGCATAGGCACTGAATGGATAAAAATCAAGACCCATCTATATTCTGCCTACAAGAGACTCACTTCAAACTCAAAGACATACACAGACTGAAAGTAAAAGGATAGAAAAGATACTTCATGTAACTAATAGGGAGAAAAAAGCAGGAGTAGCAGTACTTGTATCAGACAAAATAGACATCAAAACAAAGAAAGTAACAAGAGATAAAGAAGGACATTATATAATGATAAAGAGGTCAGTCCAACTAGAAGATAAAATTATTATAAATATCTATGCACCCAACAGGATCACCTACATGTGAAACAAATACCAGCAGAATTAAATAGGGAAATAGAATGCAATGCATTCATTTTAGGAGACTTCAACATACCACTCACAGCAATGGACAGATCAACCAGACAGAATATAAGCAAGACACAGAGGCACTGAAAACTGTAGTAGAACACATGGACCTAATGGACATTTACAGAACACTTCATCCAAAAGCAACAGGATACATGTTCTTCTCAAGTGCACATAGAACATTTTCAAGAATAGACCATATACTAGGCCACAAAAAGAACCTGAGTAAATAAAAAAGACTGAAATTGTACCAACCAGCTTCTCAAATCACAAAGGTATGAAACTAGAAATGAATTACACAAAGAAAACGAAAAAGCCCACAAACACATGGAGGCTTAATAACATGCTCCTAAATAATCAACGGATCAATGACCAAATAAAAACAGAGATCAAGAAATATATGGAGCCAAATGACAATAATTCAACATCGCAATATCTGTTGGATGCAGCAATGGCTGTGCTAAGAGGGAAATATATTGGAATACAGGCCTACCTCAGGAAAGAAGAACAATCCCAAATGAACAGTCTAAACGAGCAATTAATAAAACAAGAAAGGGAAGAACAAATCAGGCCCAAAGTCAATAGAAGGATGGCCATAATAAAGATTAAAGCAGAAATAAAAAAAATTGAGAAGAATAAAACAACAGAAAGAATCAATAAAAGCAGGAGCTGGTTCTTTGAGAAAATAAACAAAGTAGATAAATCCCTCGCCAGACTTATCAAGAAAAAAAGAGAGACTACACATATAAAAAGAATCAGAAATGAGAAAGGAAAAATCACTATGGACACCACAGAAATACAAAGAATTATGAGAGAATATTATGAAAAATTATATGGTAACAAACTGGATAACCTAGAAGAAATGGACAACTTTCTAGAAAAATACAACCTTCCAAGGCTGACCCAGGAAGAAAAAGAAAATCTGAATAGACCAATTGCCAGCAAAGAAATTGAATTGGTAATCAAAAACCTACCTAATAACAAAACCCCTGGACCAGATGGTTTCACTGCTGAATTTTATCAAACATTTAGTGAAGACCTAACACTCACCCTCCTTAAAGTTTTCCAAAAAGTAGAAGAGGAGGGAGTACTCCCATACTCATTCTACGAGGCCAGCATCACTCTAATACCAAAACCAGGCAAAGACACCACGAAAAAAGAGAATTACAGACCAATATCCCTGATGAACATAGATGCAGAAATACTCAACAAAATAATAGCAAACTGAATTCAAAAATACTTCAAAAAGATCATCCATCATGATCAAGTGGGATTCACCCAAGGGATGCAAGGATGGTACAACATTCGAAACTCCATCAACATCGTCCACCACATAAACAAAAAGAAGGACAAAAACAACATGATCATCTCAATAGATGCTGAAAAAGCATTCAAAAAAATTCAACATCCATTCATGATAAAAACGCTCAACAAAATGGGTATAGAGAGCAAGTACCTCAACATAATAAAGGTCATATATGAGAAACCCACAGGCAACATTATACTGAACAGCGAGAAGATGAAAGCTTATCCCTTAAGACCGGGAACAAGACAAGGATTCCCACTCTCCCCACTTTTATTCAACATAGTACTGGAGGTCCTAGCCATGGCAATCAGACAACACAAAGAAATAAAAGGCATTCCAATTGGTAAAGACAAAGTCAAACTGTCCCTGTTTGTAGATGACATGATATTGTACATAAAAAACACTAAAGAATCCACTCCAAAACTACTGGATCTAATATCTGAATTCAGCAAAGTTGCAGGATAAAAAATTAATACACAGAAATCTGTTGCATTCCTATACACTAACAATGAACTATCAGAAAGAGAAATCATGAAAAAATTCCATTCGCAATTTGATCCAAAAGAATAAAATACCTCAGAATAAACTTAAACAAGGAAGTGAAAGACCTATACGCTGAAAACTACAAGACACTCATGAGGGAAATTAAAGAAGATACCAATAAATGGAAACACATCCCGTCCTCATGGATAGGAAGAATTAATATTGTCAAAATGGGCATGCTGCCTAAAGCAATCTACAGATTCAATGCAATCCCTATCAAAATAGCAACAGCATTCTTCAATGAACTAGAGCAAATAGTTCTAAAATTCCTATGGAACCACAAAAGACCCTGAATAGCCAAAACAATTCTGAGAAGGAAGAATAAAACGGGGGTAATTACGCTCCCTGACTTCAAGCTCTACTACAAAGCCACTATAATCAATACAATTTGGTACTGGCACCAAAGAACAAACCCATACACCAATGGAACAGGCTAGAGATCCCAGATAAATCCAAGCATATATGGTCAATTAATATATGATAAAGGAGTCATGGATATACAGTGGGGAAATGACAGCTTCTTCAACAGCTGGTGTTGACAAAACTGGACAGCTACATGTAAGAGAATAAAACTGGATTATTGTCTAACCACATACACAAAAGTAAACTCAAAATGGATCAAAGACCTGAATGTAAGTCATGAAACCATAAAACTCTTAGAAAAACAAATAGGCAAAATTCTCTTGGACATAGACATGAGCAACTTCTTCATGAACATATCTCCCCAGGCAAGGGAAACAAAAGCAAAATGAACAAGTGGGACTATATCAAACTAAAAAGCTTCTGTACAGCAAAGGACACCATCAATAGAACAAAAAGACATCCTACAGTATGGGAGAATATATTCATAAACAACATATTCGATAAGGGGTTGACATCCAAATTATATAAAGAGCTTATGCACCTCAACAAACAAAAAGTAAATCAGCCAATTAAAAAATGGGCAGAGGAGCTGAACATGGGCACTTCTCCAAAGAAGAAATTCAGATGGTCAACAGGCACATGAAAAGATGCTCCACATCACTAATTATTAGAGAAATGCAAATTAAAAACCACAATGAGATATCACCTCACACCAGTTAGGATGTCCAACATCCAAAAGACAAACAACAACAAATGTTGTCGAGAATGTGGAGAAAGGGGAACCCTCGTACACTACTGGTGGGAATGTAAAATTGTTCAAACATTATGGAAAGCAGTATGGAGGTTCCTCAAAAAACTCAAAGTAGAAATACCATTTGACCCAGGAATTCCACTCCTAGAAATTTACCCTAAGAATGCAGCAGTCCAGTTTGAAAAAGACATATGCACCCATATGTTTATCACAGCACTATTTCCAAGAAATGGAAACAACCTAAGTGTCCATCAGTAGATGAATGGGTAAAGAAGAGGTGGTACATACACACAATGGAATACTATTTAGCCAAACGAAGAAAACAAATCCTTCCATTTGCAACAACATGGATGGAGTTAGAGGGTATTTTGCTCAGTGAAATAAGCCAGGCAGAGAAAGACAAGTATCAGATGATTTCACTCATATGTGGAGTATAAGAACAAAGAAAGAACTGAAGTCAGCAGACTTACAGAACCCAAGAATGGACTAACAGTTACCAAAGGGAAAGGGACTGGGGAGGATGGGTGGGAAGGGAGAGACAATGGGGAAAAAGGGGCATCACAATTAGCACAAATAATGTGTGTGTGTGGGGACACAGGTAAGGCAGTATATCAGAGATAAAGACAAGTAGTGACTTTGTAGCATCTTACTACACTGATGGGCAGTGAGTGCAATGGGGTATGTGGTGGGGACTTGATAATAGGAGGAGTCTAGTAACCATAATGTTCATATAATTGTACATTAATAATAGCAAAATTTAAAAAAAGAAAAAAAAAGTAATAAATGGAAGCAATAAAAAAAAAGAATGGGCTATTATATCCATGAATCCATAGAAGATAGATTGAACAGTCCCAGAAGCACTCGAATTCTCTTCTTAGTTTATATAATAATATATGTCTGTAAAAAACATAAGCCCACCTAGCCTTGATCAAACAATGATTTGGGGAGGCAAGAGTAGCCCATAGAGTGTAAATTTCCCTTTGATTGTCTCCTTTTCAACATATGTATTCTAATGCCTGAAATATCTCCATCCCCACTTTTATCCATTGTTCCTATCCTGGCTATCTAATGTTAACCCTAAGATGCCAGCCTAAGTGTTAACTCTTCTGGCAATTCTATCCTTACACCACCAGTCCCATGATATGCTATTTTTCTGGGTCACTACTCTGCCTGAGATGGTTTCCTTTCTGCAGCTTACACACTGTTGTCTCTAAGTGTATGCTTAATACACTTTCCACTTGGCTATGCAGTATTTGAGAAGGTACTCACCACTTTTATTCACAAGAACATTCCTAGATCCTAACACAGTGCGGAACCTAGTAAACTTTCAGTAAAAATTTGCCAATGGGATAAAAACATTTAATGTTTGTAACAGAAGCATAAGTTTATTAGAGTATTTGCACTGTTGATTAGTGTCTGAGTTGACCATGGTGTGTTTACCAGAGATAAGGGTCATGTTAATTTATTTTAACCACCTAAATACATTTCAAATATCAAAACATAAGTCATTCTCTAACACATGACCTTTCCCAATGCACTATTAAGCTTTCAATAATTTTGCTTTATTAGTAAACATGTGTCAAGCCAACTCTGAGAAATGTCATACATCTCAAATAAACAAGCATCATCCCAATGGTGTGACAATGTCAGAAAAGGAAGCAAATGAGGAGACAGTCATGTCCTAAGGAATAAAATAAAACAGCAATTTTATCAAGATTTCACAAGGAAAATAGATTTAATAATCACTTTTAGCCATTTCTATCTATACAGAAATGTTATCTCTTCCTGGTATCTATTTAATTAAATAGTCCTTACACAAAATCAATAATTAGTCATTCTGAACACAGTTGAGGGATTTTAAGGTCAGCACAATCCATGAACAGTCAGTTTTACTAAGTTAAACCAAATCACTGAATAAATTACAAAGGAAATTCAGACCTGAAAAAGGAGGCTATCTGGAATTAAAAGAGATTTCTAATTTTTGTTTGTCATTCATGGGGCAATTTGCCAATCCAAAATCTATTTCCTTGAGGAAGATTGCATGAAGATAAACCATACAATAGCATATAAAACATTGCTTCAGAAGTAGTACATTAACTTCCTTCATGGAAAATCGGAGTGATAATAGTAGCAGTCATTTATTACACACCTATTTAATACCAAGCACTGTGCTAGGTACCTTTCACTTATAATCTCTAATACAATAGCAATTAACATTAGATATTATGATACAACATTTTGGAAATGAGTAAAATGATATGACGGGGTGAGATAATTCACCAATGTCATGCAGTTATTCATTGACAGAACCAGAATTCAAATTCAGAACTCAAAGCCAACTGTTTTCATTGTAGTAAGTCTGAAATAAATACACGAATAATAAAGTTAATGAATTAACAGATGAATTTTTTTTAGCTTTGCTCTATATCAGAAATGGTGGGATAAGTCTTTATATAAATAACCCTAAAATATTGTTAGAGAAGTTTCAAACACCACATAGTTTAATGATCCCGTAGTTAACCACCATCCAGCATCAACCATTATGAACTCATGGATCATCTTGTCTCATGTATATTCCTACTCAATGCATTTTTATTATCTCTGTATTATTTTGAGGCAAATTTCAAACATACTACTTTATCTTTAAATATTACAGCATCATCTCTATAAGGGTTTATATATTTTTCAACACTTATAATATCATTTTCATACATCAAATAATTTGCTGGCATTATC
This sequence comes from Phataginus tricuspis, assembly GCA_029783875.1. Lineage (NCBI taxonomy): Eukaryota > Metazoa > Chordata > Mammalia > Pholidota > Manidae > Phataginus > Phataginus tricuspis. The sequence goes on along the minus strand of JAQQAC010015468.1, from coordinate 21,029,941 downwards.
AAATATCTAGTCAGTGTGCAAAGTCCCCAGCTATCCCATTAATACTGTATTTTCTTAGTGTGCTTTTATGGCTGTCTGTTATGATAGAATGACAAATCTTATTAATCTATAGATCATATCTTTTCTTTCTCTGTGTCTGTCGTTTTCTGTTTTCCTCTCTCTCCTTGAAACTTATTTGTTGAAGGACCAAGTCACTTGTCCTACAGAGTCTTCCATAGTCCACAGACTTTGCTGATTACACCTATCTTGTATCATTTAATAGAACTCTCTATATTCTGTATTTACTGTAAATTGATAGGTTTGAATCAGAGTCTTTCAACCTCAGCACTGTTGACATTTTTTTTTTTTAACGAAGTCATTTGGACAGGTCTTCATTGCGGGGGCTTTCCTAGGTGTTGTAGAATGTTTACCAGCATCTCTAACGTCTATCCACTAGGTAACCTCTATCTACCTTCCCAGTTGTGACAGAAAAGGAAAAATAAATTACTCCAGTCTTTGCCAATGTCTCCTGGTGACAGAATTGCACCTGGTTGAGAACTATGGATTTAGATTAGGGTTTTCATTGTTTTGTTGTTCTTATTTTATTATTATTAGTTTTTAGACTAATTCATGGGAGATGTATTTTTTTTCTTTTTTGTCAGTTCTCTCACTTAGTGATGGTAGCAGCCATCAATGAGCATTTCCCATATCCACAAAATCATTAAGGGTTGCAAATGGTGACTTTCTAATTCCATCAATCCTGTATTTTTTTTTTTTAAGCTGGAGTATTTCCATTAGGGAAAGTTTCCTTTATTGATTATTTGGTTAGTCTAAGATACAGTGTGTATAATACAGATAGGATAATGCTTAATATTTCTTTCCTGTTACCAATTTATGGAAGAGGAAGGCCTAGAATTCTCCAGAGGTGATCAGAACAAACTGATGATTTTCGTTTTGTTTTCATAATAATAGACTCTTTAATTAAACCATATTTTACTAGTTTTAAGACATGACCGTTGTTATCCCTATTGATGAGCAAATTATCTTATCTTTGGCTAATACAGCCTCTACAGTCTGACTACTGAGTTCTTTAGTTTTCACATGACTATTGTAGTCTTTGATTTTTGTATAAAGAGATGTTCCAGGGTTCATCCATTATTATTTCCTGCCTAGGACTAGACTCAGGCATTTCTCCAAGAAGCACTTATTCTTTTTACTAAAATCTATTACTATTTAACTGGTAATAATTACATTGTATTTCCTTGAACTCCTACAAAATATTGTTTATAATTGCTTAGTTGGGCTATTAAGAAAATAGAAAAAAATTGTCATTTTTAAATTTTAGAAGTCTCTAGAAAGATATTGAAGACACAATACATGTTATTCATCCTCACACCCTCAGCAGCTAGTTGAATACATTGAAAATAGTTGGTATCTCAGAAATGGCTGCTATGCAAAGGAATAAATGGTTTCTAGTTGAGTACTACTAGTGATACTAACATCTGTGCTGAGATATCAAATGGACATATTTTCACTAATTCCTTTTTTCTTCCACAACATTCAAACTGGGATGCAAAGAAAGCCACCATTTTGAAAAGGACATAAATCTTCTTTATTAAAGGAACCAAAAACACAAGTGCAGTAGCTATGATTTTAAGTAAAAATAAAGCTATCTGTCCACATTATAAAAGAAAAAGAGTTGAAGAAAATCACATTAATTTGCACTACCTGTAGAACAAATTAGCAAATGTTGTGACCATCTGTGAAAGACACCAGGGCCACATAAGACATGGAATTATTTAATGTGTTAAATCCATTTAAAATGTTTGTATCCTGTTAGTTCTAACATAATTACTATGTTAATTTCTGTGTGTTTTGCATATTAAATGGAGCGCACTCTGGGAAGCTAATGGCCGCTATGTCAGCTTTTTATTAAATCACAAAATAAACATGCACAATCCTGCTTCCAAAGATAATTAGTTTACTATTTCTGCCAGAGTTTAAATATTGGGTATGCTTTGAAGATCTGACTTCCATTTGGGGTGACAGTGGGCACGTAGTAGCTTCTTGATTCCTCAGATCATCCTCAAGACATTAGCATTTTTAAGGGGAGAAAATTCAGGGTTTGTTTTTCTTTCTTACCCTTCATTTTTAGCATTGTACAGTTATAGCATAGTTCTACATAGAACAATACTAGGTGTTAGGGAGTAGGGCAAAGAAATATGAAACTGAGCTCCAGGGTGCAAAACATTTCAATCAAATTGGAAACATAAGATGCAAAACAATCCAGATTTCGTTGATTTTAAGGAGAAGTCACAAAATAGGCAACCAGAAGTCCTGGCCTATTCCAGCTCCAGATAGCATATGTATGTCTATTAGATGAAGATGAAGATGAATCTCACCAAAGAAACACCAAAAACAAAAACAAGACCAAATAAGCCTATGGACAGCAGCTGGTTCTCTCTGGTGAGCCTCGGAGAAGAATGTCTCTGTATTGCCTTATAACCAGCCTGACCTCTACAGGACTGCTACATGCTTGGCCCTGCAGGCATGTAAGGTACAGATCATTGCTTTAGAGAATATGGACTATAAAGCTTGAGTTTCCTCATTCACTTTTCACACTTTCTCTGAGCAATAAACTGGGCAGGTATTTTTGTGTGATGGAAAAATGGTATTGTGAGGCCTCTGATGCTCTTACTTTAAGCTCAGGTACATTCAGTATATTTAATATAATCTTGGGCATGTCTCTGAGTCTTAAGTTTATGCGTTTATAAAATAGAATAATACTAAACCTGCCAATACTCAACCAAATGCAAAAAATCAAGTGAAATGACTTTTGTAAAATACAAAGTCTTACTCCTGGCATATGGTACATGCTTCGCATGTATGCAATTTATATATACTTGTTAAAATTACTATACATACATATATATGGTCATTTAGTGGGATATAGTGTCTTTTTTTTATTCCAAGCCAATAGACATGATTTATCTTAGCTTCTAATGCTAAAGAAAAGCTTTTAATAATACTAAATTATAATATTAGATATTTTACTGAATTTTAATAAATTTCTAAAATGTAAAAAATTGAACTATTATGTAAACTTTACTTTATTAAATGTTAATATTTTATTTTAAAATCATATTTAAATACTTGTTTTATCTGCTATTATTTTTCAAATATATTTGTATGTTTTCCATTTGACCTTAAAATGAAATCCTCAGTGATGAGTATATTCAATGATATATGTTCTGTAATCCAAAGTGGTTGAAGGAATTGCCCAAATGCCAAAGTCAGTTGGTGATGAAGTCAGGACCAAATGTCAGGTGTCCTTTCACCTAGTTCAAGGCTTTTTTCATCATCCAGATGTTGGCTTTCTTAGGGATCATTAAGTATAAATACATTTTTCCTTCTGATTTTCTCCTTCATTCTTTTATTGGTTACTTTCCCCTGAAAACCCTTCAAAACACAGCAGGTAAATGGAAAGCTTTCAAACTGATATGCATATCTAGTGCCTGTGCTGACCTAAACTTTTTCAGGTTTTACATAAAGTTTTTACATAAAACTATCCCCAAACCTTCGCATTCATAAAAAAATTCTTATTAACTTTTGAGGACTCAGGATCAAAGGATTTAGAAGATAAATTATGCAAATTATCTGGCACAAGACAGCATTTAGTAAATGCTTAACATGCATGGGAATCCTTCATCTCTATGTCCTAGATTACTTTTTAATGTCTTCAAAGAAATTGAATAAGTAAATCAATTTTGTTTATTGGTCATTAAAAGTTCCTCAATAAGTAAAATTTTAAACAAATACTGACTGCATTATTCTAATCAATGCACCTTTGAGTATACCAGAATAGCAATAAATACCACCATTTTTTTCTGCCATCTTGTCTAAGTACTCTGGAGATCTTAAATACACCTTGTCCCTCCTCCCCATCACTTTACCAAATTCCTGTTTCCAGAGATGTTCTCACCTTTGTTTTCTTCCCAAAGAGGTCGTGGGGTGTTCTATCCCAGAACTACAGAGCTACAACTACAGGTCTGTTTAACCGACTCTTTGATATCTTACATCTACCACTGCCCTATTATCCTTGAATGTAAATGTTAGATTACTAAATTATTTTTGACCTTTGGAAAAGTTATTTCCCAGCAGGCTTTTTGATGCCTCACATAAATAAATATCTGCCAAACCTTCCCTACTGGTAGCTTAGACAAAGCAGTATCCTTAATAAGTACAGTTTAGATTTAAGCTGGAATATCCTCTTAAAGTCTCCCACTTTATTCACAGATGATGCTCAGTATTTATAATGCAATGAGCTCATGGAACTCATAGGTGACCAATTGTCCAGGTTTATCTGAGACTGGGGACACAAGCTGGGGTATGGAATTTCAGTTAAGAAAAGTAGATAATTCTGGGTAAACTAGAATCATTTGGTTACTCTATGTTGGAAATAATGCATAATACTTAACATCATTTGATGAATTAAATTTTTATTACCTAGCTAGCTCTTGCACTCCATCACACCTTCCCCAGGATATAAACTCACTGAGGACAGAGACCTTGCCTGTTTTAGTCACTCATAACAACCATGTTAGTCATGTGGTAGGTTCTCAAAAAATGTTTATTGAAGTAAGGAAGGGAAAAAGGAGTGAAGGAAGAACAGAAGAAATAAAAAAAGAAATGGAAGGTTGAATATATCCTTCCTTATCTGTCTCTTTCAACATCTTTGGCACAATTAATGTAAATGTATAGATATCCTCATACAAGCTGTCACATGGGCTAGCCATTTGCAATCTCCTTTCACAGTTGACTTCACTCCTAGAACTGCAATCCTAGAATCCTAAGACTGTTTTCTAGATTGTAGACAATGTGTGGCTCTCTGGGATCTAGAGCACTGGCAAACAACAGCTTCCTACAAACCATTGGCACTATGATTGCAAGTACTGAAAGATGTTAAAAATTTCAAGAAGGCATACTTCATTGTTTGAAAATGTCATAGGTGATAAAAGGCAGTTTTATCTTTATCTGCTGTCTTACAAGCCTAAAAATTCAGACTGATATATAATCATTGCTAATGCTTTCTGCTCAGCCACATACTGCTTAAGTCTATCATGTTATTTTCTCCTGCCTGAAATATTCAATCCTGTATTTCATTTATTTGAGCCAATTTTTCCTGGGATCCTTGACAGGGCTTTAGATTATTCAGCCTAATTCTAAGAGGAAGTGATTCTGTGGGTTCCAATTACTCATGAGATGATGGTTCAAATTCAATGGCATGACAAATGTGGCCCTTTAATATTGGTAGCTGAATGACTTCTCAATCTTGTTTCTTGTCAGATGGGTTTATAGCAGATGGGTAAAGCTTGAGCAATGTGGAATTCCTCCCTTTCCATTTGTGGCCAACCCCACTTTGCTTTGGCAAAGGCTGTGACATCTGCATTTCCTCTTTGTCTGCTCACTTCAACCCAAGAAAAGCTTTTCATGGTATGTCTTCTGTAAAGCCACCAGTCAAAAGTGGCTTGTCCTTTGTCCGAAATCACTGTGGTTTTTAATATACTAAATTGGAATTATTATTTTTTGTATCTAACTGGACTATGAATTCCATGAAGACAGAGATTTGCACCTGTACATTCTTGCCATCTAGCACAATGCCTACTACAGAAATAAAATACACATATACTTATTAAACAAACACCAGTAAACAATGCTGATGAGTATCTATAAAACATCGTAATAAAGTAAAAATCTTCCTACAAGTTTACTTTTTACTCTGTTCATCTTCTTACTTAAAATTTTTTATCATAATTTTCAAGTCCATAATTTTTCAAAGTTAAACTGCTATTATTAAAAGAAAAATTTGAGTGTACCTAGTTATTTATTATTTCTTTCAAATTAAATTTTAAGATATAGACCAAGATAAATAGATAGCAACTTGTACCACAGCTCTAGCAATTGATTTTCGTGAAACCCACCGCATAAAGTGCGGTTTTCAGTGTGTTTTTCTTGAGTCTCTCCTGTTAAACAAGCTGTCGCCTGGGCTAGCCATGGTAAATGTTTAGCAATCTCCTTTCAAACTTGACTTCAAATTTACTGTATTACCATAAAAATTTCAGACATCAGATTCAGTTTGGTACACTTTAAGACAGGCAAGGTTTATACAGAGATGTTGGGCTATAAGTCTATGAAAGTGGTATTAATGTAAATAAATCCTGTTTTTTTTTTAAATCCTGTTTTTAACACAACTGTTCTAAACGCCCTATATCTTCTTAACATTCAAAGTGGCTTTATCACAAATTAACAATGTGGACATAAACAAGCCAGCAAAACTATGCAAGCCTCAGTATGCTTTTCTGTAAATTCCTATAAATGATACTTTCAGTGCAAGTTTTCATAAGATAAACAAAATATAAATTGTATTGCAGGTTATCTGTTCTCAGGAATGGTAATTTACTTCTTTCCTCCATTTGCTCCTGGAATTTTATACCCTACTTCACCATGAATGACATTTCTCATGTTTCCCCTGCCCAGAATTTACTGTCTCTTATATGTTACATAGAAAGGTGACCTCTGGCCAATTTCCCTGTGATTTGGACTGAGATGTGTTCCTGCTCTCCGGTTTTTGCTTCTGTTTTCCTAGGCTTATTATCAAGAATATTACCCATAAGATATATAAGAATGTTTTGCTCATATGCTATTTCCTTTCTTTCCAAAGCTACACAATTTAATCTTTATTTCAGAAGAAAGCTATTATAGGAGAGGCAATATGCACTACTATTTCAAATATTCAACTTACATTCTTAAGAAGCTTGTATGTCTCTGGAATAGCAAAATCTCTTTGTCAACTCATAGGGCTTGCCCATGCTATGCTGACCCTATGGTAAGTTTTCAACACTTTATTTTTTGAATATTGACTACTGTGGCAGTTCCGAATGTCTAAGAAAACAAGCATGAAGATACACACATACACAAACCTCTTTTCTGTGTTGGTGTCTTAGATATAACCTGAGAAATGAAATATACAGAAAAATCATTCTATTAAACACAGCCACTAATGGTTGTTAAAATCTTCCCTTTAGGTATATACTCATGGAATCAGAATACCATATAGTAAGCATGCCATTGTGTTCTAGAGTTATGATGGACCTCACAGATCACAGAAAGTGAAATACAGAATAGGGAACAGAACTGGCCAAAGATACACAATCTCTTAATAACTTACCAAAAAAAGACAGTATCTCTTTTTGTGTATTAAGCTTTATCTTAGCATGACTGTTCTCTGTTACTGAAAATGTCAAACTTATTTTCTATGATCCCATACAGAATTTGAAGGGCCTTTAGATGATTTGACTATTGTAATCTTTAGAACAGCACACAGCATTACTATTTTTACCATCATTAAAACACCACCAACAATACAGCAGACCAAATGTTTTGTCTTAAGTCAGGTAGTATGGGGTAAAGTAACAATTTCATCATTCAAAATATTTAGTGAGAATCTACCATGTGACAGGTATTGTTTTAGACATTGGGTATACACGGGTGGATAAGATAGAAAAAAATCCCTGCCCTCATGAAGCTTAGATTTTACTGTAGGTAAAAACAATAATAACGAAGAATAAGTAATTAAATTAAATGTGCACATACTTGGAGGAAACCAACATAATTTTAAGATCAATATTTAAACCTGCTTGTCAGGGAAGTTGTCTGGGAACAGATAAATGAGATGATGAATAAAGGTTAAGAAGGAGTCAGGCTTACAAAATTCTGGGGGAACTAAATTTCAATAATAGGGAGATGTACATGCAAATATGCTCAGCAATATTAAATATCCATTCTTCTGTTTCTAAATCCAGAGTTCTGTCCAAAATTCCTCTGACTCCTTTCTCCACCTCTGTTTGGAAAAGGCATTGGTACATAAACTTCTGTTTATGTGCATCCCATATTTAGTGATACTTGAGATGTGCCTCCAGAATGACTCATTTCTTTTATAACATGTCACCATCTGGTACTCTATATATCCATGATAGTGAAGATGGAGGATGGAGCACTTTTTCATTTATATTCCAATGCTATTGCCTATACAGTGCATTAACATACAGCCGAATTAGCTGGAGCACTGCACTAATGAGGTGTAAATTCAATTTTTGTATTGGCCACTTAGCTTTCTATTTTGTTCTGGCCAAAGGGTTGTTCTCTAACTGATCACAGTCTCAATAATTCCATCTAGGTCAGCCACACTGCCTGGATATTTACTGTACCTACTCCTCACCCCCAGCCCCTGTTCCTATTCAGTGCCCTCCACTGAATAGCTGTTCAACTAATAGTTGACTTGTCGGTTTCTTTTACCTTTTAAAAACTACTTACGAAAGGACTTGAAGAAGGTTGATTCATTCTACATCATATATTAAGATCTCTATCAGAAAGGGGGAGATTCAAGATGGTGGTGTGAAAGGTGAGACAGAACTCCTCCCAAAACCACATATAATATGAAAATATAGTTAATACAACTAATCGGAAAAGAGCAACAGGAAAGAAGGCTGTGCCAGACTGCATACACCTGGAGAACAGAGCAGACTGCAGGAAATAGGGTAATGTACCAAAGCCTTGATCAGGCAGGACTCAAGCCTTTCCCCGACCCCAGCTCACTGGTGGGAGGAAGAGAAATGGAGCAGGGAGGGGTAGAAGCCTAGGACTGCTAAACAGCCAGCTCTGGAGATCTACTTTGGGAGCACAAACCTACATTGCATGGTGCTATGGAGATAAGTGGGGTTGGAAAGCTAAAATAGGTAGAATACTTGGAGAGACTGAGATTCCAGCCATTTATGGAGGACAGGGATCTACATCCAGCTCATCTGGGACAAAGGAAAGGCAGGTGATCTGAGAGGCTTCTGAGCAGCAAGAGGGCTCCAGAAGGGGCAGGGTTTGCATGGAGCTTGCTGCACGGGATAAGGGAAAGGTAGACAAGGTTGTCTGGGTGTGCTCTGCTCAGCAGGTTGGGAACTTTCAGAAACTTCAGGGGCTCCATCCTCCCGGCTGGCTACTCAGCTCTGAGGCCTACCACTGTCATACACAGCCTGCTGTGCCGTCCTGCTGACCTGCCAGCACCGGTGCTCAAACCAGCACTCCCTGTCCTGGTATAAGGCCAGCCAGAGGGAGGCCTCACCTATGGCAGCTACAGATGCAAAGCACAGAGGCTTACACCTGAGTGCTCAGCCCACTGGTTCTGACAGTGGAGACAGGCACTGTAGCCGGGAAGAAGGAAACAGCTCTTCCTCCCCCAGGGCACCAGCGCCACTACCCTGTGACCCCAGACATCACTCCAGGGGCTAAACAGTTGCAGATACTAGAGCTTTTTGGCACCTCACGGTACCACACACAAATATGAAATGCAAAGGAACCTGGTTCAAACAAACATCTCACAAACCCCAGAAAAAGGGCCAAATGAAACTGAACTCACCAATCTTCCTGAAAGAGAGTTCAAAATAAAAATTATATACATGCTCATGGAGGTACAGAAAAGTATTCAAGAACTCAGGGATGAATTTAGGATAGAGATTCAATCATTAAGAAATTCCATATCTGAAATGAAATATACAAAGGAGGGATTTAAAAGCAGATTAGATGTAGTAGAACATATGGTAAATGGAATACAAATTAGAGAAGAGGAATATAAAGAAGCCGAGGCACAGAGAGAAAAATGGATCTCTATGAATGAAAGAATATTGAGAGAAGTATGTGACCAATCCAAACAAAACAATATTTGCATTATAGAGGTACCAAAATAAGAATAGAGAGAAAAATGGATAGAAAGTGTCTCTGAGGAAGGAACTGCTGAAAACTTCCCCAGTCTGGGAAAGGAGATAGTCTCTCAAGCAATGGAGTTGCACAGATCTGCCAATACAAGGGACCCAAGGAAGACAACAAAAAATATAATAATTAAAATGGCAAATATCAAGGATAAAGACAGACTATTAAAAGCAGCTAGAGAGAGAAAAAATATCACATACAAAGGAAAGCCCATCAGGCTATCATCAGACTTCTCAACAGAAAACTTACAGGCTAGAAGGGAGTGACATGATATAATGCAATGAAGCAGAAGGGCCTTGAATCAAGAATACTCTATCTGGCAAGATTATCATTTAAATTTGAAGGACGGATTAAACAATTTCCAGATAAGCAAAAGCTGAGAGAATTTACCTCACAAAAAACACCTCTAGACTGCATTTTGGAAGGACTGCTAGATGGAAGTATTCATATGGCTAAATAGCTGTCACCAGGGGCAATAAAACCACAGCAAAGAAAGTAGAACACTTAATTACTAAGCAGATGCAAAATCAAAGCAACTACCCCCGAAGTCAATCAAGGATACACAAAGAATACAGAATATGACACCTAATATATAAAGAATGGAGGAGGCAGAAAAAGGAGGGGAAAAAAAAGGAACCTTTAGGTTGTGTTTGTAATAGAATACTAAGTGAGTTAAATTAGACTGTTAGATAGCAAGGGAATTAACCTTGAATCTTTGGTAACCATGAATCTAAAGCCTGCAATGGCAATAAGTACATACCTATTGATAATCACCCTAAATGTAAATGGTCTGAATGCACCATCATAAGAAAGAGTCACTGAATGGATAAAAAAGCAAGACGCATCTATATACTGCTAACAAGGGACTCACTTCAAACCCAAAGACATACACAGACTGAAAGTAAAGGGATGGAAAAATCTATTTCATGCAACGAATAAGAAGAAAAATCAGGAGTTGCAGTACTTGTATCAGAGAAAATAGACATCAAAACAAATAAAGGAACAAGAGACAAAGAAGTACATTACATAATGATAAAGGGGTCAGTCCAAATATAGGATATAACTATTATAAATATCTATGCATGCAACACAGGATCAACTACATATGTGAAACAAATACTAAGAGAATTGAAGGGGGAAATAGAATGCAATGCATTTATTCAAGGAGACTTCAATACACCACTCTCTCCAAAGGACAGATCAACCAGACAGAAAATAACCAAAGACACAGAGGAACTGAACAATGTACAGGAACACATGAACTAATGGACATTTACAGAACACTTCATTCAAAAGCAACAGGATACATGCTCTTCTCAAGAGCACATGGACGATTTTCAAGAATAGGTCATGTACAAGGCAACAAAAAGAGCCTCAGTAAATTGAAAAAGAATGAAATTGTACCAACCAGCATCTCCGATCACAAATGTATGAAACTAGAAATAAATTACACAAAGAAAACGAAAAATCCCATACACACATGAAGGCTTAATAGCAATGCTCCTAAATAATCAATGGATCAATGACAAAATAAAAACAGATCACAAAATATATGGAGACAAATGACAACAATATTTCAACACCACAAAATCTGTGGGACGCAGCAAAGGCTGTGCTAAGAGAGAAGTGTATGCAATACAGACCTACCTCAGGAAAGAAGAACAATCCCAAATGAACAGTCTAAACTCACAACTAATGAAACTAGAAAATGAAGAACAAATGAGGCTCACAGTCAGTAGAAGGAGGGACATAATAAAGATGAAAGCAGAAATAAATAAAATTGAGAGGAAAAAAACAATAGAAAGAATCAGTGAAAGCAGGAGCTGTTTCTTTGAGAAAATAAACAAAATAGATAAACCCCTAGCCAGACTTATCAAAAAAAAAAGAGAGTCTACACATATAAAAAGAATCAGAAATGAGAAAGGAAAAATCACTATGGACACCACAGAAATACAAAGAATTATGAGAGAATACTATTAAAAATTATATGGCAACAAACTGGATAACCTAGAAGAAATGGACAACTTTCAAGAAAAATACAACCTGCCAGAAAAATACAACCTTCCAAAGCTGACCCAGGAAGAAACAGAAAATATGAATAGACCAATTACCAGCAAGAAAATTGAATTGGTAATCAAAAAACTACCTAAGAACAAAACTCCTGTACCAGATGGTTTCACTGATGAATTTTATCAAACATTTAGTAAAAACCTAATACCCATCCTCCTTAAAGTTTTCCAAAAAGTAGAAGAGGAGGGAATACTACCAATTCATTGTATGAGGCCAGCATCACTCTAATACCAAAACCAGGCAAAGACACCACAAAAAAAGAAAATTACAGACCAATATCCCTGAAGAAAATAATGCATAAATACTCAACAAAATAGTAGCAACACGAATTAAAAATTACATCAAAAAGATCATCCATCTTGATGAAATAGAATTTATTCAATGGATGCAAAGATGGTACATTTTAAAATCCGTCAACATCATCTACCACATAACAAAAAGGACAGAAACCGCATGATCATTGCCATAGATGGTGAAAAAGCATTCAACAAAATTCAATATCCATTCATGATAAAAACTCTCAACAAAATGAGTACAGAGGGCAAGTATCTCAACATAATTAAGGCCATATATGACAAACCCACAGCCAAAATTATAATTAATAGTGAGAACCTGAAAGCTTTTCCTTTAAGATTGGAAACAAGACAAGGATGCCCACTCTCCCCATTTTTATTCAACATAGTTCTGGAGGTCCTAGCCACAGCAACAGACAATACAAAAAAATAAAAGATATCCAGATTTGTAAGGAAGACGTTAAATTGTCTCTGTTTGCAGATGACATAATATTGTACATAAAAAAGGCTAAAGAATGATGAACTAGCAGAAACAGAAATAAGGAAATCAAATCCATTCACAACTGCATCAAAAAAAAAAAAACAACAACCTAGGAATAAACCTAACCAAGGAAGTGAAAGACCTATACGCTGAAAACTACAAGACACTGATGATAGAAATTAAAGAAGATATCAATAAATGGAAACATATCCGGTGCTCATGGATAGGAAGAATTAATATTGTCAAAATGGATATCCTGCCTAAAACAATCTATAGATTCTATGCAATCCCTATCAAATACCTACAGTATTCTTCAGTGAACTAGAGCAAATAGTTCTAAAATTCATATGGAATGAACAAAGACCCCAAATAGCCAAAGCTATCCTGAGAAGGAAGAATAAATCAGGCAGAATTACACTCCCTGCCTTCAAGCTCTACTACAAAGTCACAGTAATCAAGACAATTTGGTACTGGCACAAGAACAGACCCATAGAGCACTGGAACAGAATAGAGAGCCCAGATATAAACCCAAGCATATATGGTCAATTAATATACAATAAAGGAGCCATGGATATACAATGGGGAAATGACAGCCCCTTCAACAAGTGGTGTTGGCAAAACTGGACAGCTACGTGAAAGAGAAGGAAACTGAATTATTGTCTAACCCCTACACAAAAGTAAACTCAAAATGGATCAAAGACCTGAATGTAAGTCATGAAACCATAAAACTCTTAGAAGGAAACATAGGCAAAAATCTCTTAAATATAAACATGAGCAACTTTTTCCTGAATGTATCTCCTCGGGCAAGGGAAACAAAATAAAAAAATGAACTAATGGGATTACATCATGCTAAAAATCTTCTGTACAGCAAAGGAAACCATCAGCAGAACAAAAAGGCATCCTATTGTATGGGAGAATATATTTGTAAATGACATATCCAACCAGTGGTTAACATCCAAAATATTTAAAGATCCCATGTGCCTCAACAACCAAAAAGCAAGTAACCCTATTAAAAAATGGGTTGAGGATATGAACAGACACTTCTCCAATGAAGAAATTCAGATGGCCAACAGGTACATGAAAAGATGCTCCACATTGCTAATTATCAGGGAAATGCAAATTAAAACCACAGTGAGGTATCACCTCACATCAGTTAGGATGGCCAACATAGAAGATACAAGGAACAACAAAGACTGGCGAGGATGTGGAGAAAGGAGAACCCTCCTACACTGCTGGTAGGAAAGTAAACTAGTTCAACCATTGTGGAAAGCAATATGGAGTTTCCTTAAAAAATTAAAAGTAGAAATACCTTTTGAACTGTGAACTCCACTCCTAGGAATTTACCCAAACAAAACAACTTATCAGGGAGATGGATGGGAAAGGAGGGATAAGAGGGTAAAAGGGGCATTACGATTGGCAGACATAGGGTAGGGGGGCATGGGGGGGACTGTACAGCTCAGAGAAGACAAGTAGTGATTCTTATCTCACTACACTGATGGACAGTGACTGTAATAGGGTTGGTGGGGGGGACCTGATGAAGGGGGTAGTTTAATCATCACAATATTGCTCATGTAATTGTAGGTTAATGATACTAAAATAAAATAAATTGTAAAAAAAAAAGACATGCACCCCTATGTTTATTACAGCACTATTTTCAATAGCCAAGATATAGAAGCAACCTAAGTGTCCATCAGTAGATGAATGTATAAAGAATAGGGGGTACATATACACAGAGGAATGCTATTCAGCCATAAGAAAGAAAGAAATCCTAGCATTTGCAAAAACATGGATGGAGCTAGAGGGTATTATGCTTAGTGACATAAGTCAGGTGGAGAAAGACAAATACCAAATGATTTCCCTCATTTGTGGGGTATAACAATGAAGCAAAACTGAAGGAACAAAATAGCAGCCGATTCAGACTCCAAGAAGGGACAGGAAGTTGGCAAGGGGAGAGGAGGGGGAAGGCGGGTGAGGAGGGAGGGAGAAGGGGATTTTGGGTACCATGATTGGTGCACATGGTGTGTGTTGGTCACGGGGAATACAGTGAAGCTCATAGAAGGCAAATAGGGACTCTGTGGAATCTTACTACACAGATGGACATTGAGAACAATGCAGTATGGGAGGGGCCTCGATAATTAGGGTGAATGTAATAACCACATTGTTTTTCTTGTGGAAACTTCATAAGAGTGTACATCAATGATACCTTAATAAAAAAAAGATTTCTATGAACTGTTTCTTTGATAAAAATCTTAACCTTTCTGAGGCATGGTATTACTGATGCCCATAGCATAGCATAGTGCTATCCCTTGTTTCTCTCCTTTAGAAGCACATGCTCCAATTCAAAGTTTGGGTCCGTGCCTCATTGTGATTTATTTCTTTTCATACCTAGATCTATCTGTGCTTCAAGGAAAATTTGAATATCATTTCAGTGTAGCTACACATCATTCTGCATCCTTTTTTATTTTCAGTTGATCATAGTTTTATTTATTTCATTGGAATGTAGTTGATATACAATATTATCCTGGTTTCAAATGTACAACATAGAAATTCAATATTTATATACCTTACTGTTTACCATGGTGAGTCTAATAAGCCCTGTTACTCTACCAAGGTATTATAATATTACTGGCTGTATTGTCTATGTTGTGCTTCCATTCCTATGACTAATTTATTTTATAATTTGAAATTTATATCTGTCTTCACCTATTTCACTCATCCCTCACTCTCCTCCCTATGGTAACCAACACTCTGTCTCCTTTTTTAAAACTTCCATGAGATATTATGTGTCTACATTACTTTCATAGCATTTGTCACTTCCTACTTTGTATCATGTCTGTATATGTTTTATTTCCTCATAGTTGTAAGCTCCTTGAGTAATCCATCAATTTCTAAATTTTCCTCAGAACCACCAAAGAACCCACCTCTCAGGAGAAGAGTTATTAAACTTGGACGCATTCAGAACCAGGTCCAATTTTTGTTTTCTCCACCCTTTTCATTGTTTCTAAATACACAGTGTCCTTTGATCTGTGACTTCGATTTTGTGACTTTCAATTTTATCATCTGAAAATAAATGTCTAAAAAAAATCCACCTGTGTACTCATTGTGAGGACTAAATGAGACAATGCTTACAAAGCCCACACTGTGTAAGATTCTACTTCCACCACTTCTTAGCTCTGTCATTTAGTAAAGTTATTAAATGTGACATAACCTCAACATTTTTATCTGTAAAAAGTAAAAGTGATAATCATGATCTTTTAAACTTATTTTAAAAATTAAATAAGAAAATGAATACGAAGAATATTCAAGATGGTGGCATGAGAGTTGACATGGAGATCTCCTCCCAAAACCACAACTGGTATAAAAATATAGTTAATTAATACAATTAACCCTAAAACAGCAAGAAGAAAGAAGGCTGAAGCAGACTGCATACAGACCTCACAAACAGAGCACACCTGACGAAACAGGGTAAGGTAGGATAAACAGGGTAATCTAGTGGGATCCAGGCCCTTCTCCCACCCCAGCTCACCAGCAGGAGGAAGAGAAACAGAGCAGAGAGGGGGTGGAAACCTAGGACTGCTGAACACCTACCCCTGGAGATCCACTTTCTGAGCAGAAACCTATATTGTGTAGTGCTCTGGAGGATGGGGAGCTTGGACGGGCAGAGGGCCTGGGAGACTGACATTCCAGCCATTTGTGGAGGATGGGATCCACACCCGGCCGCTCTGTGACAGAGGAAGTGTGGGGGGTCTGAGAGGCTTCCTAGCAGCGAGAGGGCTGTTGAAGGGGCTCAGTTTTCCCAGAGCTTGCTGCACAGGAGAAGGGAGAGCTGGACAAGGTGTCTGGGTGTGCTCTGCCCAGCTGGTTAGGAACTTTGGGGACCTTCAGGTGCTCCATCCCCCTGGCTGCCTACTCAGGTCTGAGGCCCCCCACTGTGACACACAGCCTGCTGAGATTTCCTACTGGCCTGCAGGCACCTGCTCGCAAACCAGCAGTCACTACACTGGCATCAGGCCAGACAGAAGGAGGCCCTGCCTACAACAGCTAGAGACGCAAAGCACAGAGGCTTACACGTGTGTGCTTGGCACACTGGCTCTGACACTGGAGACCAGCATGACAGACGGGAATCAGGAACCAGATCTTTCCTCCCCCAGGCACCAGTTCTGCTCCACTATAACTCCCAACCTAACCCTAGGGGCTGAGTAGCTCCAGAGGCTGGAGTTTCTGTGCACTACCGGGCACCACATAGAGACATGAAACATCAAAAGAATATGGTTCATACCAAAATCACACAAATCCCAGAAAAGGGCCAAATGAAACTGAAATCATCAATCTTCCTGAGATATTAAAATAAAAATTATAAATATGCTTATGGAGGTACAGAAAAATATTCAAGAACTCAGGAACGAATTTAAGATGGAGATTCAATCATTAAGAAATTCCATACCCAAAATGAAACATACAATGGAGGGATTTAAAACCAGATTAGATGTAATAGAACAGATGGTAAATGGAATAAAAATTAGAGAAGAGGAATACAAGGACGCTGAGGCACAGAGAGAAAAAAGAATCTCTAAGAATGAAAGAATATTGAGAGAATTGTGTGAACAACCCAAACAGAACTATATTCGCATTATATGGGTACCAAAAGAAGAAGAAGAAAGAAAAAGGGATAAAAAGTGTTATGGAGGAGGTAACTGCTGAAAATTTCCCCAATTTGGGGAAAGAGATAGTTTCTCAAGCCATGGAGGTGCACAGCCCTCTGAACCAAAGGACTCAAGGAAGACAACATCAAGACATAATAATTAAAATGGCAAAGATCAAGGATAAAGACAGACTTTTAAAATCAGCTAGAGAGAGAAAAAACATCACATACAAAGGAAAACCCATCAGGCTATCATCAGACTTCTCAACAGAAACCTTACAGGCCAGAAGGGAGTGGCATGATATATTTAATGCAATGAAGCAGAAGGGCCTTGAACGAAGAATACTCTACCCAGCAAGGTTATCATTTAAATTTGAAGGAGGGATTAAACAATTTTCAGATAAGCAAAAGCTGAGAGAATTTACCTCCCACAAACCCCCACTACAGTCCATTTTGGAGGGACTCCTATAGATGAAAGTATTCTTAAGGCTAAAGAGATGTCACCCAAGGAATAGACAAAGAGTACAGAATATGATTCCTAACATACAAAGAATGGAGGAGGAAGAAAAAGGAGGAAAAAAAAACCTTTAGGTTGTGTTTGTAAAAGCATAGGAAGTGAGTTAAATTAGACAGTTAGATCGTAAGGGCAATACCCTTGAACCTTTGGTAACTAAGAATCTAACGCCTGCAATGGCAATAAGTACATACTTATCGATAATCGCCCTAAATGTAAATTGTCTGAATGCACCAGTCAAAAGACATAGGGTTACTGAATGGATAAAAAACAAGACCCATCTCTATGCTACCTACAGAAGACTCACCTTCAAACCCAAAGACATACACAGACTGAAGTAAAGGGATGGACAAAGATATTTCATGCAACTAATAATGAGAAAAAAGCAGGAGTTGCAGTACTTGTATTAGACAAAATAGACTTCAAAACAAAGAAAGTCACAAGAGGCAAAGAAGGACATTACATGATGATAAAAGGGTCAGTCCAACAAGAGGATATAACTATTATGCATCCAACAAAAGATCACCTACATATGTGAAACCTAACAGAATTAAAGGGGGAAATAAAATGCAATGCAATCATTTTAGGAGACTTCAACACACCACTCACTCGAAAGGACAGATCAACTAGAGAGAAAATAAATGAAGAGACAGAGGCACTAAACAACATATTAGAACAGATGGACCTAATGGACATCTACAGAACAGTCCATCCAAAAGCAACAGGATACACATTCTTCTCAAGTAGACATGGAACATTTTCAAGAATAGATCATATACTAGGCCATAAAAAGAACCTGAGCAAATTCAGAAAGATTGAAATTCTACCAACCAGCTTCTCAGATCACAAAGGTATAAAACTAGAAATAAATTACACAGAAAAACAAAAAAGCCCACAAAGGCATGGAGGCTTAATAATATGCTCCTAAATAATCAATGGATCAATGACAAAATAAAAACAGAGATCTAGAAATATATGGAGACAAATGACAATAATTCAACACCGCAATATCTGTGGGATGTAGCAAAGGCTGTGCTAAGAGGGAAATATATTGCAATACAGGCCTACCTCAAGAAAGAAGAACAACCCCAAATGAACAGTCTAAACGAGCAATTAATAAAACTAGAAAGGGAAGAACAAATCAGGCCCAAAGTCAATAGAAGGAGGGATATAATAAAGATTAAAGCAGAAATAAAAAAAATTGAGAAGAATAAAACAACAGAAAGAATCAATGAAAGCAGGAGCTGGTTCTTTGAGAAAATAAACAAAATAGATAAACCCTTAGCCAGACATATTAAGAAAAAAGAGAGTGTATATACACATCAACAGAATCAGAAATGAGAAAGGGAAAATCACTATGGACACCACAGAAATACAAAGAATTATGAGAGTATACTATGAAAAATTATATGGTAACAAACTGGATAACCTAGAATAAATGGACAACTTTCTAGAAAAATACAACCTTCCAAGGCTGACCCAGGAAGAAACAGAAAATCTGAATAAACCAATGATCGCCAATGAAATTGAACTGGTAATAAAAAAACTACCTAAGAACCAAACTTCTTGGCCAGATGGTTTCACTGATGAATTTTATCAAACATTTAGTGAAGACCTAATACCCATCATCACTAAAGTTTTCCAAAAAGCAGAAGAGGAAGGCATACTCCCAACCTGATTCTACGAGACCAACATCACTCTAATACTAAAACCAGGCAAAGACACCACAAAAAAAGAAAATTACAGACCAATATCCCTGATGAACATTGACACAAAATACTTAACAAAATATTAGTAAACCAAATTCAAAAATACATGAAAAAGATCATCCATCATGATCAAGTTGGGTTCATCGCAGGGATGCAAGGATGCTACAACATTTGAACATCCATCAACATCATCCACTACATCAATAAAAACGACAAAATCCACATGATCATCTCCATAGATGCTGCAATAGCATTTGACAAAATTCAACATCCATTCATGATAAAAACTCTCAACCAAATGGGTTTAAAGGGCAAGTACCTCAACATAATAAAGGCGATCTATGACAAACCCACAGCCAACATTATACTGAACAGTGAGAACATGAAAGCTTTTCCCTTAAGATCGGGAACAAGACAAGGATTCTCACTCTCCCCACCTTTATTCAACATAGTATTGGAGGTCCTAGCCATGGCAATCAGACAACACAAAGAAATAAAAGGCATTCCGAATGGTAAAGACAAAGTCAAACTGTCCCTGTTTGCAGATGACATGATATTGTACATAAAAAACACCAAAGAATCCACTCCAAAACCACTGGATCTAATATCTGAATTCAGCAAAGTTGCAGGATACAAAATTAATACACAGAAATCTGTTGCATTCCTATACACTAACGATGAACTATCAGGAAGAGAAATCATGAAAATAATTCCATTCGCAATTCGATCCAAAAGAATAAAATACCTAGGTATAAACCTAACCAAGGAAGTGAAAGACCTATACTCTGAAAACTACAAGACACTCTTAAGAGAAATTAAAGAGGACACTAATAAATGGAAATTCATCCCATGCTCTTGTATAGCAAGAATTAATATTGTCAAAATGGGCATGCTGCCTAAAGCAATCTACAGATTCAATGCAATTCTTATCAAAATACTGACAGCATTCTTCAATGAACTAGAGAAAATATTTCTAAAGTTCATGTGGAACGACAAAAGACCCTGAATAGCCAAAGCTATCCTGAGAAGGCAGAATAATGCAGGGGAAATTACGCTCTCTGACTTCAAGCTTTATTACAAAGCCACAGTAATCAAGTCAATTTGGTACTGGCACAAGAATAGACCCATAGACCAGTGGAACAGAATAGAGCTCCCAGTTATAAACCCAACTGTATATGGTCAATTAACATACGATAAAGGAGCCATGGATATACAATGGGGAAATGACAGCCTCTTCAACAGCTGCTGTTGGCAAAACTGGACAGCTACATGTAAGAGAATGAAACTGGATTATTGTCTAACCACATACACAAAAGTACACTCAAAATGGATCAAAGACCTGAATGTAAGTCATGAAACCATAAATCTCTTAGAAAAAAACATAGGCAAAAATCTCTTGGAAATAAACATGAGCAACTTCTTCATGAACATATCTCTCCGGGCAAGGGAAACAAAAGCAAAAATGAACAAGTGGGACTATATCAAACTAAAAAGCTTCTGTACAGCAAAGGATACCATCAATAGAACAAAAAGACATCCTACAGTATGGGAGAATATATTCATAAATGACATATCCAATAAGGGGTTGATATCCAATTTATATAAAGAGCTCACACACTTCAACAAACAAAAAGCAAATCAGCCAATTAATAAATGGTCAGAGGAGCTGAACAGAAACTTCTCAAAAGAAGAAATTCAGATGGCCAACAGGCACATGAAAAGATGCTCCACATCTCTAATCTTCAGAGAAATGCAAATTAAAACCACAATGAAATATCACCTCACACCAGTTAGAATGGCCAACATCCAAAAGACAAACAACAACAAATGTTGGTAAGGATATGGAGAAAGGGGAACCCTCCTACACTGCTGGTGGGAATGTATAATAGTTCTACCATTGTGGAAAGCAGTATGGAGGTTCCTCACAAAACTCAAAATAGAAATATCATTTGACCCAGGAATTCCACTCCTAGGAATTTACCCTAAGAATGCAGCAGCCCTGTTTGAAAAAGGCTTATGCACCTCTATGTTTATTGCAGTACTATTTACAATAGCCAAGAAATGGAAGCAACCTTAGTATCCATCAGTAGATGAATGGATAAAGAAGACATGGTATATATACACAATGGAATATTATTCAGCCATAAGAAGAAAACAAATCCTTCCATTTGCAACAACATGGATGGAGCTAGAGGGTATTATGCTCAGTGAAATAAGCCAGGCGGAAAAAGAAATGCATCAAATGATTTCACTCATCTGTGGAATATAAGAACAAAGAAAAAACTGAAGGAAAAAAACAACAGCACACTCACAGAACCCAAGAATGGACTAACAGGTTCCAAAGGGAAAGGGACTGGGGAGGATGGGTGGGAAGGGAGGGTTAAAGGGGGAAAAAGGGCATTACGATTAGGACACGTAATGCAGCGGCGGAGGACAAGGGAAAGGCAATATTTATAGAGAAGACAAGTAATGATTCTATAGTATCTTACTACACTGATGGACAGGGACTATTGTAGGGTATATGGGGGGGATTTGATAATGCTGTTCAAGTGATTGTACATTAACGATACCAAAATAAAAAAAAAGAAAATGAATATGAAGTACCTGACATTATTCTTAGGATATATTAACAATTCAATAAAAACACATACTAACAAGTTAGTGAAAGTTTGTTTCTGCTTCTGTTATTCCTGTATGTCAATCACAATGCCTGGTATGCAGTAGAAACTCAACACATACGATTTATTCAGTACCACAGTTAATACTCAAATTTTTACTGCGTATTGGTTATGTGATTAGATTACATGTAGGTCCTCTGCTTAACATGAGACATGTAAGTGAACACCCACAATGTTGAAGTTTATAGGTTAGCCGATGAAACATTCATTAAACATATAACTTTATCCTGCATGTAACTTATATTCAATGTATGGAGTTGCATAAATGTATGATTTTATGAATGAATGGCACACACTGGGGAGAAGTCAGAGTTCGCTGTACAAATCCTGGGTCAGAAATGCTATCTTACTGCAATGAAGCATTTTTCATTTTTTCAGAGACTCTCAATTTTTCTACAGATGATAAACCATCGAATTTGGAAACCCAGGCAGTTACTACATTTGACTCAATAAGCAGTGAATTCTAAGAGCACAAAATATATTTATTGGACAAAACTCTCTAAAAACCAAAACAAAATGGAAGAAGGAGAGTTCTTGGCAGTTTTCCCCAATTTTTTATACAAAATGCTTTCGCAAGATGTACTTCGGAGAACTGAATTATGAGCCTTAACTTTAGCATTGTTCATCAATTTATCTCCTGTGACTCAACAGGATCTGACTGGAAGCCAAAGCCTTAATTCAGTTGTTCTAAAAACATATCAGGGGGAAAGAAAGCATTGAACAAATGAAAACTTGGAAAGTATAGTTCTGTAGAAGGATCTTTTTTCTTTTTCCTTTTCTTCTTATCAGAAAAGATTTTTAAATCTTTTTAGTTAGGAGTTTTATACCACTGAAGGGAGATGAACTTAAAAAAGAAAACAGAAGGAATTCTTGCCTTCTACTACCTGACTACCTGAATCACATTTGAAATCGCTCTTCAAATCATTTTTCTCCTTCCTTTCCAGGTTGACATATTTATTTTAACCCCAACAGTAGAAACAATTAATCAGCACTGTACTGACAACACCTGGTTAATATTGGACCTTCTCAACAATCTATTTTTATACAATTCATGATTCAAATTGACTTTGTTCTACCATTGCCACTTAGACAAAAGCCATACTGTATGTACATTTTGTGTGTACTAAAATAAGACACATTTTAAACAAGTAGTGTCATCACATGTCAGTCTGATAAAAACAGAGAGTGAATGTTCTTAGGGCAACACTATTTAGTACATGCATTTTCCTATAAAATTAAGAATGCATGCTGTTAATAGATTGTCTCCAGTAATTCTATTATTTATATAAGCATTGTGAGTAGAGAATTTATGTGAGAAAGAGAATAGAGAGGAGGTACCCATACCTTTTACCATAGAACTACAGTAACAAACATCAACTAATAGTGTATTTTATTTTACTTCAGTATTTTTATTTCTCTTGTTCTCAGTCTTATTTTTTTCTTTGATTAGTATGTCTAGAATAATTATCTTCTGCTTTATATAATTTTATGCTATTTAAATTTAATATTATAAGCTTGTCATAGTATTCAAATTCCTGAAAACATAATTTTCATGGCTTTCTAATATTCTATAGACTGTTTGCAAATGTGGTAGGATGGACGAAGTTCTCTGTCTCCATCCCTTGAAAGGCCATTTTCACTCTTGGTTGGAGAGTTAATCATCTAAGCATAGAGATTAAATGAACTCAGGCCATGTGTTGAGTGAAGCAGGGTGTTTTAGGAGCTCTGTGCTGAAAGTCCAGCTGACTCCATGGAAAACACTAGTGGAATCACATGAGACTTAGCTGTCTATGTACAAAGAAGTGAGACAAAGTTGGGCCCTAAATGCAGAGAGTGAAGAAAGCAGGAGGAGAAAGGGAACCTAGACACTTCTGGGTATTTACGGGAAGACATCTGAAAAGGCAACTGGTTAGGAAGAGTAAAGGGAAATAAATCTATACCATCCAACACAATCTGGTATGTTTACAATTATAACCACATAAATTTAGATTCTCTGAAGATTAACTGGATTTAAATATCTTTCCAGCAGTTGCAAAATGTAGGAGAATGGACGTGAAAGCTTTTATTTAAAAAACAGGCTCTGAACAAACATTGTGTGTTTACAAACTCTAATAGTCCATAAGCGTTAACGTGTTCCACATGTCTCTGGTAGAGAAGGGAAGGGGTAGGGGAAGAAAAAAAATTCTGACTGAACATAGTTACATCTTACCACTTTTTTAACTGAGCTCAATTCATGTTTTGTTTTGCTATAGGTTATTTAGTTACTTTTTTCTTATTTGCACATCTGCCTCCCCTACAATCCTTATAGCACAAAATAGTGTTTGTATACACACACACCCATACACATTTGTTGAGTATACACACAAACATGTGTTCTTTCCCTTTTTTGTTATGAATGAGATATTGATTTATTTATATCTAAATCTTTGTCCACAAATTAATGAAACAACTGAACCAATACTGCCCAGAGAAGTGGTATGAATGTAAACCAAAGAAACAAAAAATAACCACTTTTAAAAAAAAGTGTTTATGACTTGGTTTAAATCCCTGATGTACAGGAAAGGTCCACTGAAACACCCAGTGTCCAGGAAACACAGGGAAATGCATAACTACTCATCATTTGGTCAAAAGCTTTCTCAGCAATCAGTGCACAAACAATTAAAAGGTTGGGAGGGGGGGATGGGTTTGTTCTTTGAAGGGAAGAGTTGATCCAAGGGCAGAGTCCCTTGGAAATTAATAAGAGCCCAGTTGGAAGTAAAAATAAAAGAACCTAAACGATCCTGTGCTGCCCCAACCACACCACACAAATGATGGTGGAATGCTTTTGTGAACCTTCCCAGATGCCCTCATCTTGAATTAATCACTCTTTCCACTCTACGAAAATGGCAATTTGCTTCAAACATTATTTGGAATGCATATTGCACTGGCTTGTCTAAACTTAGTTGTATGCTTGCCTATCTCTCCAAAAGAGCCTGAATTGTAAGCTTTTCCAGGCTAGAATTCTTACCTATAAGCATATTAGTTTTGAGGTTTTTTTTGTTTTTTTTCAGGGGAAAGCGCGAACGCAGTCCCCCACTACCACAAATTATGCAGTCGAGTTTCCCACATTTGGGGAAATCGCAGGGGTCAGCACATCTGGAGTGCAATGGATAAGCCTCGCCCTGGGAAAACCACCTTCGTGATCATGGTATCTCCCCTGCCAGGTAAGTATAGTTTTGAGTTTAATACCTCAAATATTTTGTTTGTAATTAATAGGAAGCATTTAAAATTAAAATGTGATTTCTTGAAACATAACATATTATTCATATTAGAGAAAATGCATAGAATGTTTAATCTCATTTAATATTATTGCTGATAGAACTAGCTTTATCTGTAAAGAGAAAGCATATGTGTGTACTTTTGTTTGTGAGTGAGAAAGTACCTGAGACAGAGAAAGAGAACTGGCTTAGTCTGTCTTACAATTTCTGATTTAAGTCTTTAATTTGATGTTAAAATAGTTATATTGTGTAATTTCTCATATATTAACTCACTGAACTTTCACAAAAACATGGTTTATATTTTTAAACATATAAATGATTCAGGACAACAAAGATAAGAATAAAGAATATGATATATAGTATAAATAATGGACTATTCAAAAGAGAAGAGACTAAGACATTTTTCAAAACCAAGCTGTCACCTACAATTTAAGATTTTTTTTCTAAGATTGGTTCTGCTTGAGTTATTTGGAGAAAAGCAAAAATATTTCTATTTCCAAATATACACTGAAAAACACTGACCTATAAGTTACTTCCTTCTCTAACAATTAGTGTATCAATGATAAAGTTATTATCATTTAGTGATACATTGATTTTGAGTAACTATTACTAATCTGTGACACCTGACAGAATTAGTAAGATTCCTTTCAAAAACTAAAATGTGACAAGAACAAGAATAATGATGTAACTAACATTTGAACCATGTGATTGTTTAAAAGAGTTTTCAACTGTTAAACTCAGTAATAACACCTAACATGTTTTGGCTATTCATTGTCTGCCAGGCATACAACTAATTTTTGGTAGATTATCTCCTTTAGTTTACATTCATAACATAACGTTGACATTTGTATTATCACCTCAGTTTAACCCATCAGAAAGATGTGCCTCTGGGTATTAATTTGCCCAAGGTTACAGTGGCTGTAGGAAGATTTGAACAAGGGCAATCTAATACTACAATGTGCATTTTTGAATACTATAGTATACTGCCTCCTTTAAAATAATGTTATCTGTAAAGTTTGGCCAGGAAATAAATGTTCAATAAAAGCCTACATCTCTTGAACTTTGAGCCATATTTTTAAGATATATCTATCTTTGTAAAACAATGTAAAATAATTAACATTATCCTAACTTGGTATAGGATAAAACTAAGACAAAGAGCTAGAATAACTCATAGTTAAAACTAGCATAGTTGGTATTCAAATTTCTGTCTTCTGTCTTTGCACCTCAGGATCTTTTCACCATGGCTTAGAGGTGAACACAAATGGGTTTCAAAAGTTGCAAAAAGACTAAAGAGTTTAGATACTCAGGACTCTTCCAAAAGGGAAAGTCTTAGAGAATTTATATATGGAAACACTAAGGTTATTATGGGAACACTTTAGTCCAAGAAGAATGGGACTAGACTTTACCATCTCTGTAGCCACGTTTTAGCAATTGCACCACCACACATAGGTTAGAAAGGAAAAGAAAATGTTTTGTTTTTGTTTTTAAGTGAACAAAGCACAATCATACAGTAAAGTAAATAAAATCCACTGACTGAATGGCATGCAAATACAACAATCCAATATTAAGAGAGAATAATTGGTTGGTTATACAGAGTCTTTCAGATTTGTTACCAGCTTTGACCTTGTACTTTTAAGAGAGACAGACTAATCTTTATACAACAAATCAGGAATATTATAAAGAGAAAGGAGATCCCTCTCTATGCAAGATAAGTCACCAATCTCCTTCCCATTATGTTTCAATTATTGCCTTCTTTTACCTTCACTTTACTCTAATGGCTTCAACACTGTCTCTTGGTGTGGGGCAGCTCCCTGGATTGTGATTTTAGGCAGCATCTAAGAAGTTTTGGTTGCATCTTCTCTTTGGGTCTTTTCTTTCTGGCTGCTTTGATTAACTTCAGTAGATACAGGTAAAATTGGCCAAATATTTCAGGCACTTAGTACTCTAGGCATGTAGCTTTAGCTTCCCCATTCCCTTTGCTTGGGTATGGACATGTGACTGCTTTTGGTTAAAAAAAAAAAAGATAGATAGAGTGATACATCATTTCTGGGTGAAATTTTAAAAAGGGAGACCATAACTCATCACATTGCCTTTGCATCATTGTGGTGAATATAGTAGCACATTTAAATACTGTGTCTTTCAGTTTGGATCTCTGAACTGCCACAATGAACAGGACCCTTATTTTGACCCACCCAACTAATGCTAATAACTGAGATAGTGGGTGTTTTTATTATTTGAGCATAACTGAGCCTATATAGGCTGATGCAGGGAGGCGAGCTGACCCTAATATGAGACTTAAAAACAAAACTTCCCAGTCTCTACTTGTTCCTGTTCAATTGAACCCTTAATGTGTGTAGATTCTGCATTCATGGACATATTTAACATTAATTGCCACAAACTGTAAAAACATAAATTTAAACCCGTATTTTTCAACAATTTTCAATTATGCCCATAGTCAGTTCTACCATTTCAATGTACCTTTTTCAAACATCTACTTGTTAACGCTTACTTTGAGGAAGATACTATGCCTCATAAAACTGCATAGTAAAACAATGTCCATGGAGAAATATATTTTCCTGAGATTGGATGTACTTACCATTTGTGGTATTCAGATGCAACATCGAAACCAACCTTTTCAGACCCACCTAATGTTAAATGCAACTTTTTACTTTCCTAAACCAAAGGCCAGAAATGACTTGCACAAATCTTCATATCATATCTTTGACATCAATCAGCAATTAAAAAAAAATTTGGATGTGTTAGTGTAAGTGAATCAGAGATATGTAGATTGAAATTTCCATTGAAGTTGAACATTTTGAAGAAAAAGACAAGAAATAAAAAAATGAGGGGATGTGTGTTGTGCTTTGTTTCACACAGAGAATTTGGAAATCTGCCCGACCTCTTATTTTTATTTATTTAAATTAGCAGCAGCAGCATTCATTGCCATCTGGCCCCCACACACAGTGAGCTAATTAAAAAAAAAGAAAAAAAGGAACTTCAAAATATCATTTAAACGTTTTTAAATTATTCAGCCAAGGCAATTGTTGAGAAAGCATCATTTGGATTGGCAAATCAGAAGAAGTACGTCCCATGGGTGGGTAAATCTGGATTTAGCCAGAGCTCTGTGTTGAGAAAATTTTGATCGAGACTTCCGCAGGAATAATTGTACTTTCCAAAGGAAGAACTCAGGATGGGATGGAAACTGGGCTAGGCCCAATCTAAATTCAACTGTTTGGAAGACTTCCCATTCTTTGAACTCCCTAGCTTAGATTATAAAATGTGTTAGTAGTTTCAGTGTTGGGTCGTTGTGTCTCTGCTTACTAATCCAATTTGAAATCTTATTCCACATTGGGAATACATCTGTCAACGCATCAGCACCCTGCATTCATTTCCCATTCTATGATGAGTCACTGAAAGTTTTTCATTTTGTTTGAAACGTCTTGAAGCCCTCATCAAAGGTGATGCTAAAAGAACAATTTTAATAAGTCATCTAGTTCTTTTCTCAGTCTGCACAAATTTTTGGCAGCACAGGAATATTGCTTTCTGCCATCTGTGCATAATAGAATTTGGATTATTGTTCAGGGTCAGTTAGAATGTGCTTAAAACTCAGTGTGTATCTAGGCTTTGATTCTTGCTCTAAACTCTTACTGTACAGTGTTTGGAATTTGAAGAGGTTGCACTAAAATCTTCTCTTTCTTTTCTGTAGATGGCATATTGTACTAATAAAGAACAAAATAAATTCCTTTCAGCAGTGGTTGGTTGTTTTGTTTTTATGGCAATCAGCTTCTAAGAGCATTTCATTCCATTCATTTTGAAGGCATACCCAGAGAGAGGAATAATTTAAGAATCGGTGAAAATAGCCACATACACCAATATATAAATACAAAATATGACTGAGGGACTTATACATACCAAGTAAATTTCTCACAGTAATATTTGAGTTTGATATATTCACTCCCAATTTGAAAGATGAGGAAACTGAGGTTTAATAAGGATACACAATATTAAGAATTAGAACCAGGTTATTAACTTAACTTTGTGTTCTTCCAAAGTACATGTTCCACTTATTAAAGAAACATGCTCCAATAATATTTACTTATTTTGAATAAAGATGAATAAATTCTTATTACATGCTGAGGGTTATACTAGGTTCCTTGGGAAGAAAGCAGTTGAAGATAGGAGGTCTCATTCTTTCAGAATTTGTATATATAAATAACAAGGTAGCACACATAAGAAGCAATCTCTATATTGCAGTGATGTGCTTTCTCAAACACAAAGCTAATTATATACCACTTTTTTAAATGTGTTCCATGTCTCTCTACATCTACAGGGTAAAGCCTAAATTATTTAACATGATATTAATTGAACCCCTGCCCATTACTCCAAGTTCATCTCCAAAGTGTTAATACTTTATGTCTTACATTTCAGCTACACTGAACTATTTGTATTTTCTAGAATGCGACCTTTTTTTCATTTCTCTAAAATTGTGCGATTCTTATTTCTCTATCTGGGATTTCTTTGCATCATTTTAAGGGCAAGCACTTATTTATCAAGAATCATTTGAAATAGTATCTTTTTCATGAATTCTGCTCTTTTTCTTTCCCCCTGAGCCATATCCATCCTTCCACAATATAGATTGAATTTGACAGCCTTAGGGCAATGTTCAGGAATGTGGTAAAATAACAACTATTACTTTTTTGTTTAATGTGCAAAGAACTGAGAACAGGAGACAGAGGGTAGGTGAAAGGAAAGAAGTAAAATAAATAGATAGATAAATATAATAAATAAAAGTATTACAAAGGGACATCATTTGTAGGAGGGCAATAGGAACCCCCAAAATAGATCTTATGAAAATTTGAAGCAGGTAAATTCCATCAACATAAAGATTAGCTAGTAACTTTTTGAAGGCAGTTGATTTTTAAGTATTCTTTAATTAATTGGTAGACACTAGTCAGTAAAAATGGCATAGGTCACTTTAGCTCTGATGTACTCAGAGAGGGGGATTCCAAAAGAAATTCTATTTCAAACCCTGCAAACACACTAGTTATCGCTAATGAGAGAGCAAAGCACAGCCGTCCATACTGACACCTCAATTCGGCCCTCTCTGATGGTCACACATGTACATGTTCATTCTCTTTTAAAATAGATTTTGTTACTTATGAACACAGGATGATCAATTAACAAATTTTGGTTGTATTTCTTATATTTCCTAGATGTTTGTCTCTTTGTGTTTATTTAGTATGGTAGTAACTGTGACATTCATTTAGTATCATTTCTGCTTCAGTAAATTCTCTTATTTTATCTGAGAAAAAAACAAAACTAATATAAGCAAAACTCAAAGAAGAATATAATAAGCTCTGTAACAATATATGCATTGTGCTGAGATAGGATTAGCTCTTTTTGAAAGTGGTAGGGTTTATTTAGTACAAGAGATAGGAGAGTGGACCCCCGGGGATCTTCTTAAATGAGTTTGTCTGAAGTTTGCCACTAGGGAAAAAAAAGGAAAATAGGAAAAAAGCAAAGGTAAGATCATGGAGGAGGGGGTGGAAAAAGGATAGAAAGTAGGGTAAGCAGTAAGAAAACAAATTATATTATTTCTTCAGTGTCCTATCCCTGGCGAAAAAACCTTGCTCATTCAAGGAATTGGCAGAAATGGATAATTTTCCTGTTTCCAGTTCTGGGTACATTCTTTTTGCAAGGCTCATTTTGGAGAATAAACTCCAGGAACATGGATCTGTGTATTTTAGAGCTTTTGGAGTGATGGGAACCCTGGTGGTCAGTTGAGTGAAGAAACAAGAATACCATAGAATCTGACACCAAAGCCCAGGTGTGTGACCTTCCCCTGCCTCTGTCTCTAGCTTCATATCTTGTCACATTCCAGTAGGTAACCCCACTGCAGCCTCACAGGCGTATTTCTCACCCACTGAGTCCTTCCAGCTATGGATATTTGCTTTGGTCTGAAACCCTACACCAACCTCCTCAATAGATAAATAGTATGAGCCACAAAAGCAAACCCCATGTTTAACTCTAAGTTTTCTAGTAGCCACACTAAAAAAAGTAAGTTTACAGGTACAGTTAAATTTAGTATGTTTTGTGTAATCCAAAATATCTAAAACACTAGCATTTGACCTGTAATTGATATAAAAACTGAGGTATTAACAAATATTTTATAATTTTTTTATTTTTTATAATAAAGCTTAGAATATTTGTTTATACTGCACTTACAGCACACCTGAGTTTACACTAGCCACTTTTCATGTCCTGAATTAGACAGTGCAGTCCCATCTGTATAGTGGGGATAAAAATAATAAAGCCTACTTCATAGAGTTATTGTGAGTATTAAATGAATCCATACCTCTTGTGTGTGTGTGTGTACTTAGAACAATGGCTGGCACATCATAAGTTTTATACATGGTCTGGCTCTTGGTAACAATTGCAACTACTTGTACATATAATTTTGTAAGGATTAAGGCTGGTAGTATACTGACAAGA
This sequence comes from Phataginus tricuspis, assembly GCA_029783875.1. Taxonomy (NCBI): domain Eukaryota; kingdom Metazoa; phylum Chordata; class Mammalia; order Pholidota; family Manidae; genus Phataginus; species Phataginus tricuspis. The sequence goes on along the minus strand of JAQQAC010015468.1, from coordinate 20,998,010 downwards.
GTGTCTGGCACATGATTAGGGCTCCTTTAAAAATTTTTGTTAAGCTTAGTTTATTATTTCATATGCATGTTATATAATATGTTCTACTAATTAAATGTCTTAGTATTAATTTATAGTCCCTTCCTTGGCCTTGAAATACTCTTAAAAGGTTCAGGAAAATAAGGAGTATGTCTCATTTAACAATAATCTACACATCTAATTACTAGAAAATTTGCAGAATGAGGACTTAAATTAAGGCCTGCATGAGAATGTTTGGTGAGTGTGGTTAGGGAGTAAGATCACTTATTTGTAAATCAGAACTTCCGGATTCTAGTATTTCCCCTTCCATTAATGTGTTATGTGATTTATTAATGCATTTATGTTTCTAATTTTTTATCTGTCAAATGAGAGGTGGAATCAGGGATTCTTTATTGCTTAAATTTGGGCCAGTCATGAAAATGTGTCCCCACATGTGGTCCTTCCCTTTTTCTCTGCAGGTACATACACTATTAATCAGCTTATTATACTTTTGTTTTTTCACCCTATAAGGCCTCTCTGGCTTGCAAATGGTTAGAATCCATAATGAATATTCAATTCTTCTAACATAAAAGTAACAGTCTAATAGGGGATAAAAAACTGTTGTACCAAGAACCCAGTGTTCCAGACAAGGACTTAAAAGTCTTTTAATAAAAGCAGATGATAACCCTCAAGGGGGCGCTATATATAGCTCAGTATAAAGGACTCTGTCATGCCAATAATTTTTCTGGACAGAAACTCGGTATGTCCACTGATTTCTGCAGTCAAAGGATGGTACACGGTGGCATTAGGCTGATTTTCCTTACAGAGGCCCACTGTGGTCAGAATGGCCAGCAGGATGTGGTGATCGTATGGGTCACGGATAGGTGTGCATGCACCACCACACTGCACCTCAGATTATCACTGAGAGAGGTTAACAGCATTTGATCAAGAAAGTCAAAATAAAATGGGATTTCAGAGTAAGAGAGGCAAGACACTGGCAACCTGTGGAGGATGAGGAATAAAGGGGAGCAGAGAGAGAACAGTTACTGTGCACATCTGGTATTTAATACTCAGTGATGCCTCTGCATGTAAGAGCAAATGAAAGGGACTAGAAGAAGGACTTACCAGGCATCAGGCAAAGGAACGTTGGAATTCAGTCTGACGAGGCTTAGTTGTATTCTGAAACCACTCTTTAATATTTGTGTGACTTGTCTACTTGCTTAAGCTTGATTAGCTTTCATATTCTGACTTCAGGGGGAAATTCTTATGATAAAGATTTGTTTTGTTAGTTTGTTTCTTGTTTGCTTATTTTCTTTGAATTATTAAATGGCACAGGACAGACATATAAATAATATTTCTCTTGTCTGTCCTTTTCTTTCTTTTATATGAATGGCGTTGTGCTGTACAATTCTGCATTTAGCTTGATCAAGCCTTCTGCAGATTTTCCACTGCACACTTATGAACACAAATATAGTTAAAGAGAAAAAGGTCACAAAACTGCAATGATATGTGTATACATGTGTATTGTGAAAGTTGAAGGTGCTGATTAAAAAGTCTCCATTTCTTGAATTATTTCTGGCTCAATTTTCTACACTTTTTAGATACTTTTAAGGTCATTTGTTTCTTAGGAATAAAGCAAAGATTTGCGCATAAAAATAAGTGGTGATAGAAGAATAAAAAAATACATTCATTAGGAAATAGCGTATTTAAGATAGTAATGAGTATAATATACCTATGTTTATCATTTTCATACACATTGCCTTTTCATTTCATATACATATGCAAAGTTACCAGGTGAGATAGGTAATTGCTGGCCGTTTATTCACAGATATAATAAGACTTACTTTAAGATCAAGCAAATTGCAGGCTAAGTCTCATCCTTTTCATAAAATTGCTGCTGCCAAATGCAACTGTGTATATATATGTAGATAGATGTGGGCAGAAAAGATCACTCTGATTTCCCTGACATTGCAAGAGCATAAGTATTGGGGAAGGATATGGTTGGCATTAGAATCATTGAAAAAAATATAAGTACTCTTTCGAGGAAACAAGTCTCCTATTTTGGAAAGCTGATAAATATTAACAAAGAGATGTACCATGGGAAGGGGAACAAGATAACAGTTATTACTTAGGAAAGAATATTCAAATCTACTTGTGTACTTTTAAAGCCTACTCATTGTGGGACTAAAAACAATATACAAAACATGATAGAATATCCGGGAGACTATGGTGATGCCTGCCACAGGAGAAGTTATCTCCAGGTCACTAATCCTTGAACAATTAAGTTGAGCATTGCTGGCATGCTGAACAAATCTAGGATATACTATACATTGACCAAACTTATGCTATCTATAAATGCTAAATGACATTTCATTCAGTTTTACACAGCTCCGGGTTTGCTGAGTGTAGGCGCTGTTCTTTCATGATAACTATTTACAATACTATAAAGTATACACAAAAGAACTGAATGGGGGAAAGGAAGAACTATCTTTTAATCCCAGGAATTCTCCCTGCAAATCTATCTATGGTCTCTGAATATTTATCTGAGATCATAATATCTCACCAGCCTACATGTCCGAGTGGTTGTGAATTATCATAGAAATAAAATACCACATATTGTATAAACAGTAATATTATAAGGAGGTATACTGTCAACCCAGATTAAGAAATCCTGTTGTTTCAACCCACCCAGATCATTATTTCTTAAAACTTATTATTTGAGAGTCCTTGGAAGATGGCGGTGTGAGCAGGGCAGCAGAAATCTCCTCCCAAAACCACTATAGCTATGAAAATACAGCAAATACAACTATTTCTAAAAGAGAGACCAGAATATACAGGACAGCGCACAGCCTGCATCTGCAGCTGAGAGGACTCGGCACACGCGAGGCGGGTAAGATACAGAGCCACGTCCCGGCAGGATACAAGCAGTCCCCCAACCCAGCGCAACGGTGGGAGGAGAGGATTCAGAGCCAGGAGGGAGTGGAAGTACAGGACCGTGAAATAACCAATCCTGGTGATCTGCGCCGGGAGCACTGACACACATTGCGTGGTGTATCAAATATTGGAGAGGCAGAAGGTGCAGGTTTAGAGCTGGGAACCTGCTTGGGTCCCTGCAGCAGGCTCCCCAGGACAAAAGAAAAGCGTGCACTTTTTTTGGCGGTCTTAAAGAGGAAGGGTCCAAAGGAGGAACATGATCATCCCAGCACACTCAGCCCAGCAGGCTGGGAGTCCTGAGGAATTTCGGACCCGTTGGCTGGAGACTGGGAAAAAGTAGCTGCACTGAGACATCGCACAGAGAATAGCAGCCTCCAATTCGTTCCCGCCCCGGCCAGAGCTACAAATGGCCCTGCGGAGCTGCATGGCCGCGGCTGTGGAATAGTGGAGCAACAGCACCACCTACAACATCCTTACAGAATCTACTCCCGGTGGGGTTTTTTTTTCCCCCTTCTTTTCTTTTCTTTTCTTTCATTCTTTTTTTCTCTTTTCTTTCTCTTCCTTCTATTTTTGTTTTTCTTTTGGGTTTTTTTAAAGTCTTAAAGAGCCCAGCTGACATACGTGGCACCTACCAGTGACCACTTCTCTCGCCATGAAAAGACAGAGGAATATGGTACAGACAAAGCTCACCCAGACCCAGACAACACCAGAGAGGGAGCCTGAAGGGATGGAAATGCACAATCTTCCTGAAAAAGAATTCAGAATAAAAGTCATAACCATGCTGATGGATCTACAGAGAAATATGCAAGAGCTGAGGGAGGAAGTGAGGGGAGTCAGTAAAGACAATGCAGAAATGAGACAAGCCATTGGGCTTAGCAGCAGACTGGACAAGATGCAAGAGACTGTTAATGGAATAGAAATCAGAGAACAGGGAATACAGAGAAGCTGAGGCAGAGAGAGATAAAAGGATCTCTAGGAATGAAAGAATATTAAGAGAACTGTGTGACCAATCCAAATGGAACAATATTCACCTTATAGGAGAACCAGAGGAAGAAGAGAGAGAAAAACAGATAGAAAGTGTTTTTGAAGAAATAATTGCTGAAAAATTCTCCATGCTGGGGAAGGGAATAGTCTCGCAGTCCATGGAAGCCCACAGATCTCCCAACACAAGGGACCCAAGGAAGACAACACCAAGACACATAATTATTAAAATGGCAAAGATCAAAGATAAGGACAGAGTATTAAAGGCAGCTAGAGAGAGAAAAAAGATCACATACAAAGGAAAACCCATCAGACTTCTCAACAGAAACCTTATAGGCCAGAAGAAAATGGCATGATATATTTAATGTAATGAAACAAAAGGGCCTCGAACCAAGAATATTGTATCCAGCACGATTATCATTTAAATATGACAGAGGGATTAAACAATTTCAGGACAAGCGAAAGCTGAGAGAATTTGCCTCCCATAAACCACCTCTACAGGACATCTTAAAGGAACTGCTCTAGAGGGAAGTACTCCTAAGGCTAAAAAGATGTCACCAGAGAAAATAAAATCATAGCAAAGAAAGCACACCATACAATTACTAACTAAAGACAAAGAATAAAACACCTAGTACATGAAGAATGGAGGAGGAAGAATAAGAAGGGAGAGAAATAAAGAAACATGAGACTGTGTTTACAATAACTTAACAGGAAAATTAAGTTAGATTGTTAGATAGTAAATATGCAACCCTTGAACCTTTGGTAACCACGAATCTAAAGCCAGCAATAGCAATAAGTACATATCTACCAATAATCACCCTAAATGTAAATGGACTGAATGTACCAATCAAAAGACACAGAGTAACAGAATGGATAAAAAAGCAAACCCATCTATATGCTGCCTACAAGACACTCACTTCAAAGCCAAAGATATACACAGACTAAAAGTGAAGGGATGGAAAAAGATATTTCATGCAAACAACAAGGAGAAAAAAGCAGGTAGTGCAGTACTTGGATCAGACAGAAGACTTCAAAACGGAGAATGTAGCAAGAGATAAAGAAGGACATCACATTAAAGGGGTCAATCCAACAACAGGAAATAACCATTATAAATATATATGCACCCAATATGGGAGCGCTGGCTTATGTGAAACAAATACTAACAGAATTAAAGGAGGAAACAGACAGAAATGCATTCATTTTAGGTGACTTCAAAACACCCCTCACTCCAAAGGACATATCAACCAGACAGAAAATAAGTAAAGACACAAAGGCACTGACGACACACTAGAACAGATGGACCTAACAGACATCTACAGAACTCTACACCCAAAAGCAACAGGATACACATACTTCTCAAGTGCACATGGAACATTTTCCAGAAAAGACCACACACTAGGCCACAAAAAGAACCTCAGTGAAGTCAAAAATATTGAAATTCTACAAACCAACTTCTCATATCACAAAGGTAAAAAACTAGAAATACATTTTAGAAAGGAAACAAAAAGGCTCACAAATACGTGGAGACTTAACAACATTCTCCTAATTAATCAATGGGTTAACAATCAAATCAAAACAGAAATCAAAGAATATATGGAGACTAATGACAACAACAACACAAAGCACAAGTTCTGTGGGACACAGCAAAGGCAGTTCTAAGAGGAAAGTATATTGCAATCCAGGCCTATTTAAAGAAGGAAGAACATTCCCAAGTGAATAGTCTGAAGACACAATTACTAAAATTGGAAAAAGAAGAACAAATGAGACCCAAAGGTACCAGAAGGAGGGACATAATAAAGATCAGAGAATAAATAAATAAAATTGAGAAGAATAAAACAATAGAAAAAATCAATGAAACCAAGAGCTGGTTCTTTGAAAAAATAAACAAAATAGATAAACCCTAGCCAGACTCATTAAGAGAAAAAGAGAATCTACACACATAAACAGAATCACAAATGAGAAAGGAAAAATAATGACAGATGCCACAGAAATACAAATAATTATAAGAGAATATTATGAGAATCTATATGCTAACAAGCTGGAAAACCTAGAAGAAATGGACAACTTCTTAGAAAAATACAACCTTCCAAGACTGACCAAGCAAGAAACAGAAAAACTAAACAGACCAATCACCAGCAACGAAATTGAAGCAGTAATCGAAAAACTACCCAAGAACAAAACCCCCGGACCAGACGGATTCACTTCTGAATTCTACCAGACATATAGAGAAGAAATAACACCGATTCTCCTTAAAGTTTTCCATAAAATAGAAGAGGAGGGAACACTTCCAAACTCATGCTATGAAGCCAGCATTACCCTAATACCAAAACTGGGAAAAGACTTCACCAAAAAAGAAAATTACAGACCAACATCCCTGATGAACATAGATGCAAAAATACTCAACAAAATATTGGCAAACAAATTCAAAAATACATCAAGAGGATCATACACCATGATCAAGTGGGATTCATCCCAGGGATGCAAGGATGGTACAACATTCGAAAATCCATCAACATCATCCACCACATCAAAAAAAGAAGAACAAAAATGACATGATCATCTCCATAGATGCTGAAAAAGCATTTGACAAAATTCAGCATCCATTCATGATTAAAACTCTCAACAAAATGGGTATAGAGGGCAAGTACCTCAACATCATAAAGGCCATATGTGACAAACCTACAGCCAACATTATACTTAACAGCGAGAAGCTGAAAGCTTTTGATCTAAGATCAGGAACAAGACAGGGATGCCCACTCTCTCCACTGTTATTCAACATAGTACTGGAGGTCCTAGCCACGGCAATCAAACAAAACAAAGAAATACAAGGCATCCAGATAGGTAAAAAAGAAGTCAAATTGTCACTACTTGCAGATGACATGATATTGTACATAAAAAACCCTAAAGACTCCACTCCAAAACTACTAGAACTAATATCTGAATTCAGCAAAGTGGCAGGATACAAAATTAACACACAGAAATCTGTTGCTTTCCTATACACTAATGATGAACTAACAGAAAGAGAAATCAGAAAAACAATTCCATTCACACTTGAATCAAAAAGAATAAAATACCTAGGAATAAAATTAACGAAGGAAGTGAAAGACATATACTCTGAAGACTACAAGACACTCCTAAGAGAAATTAAAGAGGACAGTAAGAAACAGAAATGCATCCCATGCTCTTGGCTAGGTAGAATAAATATTGTCAAAATGGCTATACTACGAAAAGCAATCTACAGATTCAATGCAATCCCTATCAAAATACCAACAGCTTTGTTCAATGAACTGGAACAAATAATTCTAAAATTCATATGGAACCACAAAAGACCCCAAATAGCCAAAGCAATCCTGAGAAGGAGGAATAAAACAGGGGAATTACACTCCCTGAATTCAAGCTTTACTACGAAGCCACAGTAATCAAGACAATTTGGTACTGGCACAAAAACAGAACCACAGACCCGTGGAACAGAATAGAAAATCTAAACATTAACCCAAACATATACAGTCAATTAATATTTGATAAAGGAGCGTTGGATATACAATGAGGAGATGGCAGCCTCTTCAGCAGCTGGTGTTGGAAAAACTGGACAGCTACATGTAAGAGAATGAAACTAGACTACTGTCTAACCCCATACACAAAAGTCAACACAAAATGGATCAAAGACCTGAATGTAAGTGAAGAAGCCATAAAACTCAGAAAAAAACATAGGCAAAAATATCTTGGACATAAACATAAGGGACTTCTTTATGAACATATCCCCCCGAGCAAGGGAAACAAAAGCAAAAATGAACAAGTGGGACTATATCAAGCTGAAAAGCTTCTGTACAGCAAAGGATAACATCAGTAGAACAAAAAGACATACTACAGTATGGGAGAACATATTCATAAATGGCATATCAGATAAGTCATTGACATCCAAAGTATATAAAAAACTCATGCACCTCAACAAACATAAAGTAAATAATCCAATTAAGAAATGGGCAGAGGACATAAACAGACACTTCTCCAAAGAAGAAACTCAGATGGCCAACAAGCACATGAAAAGATGCTCCACATCACTAATCATCAGAGAAATGCAGATTAAAACCACAATGAGATATCACCTCACACCAGTGAGGATGGCCAACATCCAAAACACAAACAACAACAAATGTTGACGAGGATGTGGAGAAAAGAGAACCCTTCTACACTGCTGGTGGGAATGCAAATTAGTTCAACCATTGTGGAAAGCAGTATGGAGGTTCCTCACAAAACTCAAAATAGAAATACCATTTGACCCAGGAATTCCACTCCTAGGAATTTACCCTAAGAATGCAGCAGCACAGTTTGAAAAAGACATATGAACCCCTATGTTTATTGCAGCACTATTTACTATAGCCAAGAAATGGAAGCAACCTAAATGTCCATCAGCAAATGAATGGATAAAGAAGAAGTGGTACATATATACAATGGAATATTATACAGCCATAAGAAGAAAACAAACCTTACCATTTGCAACTACATGGATGGAGCTAGAGAGTATTATGCTCAGTGAAATAAGCCAAGCCGAAAAAGACAATACCAAATGATTTCACTCATATGTGGAGTATAAGAACAAAGAAAAAAACTGAAGGAACAAAACACAGCAGACTCATAGAACCCAAGAACGGACTAATAGTTACCAAAGGGAAAGGGACTGGGAAGGATGGTTGGGAAGGGATGGACAAGGGGCTAAAAGCGGCATTACGATTAGCAGATGTAATGTTGGGGGGGCATGGGGAGGGCTGTACAACTCAGAGAAGACAAGTAGTGACTCTATAGCATCTCGCTATCCTGATGGACAGTGACTGTAATGAGGTTGGTGGGGGGGACCTGATGAAGGGGGTAGTTTAATCACCATAATATTGCACATGTAATTGTAGATTAATGATACCAAAATAAACTATAAAAAAACTTATTATTCATATATTTAGTGGTGTGCTACTCATTTCAGAAGCTCTGGTAAGCATTTGGCATTTATTTTAACATAGAAACCATGGTCAGTAAATAATCTTGAGTGTATTTGTTGCCAAAAAGGAAAAGTGCAGATAATATGAAACATTTTTCAGGGGATTTTTTGGGTCATCTGTTCAAGGCGAAGGGAGAGTGGATGGAGAAGAAGCAATAGACCTTTGAGGAGCGTGGAGAAGTTTTACTTCAGTCCCTGAGAATGGGAAAGCAATAAGATGAGAGGAAGATAAACTAAGCAAGATTGTTAGATTGTTGAGGACCCATCTGGTTTTAGTAGCCATTAATTTATAGTTAAATTAATTCATTGCTGGGTTCTTGACTTCTATAGATCCAATCAGTAGAGTTTCAGTAAATCAGCTTCACATCAATGTGTAGAATATCTAATCTTTTGGAGATTTTTAAGGTGTTAGAGTTTAGTAGTTTAATTACAAGATGGTGATGAGAAGGTTGATGAATTGAAGTTGTGCTGTATACCAACACTGTGTCAATTTCTCAATTTTTTTTCCTCTTTATTACAGCAACTCTATGCTGTAGGTATTATTAGCCCAATGTTATATATGATACAACTGAGACTCAGGAGAGTCAAGCAAGTTGTCTAACATCACACAGTTGACAACAGCTAGGAACAGCACCATAATAGCCCATATCTTAAGTACATGCAGTTTTCTCTCACTGTACCATCTCTCTATAATGGTACCTTTCACATTACTCTACAGAGTAAAATCTTGTTGCATGAATTGACCAGATGGTGGCAAGAACACCTATCCTTAAAATGTCCCTTAGAGGGCAGGACTTCATCTCAAGATGTGTGCAAATATATAGTTGATGCCTGCAATTTTGTTCAATAAAGTGTGAAGAAGATGACCTTAGCATGAGAGTTTTCAAGGACAGGCATTTCCTATCATTTACCTCTGCACTGAAAGGCCCTTAAAATACCCGGTAGAGCACCAGATTTTGAGTATGACCACATTTTGATAGACCTGCCAGGATATATTAGCTGCAAAACAACTCCTCTGGGTTGACCTACTGACCTGATTAGTGGCTTGGCTCAACATTATCCATCTGGAAGCTGAAGCATGTCTGCCAAACACAATGGTCAGAGTTTTGGCAGGGCTAAAATTGAGCTGTCCTTTCTAATGGTGCCTTGCTAACAGGTTCATTTACCTCCTATGACCACTTCCTGAATGTTACAGTAATGTCACGCTTGGTGGGGTGGAAAACACAAAGGCTTTGGAACTGTACAGACTAGGGTTTGAACTGATTTGACTACCTAATAGTTTGCCAATTACAGCACCACCCTGTGCCTCTGTTTTTTAAAAACCTACAAAATGGGGACAATGGTTTCTCTCTCATAGAGTGTTTTAGCCATTAGAGATAGTGCCCTGTGATATATGTAATAATCATTCATTGAACCTTTATTGTTGCAAGGCATTATGTCAAATACTTTATGAAGATTACCTTATTTCATTTGGAAAATACCATCTTCATTAAGATTGCTACTATCTCAACTTTTAAAATGAAGAAATAAAGGATATAAATATTTTTTCCTTGTATGAAAACCTAGGAAGTAGAAGTATAATTTGGTGTTAGCAGGTAGACCCCAGAATTGGGTACACTGCCTCCTGGTTGCCACTATTGCATTTGCTATCTCATGGTTTGGGGAACTGGCTAGAGATCACCCATCAAAATATCAAATGACAGGGGCAAAAGCTTCAGAAAAGTTTACTAAATGTAGTTCACATCTAGTGCTCAATAGCCTTGCAAGAGTGACAGAAATGCATTAACTGACCTGCTGTAGACCTCGTCTGCCCTCAGTTATCCTGGCCTTTCTTTAGGAAGTATACTGGTGGAATCACTAGAGTCCAAAATAATTTACCATTCACTAGTTTAAATGTTTTACAAAAGAGGTCTCTACTGAAGTTTATTATTCTTAAAGCGTCTTTGGTGGTAAGTTAATTAAATATTGCAAGTTGTGCTTAACATATAAAAATTTCCTGAAACAACATTTTCAAAGGGAAATGTAGACCTATTTGGTTGTGTGTGTGTGTGTGTGAGTGTATGTGTTGCTCTCATTTTGCCTTATGAGGGAATCCACCTGCTAAGACTTGTCCTCTTTAAGATCTACTGCAGTAAAGTTCTGCTTGGGAGAAATTGAGTCACAAAGGAAAAGAATGAACGATCATGGTTCACATCGCATATCCCCAGAGGCATCAAAAGAAACACCAAAAGCATTAAGTGACTGGAAGTGTTCTCTGCAAACTCAATATATGGGATCTCAAATCTAAGCTCTTTTGAAAATGTATCAAGAATTTGACTTAACCCAACTGTAATTTTACATAAATATTTCAGTGAGGTCAAGTATATGTTCCCCTTTTATCAAAGAAAGCATCAAAGTGAAGGCTTACCTGTGGTTGGCAAATGAACACCTCAGAAATGTACCCAACTCTGCTAGTAACTTGATGTATAACCTGAACAAACCACCTAACCACTGATTTGTTAAAAGAAGAGATTTAATTGCATGAAAGAGGAAAATTATAAAGGAAAAAGATTTTGAGGATTAGTGACTCAGATCTCAGTGATACTGCTTCCTACAGTAGTGTATCTTCAACTATAAATAAAATGCTTTAGTAATTACAGTGATGTGAAGGTGAATTCACATTACATATGTCATGACTAAACATAAGTAATTAACAAATGTCACTTCTCTTTCCTTCAATATCTCACCCTCCACAATTTCACATTGGTGTCTCTAAACCCAGGAGACCAGAAATTTTGATTTTCACGGTCAAGTCACTTACATTCCTTGGGTCTCACATAAATATAATGAGAAAATTAGATATAGATTGTGAGAAATATTTCAAAACCTTCTCATGCTTTATGAATGGCCTTCTGGAACATTCTGTTGAAAACATTTAAGGCTATGTGGACAAATCTATGGGTAAAACAATGCTAGTTATTAATAAGTATGCCAAGAAACAGGCATACTGCATATCTTTCATCCTGTGATAGATGATTTAAACTATTTTCTTCAGACTTTCAAGTACAAGGTAGTGGAATTTATTGAAGGTTGCCACTAGAAATCAAGTTTAAACAAAAAATGTTGTGGTCTAGTCATAGCACAATGACAAGATGATGTCATAAATGCTTATACAAGACATATACAATATCCGGGGCTCTGTGCTTGGGTTAGTAAAAGACATAAATTTGAGGAAAACATCCTATTTTCAAAGTGCAATCTACTATCCACTGAGGATTAATTAATGGGCCTGTAGACTTTTACAGGAGTTTAGCATTAAAGCATTAGTAATATTTATGCTTACAGAATGGACATTTGCAAACACACCAGAAAGAATGTTTCTACTCATTATATGATTGATGGTGATATTTATATTTAATAAGTATTTTCATGTGCCTGACACTGCATTATATTCAACAACTCATTTAACTTTACTATAAGTCATAAATTATGCACTACTGTGACTTCCATTTAATGTTTTTGCAAACTGAAGCTAAGAAAGTTCAAGGCATGTGCCCAAGGTCACACAGCACATTTTGGAAGGATGACCTGAAGCAAGATCTGTTTGCCTACAAATTGGTTGCTTTTACACCCAATATAAAATTTCTTCTTATAAAAATGTCATGGATGGAAAAAAATCTGTAATGGAAAGGAGTAAACCTGCATCATGGCTACCCAGTCAATGGCTGAAATATCAGTTTTCCCTCAGTTTTTTTGATCATTACAATAAATATGAAACAAAGTAAATGTTATCTCTTAACATTACATGGAAAATTTATCAAGATATGCATTTTAAGTGTATAAATTAAAATTGGAAAGGAATCCAGCGAGATCTAAGCAAGTCTCTCAATTTCATTAATTGGGGGGAAAAAGAAGAAAATTAAGTCCAGAATGAAAGTAAAACTTCCAAGAGTGTTCAAAAGCTAGTCAGTGGGATTTTTTTCCTGAGCTCCATCAATTTCACCACACTCAGCCATGTGATGATTTTATTTATAACCTGAGTAAAAGGTAAATATGTTGGGAAGTTCACATCTTAGAAGAATTGTGGCTTATCTAGATTCCATTCTCAGGACTTGGCATATTGGGGGAAAAGGGGTGTTCAAAGGCAAAGCAAAAGCAAAAGCCTATGGGTCAAATTAATTTGAGTTCTGCCTTGAAGGGTGCCTGTGAAGAAACAAAACAGAACAGAACAAAATGTACAATCAAAACACTCAAATACCACAGATAATTTAGGGCAGAGTAGGGTGAAGGAGAGAGGCAAAGATATAGGGATACATAGGTATTAATATTCATGGTCATAGGAGTTGAGAATATTCATTGTAAAGAGTACTACAAAATGGCTGAGTCTGTACAGATCAAATAATCCACTGGAGAGTACTGGGAGAGCGACAATACCATCCGAACAAAGAAAGGACATATAAAGACACTGTCTTCTGGACAAGTAACACAAACACCCACCATTGATTCCTCTAGCCAATGAACTTGTGAGCCTCTACCTTGTCTTAGATATTTTGCTTGGTGTTTTGTATATTATGATGACTCTTATATAAGATTCAGGTGCAGAGCACTTGACTGAGATCCTATTGCTACACTTAAAAAGCTAGATTTGGTCTCCAATACAAAGGAGATACCCAGTTTCTATAATTAGGATGAGATTATCAAGAAGACTTACTTAATAATGAGTCCTTAGCATATTAAAACAGTATTCTTTATATCAGCTTACTCTACACTCATAGTATTCAGGTTTCATTAGTCTATGTTTGCGGCCCTCGGGCCACAGTAGAAAGGAGAGGGGAATATCAAGGGTAAGGCAAGATGAGTTATTGACAATGCAATAGTGCATTTATTACTGTATTGCAAAATAGTCATTCCTAGTTCTCTCTGTCATAAATTGAATGTAATGCAATGTTTCTGAGTTCTAAGATTTAATTAGAATCTGTTTCTGTAATAGTGTATGAAATGAACTTTATGATCACATAAGTATCTCAAATAATGAGTAATCATCCAAGAAATTGAATTTTCCATGATAAAATAAAAATGGTCATTTCTGTTATAATATGGATCTTAGATCTGGATTAAATTTAGAGATAATTTTTTCAACTCATCATTTCACAGTGAAGCATCTAAAAGTTAGAGAAGGTAAAGGGCTCATTTAAGGTCACATAATCATTTGGTGGCCAAGGATCTTACTTTCCTCATTTTCTAAATGAATTTTTCCATGCAACACCATTAAATATGTCAAAACCATCACTATTTCCCATCCCCCCAGATCAAAATAAAACATCTTTTCATTCTCCATTTCCCACTTTCCCTGTTATTTGTCAATCACTGAGAAGCAAAATCATCAATGTCTTCCTGATGAGAATTTCATTCTTTCTTGTCTTGACAATATTAGTAACATCAAAACCATACTAGCTACTACCCCCTTTTCCCTCAGTCCAGTGAAAGCAATTTTATCACTAAGGATAGGGTGGCTTTCTAAAGAAAAATGGAGTAGTTCCCCAAGAACATGGGAAAATCCATCTTTGGCAGGAAAAAGAACAGTATGTGGAACTATAACATATTTGTAAAATTAATTTTTCTGACATGTAACTCTAATCATATAATTTGCCTATTCCATGACATTCAACATCTTCTAATTTCCAAATAAATTAAGTCATAATTTATCATTTTGCTATTCAAAGGCTCCACGATATTAACTGGTTTATCATTTGAGCTATTTCTCCTATTTTTCCCTGTAGCACTAAAATCTATACTGTGACATGACTGAATGGTATTCAAGTTTGTTACCCATAATGTCCACCTCTGCACTATGAACATTGTAAGTAATCAATATATGTGCAGTAAAATAAATAGAATAGAGCTGTGATTCTGCCACGTTTTATATCCCACTGTAAATTAATGCAGAACATTGTACTTTGTTAAATTGTTTTTCAGAATTTGTCTAAGGATGGATTGCCTCTATGTGTATAATTAAGGGTTCTCAGTTTGCAAAACTGAGGGCCAAGACCTTGATCACAGGTTGTATCATTAATGTATAGACACTCTTCAGTCATAGTTTGAGGCTACCCCTCATACTTTTTATGTCAACTTGTCCTCAATAGGTACATAGGTGATTATGAATATATGTAGTGGTCAGGGAAATGTACTTTGCAGCTGAAAGAAGAGAGTTAAAATACAATTCTGATAGCCAGTAGGTAAGTAATATCTGAAATGTGACCTTGTTAGAGGAAATTCCTCACAGCTGAAGAATAAAATATCGGACACAATTTATTCAATGTTTTCTTTTAATTTGGTAATCCTAGTTAAAAAATTTTTAATTTAATATAATACCCAAGAGGAGGAATTTTATTTTATAGTTGAAAGCATTATTGTTGAAGGGCATTCTGAAAATGCCAAATCTAGCTTTCTTTTAACATGGCAGCTCACTGGTGTAGAAATATGTAAACTGGAATTGGCATGTTTCTTGAGTCAGACTTGGTTTCAAAAGAAAAATAGCAACCTAATCTCGTCATGAAAAATTGCAAAGAAGAAGTTAGAACATGTAGATAAAAATAACCAACATATAGTACACATAATAGCTTCCCCTTGCATGCCTCTGCACTCATTCTCTCTCCCTTTTTCTCTCTCTAGGGATAGATATAGCTCATGTATATATAAAAAGTTTAATTTGCTACGAGATTAAAGTATTTTCCTGGCATAATGTAAAGAGCTCATGTGAAGCAGATAGATGAAAGATAGCACAAGGGAGAGATACCCAGTGACTATAATTCTTCCAATGCATGTTGACTTAGACATCTGTCATTTAAAAATACAAGAACAGTACTATGTAAAACAAGAATGTCTGTTATATGTTTTCAGTTACATGAGGTGTACTCAACAAAATTTTAAAGGAGCACATTCTGATAACTGGGTTTTCCTTTGAGATGTGTACTGTACGAATCTCCCAATCCTTAAAATGTTCTAATCTTCATACTGGGTAGCCACATGAAAACACTTGTTTTCTTTTCCCCTTAGGAGAAGATACAAATGAAAAACATTCTAGGGGAACTCAGGCATGAGATGCAGCATGGGGGCACTTGCTAAGAACAAATAATCTCTGAGCAAGTATATGTGACAACCAATAATTCATGCAAAGCAAAGTGAGCCTAAGTAAATCAATGTAGCTTAAGATACCTATTTTTCCCATTTAAGCGACTGAGAAGACATTTCCCCAACAATGTCTTTCACAGAGGAAAAGTATCTAATTTTAATAAAATGTAACTTTTTTATGGATCATGCTTTTGGTGTTATATCTAAAAACCCATGAATAAATCCAAGACCATACAGAATTTCTCGTTTTCCTCTAGAAATTTTGTTATGTCTTTACATTTAAATCTAAAAATCCCATTTGAGTTACTTTTTGTGAAAAATGTAATGCTTGTGTTTAGATTATTTTGCATATGTACATCCAACTGTCGTTAACTTTTCATTGAAAAAATAATTTCTCTACTAAATTTTTTTTTGCCTTTGTCAAAAATCAGTTGACTACATTTCTGTGGCTTTACTTCTGGGCTTTCTTTTCTATTACATTAGTCTAAGTGTTTTATTCTCTTGATTATTGTAGCTTTATAGTAAGCCTTGAAATCAGGTAATATAAGTCCTCCAATTTGTTCTTAAGCATTATGCTGGCTACTTAAGGTAGTTTGTCTTTCAATATAAATTTTGGAATGAGCTTTGTGCTTGGGATTTTCATGTTTGAAAAAAACTAACATCTTAACAATATTGACTCTTCTAATCCAATAACATGTTTATCTCTATTTATTTAGATCTTTGTTTTCATTTATGAGAGAGTTTCATAGTTTTCATATATGAATACTACACATACTTTGCTTGATTCATACAAAATCATTTCAGGTTTTCAGTTATGCTGTAAGATAAGGATTGTCTTTTGGCTAAGTTAAGAATAAGAAAAAAATTAGTTTCACTTACTCTTTCGCTGATGCATTTCCTTTCTTTACATAGATTCAAGTTGCTGACCTATATAAGTATCCTTTTTGAAGAACTTCTTTTAACAATTCTTGCATGTCATGTTTGCTGGGGATGAATTTCATCAATTCTTGTACGTCCGAGAAAAGTTTAATTTCTCTTTTATTTTTGAAAAACAATTCACTGGAAATTAATTTTTCCTTTATTTTTTTTCAATACTTTAAAATTTTCACTCCATTCCTTTCTTTCTTATGTCATTTCTGTTGAGATGTTCACTGAAATTCTTATCCTTAATCAGTTAAGAGTTTTCTGCCGTTCTGGCCTCACCATTTTTTTTTGGTTTTGTTTTTAACTTTCAGCACTTTATTATAATATGCCAACGCATGTTTTTCTGTTGTTGTTGTTGTTTTTTTTTTTTTTTTTTGCTTTTTGCTTTTCATGTTTCTGTATTAATTTTTTTTTGGTAGAATTAATCTACAATTACATGTGCAACATTATGATTACTAGACTCCCCACATCATCAAGTCCCTCCCACATACCCCATTTCAGTCACTGTCCATCAGCATAGTGAGATGCAATAGAATAAGTACTTGTCTTCTCTGAGTTGTACAGCCCTCCCCATTCCCCCTCCACATTACATCTGCTAATCGTAATGCCCCTTTTCCCCCTTGTCCCTCCATTCCCACCCATCCTCCCCAGTCCCTTTCCCTTTAGTAATTGTTAGTCCATTCTTGGGTTCTGTGAGTCTGCTGCTGTTTTGTTCCTTCAGTTTTTTCTTTGTTCTTATACTCCACATATGAGTGAAATCATTTGCTACTTGTCTTTTTCGGCTTGGCTTATTTAACTGAGCATAATACCCTCTAGCTCCATCCATGTTGTTGCAAATGGAAGGATTTGTTTTCTTCTTATGGCTGAATAATATTCCATTGTGTATATGTACCACTTCTTCTTTATCCATTCATCTACTGATGGACACTTAGGTTGCTTTCATTTCTTGGCTATTGTAAATAGTGCCGGAATAAATAAAGCGGTGCATATGCCTTTTTCAAACAGGGCTGCTGCATTCTTAGGGTAAATTCCTAGGAGTGGAATTCTTGGATCAAATGATATTTCTATTTTGAGTTTTTGAGGAACCTCCATACTGCTTTCCACAATGGTTGAACTAATTTACATTCCCACCAGCAGTGTACGAGGGTTCCCCTTTCTCCACATCCTCGCCAACATTTGTTGTTGTTTGTGTTTTTGGTGTTGGCCATCCTTACTGGTGTGAGGTGATATCTCATTGTGGTTTTAATTTGCATTTCTATGAAGATTAGAGATGTGGAGCATCTTTTCATGTGCCTGTTGGCCATCTGAATTTCTTCTTTTGAGAAGTTTCTGTTCAGCTCCTCTGCCCATTTTTTAATTGGATTATTTGATTTTTGTTTGTTGAGGTGGCGAGCTCTTTATATATTTTGGATGTCAACCCTTTATCGGATATGTCATTTAAGAATATATTCTCCCATATTGTAGGATGTCTTTTTGTTCTATTGATGGTATCCTTTGCTGTACAGAAGCTTTTTAGTTTGATATAGTCCCACTTGTTCATTTTTGCTTTTGTTTCCCTTGCCCAGAGAGATATGTTCATGAAGAAGTTGCTCATGTTATGTCCAAGAGATTTTTGCCTATGTTGTTTTCTCAGAGTTTTATGGTTTCATGACTTACGTTCAGGTCTTTGATCCATTTTGAATTTACTTTTGTGTATGGGGTTAGACAATGATCCAGTTTCATTCTCTTACATGTAGCTGTCCAATTTGACAATGTATGTTTTTTGTTTGTTTGTTTCTTTTGTTTGCTTTGTTTTGTTTTTGGTATTTATTTTGCTTTTATGAGGCTCCTGTATTTATGACTTGGTGTGTGTCATTAATTTTTGAAGTTCTGAATCATAAATTTCTTATCCATTCTCTCCTTTTTCTTGTATTCCAAATATATGTATATCATACTTTTGAAGTTGTTCCATAGTTATTAGGTGTACAGTTCACTTGTCTGTTTTTCATTCTTTTTTTCTCTTTGTTTTGATTTGGGAAATATCTATTAACCTATCTTCAAGCTCACTGATTATTTTTGTGGTTATGTCCAGTTTACTGATGGACCCATTAAAAGAATTCTTCATTTCTGTTTCAGTATCTTTAACTTGTGGATTTCCCTTTTTATTACTTTTCAGAGTTTCCATCCCTTGGCTTTCATTAACCATCTGTTCTAGTATGCTGTCTACTTTTCCATTAGAGTCCTTAACATATTAATCATAGTTATTTAAAATTCCCTATCTGATAATTCTAACATCTGTTCCGTTTCTGAGTTTGGATCCCATGTTTATTTTGTTCGGGCTGGGTTTTTTTTCATTGCTTTTTGACATGTCTTATAATGTTTGTTGTTGAAAGACGGCTGTGTTGTATTAGATAGTGGTAAGTAAGGTAAATGGGTCCTTAGGGTGAGGATTTATTTTAATCTGACTACTAACAGGATATTTTAAAATATTTGTTATAGCTGTAAACCCAGATTCTTCTAATTCCTCTAACGTCTTTTTGTTTCCTCTCCTGATTTTGGTCTTCACCAAGTAACTCTCTTCAGAAAAAGTTACTGCTTTGATCTCCTTCAGTTGTAACCTGCTGGTATGCTGGAGCTTTTGTTAGCAGAATAGGAAGGTATGGAGAAGGTGAACACTCTATAATCTTTTTATTAAATCCTAATCTTTTAGTAGTCCTTGTCCCTACGCTGTGATATTCACAGATGTTTCTCCACTTTTGTTTCCACTTTGGTGACACAGGAAGGATACAGTGGGCAGCAGTTAGACAACTTCCCTTTCCCCACTTTGGATAAAGCTCTCTTTTTGGGGAAGAATGCTCTGGGAGTGCATTGGGAGGATTATTCTTCCCATCTACCTATCAGAATCAAGAAGGGATCTTCACCTTGAGAATTTGGCTCCTGGAGGTAAAACCCTCAAAAGTCTGGGAGTCACTCTAAGATTGCTCCAAACTTAGGTGCTTCTTACTCTTAGGCTAGTACACATTCAGTATCCAGCAATTTATTGAATTTGTCCTTTAAGTTTTTCTGCCAATTTATTGTTCCAGGAACTTCCGCTCCAGGTAAGTGGATATTGGTGGTGACTGGATTTACCTGCTTCTCCAGATTCAGGGAGTGGTAGTTTGTTCTATGAAGTGAATTCTCTGATGAGTCTAAAAACAGTTGCTTTTCAGGTTCTTCTCTCTTTCTGAATATTAAGATGACAGTGTCAAATTACAAGTTTTTTTAATATGTCAACAATAAAGCCAAAGGTACAGAGGTGATACACATATAAATATAGATAGATAGATTTTTTATTTTGTTATTATTAATGTACAATTACATGAGCAATATTATGGTTACTAGACTCCCCCTATTATCAAGTCTACACCACATACCCCATTACAGTCACTGTGCATCAGCATAGTAAGATGCTATAGAATCACTACTTGTCTTCTCTGTGTTATACTGCCTTCCCCTATGCCCCCCCCATTACATTACATCTGCTAATCGTAATACCCCTTTTCACCCCTTATCCCTCCCTTCCCACCCATCTTCCCAGTCCCTTTCCCTTTGGTAACTGTTAGTCCACTCTGCGGTTCTGTGAGTCTGATGCTGTTTAGTTCCTTCAGTTTTTTTCTTTGTTCTTATACTTCACATATGAGTGAAATTATTTGATACATGTCTTTCTCCACCTGGCTTATTTCACTGAGCATAATACCCTCTAGCTCCATCCATGTTGTTGCAAATGGAAGGATTTGTTTTTTTCTTATGGCTGACTCATATTCCATTGTGGATATGTACCACATCTTCTTTATTCATTCATCTACTGATGGACACTTAGGTTGCTTCCATTTCTTGGCTTTTGTAAATAGTGCTGTGATAAACATAGAGGTGCATATATGCCTTTTTCAAACAGGGCTGCTGCATTCTTAGGGTAAATTCCTAGGAGTGGAATTCCTGGGTCAAATGATATTTCTATTTTGAGTTTTTTGAGGAACCTCCATACTGCTTTCCACAATGGTAGAACTATTTTACATTCCCATTAGCAGTGTAGGAGGGTTCCCCTTTCTCCACATCCTCGCCAACATTTGGTGTTTGTCTTTTGGATGTTGGCCATTCTAACTGGTGTGAGGTGATATCTCATTGTGGTTTTAATTTGCATTTCTCTGAAGATTAGAGATGTGGAGTATCTTTTAATGTGCCTGTTGTCCACCTGAATTTCTTCTTTTGAGAAGTTTCTGTTCAGCTCCTCTGCCCGTTTATTAATTGGATTATTTGCTTTTTGTTTGTTGAGGTGCGTGAGCTCTTTATATAATTTGGATATCAACCCCTTATCGGATATATCATTTATGAATATATTCTCCCATACTGTAGGATGTCTTTTTGTTCTATTGATGGTGTCCTTTGCTGTAAGAAGCTTTCTGGTTTGATATAGTCCCACTTGTTCATTTTTGCTTTTGTTTCCCTTGCCCGGAGAGATATGTTCATGAAGAAGTTGCTCATGTTTATGTCCAAGAGATTTTTGCCTATGTTTTTTTCTAAGAGATTTACAGTTTCATGACTTACATTCAGGTCTTTGATACATTTTGAGTTTATTTTTGTGTATGGGGTTAGACAGTAATCCAGTTTTATTCTCTTACATGTAGCTGTCCAGTTTTGTCAACATCAGCTGTTGAAGAGGCTGTCATTTCCCCACTGCATATCCATGGCTCCTTTATCATATATTAATTGATCGTATATGCTTGGGTTTATATCTGGGCTCTCTAGTCTGTTCTATTGGTCTATGGGTCTATTCTTGTGCCAGTACCAAATTGTCTTGATTACTGTGGCTTTGTAGTAGAGCTTGAAGTTAGGGAGTGTAATTCCCCCCACTTTATTCTTCTGTCTTAGGATTGCTTTGGCTATTTCGGGTCTTTTTTGGTTCCATATGAATTTTAGAACAATTTGCTCTAGTTCACTGAATAATGCTGTTGGTATTTTGATAGGGATTGCATTGAATCTGTAGATTGTTTTAGGCAGGATGGCTATTTTGACTATATTAATTGCTCCTATCCATGAGCACAGGATCTGTTTCCACTTATTGGTATCTTCTTTAATTTCTCTCATGAGTGTCTTGTAGTTTTCAGAGTGTAAGTCTTTCACTTTCTTGGTTAGGTTTATTCCTCTGTATTTTATTCTTTTGGAAGCAATTGTGAATGGAATTGTTTTCCTGATATATTGTTCTGCTAATTTACCGTTAGTGTATAGAAATGCAACAGATTTCTGTGTATTTATTTTTTATCCTGCAACTTTACTGAATTCAGATAATAGATCTAGTAGTATTGGAGTGGATTCTTTAGGTTTTTTTTTTATGTACAACATCATGTCATCTGCAAACAGGGACAGTTTGACTTCTTCCTTACCAATCTGAATGCCATTTATTTCTTTGTGTTCTATGATTGCCATGGCTAGGACCTCTTGAACTATGTTGAATAAAAGTGGCCAGAGTGGCCATCCTTGTCTTGTTCCCGATCTTAAAGTAAAAGCTTTTAGCTTCTTGCTGTTATGTATAATGTTGGCTGTGGGCTTGTCATATATGGCCTTTATTATGTTGAGGTACTTGCCCACTATATCCATTCTGTTGAGAGTTTTTATCATGAATGGATGTTGAATTTTGTTGTATGCTTTTTCAGCATCTATGGAGATGATCATGTGGCTTTTGTCCTTCTTTTTATTGATGTAGTGGATGATGTTGATGGATTTTCGAATATTGCACCATCCTGGCATCCTTGGGATGAATCCCACTTGATCATGATGGATGATCTTTTTAATATATTTTTGAATTCGGCTTGCTAATATTTTGTTGAGAATTTTTTCATCTATGTTCATCAGGGATATTGGTGTGTAATTTTGTTTTTTGTAGTATCTTTGCCTGCTTTTGGTATTAGAGTAATGTTGGCCTCATAGAATGAGTTTGGGAGTGTTCCCTCCTCTTCCACTTTTTGGAAAACTTTAAGGAGGATGGGTATTAGGTCTTCACTAAATGTTTGATAAAATTCCCAAAATGAATGCATTGCATTCTATTTCTCCTTTTAATTCTGTTAATATTTGTTTCATATATGTAAGTGATCCTGTGTTGGCTGCATGGCTGTTTATAATAGTTATATCCTCTTGTTGGACTTACCCCTTTATCATTAAGTAATGTCCTTCTTTGTCTTTTGTTACTTTCTTTGTTTTGAAGTCTATTTTGTCTGATACAAGTACTGCAATTCCTGCCTTTTTCTCACTATTAGTTGCCTGAAATATTTTTGTCCATCCCTTTACTTTCAGTCTGTGTATGTCTTTGGGTTTGAAGTGAGTCTCTTATAGGCAGCATATAGATGGGTCCTGTTTATTTATCCATTCAGTAACTCTATCTTTTGATTGGTGCATTCAGGTCATTTACATTTAGGGTGATTATTGATAGGTATGTACTTATTGCCATTCCATGCTTTAGATTTGTGGTTACCAAAGGTTCAAGGGTAATTCCCTTAGTATCTAACAGTCTAATTTAACTCACTTTGTATGCTATTACAAACACAACCTAAAGCTTCTTTTGTTTTGTTTTTTTCTTCCTTTTTGTCCCTCCTCCACTCTCTGTATGTTATGAATCATATTCTGTACTCTTTTCCTATCCCTTGGGTGACATCTATTTAGTCTTAGGAATACTTCCATCTATAGGAATCCCTCCAAAATGCACTGTAAAGGTCATTTGTGTGAGGTAAATTCTCTCAGCTTTTGCTTATCTGAAAATTGTTTAATCCCTCCTTCAAATTTAAATGATAACCTTGCTGGGTAGAGTATTCTTGGTTCAAGGCCCTTCTGCTTCATTGCATTAAATATATCGTGCCACACCCTTCTTGCCTGTAAGGTTTTGTTGAGAAATCTGATGATAGCCTGATGGGTTTTCCTTTGTATGTGATCTTTTTTCTCTCTCTAGCTACTTTTAAGAGTCTGTCTTTATCCTTGATCTTTGCCGTTTTAATTATTATATATCTTTATGTTGTCTTCCTTGGTTCCCTTGTGTTGGGAGATCTGTGCATCTCCATGGCTTGAGAGAGTATCTCCTTCCCCAGATTGGGGAAGTTTTCAGCAATTATCTCCTCAATGACAGTTTCTATCCCTTTTTCTCTCTTCTTCTTCTTCTGGTACCCCTATTATGCAGATATTGTTCCGTTTGGGTGGGTCACACAGTTCTCTCAATAGTCTTTCATTCTTAGAGATTCTTTTCTTTCCCTGTGCCTCAGCTTCTTTGTATTCCTCTTCTCTAATTTCTATTCTATTTACCGTCTCTTCTACTACATCTAATCTGCTTTTAAATCCCCCCATTGTATGTTGCATTTCAGATATGACATTTCTTAATGATTGAATCTCTCTCTTAAATTCATTCCTGAGTTCTTTAATATTTTTCTGTACCTCCATAAGCATTTTTTTTTTGGTATCATTAATCTACAATTACATGTGCAACATTATGGTTCCTAAGCTCCCCACTTCATCTAATCCCCCCCACATACCCCATTGCAGTCACTGTCCATCAGTGTGGTGAGGTGCTATAGAATCACTACTTGTTTTCTCTGGGTTGTACAGCCCTCCCCGTGCCATTATCCATAAGTATGTTTATGATTTTTATTTTGAACTCTCTTTCAGGAAGATTGGTGAGTTCAGTTTCATTTGGCTCTTTTTCTGGGGTTTGTGAGATTTTGGTCTGTACCATGTTCTTTGGATGTTTCATATTTCTGTGTGGTGCCCTCTATTGCCCAGAAGCCCCAGTCTCTGGAGCTGGTCAGCCCCAGTAGTGAGGTTGGGGGTCATAGGAGAGCAGAACTGGTGCCTGGGGGGAGGAAATATCTGTTTCCTGACTCCCGTGTGTCCTGCCTGTCTCCAGTATCACAGCCAGTGGGCCACATACACAGGTATAGGCCTCTGTGTTTGGTGTTCCTAGCTATTGCAGGTGAAGCCTCTCTCTGTCTGGCCTGATGGCAGAGCAGTAAACTGCCAGTTTCTGAGCCGGTGCTGGCAGGCCAGGAGGAAGGCTCAGCAGGCTGCATATCACAGTGGGGAGCCTCGGAGCTGAGTAGCCAGTCAGGGGGATGGAGCACCTGAAGCTCTCCAAAGTTCCCAATCTGCTGGGCAGAGCACACCCAGACAACCTTGTCCCCCTATCCCTTCTCCCACGCAGCAAGCTCTGTGCAAACCCCGCCCCTTCAGCAGCCCTCTGGTTGCTAGGAAGCCTCTCAGACAACCTGCCTTTTCCTTGTCCCATAGCGCCCTGATGTGGATCCCGTCCTCCACAAATGGCTGGAATCTGTCTCTCAAGCACTCTGCCTGTCCCAGCTCCCCATCCTCCAGAGCACCACGCAGTGTAGATTTCTGCTCACAAAGCAAACCTCCAGGGCTGGGTGTTAAGCAGTCACAGGCTTCCACCCCCTCCCCCACTTCATTTCTCTTCCTCCTGCCAGTGAGCTGGGGCCGGTTCATGGCTTTCGTACATTACTCTGTTTTGTGAGGTCTGCTTTATTCATGAGGTCTGTATGCAGTCTGGTGCAGGCTTCTTTCCTGTTGCTGTTTTAAGGTTAGTTGTATTAACTATATTTTAACACTATCTGTGGTTTTCAGAGGAGTTCTCTGTCTCACCTCTCACACCGCCATCTTGAATCTCAATATATGTATTTTAATTTTGTATTTATAAATTATTTTTGTTGGATTTTTAGTCATGCAGCAAGTATCAGTATCCAATGCCACCTTTTGAGAAAAGCAACTGTAAATTTATTTTTAAAAAATTATTATTGTGCTGTTCTCCCAATAAGTGACTGAATGGTAATCCCATTCAGTTCAGGAACTGCCTCTGTATTTTTCTAGTAATTTTTCTGAGTTCCCAAGAAATTGCATGGCAGCCTATTCCTTCTGAAGTGAGGAAGGAGTCAATTGACTCTTCTATGTTACTTACCATGTGGCATTTACTGTGACCTACCAGATCTCTTGTTGTTGGCTAATGCAGGTGGCGGTTGCTTTTTTGCACTATGAGTGACCTGGCCTCAGCAGGTTTGCACTCTCTCTGCAAATTCTGTTCCTTACCAGAATATAATGAAAACACTGTGCTGATTCTTACTGTGCACACACAATTGTTATAAGGGAGCATTATCTTATATATATGCTCTATCTGCTTAGATATCCTACTTAGCAGGATACTCTACTGTTTCTACAGTAGGACTGACAGGAGATCTCTAAGGCACAATCTGAAAGCAACTCAAGATCCTCTTACCTCTCAAATCCTCAAACCTATCTGGTAGTCTATAAATCCTTATCCCTCCTATATCCAACTCTAGAATAGTACACCTTACCCTCCCACATGTCTAGCCTCCCTCATTATCAACACACTCCACTAGAGTGGTACCATTGCTACATTGATGAACCTATATTGACACATCATTATCACCCACAGGCCATAGTTTACATTATGATTCACTCTTGGTATTGTACATCAGTTTGGACAGATGTATAATGACATGTACCTATCATTATAGCATCATACAGAGTATTTTAACTGTCTGTAAGCCTTCCCTTTCTCCCCCCACAACCTTGGAAACCAATGACCTTTTTACTGTATTCATAATTTTGCCTTTTCCAGAAGATCACACAGTTGGTATCATACAATATGTATTAATTATCCTTTTCAGATTATTCCTGGACTTTTCAGAATGTATGTTCTAAGGCTCAGAATTTCTGGCCCTTAGAATGTCTTGATTTCCACAGACCAAGAAACAAGGTTTAGCTTGTATCTATTCTCTACAGCAACATTTCTATATTAAGTTGTGGATGACTTATATTTCTAATGGGAAA
The DNA here is from genome assembly GCA_029783875.1 of Phataginus tricuspis. Lineage (NCBI taxonomy): Eukaryota > Metazoa > Chordata > Mammalia > Pholidota > Manidae > Phataginus > Phataginus tricuspis. The sequence continues at coordinate 20,971,219 of JAQQAC010015468.1, read as the reverse complement.
GAGACATTAAGGAGGTATTAGGAGGAGAGGTGACTCTTTAGGAAAGAGGACAAACTGTATCAATGCACAATTATAAAATTGCTTTAATCATACAAACATAGGCATTTAAGCATGTTTCACTATTGCATAAAATGATTACATAACATTAATATAAAAATGCTATTTTTCAGAATTCAGTTGTATTTACTTTTTAATAAACACCAATTCATAATTATTGGTGCATAAAACCATATCCATTTATAGGCTGTAAGCTAATGCCAAGGCCCATATTTTATGCATTAATATATTTCCTAAATATCTGTCACTAAACTGCACACAGTAGGTATCAAGGATAATAAAGTTGAGAGATTATTTGAGCAATTAAATTTGTAAATTTTAGTCCATCCATTGTTTGATAATTGCTCTGATATGACACTGTGCTGAATGTAGAAAGATTTGGACACCTATCCAATGAATACTTTATCCTTGGTATAAATTTAAACCTTGTAATTATTACAGATGTTGAAACTGAGAATCAGTGTATTTAGACAATTTCCCCAAGGTCACTCAGCTAGTTGCACAGTTTAGATTTGAATCATGTATTATTGACTCCAAAGCTGTTATTTGCCTTCTTGTATATGAGTATTATATTTCTATATTGATATACACAATTATTTGACAATGTGTTAAGAACTGAGGTTAGAAAGACAAACCTCATGAAAGTACAGTAAGAAATCAGAGTATATTATCAGAGCATGTTGCTCCTCCCCATCATCTCAATTACCTGTATCCTTAACACTCAATATTTAACCAAATTTAAAAATTAAATGACAAATAAATATAGCTATAAATCAATTGGGGCAAATTTTTGACATGCATAATCAAGTCCATTTTGCAAGCCCATCCTGATTTCATTTTTTGTCTAATACATTATTATGGATTTTTCAGTAGAGCATTCAGTACATACTATCATTTTGACTTATATCAGTACAGGCAGAGGAATTACTGGCATATTCTTTATTAAGAAGAAAAGTTGTAATCAACTTATTTTGGATATGTTAGCACAAATGCTGTATTTTCTGCTTGTCACTGCTCTGGGTTGGAGAGAAACACCATTAGGAAAACAGAGGAATCTGTGCAGCAGGATTTTTCACACTTTACAAATGGTTACAGAGTGATAATTAACAATGTGCTAAATACTAGGTGATAATGCTCAACAGAGTAAGGTGAAAATTAATTGTTTGAGATGCGATATCACTAGAATGGTTCATTTCCTTAAAAGCAATTGAAAGACAAAAATTGACAGTCTCCGTTCTGAGGTACATAATACACTATCATCAACGCAATTGAATTGAATCACTCCTAGTCATTACCATCATCTTTCATTCATGCTTCTGTTCATTCAACAAACATTTATTGAATATCAATGTTGTGCCTGTGATAGATGCTGAGGATAAAGCAGCAAACAACAGACACATGGTCTCTGCCCTCATGGGAATTTCACCATATCAATTGTTGTCACCATCAACATCATTATTGTTATCTTCAGTATCACTGTACTCATCATGATTATCATCACCATCACCACTCTGGGGACAGATTCTCTGTTGACAGGTGAAGTAAAAGATGGAGAAAGATTAGGAGGCTTTGATGTCTGCAGGGTACTCTTACCCTTTCCTTCCCATGTTCATTCTTACTGCTATAATATAAGTTTAAAATGTCATTTTCTCACAAAAAAATTCTCTGATTACCCCATTTAAAGTAGACCATAGTCCAGTTTTCTATATCACTCACCATGCCTCTAGTTATCACTGTAACACACACGGCAAGAAATAATTGCTAATGGCACCAGCCCGTGGACTCAGAAATAGCTCCAGTGTTTTTTCGACAACCAATTGCTTTGATCCACTATCGCCAGCATCCCATTCAGTTTACACTTGTGTCTGGGAACTCCGTCTCTCTGTTTCAGACTGACTATCTTACTTGGGTGAAGCTTATCTGGTCTATATTTATCCTCCCCCACTGTCTATCTAGATTTTAGCAGAAATAACTCCCCTAGATAGGCCTTGATCCCTATATATTAGATGTAAGGAAACGTAACGTCATTCACAATACTGATCAGAATTATAAAGAGTTAAACTATGGAATAGTGGGAATTGGAAAAGGTAGACAAATCCAAATGACAAAATAGGAAATCACCTATATGGATAAAGAGGATCTGAAGATGATTTTATGGGAGAAATTATACATTTAATTATATATATTATATAGCAGAAATACAGGAGGGACAGGTAGAAGAATGATGTTGACATTCACTACAATTGCTTAACTCAGGAGGATGAGCACAACAACAGGAAGAGATGGTTTATATATATACATATATATATATATATATATGTATGTATATATATAAAACATGGTAAGGCTGAGAATTCACCTTCACTTCTCATGTGTGAAGGAACTGAGTTCCTTGATCAGAAGCAGTGCTGGGTAGGATACCATAATGGTGGTAATGCATTCTATAAATCTGCAGATAGTAGTACTGGCAGAAGCACTGCATGCAGGGAAAGCAAATCCACATCTGGAATGACTATGCCTGTAAGAGCATAACACTGCCCCTTACACAGCTGGAAATAGTACAGTATAATCAGCCTGCAAATGGTAGCTGGTTGATCACCTCAGAGAATGGCACCATATCGAGGGCTCAGTGTTGGTGTCTGTTGCTGGAAGACTGGGCACTCAGCAGGGGCCATAGCCAGGTCAGCCCTGGTGAGTGGAAGATCATATTGCTGTGCCCATGCATAACCTCTATCCCTGCCACCATCGCCATTCTGTTCACGATCCTTTTGGATGATTACAGTGGTGGCTGGAAAAACAGGCTGAGTAGTATCCACAGACTGGGTTACCCTATCCACTTGAATATTAAAATCCTCCTCTACTAATCCATCCTTTGGTGAGCTTTCATATGGGACACACATATCTTCATGTTTTGTTTTGTTTTTTGCTTTTTCAGAGAGGATAATCCACATACCTCTTCAAACATTTTTGTCATCAATTTTCTAATCATGCTCCCTCCAAGTCACTGAGCATCCAGTCAGACTGTTCGCCACCATCTGTGAATTAGTATATAATTACAGGACTGGCCACTTCTTCTTCTAAGTGAAGTGGACAACCAGATTCACTGCTTGAGGTTATTCCTACTGGATATCCTTCTCCCACTGTTTTTCAGGGATGTCAAAGAGGGCTGCTGAGTATTGCAGCTGTCCACTTTTGGCTAGTGTGTTCAAATCAAGCAGAACTATCTACAAACCAGATTCCAAAGTTCACTTCATCTATAAACTGATCATAGGAAACCCCCCATGAGACCATAATATAAGCTGGGTGAGAAAAGGCAGTGTAGAGAGAAAGAGTACAATGGGCATTTTGGCCACTTCCTCATATAACTTACTTATGCCCTCAGGCCCTGCTAGAGTCCAAAAATAGACATACCACTTCTACATGATGACAGAGTGACGTTGTGCACACCCAGCTTTATCACTTGGTGGGTCAGAAAGCATCCAGATCCAGATGAGCGGCTGAGATTGCATGGTACTGTGATGGACAATGGTTAGGCATTCAGTCTCTACTAGGCCCAGTAGAAGGCCAAAAGCTGTTTCTCAAAATGAGAGTAGTTTACCTACAGATGATGTAGGGGCTTGCCCCCATATCCTAAGTTCTGAACTATAGGGGCCTATTCACCTATAGGGGCCTATTAAAGGCTCCAATCACCATGCCTATCTGCCACTGATGGTTCAAGCACTATTTGGTGTGCTGAATCACAAGACCCAAGTGGCACAGCAGCCAACAGAGCAGCCTGTTGCAGAGCCTTCTCTTGTTCCAGGCCCCTATTAGCTTCTCATTCATGTAGAAGGCCCTTACCTTTTCACCAGACTTATTTTCCACCCTCTGACCTGCAAATATATTAGCAATAATTCTAGAGTATTTGCTATTTCTTGCTCACTAGGTCCAATCAGCATCATGTCATCAATGTAATGGTCTAGTATGATATCTTGTAGAAGGGAGAGGCAATCAAAATCCCTGTAAACTGAATTATGACATAGGGCTGGAGAGTTGATATACCCCTGAAGTAGGACAGTGAAGGTGTGTTGATGGCTTTACTTGTTGAAAGAAAAATGTTTCTGGACTTTATTGACAGGGATGGAGAAAGAGGCATTTGCCAGATCAATTGTTGCATATCAGATATCAGGGTATGTATTCATGTGCTCAAACAATAAAATGAAATGACATCTGGTATTAGAATTTATAATTGGAGTCACCACCTGGTTAAGTGTCTTTTTCTGATCAGGCTGCTATGACCCAATACCAAAGACTGTATGGCTTATATACAGAACTTCATTTCTCACAGTTCTGGAGGCCAGGAAGTCCACAATCAAGATTCCATTTCTGGTGAGAGCCAGTCAAGTTGACAAATGAAATTAACCATCACAGGTAGTGTAAGAGGAAAGAAAATCTGAACAAGGCAGAGATTTTAAGCAGTGATAGATTGAAGTATGCTGTTACCTTTCCCTGGACATGGGAGTGGACAAAAGGAGGAGCATGGTGGGTTCCATTGTAGAAGTATTGAGGGCTACAGAGTGGTGCTACTCTTTTGTAAGAATCCAGTGCTTAGGTGGATGTGTTACTTATTCATCATATAGATGAAGAGAGAAGGAAAGGACATGGATGCTAAATAAACAAGTGAAAAAAATGAGAAGAGAATGACTCATGAGTGGAATCTAGGGGGTGTGAGATAACAGACACATGGTAGAGAGGCAGAGGGAAAACCAGGAGCAAAACAATGAGAGAATAGGCATGATATGGCTTGGAGGGGGGAAGATAAAGGAAATATTGTCAACTGTGTGGGAGAGGTCAGAGAAATAAAGCAAAGTCAAATCTCTCCGGTATGGAACTTACAAAAACTTTGGCGACCTTAGTTCAAAGACGTGTGGGAGATCTTTAGAGTTGGGGACAAATTACAGTAGATTAACAAATACAAATAAGGACAGGCACAGTTTTATAAGGTATAAAATGTTCTTTTTAGAAATTATATTCTCAAGACCTTCAACATTTTTGTTCCCTCAGTCTTGAAAGAGCTTGCTCCAGATAACTGTCACAATCTCTGTTCTTTATCTAATTCTGGTCTCAGCTCACCTGCCACCTCCTTGACTACTGGTGCCTCTATCTTCTGTTTCCCACCCTAGACATATTATTTGTCCTTCCCAGTCCTTCTCCACAACCTATTAGGGTGACCGGTATCTGCTGCACAGATGAAATTCTTTGCCCTCTCATTCTAGATAGAATTTGTCCATTGGTAAATACCAGCTGGAGACTAGAAGTAGGAAGGAATGTTAATTTGGGGTATTTAGTTTTCTTCCCCTTCTTTGTGGGAGTCCCTACTAAAGGTCACAGTTCCTTGTCAGATGGAGCATTCCATAAACTCCTCTATTCCAAATTCTATGCTGGACCCTTGAGACCTAGTGTCATGATGTGCACAACTGTTATTATCTCCAGAAGCATGAAACCACCCTTTGGGATTACCCTATACTTAGTCCATATGTTTATAGTTTCTTTGTTAAACTACCCTCTAATATTCCAATTTGAATGTGTCATCTGGTTCCTGCAAGACTCTGATGTGCAATACTATGTAAAGTACCAGTTCCATACCTCCTATCCTTTTACTGTGCTTTATTTTCCCTCAGGGCACTGATCCCCCTTTAGCATGGTTATATATCTGTTTAATCTCTATTGCTCACTATAATATGAACTCTGAAAGTCAGTGGGCTTTGTCTCTTTACTTTCCTGCTATACCTTACCCCCCAGAACAATGTGTGTTATGTAGTAAGTGATCAATAAATATATGATTAGTATGCACACATATCATACATTGTGTGTTTATCATAGCACTGCCATTTATCTTTATTTCTTCACCTCTTCCTTGATTTTTAAGAAAAACTTTATTTTTAAATTCTAAATTGCTTTGATATTATCACAGACAGTAATAAATAATTTTACCCTATAAGTTTCAAATTTTAAGAGAACTTTGCAAGTGTAACATTAAAAAATGCAATTGTGCATGCGTGTAGGTGTGTGTGTGTTTATTCCAAAATTATTTGCTTTGTACTCTGTAAAGACTGAATTTCTATTTACTTACCACTATTTCAAAGTTTTAAAACTGATTGAGTGAATCCATTTTTCAGGGAGTATGTCTGTTCTGAGGAAATTGGAAGAGAGATTATAGTAAAAAAAGAAAATAACACACCTATCTCTATTTCAATTTAAAAGTACTTCATAAAAAGTACTATTTGAAACCATTTTATATCCACCAACAATCCAGAGAATATTCAGAGATTGCCAAAAAAAAGATAATTACATCTTTTAAATTTTTAAGCAGTATGATGTGTTTAACTGTGAGCTATTTTTGAGTATTTAAGCTTCATGTATACATTTTTAATTTCGATTGCTCCAATGAGCTTTGCAGCTATTTGGTAGGGATATACTTCAAAAAAGCTGCCAACACAGTTAACTCACCACTTTTACTTGCCCACTATTTAATTACATGAAAGAGCTTTTAAAAAAATCACTTCTCTTTTAAAGAAATAGTATATGATATACTAGACCCAAGTATGTGGCACAGATTCAAAATAACCTTTGTGATAATCCAATAATTACTTGTCATAATAAAACTATGATTGCATACTTGAAACCAATGATTATCTATCAACCACAATAAAAAAGAAAAAAAACTATATTATCTTGTATGAGTTCTTATCAAAGATTTTCATCTGAGTCATTTCATTTCACACAACAAATACATGAGGGATATTATTACCTTAATTTCATATGAAAAAAAAAACAGTTATGAAGCAGTTGAGGGGCTTGTTTGAGATAATCCAGTGAGTGAGTGGTTAATCTAAGATACAAGTTAAGTTCTTTCATTAGGCTCTACTTTGATGAAACTATATTTGAATCCTCTCCCATAGAAACTCCGTGATCTTGGGCAGATCATAATTTATATTTCCTGATTCTCCATTTCCCCAGCTAGAAAATTGTGAGTATTATGTGGATTACAATCTTTTGATGAAGAAATTATATATTACACAACTAGTTAAAAGCAGATACATGGCAATTACAATTATACTAGAATTAAAAGTAGCAAGTCAAGAAGATGCAATTGTGGTTTTGTTATTATTCTGATTCTAAACTCTGTGATTTAGATTTCAATTGTATTTGGAGTTCAGAATATTTAGTTCAATAGAATTATGAATTCATTGATTATTGTAGATGAAAAACATATATTGATGAACAGCAATGTTACCCACCACAGCTGAGATCACAATTGACAAGAAGGATCCCCTCAAGAATATTAAACCATAAAACTTCACAGTGATGAAAATCACAAACCAGTTTTCTGTACATGATCAGGACATAGTTTTTTTTGCCAAATGAATTCTCTGCTATACAGGTTATTCTTAATCTCCAATATGTTGCCTTTTAACCTACTATCAGAGGAAACCAGAAAACAGCTGCAGTGTCACAGAAGTCTCAGGGCTGAGAAAACAACACGGACTGTGGAGACAAGCTCCACAAACCAGTTGAATCTGAGAGGAGTGGGTGGGAGATTAAAACACAGAGATAGACAAAAGGAAGACACAGAAACCAAAGTTGGGATCTAGAGGTTCACTGACCACTGGCAGACAAGTGACGCAGTTTTATTTTTGAGCACAGCTTATATAGACAGGCTCACAATAATGTCACTTCTGGGACAATTCATTTCCCACATTGTCACTTCCGGTTCCAGTGGCATCACTTCTGGTGATCTTATCTCCGGAAGTGATCTCACATCTGGCCCTCCACACAGACTGCCCAAAAAGGCAGAGGTTGGAACTACAGAGGCTTATTATGTATTTATGTGAAAACTTTAACAATCATTCTATTGTTTATACTGGTGGACAGATAAAAACATTCTAAAACCATGGACACAGACACCAATGCAAAGATCACGATACAAATAAAGGCTCCAAACATTATGTATAATAATAAAGAAATTGCAATATGAGATAGTGAGGAATGTCTGCAATTGGCATTTTCAGCTTTCCATTAAGAAAACAGAGTTTGAATTAAGGTATTTTTCTTTTATGGTTTCAGTCATCCCTTTTTTATTCTTTTCCTTGTATTCATAATGCCTGGTGATAAAGAAACCCTGTTTCTGATTATTATATGGGCTGAGTGAAGCAGAAGCTGTTGGTTCCCCAACTGGATTTACTTTTTTTAGTACAGTACCTCCATCCCCGAGCTGATTAAGGAGCCGGTTGCTAATGCTTAATACTTGTAACCATCTGCTTCAGAGCACTGCCCCTGACTAACAGGCTAACTAGTCCGGAGCTGTCTGGGATGTTGGGAGGTTATTTACCTTACACCTCCATGGCAGCCCATAGCTAAAGAATGACTGATATTATATAGCAGTCTTGCCTTCCTGCCTCTAAGTTAGACATTTGTGAAATAATTTACTTCCAAAAATTCCTGTGATCTGAGGTTGAAGCTATATTCTAGAAACCACATCTCTGCCTACATGGTTTTCCTAGCCTCACCTCTTTCCTCATCCCTTATAGATTTCTCCTGAAAATACTCTCTCAAAAAATTACTTTCACAAGAAACCTTGTCTCAGGTTCTGCTTCCAGGCCTAACCTAAGACACAAGGTATGCACCACCCAATTAATACAGTCAATATTCTAGTGCCTAGAATCAAGCAAGACCTGTTCTCACAGAAAACAACCTTTATGAGATTATTCCAGCATGGGTTTGTGTGTTAAACAAACAAGAAAACAGGAAAGTAAATTATAAAGACTTTAAACAATACCCAACCCTGAGGCTCTGCATTGAATCATAGAATACTGATGGTCAAGCATACTGCATCAAGTCTGTTTTGAGTTACTCGGATAGATAAGGAGATGCCACTATGTTCACTTTATCTGCTAACTGCATTAAAATTCTTGGTTTTCATGGCTAGACAGCAAAATTTAAAAATTTTTTTTAAGAATATGAATATCGCTAACCTCTCAGATCACTGGGCCAGGAACGCTAAGAAATGCTTTGTGAAGTTTATGAGAATACAGTGGAATACATTGTCCTGCTACATTATCCTTGTGGAGATTACAATATGTCAAACTCTGGAACCACATTCTAAGAGCCAGGTAGGCAATCTTATGTCCAGAGAAAAAAGATTAATAGAGTTTTGGGAGCATGTAATGTAAATATGTGTCATAATGAAGGAACTACAAAAAGTTACGGACATACCCTGAACATCTATCATCATCACTAACTGGTATCTAACAGTTATATCATGAACTTGCACACAAGAAATCGTTTTTGAGTTCTGAGTAATCTAACTTCTACGAATACAAATTATAATTGAGTAGAAATTGTAATTTGTTGCTTAAATCTAATATTTCACAAACTATTAATGATTATTTAAAAATTACTTTCTTTAATCATATTTACATTAAAATGTCACAAAAATGTTGGAATCTTTTATAACATTTTAGAAATTGTAGGAAAATGGTATTATTCCTCAATGAAGCCTTCATTATAGTAATTAAATATAAAGGAAAATTACATATAATTAGAGGAAAAATAAACTCTTGATTCAAGGACCAAAGAGTGATAACAAATACCAGGAAACTGAGAACCTAACCTCCATTACTAAGTACGCTGGTACTGAGCATCTGAATATCACTACTAATTCAACATCATCTTGAGAGAATATAAACTTTGTCACCACACCAACCTCATACATATAACCTGAAGTGTTCATAAGCATGAAGATACCCAACCTCTATCCAGACAATTAGTACCAAAACCTTGGGAATCAATATATGATGAATATCAAACATCAAGATGATTCCTATGTAGGTTATCTTTAAGAAATTCTGGAATCCTCTCTGAGCCCAGATCAATTCTAGTGATATTCTCAGGGTAAAGTTAAGAGTAATCCATTCATTTCTTACATTTTTTTTTTATCTGAAATGTAGAAAACGTTTCTATCAGTAACTACAGTGGTCAATGGTTGTGAAACATTCTATTTCAACCTAACTCACTTAAAAAAATCCCTCCAAATTTTCATACTATTGCATAACCACCTCCTCAATCTAGAATTTCAGTAATAATAAAAGCATACAAGCTGATTGAAACATCTTAAAAGGCACAATGGTTATGTCAATTGCAGCTGACAGTTTACAGAATTTATATTTCACTGTGAGAACAAATCAGCATTGCTCCAAACATTTGGTAAACCTTGAACTTGAAGTGAGATTTCTTTTCCACCTGATAAAATCCTAGGGAAGACAGGACCACAGTGGAAAGAGACAAAGTTTGGAGTGCAGCACATCTGTGTTTGAGACCTGGATCTGCTGTTTTCTGTTTAATCCAGAACACATGATTTAGCCTCCCTGAGCTTCAAAATACTCTGGTAATTTAAAAATAATACATACTCCTTTGTAGAAAAGGGAATAATAATAGCTAATACATATTGAGTGCTGACCATGTGCCAGCGTCCATGTTAATAGCTTTACTGGCATATATGTTCATATTTAACACTTGGTGAGGACCTTTTGATATATCATTACCTATAGATTTGTAGTTTTCAGATCAGGAAAGTGAGACACAGAGCATTAAACTAATTTTACAAGGAGACAGAGAATGAACTGAAGATACTAATTCTAATCCTAACAATCAAATTCCAGAAAAGTTTGCCTTTTAACTATTTATACCTCCAGGTGTTACAGCAACAAATTAATTTATGAAGTGCAGCATGAGTTTCATAAGCAATCAAAAATATTAAGCTACCTGTCTTTCTCCCTTATCATTTTGGATTAAACTTAACTACCAATTACAGATAAATATTGTTAGTCTACTACCAACGCCAATTCTAAAATCTTACTCCAAAGATATCTCTTAAAATGACAATGTGTATTTCCCTTCGCTGAACATTTAGTCAAGCAATGTAGAAGCAATGCCTTCCTCATAAAAGACTTTATGTAATTTCACTGGAATGAAACTAGGATATATAGTGTGTCACCAGCATAGACTTACATTAAGTGCAAACTTTGCATTTTAGTTTGTTCTACAAAGGGGAGGTATGAAAATAATGTATTAAAGATAGATGATTATTGAAGTATTATACACTTAAAATTCAAGAATCTGAATGCTGTGTGTGTGCATGTATGTTTAAACAAACAAGTACTGCTGATCCAGCATTTGTTATGCTACTTGACTATCGAGAGGCCCAGGACTGATATTATGTGAAGTACTTGACAATTCAAGTAAAAGATAATGTGATTTTTTTCCCTCAAACTGGTCAATAATAAATGAGTTGTAGAATTTAAATCAAAACAATGGATTTCCCTCAGTACATTATTGATAAGGCACACTTATTCTAACAACATTTTCAAAGGATAATGCATTATTTACTGCCGCTACTAATAAAAACATCAACATAAGTGAAAATATTATAGTAAAAATAAAAATAATAGAAGCCTGAGCATGTTAAACATTATGCAGGGTAGTTCATTTGGAATTTGGGTAGAGAAAATATATAACATGATTTGTTCCTCAAACTCCTGAAATATATATATATATGTGTCTGTGTGTGTGTGTGTGTCTGTGTGTCTGTATATATATATATGTATATATATATATATATACATATATACATATATATTTATTTTTTTTTACATTAGTCAGTAAAACATAACTTTCCTATAATGGCTCACGTTCTACAGCCAAACACTAAAATGTCCAATAACTTTTCCATGTGAGCTCCTATACATACAGCAGATCTGAGAAATGCAATGTGAGAAAGTGACAAGTAACTCCTCATAGTAATTAAGTTGCATGAGGCCAGAATACTACTTGAAAGACTTATTTCAGAATTAGAAAACTTGTTCTTTTCCAGGAATGTTTTGATTTCTTCATTTAAATTCCATATCTAAAAAATGCAGGATTCACAAAAGTGTGTTGAGTAGAATTGTTTATGGAATGGATTCATGAATGCATGCATGGTTACAGAAAACTGAAAAACAATGGAAGAAGGTAAAGTGATTTTAGTGAACACAACAATCATAAACAATAAAAGTTAGCATGATAATAGTATGTTTCTTTTTTGAGTTCTAATGTGTGTTGGACCATTAGCTTAAAATAAATTTTTTAAAAACTTTTGTTTAATTGAAATTTGTTTTCAAGTAATTGCAGATTTCCAAGTAGCTGTAATGCTTTGTCCTCTGCATGCTTTGTCCCCTGTACACTTTGTTCAGTTCCCTCAGATGATAACGCTTTGCAAAACTATACTATACTATCGCAATGAAAGTATGACCATTAGTATAATCCACCCACCTTATTCACATTTCCCCAGTTTTATTTGTACTCTTGCGTTTGTGTGTATTTAGTTCTGTACAACTGTGTCATCTTGGGTAGGTTTGTGTATCCACCATTACAGGGATCCTTTCTGCTGTCTAAGCACACACATCTCACTCTCACCCCAAATGATCCCCCACCTCACCACTACCAACCATACTTTCTGGCAACCATTGATCTGTTCTCCATTTCTAAAATTGTGTCATTTCAAAAATGCTTTATAAATGAAATTATGCAGTATAAGACCTTTTTGAGACTGTTTTTTTTTTTCATTCACTATAATTCCCAGAGATGCTTCTATAGTGTGGCGTTTTTCAATAGTTCATTACTTTTTATTGGTGAGTACTGTTTCATCATATGTCAATAACACAGTTTAACTATTAACCTACAGAAGGACAGCTGCACTGACTCTAGTTTTTTACTATTACAAATAAAGCTGCTATGATCATTCATGCACAGCTTTTTTTATGTGAACATAAGTTTTCATTTTGGGGGTATAATTACCAAAGAGCAAAATTGCTGGGATGTATGATAGTTGAATGTTTACTTTTATGAGAAACTGCCAAATGTTTTCATAAATTGCTTTATCATTTTACTTTCCCACCAGCAATGTATAAGTGGTTCCATTTTTTCACATCCACACCAGCATTTGGTGTTGTCACTATTTTTATTTTAGACACAGATGTGTAGTGATGTGTCATTATATTAATTTTCATCTCTATGATGGCTATGGGTGTTGAACATCTTTTCATGTCATTATATACCATCTGTCTATCCTTTTCAGTAAAATGTCTATTCATTTAATTTGCCCATTTTCTAAGTGAATCGATAAAAATATTTTGTTGTGTTGAGGTTTAAGTTATAAAAAATATATTTAGGATACTATTACTTTGCTAGATATGTCGTTTGGAAATATTTTCTTCCAGTTTCTAGGTTCTCTTTCCATCTTATTCACATGAGTTTCACAAAGTAAAAGAGGGGTTTTGTTTTTGTTTTGTTTTATATTTGATGACATCCAACATATCAAGTGTTCTTTTACAGATCATGCTTTTTTGTGTCAAACCTAAGAATTCTTTCCTAGGCAAGATTCTGAAGATTTTAATTTTTTTTCTAAGTGCTTTACATTTTACATATAAATGTGTGATTATTTTGGAATTGATTTTTGTATAATGTGAGAAGTTTAGGTTGAGGTTCTTTTTTCCCTTCCCCTTCCCCTCCCTCCTTCCCTCCCATCCTTTCTTCCTTTCTTCCTTCTTTCTTTTCTTTCTTTTTGCCTCCAGATGTCCAAATGCTCCAGAACTATTTTTTGAAAAGATTATCCTTTCTCATTTGAATTATATTTACACTTTCATCAAAAATCAGTTGAGCATATTTGTGTGAGTTCACTTCTGGGTTTCCTATTCTCCTGACATACATGTTTTTCCTTCTACTACTTCTCTGCCATCTTGATTACTACAGATATATTGTAGGTCTTAATATAGTATAGAATGATCACTATTTATGGGTAGCATGTTCTATACATGTCAATTAGAGATTATTGATTAACTCCATTTTCAGATATTTTACACTTTTGCTGATTTTCTGTCGAGTATTTCTAACAGTTCCTGAAAGGTGGAGTGTTGAAGTCTGCAGTAATAATTGTTGGTTTGTTTATTTCTACTTTAAGCTCTTTCCATTAATGCTTCATGTTTTTTGAGGTTCTTTTGTTTGATGCACTCACATTTTTATTATGTCTTATCCGTGAAGGGGAGTTTTGCCAGAAATAGAATTTGTAGTTGACAATTCTTTCATTTCACCACTTGGAAAAATATTGTACCATTTCTTTCTAGACCTCCAAGGTTTCAGGTGAGAAATTCACTGATATTTAAAATGGTGTTTCCTATACATACTATATCATTTCTCTTTGTCCGCTTTCAAGATTTTTTTCATTCTCATTAGTTTTCAAAAGTTTAATTATTGTCTGTGTTGGTACAGATTTCTTTATATTTATCCTACTTGGGTCTACTTAGTTTCTTGGACGTTATGTTGGATTTTTCACCAAATTTCGGGAGTTGTCATTCATTACTTTTTCAAATATTATTCTAGCCCCACCCTTTCTCCTCTCCCTTTTGATACTCCAGTAATTTGAATATTGAAATTTTTGTTTTTTGGTTTTTGTTCCAGAGGTTCCTGGGCCTCTATGCATATTTTTTTCAGTATATTTTCTCTCTGCTTTTTCAGAATTATATTGATCTTCCCTCAAGTTCATTGATTTTTTTCCTTTTCTTGTAATTTTCACTTCTATAATTTCCATTTGGTTCTTTTTCATATAACTTTTATTTCTTTGCTGTCATTTTTATTTTTTCATGTTTCAAGAAAATTTGTGATTGATTATCATAACATTTCCATGAAGGAGGATTTAAGATACCTGTCAGATAATTACAAGGCTGGATTCATTTGGAAATTAATATCAGTTTGCTCTCAGATAATTCTATATTGTATTCTTAACATTTTGTCTATTATGTTTAGTCACTCACTGTCCTAACTTAATCTTTTATTTTTGCAGGCAGTCAATTTGTTTAGGTTTAGAATGTAAGTCTTGGCCTGCATTTCTGGATTGTGGTCCCAATGGCACTTTAACTTCCAAGGCCTTGTATTGTTTTGATATTCTCAGCTTATCAGGTACCAGCAGGGCTTCCACTGCTCTCTGCTGGTTGTGCTAGTGGACATGGATAGGATTTCCCCATCCTGGGCTGTTGGGTGTCTTCTCACAGAAAGGGAAGTGGTGGGAACCCCTTAGCAGTACCCTCCTCCCTCAGCTGCCCAGTTGTCTCTATTTCTAGCCAGTTGCTGGGGCTGTGTTCCGCCATTGATTGCGCACCACTCCTAGTGTCTCTGGATGGGGTTGAGGGGCTGGTGTAGGAGTGAAAAGATAGTCTCAGGGCTGTGTGGACAAAGAAACTCCCAAGTAAAATTGCTTGCTGTGACTTCATCCCTTCTGCCAATTCTATCTTCCTGTCTCAGGATTTCTCAATGGGAAAGGGGAGTCTCAGGCCCTGCAGAATAGGAGTGTACTTTCCCTGGACACTTATTCTTGGCAGAGCCTCTGATAGATACAACTTGCTGGTAGTTTTTGTCTTGAGTTCACCTAGTATTGTCATTGACACTCTGCTGGATGCATGGGTCAACAGCCTGTCTGGGTCACCTTCTATAGCAAGCCTAGGGGTCAGGAAAGGCCAGCACTTGTAGCCCTCCTCTGTTGAGGGGGTGGTGCAAATTTAAAATGCTCTGAGGCTAGCCTGTTCTCCCAGTGCTAAGGTCCCAAACCAGTTTATTTTCTTCTTACTACCTTTTCAGAGTTCCCCTTTGGTGTCATCTGCATTATTTCCAGGGTTTATGCTGTGTCTAGCAAAGAGCAGAGAGATACAAGTCTATGTCATCTGTCTGAATGGGAAATCCCTAAATTATCCATTTTATTTTTTAAATTTAGATGGATATTATTCTTCTCCATTCACCAGCAGGTGAAACTAAGGTACAAAAACATGTGCTATTGGTTCATGGTCAAAAAATGGGCAAATGGCAGTAGAGATATTAAGCTTGCTCTGTCAGTATGAAAGGATAAATTCTTTCTACTTCCTTTCTTTTTTTGCACATGGAAACAGTATAATAAATACACAAACAACAAAAGAGTGAGTTTTGAGAAATTATTCTTTATAAGTGTCACTTATCTGAGGGAGTAAAAAAAAAGGCCTGTGTAATTAAATATGTTCATTAAGTTGTGTCATGAAAAACATGGAGGCAAAGAAGATAAATATAAAACAAATATTTTCTGGGAAATGCCAGGCAAAGGCAATGAGGACAACTGTAATATATACAGGATGTTCTCATTAAAGAAGTGCAGCACTTTGATGGGCAGGTGTTGTCTTGGCAAAATGACTGGTTCAATTTTGCTGCTAGCTCCTTCGTCCCCCTGTCCAAACCTGATTTCAAGAGAAATAGCACCAGATACAGGGAGGCACATTTTTCCTGGGAGCTTTCCAAAGAGCAAGAACAGATGAGCTGATTTTAGAATCTCTTTCTAGTTTGGAAAGAATTGAAATGGCTAACTCTTTTTCTTTGTCTTTCTCTGCTAGAGATTTCAGATGCTGGCAGGAAGGCAGTCTGCAACTGACAACACCAGCAGTAATTACTGAAGAGACACTCTTTAAGGATATGCTTTGTTTTGTTGTGTTGTCTTCAAATACCAAAGGCAAATAATGAAGTGTTTACGAGAAGTGAGAGATCATCCCTCACTCCTTTTCATGTTGATGAATTCCAGCATAAGTAAAAGAGATAATCCAAGCTATTGAGTAAACACGAGTGAGTTCCAAATACAGATCCCAGAGAAATGGATGGTTGGGGGACGATTTGAGAGTAGCAGACACAGGGAAAGGCCTGGGATGGGCCAGTGGGGATGGAGGGATGCAATTCCGATTCTTTCTTTTGTGCTGGTAAGTGAGAGGTAAAACACAGAAGCAATTTTCTCTTTAGATTCCTTTTTCATAATGAAAAAGAAATTTAAAAAATGACATGGAAGTATTGACTTGCAGTGTTCTTTCTCAGTAGCTTCCAAGCATGGGATGGGTGCCTGCCAAAGTGACAGAAAGAGCTTAGCAATTATTTCCTTCCTAAAACCAGGATTTGACACCAAGGTATCAAATAGGCTGTGCCGTTGTTCCAAGGCAATTATCTGTCTGGTACCACGAACACATAGATTCTGCAAGGGAAGGAGAGAATAACATCTAATATTCATTGAACACTTATTGTGTACTAGACACTGTATAAGATACCCTATATATAATATTTCCCTCAACTGACACTATTCTGTAAGAGGATTATCCAATTATCTGATGAGCAAACATCAACTCAAAGGGACTTATTAGGTTGCCTAAGAAACATAGCTAGTAACTGGTAGAGATGAGATTTGAATCTATGATTTTCATTCATATTTTTATTTATGTTGAATACATTTTTATTCATACTGAATGAAATTATTGATTATTAATAAAAATTGGATAAAGTGTTTTCTGTTTTACTGCAAAGATATCACAGCCTTTAATATGCCACTTTACATTAAATATATCAGAAGGAGGGAAAAAATAAGAAATTATCCCCCAAAAATGATGTGACCTCAGAACATGTCACCCAAAAGCACAGGTGGTTTCAGGAATCAAACATGGAATTCCAGGGAACACATTTGGGGAAATGTTGGTCTAGGTAATTAGTATAAGGGAAGTCATTGCAATCACCAATTCCAACTCACCAATTCCAGCTATTTCCTTTCTGAAAATATTCTTATGTTTTTAGAGTGCCTTAGTGTTTTAAAAACACATTCCCTTCCATCTGCTTGTTTTCATTTCACAAAACTCAGCAGAGACTAGAATGCTTGCCCCCATTTCAAAGATGAGGGACTCATCTCAAGAAAGGTGAAACTTAACACAGTGTTCTTTTTCAGGAAGTCTTTCCCAATTCATTTCAGATGTTATTTTTACTGTTTTATTCATAATATTATCTGTGTTCTCACTCGACAGCACTGGTAGAGTGGAGGTAAGAGGAAAGAAAAACAGGAGTCCCATGTTTTTGAGAAGTCATGGCTCTGCCATTCCCTACCTCTTTCAGTCTTAGTTTCATATCAGTAATATGTAGAAGAAATACTCTTTGCATAGTTTTGAGGATAAAATGAAAGAAAACATGAAAGGTCAGAAGAAAGAAAGTACTAAAAAGATAATTAGTACCTCTCCCCATTCTGCTTTTTCCTTCTTAGTGTTTACAGATGGCTCCCACATGGTCCATGTCTTTGCACACACCTAAGAGATTTATGATCACATGGGAGGTTTGTCCATTTCAGTTCGCTGATTGTCATACCTGGCCTAGCACTAACCTGACAAGAAGGGGATGGTGGTGATGGTGTTTTTGACAATTATTTTTATTTTTAAAGAATACAAAATCAGAGGACTTAAATAGGAGACAGAGTTAAAAATTCCCATTTCTTGAGACAAATATTCAAAATAATCAAATTTAGTGCTATATTCTTTAACTGAGACTATTCAGAAATTGCAATTGATATATTTTTTTCCTCTTTGTCACTGTGAGGTCCCTACTCAAGATACACTCTCTCTCTCTAATTCTTAGATTTAATTCTTGCTGTCACAGGTGGAGTCACTCAGTAACTACAGAAGGCTTTTATTTACACCTGAGGAACTGTAATTTCATCTCACAGTTCACCAAGTTTACCCTGTATGTCTCAACAAAGAATCTGAAGATTACATATTTCCTAATTTATTTATAACCTAAATAACAGATGAAATATTTAGTAATAGCCTGTATATTATCTGATGAAATTCACCTATAATGATAACAGTAATAAAAATATATAATAGCTATCAATTATTAAACACCGACTAGGTATCATTGCTATGCAAGTGCTTTAATAAAAATATCTGTAATCCTTAAAGAAAATAAGGAACATAAATCTTATAATCCCTTTTTATCTTGAATATAAGAAAGGCTGAGAGAGTAAGTGAAATGGACTAAAAAGCCAAAGTTATGGGGCCCAAACTCAGGTCTGTCTGCCACCCAACTATGCTTTTCATACCATTCCTGCCTGCCACTCTCATGTACTGCATAAATCCAACTATACTGTTAGCTAAGAAGGCAGTGACTGTAGTCAGGGGCTTTATCTTCCTTTGTGTTGATGTCAAGTTGAGAGATACAGCTTTGAATTAGAGAAACAGTTTTACTAACTGGTTTTACAAAAACTGTAGATTTTTCTAATTAAGTCAATTATAAATTAAGTTATAAAGTATAATGATACATTTAAAAATTATTTTAAATTATAAATTATGATAAATTAAAAATTTTGATAAATTTGATGCCAATACTTGATAATATCTAACACTTTATATTACTAAATGCTAGTCCATGTCAATGAGGAATCCTTCTGATTCCACAAGAGTTCTCTAAAGGGCTAACTTTGTTCCTGACACAGTGCTAGGTGTGAGGATATGCCTGCCCCTACTGAGCTTATAGACATTATGGATCGCTGTTGTGAACACAAATAGAACAAAGGCATATTGACTGCAATCAAGATTATAGTCTAGATTGAGCTGGAAAGATGCTTTATAAACAGCAGGCCAATAGGATGACTTGGTAATTTTTGAAATCTTTTTATGTCAGAACTAAAAAGAGGATTGTGTCAGTCATGAGGTTCAACCTCTTGAATTTCTTGACAGGTCTGCAGTCCATAAAAGGGAAAGGGCTTGGTTGTGCAGACACTGTGAGCCCTGGTCATGACAGGGACCCAGGCTCTCCTTCCAATGTGTCATGTCTTCATATAAAGTGTTACAGGGCTGAAAGGAGGGAGTGGGCTTATTAATGGGCTGGGCTGATCACTAGGTCAATTGGTGTGTGAGCTAGTGTGGCTAGAGCGAGGGAAGGGTGCAGAGATTACAGATCATGCCAGACAATACAGAAAGAGCTCCAGTTTTAGAGTTTATTTCAGGACTCATCATCTTGATTTGCTTTTGCTAATCCTGTCTCTCCATTTTGCACTGAACTTAAAAGCAAGCAAATTAAGACAAAGCTATTTTGCTTTGTTTCCCTTGTCTTTTCTTCTTTCTTGTAGATGACTTTCTTTAGCTTGATTTCTCCCTCTTTCAATCTTTAAAAACTACCAATAAATACAAAGAGAGAGAGGACAGGGAAAGAAAACCTATCTGTTTATCACGCTATCAATCAAACAACTGCAAGACTGGAAAGAGTAGGATTTAAAGAGAGAAGGTAGGGGTGTGAGGATTTGGACTTCTTTTACACTTATTTTACTTAAATAAGTTAAAATTACAGTTAGAAAGACAAAGGATATTGACACTGATACTCTTAGACTGTTGGTCCTCAGGCAACCCATTTATTCTCTATAAGCCTCAGTTCACGTATCAGCCAAATAGGACTAATAATTAGCATTTTTGCCTGACACGTGGTTGGTGCTCACTCTGCAGCAAGCGTCATCTCAAACAGAAAGAGCCAGTGGTGGAGGATGGCCATCTTCTGACTGGAAATGCAACAAGATGTGATTTAGGGAATGCACTTTGAAACCTAAGTATTAAAGCTACAGTTTTTTGATAATGTCTGAAATACAAATAATAATCATTTTTTCTATGAGATGATCAAAGGCATTATGAAGTGAAAATATGTTTTTGGTTCTGGGAACATTTTGGTGAACGTGAGGCAGTGACTTCATTACAGTCTATAAGAGAAGAGCAGAAAAGGATATTTATCTACAAGATTATCCATTAAAAACGAAAGTAAAATTCATCCAGAGACATTTTTCAACTTGCTCAAAAAAGGCAGAAGTTATTCAGTGGCAAAATTACAGAGACTGAATAACTGTATACTCTAAACCAGCCTAGAAAGCATGATGACACCATGGCCTCACAAGGCAGAACTGGAATATTAATAACAACAATAATTAATAGCTAATTCTAATCGAGCACAAACAATAGGCCAGGTACTATCTCAGGTGACTTATGTTTAGAAGCTCATTAAGATTTATAAAATCTCATGAAATAGATACTGTTTTGTCCCTATATTGCTGGATATCAAATAATTTAGAGATTCCTCCCCATTAAATTTATTTAATTGCTTCCAGATTGTAAATTTAATACATGTTGACAATTTTTAGCTAGGATATCCAAAAAGAATACTGCTTTGATATGGCAATAAGAAAATTAGTAATGTTTTTAACCTTTTAAAAATTTTAAATTATTTTCTAGTCAATGAACTGTTATGTTAAACACATCTTTTATTAACATATTTCTAATTTATTTATTTCTAGTTACATAATAATATGAAACATTTGCTGGTAAGCAATGTGGGTCTCGGCCAAATGAATATTCTTAAATATAGACAGACAAAGGAGAAGAACTGGAACTCTTTTTATTATTGAGCTGTGAAACAATTTCAGCATGCTGAACAGAGTTCCTTTTGAAAATTAATTTTAAATAGGAAAGGCATTCTGCCTTTGGTTACGTGGTTATTTTTAAATGTATATGGCATTGCTGTCATTCACAATAATTACCTGTCAACAATTTCTGCTTTACTCTGTATTACATTTTTGTCATCAAGATGTACCTAGTACTATTTTTAATTTAATATTCATATCCACATATATGTATATGAGACATGTAATCAGGAAATATTCTATTGACTAAAGAGCTCTATAAATGGCAAATTTATCTGTGTTAATATCACATCATGTCACATTTTATTTGCAGGGTTAATAGGACAAGGATGGATGCTGGTTTCACCAAAAAGTACATTATATTTCAATGTGGTTATTGATGGTGAAGATGTTAACATAACAAGGGGAAACTTATGACTCTTAAAATGTACAAAACATGTGGAAAATTTAATTTCAGCCTCACCTCATTAATCAGATCTGCTTCCAACTAAACAATGTCCCCTAAGTGTATTGTGTTTTCTGCTGTGTGGTGCTGATGAAGATACTGACTTACAAAACAGAAATAATTGGGCTTGGTGCTAGGAGGTGGAGGAAATGGCAAATACAGGAATAAATTGAATGTGTTTATAGCTGACCTTTTGGAAGAACTGCCCAAGGCAGCCTGAGGTGGTACCTGTCATTGTTAATGGAAACTGTGGATTCAAGACTGTTTCAACAGTCCTGCATGTGAACAGCTGCAGAACTGAAAATAGCCCAAGAGTTTGTATGGGCAAGCTTTCACATTTAAGCCTGAAAAACTGAGGGAATGCCAGAGCAAGACCTGGGGACTATGTTAAAGTAAATGCTGGGGTGTGGAAATGTATGTAAGCAGCTGGATCATTTTACTTCAAATCCTTTACAAGTACAAACATTACAAAAAGCCAGGTTATAACTCGAAAGGGCAAAAGGTACTTGTGGCCATACTGATGGAACAGTTTACATAAAGCGATTTCATATGCACGATTTCAATGGTTCTTTCCTCAAAACAGGGAGGAAAATATTATTACTTGCAATTTATCAATGGGGTACTGACTTCGTAGTCTGTGGGTTACACTCCATGTATCATATTGCTGGTATTTGCATAAAAGTGAATTCAAGTATTCGGATTCCAAAAACCCTGATCTTTTCAAAATATAGTTTTCAAATAGCTTTATTGAGATATGATTTTCTTATAATAAAATTCTTACATCCAGTATGTGCTCTTTTGTGATTAGCTTCTTTCATATAGCATAGTATTTCAAGATACATCCTTGTTTTAGCATGTGTATGCACTTCACTGTTTTTATACCACAGAATATTCCATGGTATGATTGCAACAAATTTTATTTATCCATTCATCAATTGATTGACTTTGGGTTGTTTCTACTTTTTCGCTGTTAAGAATAAAACTGCTATTAATATTCATGAAATAATTTTGTGTGTAGATATATCTATGAGTAGAATGCTGGGCCATATGATAACTCTGTTTAAGGCTGTGGGCTTTTTTGTTTGTTTTATTGAAGTCTAGTTACTATACAATATTACATTGGTTTCAAGTATACAACACAGTAGTTCAGCATCTATACACATTATTAAATCCTCACCTCAACTACTGCAGTTACTATCTGTCAACATAGAAAGATGTTACAGAACCACTGGCTATGTTCTCCATGCTGCCTTACCATCTCCATGAGCAACTTATATTATGATTGAGATTTCTGTTCACTTCATCCCCCTCACCCTCCTCATGTTTAAGTTTTTAAAGAAACTTCCAGACTGTTTTCCAAAACTGATGTATGATTTTTACATTCCCACAAACAACATATGAAGGTTTAATTTCTTTACATTCTTGCAAAAAAAATTTCATAGTATTCTCTAGTAATTTTTTGTATTTTGGTGGTGTCTGTAGTGATTTTTCCTTACTCATTTCTGATTCTGTTTATGTGTGTATACTCTTTTTTTATTTATAAGTCTGGCTAGGGCTTTATCTATTCATTTATTTTCTCAAAGAACCAGCTCCTGCTTTCATTGATTCTTTCTATTGTTTTATTCTTATCAATTTAATTTATTACTGGTCTGATCTTTATTATGTGCCTCCTTGTACTCCCTTTGGGCCTCATTTTTTCTTCTTTATCTAATTCTGTTAATTGTGAGTTTAGACTGTTCTTATGGATTTGTTCTTCTTTCCTGAGGTAAGCCTGTATTGCAATATACTTCCCTCTTAGCATGGCCTTCACAGCATCCCACCTCTTTTGTTGTGTTGAATTATTGATGTCATTTGTCTCCATATATTGCCTGATCTCTGTTTTTATTTGGTCATTGATCCATTGATTATATAGGAGCATGTTATTATTAAGCCTCCATGTGTCTGTGAGCTTTTTCATTTTCTTTGCATAATTTATATCTTGTTTCATACCTTTGTGGTCTGAGAAGCTAGTTGGTACAATTTCAATCTTTTTAAATTTACTGAGGCTCTTTTTGTCACCTAATATATGATCTATTCTTGAAAATGTTCCACGCACACTTGAGAAGAATGTATATCCTGTTGCTTTTGAGTGGAGTGTTCTGTAGATGTCTGTTAGGTCCATCTGTTCTAATGCATTGTTCACTGCCTCTGTCTACTTACTTATTTTGTGCTGGTTGATCTGTCTTTTGGAGTGAGCGGTGTGTTGAATTCTACAAAAATGAATGCATTGCATTCTATTTCCAACTTTAATTCTGTTCATACTTGTTTCACATAATTATGTGCTCCTATCTTGGGTGCATAGGCATTATAATGGTTATATCCTCTTGTTGGACTCATTTATCACTATGTAATGTCTTGTTTGTATCTTGTTACTTTGTTTTGAAGTCTATTTTGTCTGATACAAGTACTGCAACTTATGCTATTTTCTTAAAATATTTTTCCATCCCTTCACTTTTAGCCTATGCATGTCTTTGAGTTTGAAGTGAGTCTCTTGTAGGCAGCATATAGATGGGCCTTATTTTTTTATCCATTCAGTGATTCTATGTCTTTTGATTGGTGCATTCAGACTATTTACATCTAGGGTGATTATTGATAGGTATGTACTTATTGCCATTGTAGGATTTAGATTCGTGGTTACAAAAAGTTCAATGTAACTTCCTTAATATCTAAGAGTCTAACTTAATTCACTTAGTATGCTATTACAAACATAATCCAAAGGTTATTTTTTCTTTTTTTTCCTCCTTTTCTTCTTCTTCCATTCTTTACATATTAGGTATCATATTCTGTACTCTTTGTCTATTCTTGACTGACTTTGGGATAGTTGATTTAATTTTGCATTTGCTTAGTAATTAATTGTTCTACTTTCTTTACTGTGGTTTTATTTCCTCTGGTGACAGCTATTTAGCATTAGGAACACTGTAATCTATAGCAGTCCCTCCAAAATACACTGTAGAGATGGTTTGTTGGAGGTAAATTCTCAGCTTTTGTTTTTCTGGGAATTGTTTAAACCCTCCTTCAAATTTAAATGATAATCTTGCCGGGTAGAGTATTCTTGTTTAGAGGCCCTTCTGCTTCACTGCATTAAATATATCAATCATGTCAATCCCTTCTGCCTGTAAGTTTTCTGTTGAGAAGTCTGATGAAAGCCTGATGGGTTTTCCTTTGTATGTGAACTTTTTTCTCTCTCTGGCTGCTTTAAACAGTCTGTCCTTATTCTTGATTTTTGCCATTTTAATTATTATATGCCTTGGTACTGTCTTTCTTGGGTCCCTTGTGTTGGAAGATCTGTGCACCTCCATAGCCTGAGAGACTATCTCCTTCCCCAGATTGGGGAAGTTTTCAGCAATTACCTCCTCAAACACAATTTCTATCCCTTTTTCTCTCTTCTCCTTCTTGTACCCCAAATAATGTGACTATTGTTTCGTTTGGTTTGGTGACACAGTTCTCTCAATATTCTTTCATTTCTAGAAATCCTTTTTTCTCTCTGTGCCTCAGCTTCTTGGTATTCATCCTCCCTAATTTCCATTTAATTTACTGTCTCCTCTACTTAATCTAATCTGCTTTTGATTCCCTCCATTGTATGTATTATTTCAGATACTGTATTCTTTAATGATTGAATCTCATTCCTGAATTCTTCCCTGAGTTCTTTAATATTTTTCTGTACCTCTGTGAGCATGTTTATGACTTTTATTTTGAAATCTCTTTCAGGAAGATTGATGAGTTCAGTTTAACTTGGCCCTCTTTCTGGTGTTTGTGGGATTTTAGTTTGAACCAGGTTTCTCTGACATGCCATATTTATATGTGGTGCCCTCTAGTGCCCAGAAGCTCTCCTCTCTGGACTTGTTCAGCCACTGGAGCGATGGCGGGGGTCACAGGCTAGCTGCGCTGGTGCCTGTCAGGAAGAAAGAGCTGTTTCCTTCTTCCCAGCTGCAGTGCCTTTCTCCACTGCCCGGGCCAGTGGGCTGAGCAGACAGGTAGAAACCTCTATGCTTTGCACTTGTAACTGCCATAGGCAGGGCCTCCTACTGGCTGGCCTGGCGCAAAGGCAGGTGCAGCTAGTTTTCAAACTGGTGCCAGCCGGGAGAAAGACTCAGCAGCTGCGTATCATGGTGGGGGTCCTTGGAGCTGCATAGCCAGCTGGGGGGATGGAGTGCCTGAAGCTCCTGAACATTCCCAACCTGCTGGGCAGAGTGTGCCCAGACAATTTTATCCACCTGTCCTTTCTCCTGAGCAGCAAGCTCTGTGCAATACTTGCCCCTTTAGCAGCCCTCTCGCTGTTAGGAAGGCTCTCAGGCTGCCCACCTCTCTTTTGTCCAAGCATGGCCGGATATGGATCCTTGTTTTCCATAAGTGGCCGGAATCTCAGTCTCTCTAAGTATGCAGCCTGTCTTAGCTTTCCAACCCCACTAGTCTCCAGAGTGGCATGTAATGTAGGTTTGTGCTCCCAGTGCAGATCTCCAGGGCTATGTTCAGCAGTCCTACACCTACGCCCCCTTCCTATTCTGTTTCTCTTCCTCCCACTGGTTAGCTTGGGTGGGGGAAGGGCTTGGATCCTATCCGATCATGACTTTGGTACTTTACCCTGTTCCATGTGTTCTGTTCTTTTCTCCAGTCTGTTGCAGCCTTCTTTCCCATTGCTCTTTCAGGTTTAGTTGTATTAACTATGTTTTCATATTATATGTGGTTTTGGGAGGAGGTTTCTTCTCCCCTCTCACACCACCATCTTTTGCTAATAACTTCGACCACTTATATATCTTATTTGGAGATATGACTATTCAGATAATACATTTTCAAAGTCTTTTTTGTGAAGAAAATAGACATCACCAATCTTCCCCTCTAGTATTTTTATCTATTTTCAACATTTTTATTCATGTTGTGATGCATAAAACATGAAACCTCAAACACATCTTTTGTTCCATGTATACTTACCAAATTCAGGGTACTAATAAATTGTATCAAATGTAGTTTATATCAAATCGTCTATCTATATCTGTCATTATTTATCTGTGAATCCCTCTATTTATTTTGATGACTAACTGGTATATTCCTGAAAGGAGAGAGGTTCCACTTAACCAGGTATTTTTGAGAAATGAATTTGTACTTACTGCTTTGCATTATATTGTCTTGATTAATTTAATATTCATAGACTAGCTTCTAGATCTAAAAATTGTAAATCATCTTTCCACAGTGTCCATATACTTTCATTGCTAGAATTTATAAGATAAAGTTACATCAGGAAATGACATTTATCCTTGCAGCTTTGTGCTTTGATGTCATGTGAGTCAGTGAAGTTTGTTTTAGGAGTATTTCTGGAAGCTCTTCCTATAATGGAAGCCCAGAATTAACTAAATCATATTCAGACATGTTGGTAAATCACAACTCTATTTTATTAAATATAAATTAAATATGTTTTCAATTTTATTTCCCCTTAGCTGGAATGCAACAGCGTCCACAGCTACTCTAATACCAACTGACATGAGATAAAGTATGACAGAGGGTAAGTCAAAATAGAAAAATAAAAAGTGGTTTTGACCAGTTGTGGTCAAAATATTTTGACAATTTTGTGAAACTCCATGACCGTGTGATAATACTGCACAGATATACTGACACAGATATTATACCATAATATGGACATATCCTATGAGGCATTGGAACTGGAAGTATGTGGGAATTGAGGTAGAAATCCACTCACTATGGAGTACTTATTAATTTATTTTTATATTTGACACCCAGCAATGAGTACAGTTCCTAAAAAATGTATGTATACCCAAATAAACAATTAGTTTGGTTAATTCTATATTTTAATTAAAGAACTCAAATATAAGTGCCTAGTGCTGACAGAGAGCCAGACAGAAACAATACACTTTTTATTAAATCTTTTCTATTTTCATTATCAGGAAGAAAGTACAAAAAAATATATTCCACTTAATACTATGTGCAGGTCAAATGATTACGTATTTTTGCATGGATACTTATATTTGATTTCACAATTTTGTGCATGCTGTTAACATTGTGGTTATCACTGTTTTAATCATCATTATCATTATTTTACTATTTCAATTATATGATCAGGAAAATGATAGGCAAAGAGGAGGTGAAACAATTTGCCCAATATCACCTAGTTAATATGCTGTGGAGCAAGAATCATGAACATTTCTCACTTTCTTAAAAGCCCATAATCAAAAGAGGATGCCGAGAAAACTATTCTTTTCATCGTGAATGGCAAAAATATAAGAAATGTATCAAAAAGTGAATAAACACACTTGCAGTTGAACAAAAAGTTATCATGAGAAATTCCACATAACTACCATTCGAGTTAAGAAATCAATTAATGTTAGCATCACAGGATCTCCCATATATTCTTAGCTGATAGCAGCCTCATTATTTTTCTATAAAAATAAGCCCTATCATGACTTTTGTGATAACCCTCTGTTTTTTTCTTAATAGTTTAACCACCAATAAACAACATACTATAAGAATATGTATTATCTATAACTAATATAATACATATTGATCTAAACAATATAATACATATTAATCTAAACAATATAATACAGCTTTTCCTATTTTGGGCTTAATATAAGTAGAATCTTAATATATTTATTCTTTATGCTTTCCTTTTTTTGCTCAATCTAATGTAAATGAAATTATTCTTTAGGCAGTTGGATTTAGCATTGTCATTGCTGTATAAATATACCAAATATTCATGCATTTTACTGTTGATGAACTTGTGTGTCCCAGATTTGGATATTAAAGAAATGTTTTTATGAACATTCATGTACATTTATTCTACTGTGCATGTGCAGAGGTGTTTTTCTAAGGGACATTCTTTGGAATGACAGGTCATAGGTGTTACCCATGATAGTAACATTTTCAGTGTTATTAGATTATGCCAAACCCTTCAAAAGTGCTTGTGAATTATAGCAACTGTCTTTTCTTCCTTCCTCTCTTCCTTCTTTCTTTCTTTCTTCCTTTCTTTATTTTTTCTCCACAAGACTTTCCCATTACCAATTTTTATAACTGTCCTTTACAGTGTCCTCTTTGTTAATTAGTGTGCCCCACACCAAGTGAGTGGATGAACCCAATATAGATCAATTAGACTCTTTTCCTGCTTTTCTTTTTCAGATTAGAAGTGAGTTGGAACAATTGTCTTTTGGGTTGCAGGCCAAAAGCATAAAGACCTACGGATGTTGGGCTTCACCATTTGGAGAGGTCCTTTACGCAGCAGGAGAAAATGAGCTCAACAGAAGCATACACAAGGAGAGAAAAAGAAATAGATGGACATAGTTCTGAGTTCTCAGCTCTTGTCTTTGACATCCCATCATGTCAAGTTTTACTTTTTATCTAAGAAAGTTCAAAGCAGTCTTTCAATAACATAGTTAGCCTACAGGAACACTCAGGAAGCCTAATGATATTGTGGTATAAAATGTGAATCTTCACTACATAATTCAAGAAATACTTAAGTAAGTCAGTAAGAAAGAAATACAGTCAGAGTAGAAGTGTGTGCTCTTCTAGGAAGTTCAAATGAACATTTTTATGCTGATGTGAGTTACATTTCTGACATGTGAAACAGACAAAAAAATCCTAACTAATATATACAGTGGTGTACATGTAACCAGATCAATAAAATGGTATTTCTTAAACATCTGTCATATTTTACCATGAGAACAAAAGCATTCTCTGTGAGATTAAAACTGCACAGGACAATCAGAATATTTTGAGAGCAATGTCTCTCTTGGAAATTTCTTGAATGATATTCAAGAGAGAGATACAGGTTATTTCACATTTATTCATACTTCAAAAATTCCCTCAAGGAAAACTAAATGGATAGCCTATGTTCTATATTACAGTTAGGAGTGACTGGCATTATATGTGGAAACAACATAATTTAAAACAAGGGCAACAATCTAGGCACCAAACAGCAGGGGTAATGTTGACAATCTGGACCACTTCCAAAGACAATGATTAGTACAGTGAATATATACACACAGACACCACATAAGAAACAGTTGGTAGAATTGAGGATGGTTTCCTAGGAAAACATCCAGGAAGGAGATGATTTTCTAATACCTGAAATCTGCAGAAGGGACACTGCATAATTTAATTGGGTACAATAGAACTGGTCGATGTAAGAAACAAGTGGTAAATCCGGGTCCTTGTCATGGGTTATGCCTACACTACTGCAATGTTCCCATGGCCCCAATCTTAACATACTCTTTATTATGATTCTTAAACATGTAATGAACATATATAGTTCTCAAATTCTGAACATTGTTCTGTCAGTTTCATATGATTTTTGCAAATCAACTGCAAAGTAACTGAATCACAAGTGCAGTTCTTACATAAAGGACTGACATATTAAGTGCTCAATAAATGTTATTTCATTTTCCTCTCCTCCTCCTTTTTCTTCTTAGGAAAAATGTTATTTTACTCACCTATTTAAAACTTTTTGTATCCCTCTAGTAAGATAGATTCCCAAAGCTCTTAAACATCATCCTTGATATATGACTTCAGACTCTCTTTCTTTCTAGCCAAATCTTTCTCTTCTCTACCTCTCCCATTTTACCCTGAAATCCTCTGTTGTCCCATGCAAGTGTATCTTTGCATATGATGGGTTGTTCCCCCATTACAATTCTCCGTTCTGCAGTGCACTGATCAACCAGTAATTTTTCTCTGAAACTTCCAAGTTAATGAATCCCACCATCAGCTGTGCTATTTGGCATCTGATATAAAAATAAAATATTGGATATATTGCAAGTTATGGCACACATTGGCTTTTACATCCTAAAAACAAGCCATTAAAAGAAAAGGACAGTGTCTCTGTTACCTAGCATAGTGTCTGACCCATTGACACACTCACTAGATACAATTTCAGCTGAGCTGTTAAAAGTTCCCTAAGTTAAAAAAAAAAAAAAAAAGGTCTCACAAATTAAAACTGACATCATTAGAACAGAAACCTCTCAAAGAATCCCTGAATCTAACATCATTCAATCTAAAGTCAAATGTCTCCCAGGTCCATCCCTGACCAACCTTCCAAAGTAATTTATCCCACTGTATTATTCTCTTTTGCACAATAGTTTCTTTCAGAATACTTAGATATCTCTGAAACTATGACACTAATATATTTGTTTACTTGGTTGGAGATTGATAGTGTTTATTTGTGTGTCTCGTTTTTGCCTCTCCACATCACTGTAAGCTACATACAGGACATATTCTTAATTATATCGCATTCCTCAGGTCTGGCTCACAGTAGACATCCTATGAACACTTGGATAATTTAAAACTGAATATTGATATATACATCAAGCACAGACTGAATTATCTGTCAAAGATATTTTAAAAATTAACTCAGCAGTAAAGTGGGCATTTGAGCTATTCCCAACTCAAATTTTACTTCAGCTCAACCTAGAATCACCCGACTGGATCCTAACACCACATAGTATGTGCGAAGGATCACACTGAAATTTGTACTACCCCAACTCAGTCAACCCTATTGCTGACCCCACTACATTTTCCTTTTGCCAATTACAGAACTCATTTTTTCTCTTTGCCATTTAGTTAGCAACCTTTTCTTGGCTAGCCGTGCCACCCAGGGCTGGCCTGGGCATTAAGCTGACTGCTTGGCCTTCATTAGCTTTGTCTAATCCATTCCCCAAAAAACACCCCAGGCCATAAAATGCATCTGTGTGTTGTTTTTATTAGGTCATCTGATTGAACAGATGCTGATGGCTCTAGAAAAGGAGTGGTTCCCCCTGCCAACCTTAATTTGTTCTGTTTAAATTGCAGGCAGGGCTCATCAATAGTGCTATTTCTGTGTTTTAACATGCCATTTCAGGCCACATAATTATTTTTCTATTATGGAATCTTCATGTGAAGGGCAATTTCTGAGAGTCACCTGATAACTGTTCTTTAACACGTCACCAGTTCAGAGACACCATGGGCATGAAACTAATGTTCTCAGCTCTATGTCATCATGTCCTGTCCTCCCTATACCCTTTCCTATTGGGGATCATGCCACATATGTTATCACTGGGGCACCAATGGACCTTCATCCTCAAATGATTCTCCAACTGAAACAAGTTGGTTTAGGATTTCTGATAGCAAAAGATCTAATCACAGAATCACATAATTCCAGGATTAAAAGGGAAAGGAAACTTTTTAATTATAACACCTGGAAGAGGCTTAAACCCCTTCTAATTTTTCCCAAATATGTGTCCAAGCTCTTCTTGAATGACTCCACTGATCCTGTCTTTTGAGGTTGTTATTCTGTTTCTTTCTTTTTGTTGTTGTTGTTTTTTTGGCAGGAGAGTGTTCTAAGGGCAAAGGCACTCAACTGTCAGTTTTATCTTTTTATACAGAGACAAAATCTGTTTCTCTTTAACTTCCACTATAGTGCTATGCCTGTACCTAATAATATCCATATCATTGCCCAAATAATGACAAACAGCTCCCCTCATCCTAACTCCTGTTCACCTCTTTTCCTACTCATTTCTTAGTTGCATTTTCCTCAGAGATCATGATCAGAATAATCACACCTCTTTGAAGACACAAAAAATAGTATTCATAAGGAAGAATTTCTCTTAGTGAAGTAGTAGCTATGACTAAGAACACACTTTAGGTTAAAATAATGGTGATTAATTTAAAGAAGCTGTGGAATTCTTTCTTTTATTGACAGAAAGTCAGAAGAAAAGAATGTCTCCCTCACCCTCATCGGCCTCCTTCTCTGAAACCCACATTGATGTTATAAGGCTTGGGGATTATTTTCACTCCATTTCCCATTTCCAGAGTTTATCAGAAATAGGCAAGAGGTGGCTAACATTCAAAGGGATGCCAGGGAGCAGCAGGGAAAGAAGAAAAGGAGCCAACCCAAAGACACCTCCCATTTCATCCCACAGAGAGGGTCAATGGCCCCAGATCCTCTAACCAGCCAGCTTTCTCTAGAGGATAAAATGTTCCTCAGGATTTAGGCCTTTGCAGAGCTACATTAGTTATTTCAGGCCGCTTGGTATTATACTGCATTAGCGTTTTGTTAATTGGTATCCTAGTGGCTTGAAAAAGTCATATAAATCCAGTGCAATCTGTGTGCAGTCAGATTTTTTTTCATTAAATTGAAAAAAAATTTCAGTGCAGTGTGGCTCAAAGCCCCTGAGGATCGATAGGAGTTATCTGGGCACAGATTTCATTGTATTTATATTATACACCTTGCTTAGTTCAAGCTGTTGCCTGGTTTTCTTGATCTGACATGAGGGACAGAGGACAAAGCCAAGGTCAAAAACCATAAGGAAAACTGTGGGCCGGAGGCATTCTGCATCCCCATGACTTGTGTGTCCAAACCTCAGGAAGACTCTCAGATGGTTTTGAGTCACTGACTCAATCCCAACACTATTTAGCAAGATAAAATGCTATTTTTATCAAGGTTGTGTGACAGCACTCCAGCAGAAAGCATGCTATCTTTATATGACATGGTCTTTTTTTTGTCATTTTAGGCTGCAATATGACTTTTCACCAACAGGCCAGATCAGTTTGTATTGCTTGTCAATTTCCTTTCCAAACTCTTGTAGGTTGTGATAGACAATGACTGTAGGAAGGAGAAAAATCAAAATGAAAGAAGCAATTAAAAAAAAAACTTTTAATGTATTAAAAGGATTTAATACATTAAAATGGATAGTAATAAAATACAAGAATCAGATGAACAGAATAGGGAAAAAAAGTCTAGTCTTGATATTTAAATTTAAGACAGAAGTTAACCTCAAATTGGCAGTCTTTAGGGATATTTAAGTTTTTAAGTTGTTAAATTAATGATTTTTTTTTTCTGCTGGTGAAGTCTTCTGGCTGTGTTGCAAAAGATAGTCAACTGTCTGTATAAACAAACAGAAAAGATCAACAGTAACATTTAAGGATAGAATATGTTTTAAGTTTACTTCAAAACCTCATCTTTACATTTGTTTCCTGCTCTGGGGTCGCCAAAGACTTCTATTCACTATGGTTGTGCTGTCCAATAAAACAGTCACAAGTCATGTGTGGCTAATAAGCACTAGTGAGACTGAGAAGCTGAATTTAGCATCTGAATCTAGATGAGCTGTAAATATAAAATGCACATTGGATGTCAAATACCGGACATGAAAAAAAATATATCACACTAATAATGTTTTATATAGATCACAAGTTGAAATGACAACATACTGGATATGCTAAGTTAAGGAAAATACATGAAAATCAATTTTACCTATTTATTTTGCTTTCTAAACATGTTTAGTCAAAAATTTTAAATTAAATATATGGCTTGCCATGTATTTATATTGTATGGTGCTACTCTAAAGCACTGAGTTTGAACTTCTATCTGACTTTTTAAAGCTCTCTGAGATTTGGTATACATTTAAGCTATTGTTTGTTTATATAGCACTTAAATGAGCATCTACTCTATTCCAGACCCTGGACAGGTTCTAGAATTCAGAGAATAGGTGTAGGATAGAGATGTCAATTGTGGAACCATCAATTTGAAACTCTAGAAAATACTATGAAATTAATGAGAACAAAAGAGAAAATCTCTAAAAGAAGACAAGAATGGCAAGATCTGTAGGAAGAGAACATAGGGAGAATTAGGCCAAATCTGAAAGCTAGGATCTTCAACTAGCAGGAGAAAAAGTCAGTAGGTTTACAAAGGGTAGATTGTTCCATGGTCTCAATCAATATTTAGCTTAAAATCCATGGTGATGATCTTGTTGAGGAAAAAAAAAATGGTGTTATTTGGAGAAATACAGTTCAACAAGATTTATATATTCTTTAGTTATACTAATGTTGGAGACATGTCAAGAGCAACAAACACGATCTCTCCCTAAGATTTACTGGTTTAGTCCAAAGGGAAAATTAGCACTGAAACAACTAGAGCTAGTGTGAGAATGGGGTAGCTCTTGAGATAAGAGTACAGTCAGACAGTAGAGCGACAATCTTCACTGGGAACTCAGAGGAAATACTTTTGGGTACAAAGGATTAAGGTCTTGAAGAATGACCATGATTTCAACAGGGTGAGGTGAAAGCACAAAACTCTTCCTGTCCATGGGACTCATGGATGCATATGGATTTGCGTTACATGCTAACAATAAATCCAAGATCTTGAATGTTCTACAAAGGAATTTGGTCATAACTTGGACAAAATATGAGGAATAAGTGAACAAATCAAAAAATAAGACCTACAAAGTATTAAAAATTATTCAGCTAATAAGACTTCCTCCTGGCCATGACAAGTACTGCTGCAAACATCCAAGATTTTGAGTCAACTGTCAGAGGGAAAATAAAATAAAAGCAAGAGTGAATGTTAGGTAGATGTATAGAATTTGCTTAGCTAAATGAATGTCATTGACTGAAAGAAATAAAAACTCACTAAGAGAGAGAGAATTTTGCTAGGAACACAGGCTCTTTTTGAGGGAGTCACATGGAAAATTTGAATATGAAACTCCTCCCAGAAGTCTGGTCTCAGCACCATGAAGACTGATTACCAACCTATACAGTGAACATTTGAAAAAGAAGTTAGCCATTTCAGAGCCCTTAGTAGTGATGTAGGCTCTGATAATTAAGAAGTGTTAAAAGAACTGGCTGGCAGCTTAGGTAAACAAGAATTAGAGCCGCCACAATCAGGGGGAAATGATGTTTGGTAGTATTCTGGGAGATGTTAAATCCAAAGAAAATGGAAATTTTAACATTGACTCTTTCAGGCAGCTTAGCAGTAACCTCAGTCCTAAAACTGTGGCATAGGGGAGAGGGTCACCAACATTCACTGAGCTCCTCTTGTGTGCCTGGCATTTTCAAGTGGGTTAACTCATTTAATCCTATGAAACAGATTTACTAAAGCGTTCTGCAGATCAGGAAACTTACTGTCAGGGCTATAGACACAGGAAGAATTTAAACCTAATCCTGAAATGGTTCTCAAGTCCTTGTACAAGGGGTATGTCAATGACAATTGACTGAATATTCTCTTTCCTATGAAGAGCTAGGTTAAAAGATAGATATTTTTACAATTTCATTAAGTACCAACTGTATGCACGTATCAGTGCCAGTTTCCCTAATACACATAATTTACTTAATCTATACAGTAACTTGAATTGATGTAAAATGTTGGCTTTTTGCCTCACCCCACCCTACTGTCTAATGAATTTTGGAGATCGGAAAGGATGTATTCAGGAATGATTGAGTTAATCAGGACTTTTCTCTGCATCCTCCGGAGGCTTTGTAATAAAATCAGATTAGGAAATAGACGAATGTTCTTTAAACATAGTTTTTCTCCCAACGCTTCAGGTTAGAATAAGCTAGGGATCTTTTTAAATAGCTCTAATGCTAAGACCCCACCCTCAGAGATTCTCATTTAATTGGCCTCATGTCAGGAGGGCACAACGGTGTTATTCAAATACCTCTCTCATTGGTGGTGGGCTGCAGCCTGAGTAATTTGATAATGCCAGAGTTATTCTTTTTCAAAAAGTGGGTATGGTCAAAATCACATTAATAGCGGGAACATACTTTCTTCATTTAGAAGTATAGTATACTGACTTCAGAAAAAATAAATTAGAGTGATCTCTTCCTAAGAATTTCAGGAAGAACCTGACCACAGCATATTTGGGCAAAGCCTTGACTGGATGTGTAGACTCTAAATTGTAGCCTCTGAATTATCTCCATGATGTGGGGCTACTCTCTTCAAGACCTGAGGTGGCTGGGCACAACAAACCCTTCATTACTATTTTCTTAAAGCTGGGGATGGCAGGGCTTAAGGAAGGATGGATGACCAGAATTTTTTCTTTATCAGCCATGAGGAGTTGATGTTCCTTGGGGAAGAGTTGACAAATGGTCCTAAACAGGAATGGGTGGAGGAAACAATGGGAGAGGATTAGGGAGTTAAAGGATGGGAGATGGTCCGTATGGATAACCTCCAGAAGTTTTAAAATATGAGAAATGTACACTCTCCTCCATGCATTTTGGGTGACACAGGGGATGTGCTAGATTCAAGAGCTCTCAAATGTTCCCTTTTCCCTCAATTTTTCTTTTAGTGATTGGTCATTTTTTAAGTACTCTGAGTAAAAGGACATATAAGTCTCTATTGGATAACAGTGCATGTCTGCTGTGAAGGTGAGGTTCTCAAACATGCCTTGAAGGATCCTGATGAACTTCCTGATCGTTGACTTTGACCCTGTCTTTTTCTTCCTACCTGTGGGTGTCAAGTTGAAACAGAAGCTGGGAGACCTATTTCCCTGGTCCTTCCTGAAAGGTACACCAGTGCTGCAGCTGCCAGGAAGGCTGCAATATCCCCATCTAATCACATAGCTCGCCCAGGTTACCACTCTAAATGGTAAAGGCAGGAGTCAAACCCAAGTCAGCCCAAAGTATGACATCTTTTGAGGACCATACTGTAAACTCACTTTCTTTTTCCTCCCATCATTTTCTTTTGAGGTGAGAGAGATAGCAGGCATTGTGAACTACAGCATTTCTCCTTCTTGTCCAAAACTTCTCCCTTCAGGCACACAAAATTAAATATTGGAGTGAGGAAGAGAGTCAATTCTGAACAGGCCCAACAGTCCTGACAGTGTTATTTCCCACCAAGTTCAGGAGCAAAAGGAAGAAGCAAGACTTTCACCTCCTGTTGCCTTGTCACCACCAGACCATTCCTTCCAGGGGCCATTGAGTCTCTCCTCTTTTTATCTCCACATTTCAGTTGTAGCTACTTTCAAATAGTGGTTCTCAAATTTCAGCAGGCTTCAGAAGAGTCTAGAGAGCTCAGGTGGTTGGGTCCCACCCTAGAATTTCCAATTCAGGTAGTGGGATGGCGCCAGCGAAAAGTTTTATTTCCAAGTTCCCAGCTGCTCAGCTCCCTGATGCAGCTACTCAGAGACTAGCCATGAGAACAGCTGCTCTTGGGCTTATGAGTGGTTCTCAAATTTGATCAAACTTTAGCACCACTTGGCAGTGTTAAAAAATGTTAGTTCCTGGGCACCATTCAGGCCTGCTGGATCCTAATCTGTCACATTTTTCACTCTGTGTAGTCCTCAAAAGAATAAAAAGAATGAAATACAGTCACTGAAACAGCTCTGATTTTGATGACATTTTCATGCCATGGTAGAAAAAGCAGGTCTTTGGAATCCAGCAGGCTTGGATGTTATTCCCCACATCTTACGTTTACATATATGTGTGAACTGGAGATAACATAATTATTTTATTTAATTCTATGATGATTCCATGCCCTTTCACACAGTAAGTGTCTAAGATATTATCTAAATTTGTTATTTCTTAAAATGGCACAACAGTTGTTCTTTATCCATGTGATCCATAATTGCTATTAATTTTATTTTCTGATGCAAAATATTTAATATTATAACTGATTACGGTATATGTATCTTAAAATTGGGGAATATATTGTTTGTGAGATGTGAAATATAATGATTATTTTATTTAAAAAATCAAGGTAT
Organism: Phataginus tricuspis; assembly: GCA_029783875.1. NCBI lineage: Eukaryota > Metazoa > Chordata > Mammalia > Pholidota > Manidae > Phataginus > Phataginus tricuspis. The sequence continues at coordinate 20,932,887 of JAQQAC010015468.1, read as the reverse complement.
CATTGCAATGTTAACAGTGATGAAAGGATGCAGGTAACAAGGCCTCAGCAACCTCCATTCTCCTGTCGATTTCAAAAAAGAGTGGGAAATGGGGAAGAAAGTATCTTAGACGCACAAGGGCTTTGAGGAAATAAGTCGACATCCTCATGTAAAGACAGAGGAAGTAAGGCTTCTGGAAACCTACATTACGGGGCCTGATGCAGGGATGCTCCATGTGTGCACCAGCCCTGCTTCTGGCTGAGGCAGAAGCAGCTGCTCCTGCTCATTTTTAAGTCGAGCAGGTATCAAAATTAAAGCTACCACAAGTTTTGGTGGACTTGTGGTAGGGAGTGAGTCCATGAGAATCATACCAGACAATTTCCCGCGTCAGGAAGGTAACAGACCATGCCTGCCAAGCAGAGGTGTTGGGCCAAGCAGGTGGCCTGACCTGGTTTGTGCAGATCAGGAGTTGCCTTTACTACCTGGCTGGGGGCTGGGGTTTGACAGCAGCCCTGGGAAGTTCTCTCAGAGCAGTTCCAACCTAAAGAAAATGCTACTTTTGCAGACTGAATACCACAAAATTGTCTTAAAATGATTTGGGGAGGGCAGTCTAAATCTCAGGCTCCCCAGGGAGCAGAAGGAACATTCTGATAAGAATTTACCATGTGTTTTTCATGTCTGATCTCATCTAATCCGCACAGCACAATTATACACAGTTTAAATGTATTATTTTATATGATCATTTTATACAACAGAACTCTTCCCAAGGGAGAGTAGTTTGTTTAGATTTTTATAGGCAGTAAGGAGTGGAACAGGGATTCCAACCCAAGTCGGCCTGATGGGGGGCTTTTTCTTAGCCACTCTACTGGTGGTTAGCAAACTCTGGTTATTTGAGTACTACATGTACTATAATTTAAGTATGCAATGTTTCCCTCATATTTTAGCTTAAATGAATTTTGCCTGACCCTAAGCAACACTATTGGTTAAAGTGCAGACTTGATGCTTATGTAAATTTTCCCATAAAACACTTTAAAGTAAAAAAGAAAAAGATCATCTACTTCACTTCTAAAACACTATTATGATACACTAGGGAAATATGCTGACACAGCATGAAGCCTCCCAGAGGAATTATACTTCTTCACTGCTCTTTGTCATGCATACTCCTACCTCCTCCTCTCCCCTTCCTTATCTCTTCCTCACATCCACCTTTCCTTCTTTCTTCCCACAATCTTCAGGAATCCAGCTAAGTCTGACGTGGCCTTGTTACTCATCCCACCATCTCCACATGCTTTTTTCAGCCTCTTCCTCCAATGCTTGATTGCAAATGAGGTCACCACCTCCCTAGATCTCTACTTCAAAGCCTCCAGTTTCCTGAAAATCTGTAACAAGCAGAATGGAGTTGTAGGAGGGAAAAACGTCATACAAGAGAATGATAACAAGAGATAAAATTATAGAGCCCTTACTATATACTAGGCTTTGGTATAAGTGCTTATCACATTTTAACCCTTAAACCTCACTACAAGTTTATGTAACAATAATAGGATTATCAAATTTTATAGATGAGGAAATGGAAATTGAGAGAGGTTGTCTTTTGCCTAAGGTTACCAGCTGGAAAGTTGTAAAGCCAGAATGTGGAACCAAATATTCACTCAAGAGCTCAGGTTTTTAACCACTTTCCTCTGAATTTGGTGATTTTAAAAAAGCTCTCCTTGTTAAATTCCTCTACAGCTTTTTGGTCAGTTCTTTAGATTTTACTCTGAAAGCTTTCCAAAATGTCCTAGACAGAATCATACCCTTACTGTTAAACTTGTTGCTTTTATCCCTGAAAGGAGTACTCTTGAATGTCCCAAATACATCAAACATTTCCAGTCTGAAACCCTACAAAGGCCTCTCCCTTTACAAAAGAATACTTATTCCCCAACATAGTACAGATTAAGTTTTCTATTTATATAACTTAAAATAGTCTTAGTGCTTAAAACAGATAAGTCAAGAGCCAAGAACATAAATACCATAACATTCTAAATCATGATTTGATTTATGATATAAGACAGGTAGACTCACTTGAATACAAATTAAGAGTCCCAGACTTACTGTATTGCTAGAAACTCAACTGTGTAATGAAGAGGTCAAATTTTGAAGAATTGTATCTTTTTTTTAACCTTTTTTTAAAAATTTTATTTTGTTTTCATTAATCTACAATTACATGTGCAATATTATGGTTATTAAACAAGCCCCTTCATCAGGTCCACCCCACCAACCCCACTACAATCACTGTCCATCAGTGTAGTGAGATGCTATAGAATCACTACTTGTCTTCTCTGAGCTGTACAGCCCTTACTGCACCCGCCCAACATTACATGTGCTAATCGTAATGCCCCTTTTCCCCCTTATCCCTCCCTTCCCACCCATCCTCCCCAGACCCTTTCCCTTTGGTAACTATTAGTCCGTTCTTGGGTTCTGTGAGTCTGCTGCTGTTTTGTTCTTTCAGTTTTTTCTTTGATCTTATGCTCCACATATGAGTGAAATCATCTGATATTTGTCTTTTTCGGCTTGGCTTATTTCACTGAGCATAATACCCTCCAGCTCCATCCATGTTGTTGCAAATGGTAGGATTTGTTTTCTTCTTATGGCTGAATAATATTCCATTGTGTATATGTACCACATCTTCTTTATCCATTCATCTACTGATGGACACTTAGGTTGCTTCCATTTCTTGGCTATTGTAAATAGTGCTGCAACAAACATAGGGGTGCATATGTCTTTTTCAAACTGGGCTGCTGCATTCTTGGGGTAAATTCCTAAGAGTGGAAGTCCTGGGTCAAATGGTATTTCTATTTTGAGTTTTTTGAGGAACCTCCATACTGCTTTCCACAATGGTTGAACTAATTTGCATTCCCACCAGCAGTGTAGGAGGGTTCCCTTTTCTCCACATCCTCGCCAATATTTGTTGTTGTTTGTGTTTTGGATGCTGGCCATCCTCACTGGTGTGAGGTGATATCTCATTGAGGTTTTAATCTACATTTCTCTGATGATTAGTGATGTGGAGCATCTTTTCATATGCCTGTTGGCCATCTGAATTTCTTCTTTGAAGAAGTGTCTATTCATGTCCTCTGCCCATTTCTTAATTGGATTATTTGCTTTTTGTTTGTTAAGGTGCATGAGTTCTTTATATATTTTGGATGTCAACCCCTTATCAGATATGTCATTTATGAATATATTCTCCCATACTGTAGGATCTCTTTTTGTTCTACTGATGGTGTCCTTTGCTGTACAGAAGCTTTTCAGCTTGATATAGTCCCACTTGTTCATTTTTGCTTTTGTTTCCCTTGCCCGGGGAGATATGTTCATGAAGAAGTCGCTCATGTTTATGTCCAAGAGATTTTTGCCTATGTTTTTTTCTAAGAGTTGTATGGTTTCATGACTTACATTCAGGTCTTTGATGCATTCTGAGTTGTCTTTTGTGTATGGGGTTAGACAGTAGTCCAGTTTCATTCTCTTACATGAAGCTGTGCAGTTTTGCCAACACCAGCTGCTGAAGAGGCTGTCATCTCCCCATCGTATATCCAAGGCTACTTTATCAAATATTAATTGACTTTATATGTTTGGGTTAATGTTTGGATTTTCTATTCTGTTCCACTGGTCTGTGGGTCTGTTTTTGTGCCAATACCAAATTGTCTTGATTACTGTGGCTTTGTAGTAGAGCTTGGAAGTCAGAGAGGGTAATTTCCCCTGTTTTATTCCTCCTTCTCAGGATTGCTTTGGCTATTTGGGGTCTTTTGTGGTTCCATATGAATTTTAGAATTATTTCGTCCAATTCATTGAAGAAAGCTGTTGGTAGTTTGATAGGGATTGCATTGAATTTGTAGATTGCTTTAGGTAGTATAGCCATTTTGACAATATTTATTCTTCCTAGCCAAGAGCATGGGAAGAATTTCCATTTGTTAGTGTCCTCTTTAATTTCTCTTAGGAGTATCTTGTAGTTTTCAGAGTAAAGGTCTTTCACTTCCTTCATTCAGTTTATTCCTAGGTATTTTATTCTTTCTGGTGCAATTGTGAAGGGAATTGTTTTTCTGATTTCTCTTTCTGTTAGTTCATCATTAGTGTATAGGAAAGCAACAAATTTCTGTGTGTTAATTTTATATCCTGCAACTTTGCTGAATTCAGATATTAGTTCTAGTAGTTTTGGAGTGGTGTCTTTAGGGTTTTTTATTTACAGTATCATGTCATCTGCAAATAGTGACAATTTGACTTCTTCTTTACCAATTTGGATGCCTTATATGTCTTTGTTTTGTCTGATTGCCGTGGCTAGGACCTCCAGTACTATTTTGAATAGCAGTGGAGAGTGTGGGCATCCCTGTCTTGTTCCCGATCTTAGATGAAAAGTTTTCAGCTTCTCGCTGTTAAGTATGATGTTAGCTGTGTGTTTGTCATATATAGCCTTTATGATGTTGAGGTACTTGCTCTCTATACCCATTTTGTTGAGAGTTTTAATCATGAATGGATTCTGAATATTGTCAAATGCTTTTTCAGCATTTATGGAGATGATCATGTGGTTTTTGTTCTTCTTTTTGTTGATGTGGTGGATGATGTTGATGGATTTTCGAATGTTGTACCATCCTTGCATCCCTGGGACGAATGCTACCCGATCATGGTGTATGATCCTCTTGATGTATTTTTGAATTTGGTTTGCTAATATTTTGTTGAGTATTTTTCAATCTATGTTCATCAGGGATATTGGTCTGTAATTTTCTTTTTTAGTGAAGTCTTTGCCTGGTTTTGGTATTAGAGTAATGCTGGCTTCATAAAAAGAGTTTGGAAGTATTCCCTCTTCTTCTATTTTTTGGAAAACTTTAAGGAGAATGGGTGTTATTTCTTCTCTATATGTCTGGTAGAATTCAGAGGTGAATCCATCTGGTCCGGGGTTTTGTTCTTGGGTAGTTTTTTGATTACCGATTCAATTTCATTGCTGGTGATTGGTCTGTTTAGTTTTTCTGTTTCTTGTTTGTTCAGTCTTGGAAGGTTGTATTTTTCTAAGAAGTTGTCCATTTCTTCTATGTTTTTCAGCTTGTTAGCATATAGATGCTCATAATATTCTCTTATAATTCTTTGTATTTCTGTGGGGTCCATCGTTATTTTTCCTTTCTCATTTCTGATTCTGTTTATGTGTGTAGATTCTCTTTTTCTCTTAATGAGTCTGGCTAGGGGTTTATCTATTCTGTTTATTTTTTCAAAGAACCAGCTCTTGGTTTCATTGATTTTTTCTATTGTTTTATTCTTCTCAATTTTATTTATTTATTCTCTAGTCTTTATTACGTCCCTCCTTCTGGTGACTTTGGGTCTCATTTGTTCTTTTTCCAGTTTCAGTAATTGTGTCTTTAGACTATTCATTTGAAAATGTTGTTCCTTCTTTAAATAGGCTGGGATTGCAATATACTTTCCTCTTAGAACTGCCTTTGCTGTGTCCCACAGAAGTTTTGCCTTTGTGTTGTTGTTGTCATTAGTCTCCATATATTCTTTGATTTCTGTTTTGATTTGATTGTTAACCCATTGATTCATTAGGAGAATGTTGTTAAGGCCCCATGTATTTGTGAGCCTTTTTGATTTATTTCTAAAATTTATTTCTAGTTTTATCCCTTTGTGATCTGAGAAGTTGGTTGGTAGAATTTCAATATTTTTTAATTTACTGAGGTTCTCTTTGTGGCCTAGTATGTGGTCTATTCTGGAAAATGTTCCATGTGCACTTGAGAAGAATGTGTATCCTGTTGCTTTTGGGTGTAGAGTGCTGTAGATGTCTGTTAGGTCCATCTGTTCTAGTGTGTTGTTCAGTGCCTCTGTGTCTTTACTTATTTTCTGTCTGGTTGATCTGTCCTTTGAAGTGAGTGGTGGGTTGAAGTCTCCTAAAATGAATGCATTGCTTTCTATTTCCTCCTTTAATTCTGTTAGTATTTGTTTCACGTATGCTGGCGCTCCTGTGTTGGGTGCATATATGTTTATAATGGTTATATCTTCTTGTTCGACTGACCCGTTTATCATTATGTAATGTCCTTCTTTATCTCTTGGTACTTTCTTCCTTTTGAAGTCTATTTTGGCTGATCCAAGTACTGCAACACCTGCTTTTTTCTCCTTGTTGTTTGCATGAAATATCTTTTATATCCCTTCACTTTTAGTCTGTGTATATCTTTGGATTTGAGGTGAGTCTCTTGTAAGCAGCATATAGATGCATCTTGCTTTTTTATCCATTCTATTACTCTGTGTCTTTTGATTGGTGCATTTGGTCCATTTACATTTAGGGTGATTATCAATAGATATGTACTTATTGCCATTGCTGGCTTTAGATCATGGTTACCAAAGGTTCAAGGGTTGCTTCTTTACTATGTAACAATCTAACTTAATTTTCTTGTTAAGTTATTGTGAACACCGTCTGATGTTTCTTTGTTTCTCTCCCTTCTTATTCTTCCTCCTCCATTCTTTATATACAAGGTGTTTTTTTCTTTGCCTTTAGTTAGTATTTGGATCGTCTGCTTTCTTTGCTATCATTTTATTTTCTCTGGTGACATCTTTTTAGGCTTAGGAGTGTTTCCCTCTGGAGCAATCTGTTTAAGATATCCTGTAGAGGTGGTTTATGAGAGGCAAACTGTCTCAACTTTCACTTGTCTGGATATTGTTTAATCCCTCCATCATATTTAAATGAAATCATGCTGGATACAATATTCTTGGTTCAAGGCTCTTCTGTTTCATTACGTTAAATATATCATGCCATTCTTTTCTGGCCTGTAAGGTTTCTGTTGAGAAGTCTGATGATAGTCTAATGAGTTTTCCTTTGTAGGTGATCTTTTTTCTCTCTCTAGCTGCCTTTAATACTCTGTCTTTATCTTTGATCTTTGCCATCTTAATTATTATGTGTTTTGGTGTTGTCTTCCTTGGGTCCCTTGTGTTAGGAGATCTGTGGGCTTCCGTGGACTGCGAGATTATTTCCTTCCCCAGCATGGGGAAGTTTTCAGCAATTATTTCTTCAAAGATACTTTCTATCCCTTTTTCTCTCTCTTCTTCCTCTGGTACTCCTATAATGCGAATATTGTTCCGTTTGTATTGGTCACACAGTTCTCTTAATATTCTTTCTTTCCTAGAGATCCTTTTATCTCTCTCTGCCTCAGCTTCTCTGTATTCCTGTTCTCTGGTTTCTATTCCATTAACAGTCTCTTGCATCTTGTCCAGTCTGCTGCTAAGCCCGTCCATCGCTTGTCTCAATTCTGCATTGTCTTTCGTCACTTCCCTCACTTCCTCCCTTAGCTCTTGCATGTTTCCCTGTAGATCCATCAGTATGGTTATGACTTTTGTTCTGAATTCTTTTTCAGGAAGGTTGTGCATTTCCATCCTTTCAGGTTCCCTCTCTGGTGTTGTCTGGGTCTGGGTGAGTTTTGTTTGTACCATATTCCTCTGTCTTTTCATGGCGATAGAAGTGGTTGCTGGTAGGTGCCACATACGTCAGCTGGACTCTTTAAGAATTTTAAAAAGAAAAAAAAAAGAAAGAAAAGAGAGAAAAGAGAAAAAAGAAAGAAAGAAAGAAAGAAAAAATCCCACTGTGAGTAGATTCTGTGGGGATGCTGTAGGTGGCGCTGTTGCTCCACTATTCCACAGCCGCAGCAGCGCCACTCTGCAGGGCCCTTTGTAGCTCTGGCTGGGGTGGGAACGAATGAGAAGCTGTTGATCTCTGTGGGAAGTCTGAGTGCGGCTACTCTTTCCTAGTCGCCAGCCAAGGGGTCCGAAATTCCCCAGGACTCCCAGCTGCTGGGCTGAATGTGCTGGGACGATCCTGGGCCCTTGTCTCTTTAAGACCACTAAAAAAAAAAGTGCGTGCTTTTCTTTTGTCCCGGGAGCGGCGGCGAGGACCCGGGTGCGTTCCCAGGCTCAGATCCTGCACCCTCTCTCTCTCCAATCTCTGATACACCGCACGATGTGTGTCAGTGCTCTCGGTGCAGATCACCAGGGCTGGTTACTTCGCAGGCCTGTACTTCCACTCCCTCCCGGCTCTGAATCCTCTCCTCCCGCTGGTGCGCTGGGGTGGTGGAGTGCTCGGGTCCGCCGGGTTGCAGTTTTGTATCTTACCTGCCTCACGGGGTGCCGAGTCCTCTCAGGTGTAGATGCAGGCTGTGTGCTGTCCTGTATCTTCTGGTCTCTTTTTTAGGCATTGTTGTATGTGTTGTATTTTCACAAATTCATATGGTTTTGGGAGGAGATTTCCACCACCCTGCTCACACTGCTATCTTCCTGGAAGTCGACTAATTATATCTTACAAATAAATGAAAATGATACAACAAAAAAGTTTGTTTTCATTTTCTAAGAGAAAGCCTAGTCAACTGCATTATCCATGGCTTTTGGCGTTAAGGATTTCAATTAACAACTGGCCATTAATGAGCTGTGGGATTTAACATTACCCAGCCTCAGTGCATTGCCTACAAATGGGAAAAGGATCTCAGGGGGATTTGGGAAGAATCAGCTGCATAGGAGGCCCACTGACTACTGTGACATGCAGAAGCTGTCCTACCTCACCCCTCTTCCTTTGTCCTTGCTTCAACAACCCACTCTTCCAGAGTTCACATCCTTAAGCCTCTTCAAGGCTCAAACACTGCAAAGTTCTTGGAGCATTTAACTTCCTTTCATTAACTTTTCCTTCTTTAAATTTGAAAATACCCATAACAACTTCCTTTGGTCAGATCCTTATTCTCTGAATCCTGGATCCAGAAGCTTCAGTATGAATTATAGCACAATTCGTCAAAACAATCCAGCTCTCCATTAGTAAATTCAGAATTATTAAAGAAGATTAAATTCATCACTATGTTTCCCATTTGTACCTACACTCATTGAGGTCTTTCATTCCCTTAAAATATCCCTCTGTTTGTCCATCTCTTACTCTCTCTCTCTCCCAACACCTGGTCTGTGTTATGTTCTTCAGGTTTACCTCATTTTCCTTTTTGTTTTTTCTCCATCCTCTAGATGACCTACTTTCTTTCCTTCATTCTCCTTTCTCATCCATCCCTCAGAAATTCTTCTGGCAGAGACAGAGGGGAAGGGCTCAGGGCAAGGTGAAGGCAATGAACACACTGTCTGACATACATTTGAAGAAGTGTTGAGGAATGAGGATGAGAATTTACATATTAAGTCTGTCAATCTGTTATTTCAGTTATACCTTGCCTTGAGCTATCCTGTCCTTTATTCTATGAACTCTTAAGAACATTTCAAAGCCATACTTCTATGCTGGACAATACAGGAACCACAGAAATTAATCATTTCTGCCTCACCCTTTACTCTCCTTTTAGAGGTCTGCACTGTCTTCTCAGTTGACATTCGTAGCCTCAGCTAAGACGGTGGAGGTTCATGTGGCCCTGCCCCAGTCCACTGCTGTTTGGATCAAAAGCAATCCTCCCTCCCTCCCAAGAAGCACTCATCGTGTTTCTTCTCTTATAAATTTCAAATCCATCGTCACCTTGTTCAGTCAGGCTCTGTTTTAAAATCAGAGGTGATGAGTAACCAGGTCTGTAACTGCCATATTTAGTCATGTGTTAGTGGAAACAGAAAAAGCAGAGGTAATTGAACATGAAGAGAGGGGAGGGGAAAAGAGAAAGAAAAAGAGAGGGAGAGAAAGAATCGGAGCTATGAGTTTTTGTTGTCCTCAGAAGAACACAGCTACCTTCAATCCAAAAGCATTATGCTCCTTGGTTATAGGCTCATGGGAGGCCCAACTGATTTTTCTGCATTTGGGTCCCATGAGATACCTCTGTAAGGATTATGTCCCTTATTCCATGCAATTTCTGAAAGAAATGGCATTAGACACAGAGATGACAAACTTACAGATTTGGTTCACATAAATTTCTATCCTTGAAGAATCGAGTTAGAAAAATATGATACTATTTTATGAAAGGCCACTTTGATGTATTGGCAGTAGGCTTTGTGAAGTATTTAGACTCATGTCAGCAATTCTAAAAACTAAAATTAAATTGGATTCCTCAGTAATTCAGTAACCGGAGTTTGATATATCCATCCAAAATTGGATAAGCAGGTCATAATTTGAGAGAAGAGGAAATATTTTTGGATATGAGATTTGGATAGACAAAGCTAGGTGTCAATTCCAATTCTATCATGTACTACCTAAGATTGTGGACAAGTTTTCTAGTGGTGCTAAATAGTGAGTCCCTTTTCTGTAAAACTAACATAACAGTGCCTGCCTTTTAGGTGAGAGTTATGAAGGAAAAGAAGCAAAAGAAGAAGCAGAGGAAGAAGAAAGGAAAAAAAGAGCACACTGGAAAAGGCTGAAGTGGAAGAAAGAAATGAAAAAAGTTCCATTTGCATTGTTTATCCAACAGCTTGCTCTAAAACATTTGCAGACTGATGTGTATATACTTAAAGGCATTTAATCTACCCACTTGAAGGAGCAGGTATGATACATAAAATTCACTCTTTCTGTACAATTCTTTTTAAGTATTATTTTTATTCCTGCAAAAGTTATTTTGTTTTTTCATATGAATTATTTTCTTTCAACCTTTAGTGGTATAGAAATAGATCATTCATCCTCATGGCTGGTTAAACCTCATTGACCCTATTTGAATATTTTGGATACTCTGAGTTTCATCCTGAACATAGAAAATTAATATCTAATTCATTGATGTATTCTAGGGAAATTGCATTATAATTTAGTCATTCAATCATTCAACGCATTTATTAAGCACCTATTGGCTTGCAATTTCATCTATTTAATATATTTCTTCTAACATTTCTAGTTAACAGAAGCCACTGGGAACTTCAGATTCTGTTTTATTCCTACATGAATGTGTGTTTTATACAACAAAAATATCAAGGCCACATTAGCAGCTCAAGATTTCTAGAGAAAGATTAGGTATTAATGTAACATAAAAAGAATTCAGACCTCACGTTCCTATGTCACTTAGCTTTAGCCCTTTTAGTACATTATAATATATCAACTTTTCCCATTTTATTTTTTTCTATCCTTTGTATTAGAGGTAAAATTGATCTTCAGTTTTTATTTATATAAGCATTTGAATTTATCTGAATTGAGAACGTAAATTTTAGTTCATACCCTAACTCTTAAATTAATTAACAAGATCTTACATCAGATTTTAAATCTGAGGTGATGTGAAGCCAGGGCTGGGATGCCATATTTATCCATGTTTTGGCATAAGCAGAAAAAGCAGAGGTCACTGATTATAGAAAGGGATGAGAGAGAGTTTCAAATTAAAAATATATGTATATATGCAATCTACACCACACACTCAGAACTGTCAATCCTTTTACTCTACTGTTTTCAGGGTTGATTTTTTAACCCATAAAATGATACTAATAACATCTACTGCATTGTATTTACCTTGGATCATAGGCTGTGTATGAAATATAAGAAGATAAAAGGTTTATATTATTAATTAAAAAATGTAATTTAAAGTTTCATTTTATTCTCATTATTAGTATTATATTTTTTGCCAATGATAGATTGTTCAGGTTATTTATGTTTATATCATTTCATTTTATGCCATATCCATCTGTTATCACACTGTTTTTTAAAAAAGAAATTATTAAAGGAGTTATGCAATCTTTTAAATGTTTTAGGGAATTTTAATGGCCTTCATTCTCCTCCTCATCATTATCATAATAGGGGTGTGATAATTTTTATAGTATGACTTCCAAAGGAAATCATAAACGCAGAGCAGATTGAGTTGTTTGGTACTGGGGAAAGTCAGAGTTTTGCCTTATCCACACCTGCATACCACTGTCAAAGTCCTCTATCACTTGAGACTCTGAGAAGTGTGATATTGATTGCCACATTGCAGAAGCCAGCCTCTTGCCGATTGTGGAGGCACAGGTTAGATGACTGACAGCCGGCACCCAGTCCTTTTTATTTATTTTTTTACAAAGCTTTCACTTATGATTAATTCTCCATCTCCTCTCCTGTTAGCGCCTGCCAGTTTCCAACTTAATGCCCAACTGCCAATCAGCTACCAGTAATTTTTAATTAAGACCACTCACAAATTTCCCTCACGTGACTTGTATGGAAAGAAGGAGAATCCTTTTATTCATAATCAAATTTCACATGTAAAATGCCTTAATCACACTTGTCTGGAGGTCCTGTAACATACCACAGGAACCAGCACTGTTTCCTGGTCAGTCATGCATGGACACTACACCTTGCCTCTCGTATCTGTTTTTAAACAGTTATCTGTTTTTATTTGTGTCTCATTAAATCTGCAATAACTTTCAGTCACTGGGTAATGACTTCCCCAACCCCTGTACTCTGCTGCCCATGAAAAGACGGCACTGGCTTCACTTGGGTCAAACTCTGAAATGGAATTTTGGGAATCACTTATAATGAATAATTATGGGGTAGGCAAATGATGATTCTCTGACAACATAAAGTCTATCATGTTGTGACCCAACAATATCATGACATATCAGGGTGCACATTCAAGTCTCATTTGAATATAAGAGTCAAAATAACTTCAATATGTAGGACATAAGATAAGCCCCTTTGATTTAGAAATTGGTTTCTGATTTTATTTTCTAAAAAACTCTTATAAATACTTGAAGGCAATCCATAGAAATGGTGGGAAATTGTCCTTTTTAAACAATTATTGTTTTATGGAACATTCAGTACCTTATATAAAGTTCTGGATAAAAAAAAGTTGATGTAATCTGGACTATACACTTATGATAAAAAATTGTTTCCAAATTTGGTTCTGAGCTTGAAATCCAAAACATACTTTGACATTGTTATATCCACCTGGAGAATGACGAAGTGTGGGAGTTCTATTCAGTCTCTGAATTACAAAATAGATTTTGAAAATTCATGACTATGGCAAGTTTTATATAATGGAAAGGAAAAATGCTGCCAGCCATTCAGTCATACTAACCAGACCACTAGAGCTCCCTTATTCAGGTTTGTAGTGCTTAGCTGATGAGTTCTGCCTATGTATGAGTTTCACTTGTTTTTTTCCTTAACCTAAATCCTGACCATGGCACTGTGGCCTAAAAATCCTTCATTGGCATCCATTGCTTAGTGTGTTAAAGTTTGTATGTCCTGGAAGTCTAAAAGACCTTTATCAAACATTCCTCCACCTCCCAATCCCTCTCTCTTTCTCCTCTTAATTTTGATTGCCATCTGAGTATTCAGTATGCATGGCACTGTTTCACGTTCTTTATGTACATTATGTCATTTAATTCTCACAGCATATGTGTTTGCAGATGCATAAACTGAAACTTAGAAAGATGCTATAATTTGCCTAATGTCATAATAACTGGCAGAGCTAGAAATGGATCTCAGAAATTCTGCTTCCATAGTCTGTGCTCTTTAGGATTTTGCTGCTTGGTTACCTTAAGGTTCAACAATAACAGGCTACTATTAAACACACATCATTGTATTAGTAATTTCACACTTTGTTCCTGCTTTTAAGGCAGTGAGGACCCCAACATTTCATTCAGTATATGATTTTGTTATTGGCCTTGCCTCTTTCCCTCATAATCTCCTAAAAGAAGAAAGTATACTTTATTTTTGCATATTTTGCCTAGAAGAGAATATATAATATATATACTGAATATATGATAATGTTTTCCTGTAAATAAAGACACATTTCTCATTAAAATGATGAATGTGCAGAAGCACACTGAAGGGACAGAAACTCAATGTAAAGAATACCATGATGGATAATTTCACAGAAGACAGTGAACATTTCCTGTACACCACTTTCACATGGTGTATTGTATTTTATATTCAATCAAATTCATTGATCTTTATTTGTATTTGATCATGTAATATGGTTAGATTTTTTTCCCAAACAAACCAGTTCAACTCTTCTATATCTTTAACCATCTATCTTTCTTTCTCTAGCCTCACATGAAGAGAAATACATCTGAAAGTATAGATGCCAAAATCTTGAATACTAGCTCTTTTTTTTTTTTTGCAGATAAAATTACAGGGGCTTTCGTTTTCTGCTCTATTTTTTGCTCATTTATTGAATTGCGTTATTGAATTAAAGTTAAAGATGAGTTGAATACCAGACATGTAGAGTTTGAAGAGCATTTGTACAACCATTTATACACCAGTCTGGAGTTAAAGAGCTAAGTCTGCACCAGAGAGAGAAGCTTCTTAGGCACAGCATGATAATGATTGTTTATACCAAGGAGAAAGGTGATATCAACTTTCAACAAGGTAAGATATTGAGTAAGAAGAAAAAAATAAGATACTTTTCTCTGCTAATCCGTTCAAGCCACCAAAATGTTTATTTCATTTACATACCCTTCATCAACCTTCTCCCGTTGGACACTTGGATATAGCCAATATAGCCCTTAATTTGAGAAGCTTCAAATTAATTCAGCAAATTCTCATAGAATTTCTACTCTTTGTCCAGCAATACTCACTTCATATAACTTATTATATGTCATCTATACAACAACTCAATAAGGCAAATAATGGTACTATCATCATTTTACAAATGAAGAAATTGAAACTCAGGTGATTATTCTAACTTCTTAAGGTTATTACTAAGTGGCTGAGTGAGACAGATTCTAGATCACTTAAAAGGAGACTAAGACAAAAAATTGCAACAGTAATGATTACATAAATGATATAGGAGCAGAAATGAGGGCTCAACAAATTTAGTTAAGAGAACCCAAATCATAGATGCTGATTTTAAAATAAATTAAACATAAATAATTCCAATGAAGTTTTTATTTTATTTGTTGACTCTTTTCCTTTTACATTTCCTTTCACCTCCTTCTTTCCCCTTACCCAACCCTGTGAAATACTGATGCTCCCAACAGAACATTCAGAACATCCTTTTGGCATTTTTATAGAAGAATTAATTAGAAGTTAAACAGTGACAGATAAAAATTCGTCATTCAAATGCTGACACTTCTCCCTTTGAGAGATGGGGTATATCTCACCACCTTTTGTATTTGAGAAGGCCGACTGCTCTGGTAACTCATGTACAGCAAAAGTGATGTTATGCCAGTTCTGTGCCTGGCTTTGAAGAAGACAGGAAGCTTCTCTCTTGTTCTCATGGAGCCCCAAGCCACTGTGGAAGAATTCTGAGTACTTTGAGGTCGTATGTTATGAGAAAATTGAAGCTAGTCCCATGAAGAGGCAGTATGGGGTGGGCGATGGGCACTGAAGGGGAGAGAAAGACAGAGATGCCGCAAGGTTCTCAGGTCATTTCAGCTTCTACAAAACCCCAGATATCATGGAACAGGGACAAGTAGTCCCCGATGTGCCCTGACCCACAGAATAGTGAGAAATATTTACAATAAATTGGTAGTTTTTGTAGTTTGTTATCCCACAATAGACAACCAGAACAGAGAGTCCATTTCTTCACACTTCTAGGGTTGGAAGAATTGAGGAATTATCAGCAGGTCTTCTTGTCCTCTCTTCTTTCTTTATCTCTTTCCCACACTGCACTTTTTGACACGGCAATGCAAGACCACTTATTCCAAGATGCATTTCTGCCAGTATGGGGAGAGTCTAGCTCTGAATTGGGGTCACAGTTATTATATTGTTGGCAGGATGAAGGGGAGCATGGTACTAAAATTTGAAACTGAAAGGGAAGTAAATTGTTCACACAGATACCTCTTTTCAATCATTCAGCAAACCATTCCCACATCCCAGAGTCTGTCTTTATCAGTGGCACACACTGCTATGGTCTCATGTAAAATGGCCTTTCACTGAGACTTTGGTAATTTTGAATCTTCAGAAAGAGAAACTCTAAAGAAACTTAGATTCTGTTTGGTATGTAGCCTAATTCTGTTGCAGTCTTTCTCCTCATGTGAGAATCTCAAAGGTTAAGAAGATCAATCCCAGATATTTGCAAAAATTCCTGCATGATCCATTCTATATCAACTTTGTTTCAAAGCAAATGACTAAAGTAAGTGCAGATTTTTACCTTTGTCAATGTGTTTTTACTAATTCTAATTGTTGCTGTCTATTTTATATTATCTTTATATTTTTATTTCACATTAGGATCAGGGCTTGTATAATACCAAACATCAAAGAAAATTCAATAACCATCTAGTCCAACCTCTTTCTTTCACAGATGAGTTGAATGAGGTCCTGAAATTATAAGTGACTGTTTTAAGGTCACAGAATCAATTAATGTCATGACTATAGAGCAAGATTTCTTAACCTTGACACTATTGACATTTGCAGCTGAATCACTTTGTTGAGGGGGGGGGTATCTTGTGCATTTGTATTGTGTTTGGCAGCAGCTCTGGCCTCTACCCACTAGATGCCAGTAGCACCCACCTTTGATAAATAAAGGTGTCTCTGGACTTTGCTGAATATCCCCTAGTGAGCAAATTCATCCCTGTTGAAAGTCACGGCTCTACAGGATCTAATACATGAAGTTCTCTTTCTCTTCACTTTGTTTTCATTTTAATTTTTTTCTCCCCCAACCCAACCTGAGACTTATATGGCCCCAACAGGACAGGTTAGAATACACTTTGCTTTCCACAGAAACTGCAAGGTGGTGGATTAAAGAAGGCAGCAAATTGTGTGTAAGGGTTCAACAAACATAATGAACCTTTAAATGATACTGACTAAATGATAAGATTAAGTACCTGAGAGACCAAAGCTTCCTCTCCTTCTGTATGCCTCCAGAACTTTCTGGTTGTGGCCCTACTTCTGAATAATCAAAAAAGTCTGATACTTCAAGGCCTGTTTCTCACATAGGCTGAGAATGTCGATCCCTGTTCTCATCACACTGACTGGAAAGAAACAGCCCGCCGGGCAGAAAGACATTCTGCTTGTTGATTTCAGAGACATTCTTCTCAATTTAACTTGTTCTAATGATGACTTGCTGTTTAAGCAAGGCCATGATTTCTCTACTGTAGAGACATATGTGTCATTCATAAATCTTCAGAATCTATAAAGAAGAGTGGATCCTGAATGAAACATCTGTCCACTCACGTACCCATTCACTCTGTACCAAATGACCTGCTGTGTGTTTAGGTGGTTAGGAGACTTAATAATAACGCAATAATGAAGAGGAAACTCGTGGACTCAAAAGAGTCAGGGCCATGAAAGAAAGACAGAATGGGAGTCCAGGGCACTAAATGTTATGATAGACGTAGCCTCTAAGTTATGAATCGAATTTATGGAAAGGTACCTGAAGTATGACAAGAAGTATGACTGGCACACAAAAAAAATAGGTTACATTATAAACTGAATGCACCATGTGTAAAGGCAGAGAAGTGTTAGTGCATTCTTCTTTACTTAAATGGCTAGAAGATATTTAACATAAAAGTGATCTAATAAACAAAATAATACAATGACAATTTGTAGAATAGAAGAATATTAGGGGAAAAGTCAAGAAAAATATTCTGCTTCCAGATAGAACAGGATTTTCTATATCAATAAGAACTTGAACTTTCTCTTAGGACAACGCAAAATCACTAGAGATTTAAGCAGAGATGCCACATGATAGATCTGGGATTTATAAAAATCATTGTGTGGCTGTAAAAAGGAACAAAAGCTTAAAACAAGATAAAAGCTAATATAATAGACCAGAAATTAAATGACAAAAACGTAAAGTAGAGAGGAAGCAGCAGATATGGGGAGAAGACTAAGAAAAGTACAATAGGGTAGGGAGATGTGCAATATGCAGGGAAAAAAGATCTAAGGATGAACTGATGGACTTTGGTTACTAATTACAAATGAGGATGAAGTAGAAAAAGGGGTCAGAGAATGTAGGACAAGGGGGAGGACTGAAGGAGAAAATAAAGAATTTCATTTTGATCACGGTCGCTTTTGAGGTACACTTGAGATGCCTATCCTGAAGAGTTCAGTGGAAAAATTGGATCTAATATAGGCAACTCATGGGAGAGGTGTAGGCTGGAGACAAAGACGTACATATCAACAATGGATAGACAGGCATTAAAAAGATACCCAAGAGAGAGGATTAAAGACGGTGGCGTGAGTGTATATCAATGATACTTTAATAATAATAAAAAAAGAAATATGCAAAAAATAAATAAAAAATAAAAAGATACCCAAGAAGTAACAGAGCAAGAAAATTAGAAAGTCATGCACCAGTGCCTGAAAACTCAACAACTTCCCATGTA
Source organism: Phataginus tricuspis (assembly GCA_029783875.1). Classification (NCBI taxonomy): domain Eukaryota; kingdom Metazoa; phylum Chordata; class Mammalia; order Pholidota; family Manidae; genus Phataginus; species Phataginus tricuspis. The sequence goes on along the minus strand of JAQQAC010015468.1, from coordinate 20,914,797 downwards.
AAGGAGCTTTTCTTTCCCCCTGAAGATGTGGAACCTCCACATTGGGATCTCTGCACATTTTGTTCTCTGCCCGGAAGCTCCACCTCTTCACTTGTCAAAAAACTGAGTATTTTTCCAGCTTAGAGTTTAAATGTTATCCCATATGTAAGTCCCTAATGTGATTTTGTCATTACACCTTCTTTGATTCCTCCATAGACTGCATCACAATGAGTAATTATATAACGACTTATTTCTTCACTTGATTATTGTGTAACAGATTGCAATCTCCTTGAGCACATGGACCACAGTTGTTTTATTAATTAATACATTCCCATTATATTACATTGTGACTAAGCAGAGTAGTCCTTCAAATATTTGATGACTGAATAAGTGAATACTGGGTATATAGTCATTAAAAAGACTTAATCCAGTGTGGAGCTTGATGTAAGAAATATTGATATTTATAATCTGATACTAAGAGCTGCCCTGAGATTGAGGACGCTGAATTTGATCTGAACCCAAAAACTGACGCTCTGATTTCCTCTGCCCTTGCCAGGAACACTTAGATACTATTCCTGTAATCCATAAGAATAGCCTGTAAACTTGGAAAACATTTGTTTTAATCCAACGATTGTGCCATAAATCCCTCTCTTAGATAAGAAAGAATCCCAAGCACCAAGCATTATCAACAAACAGGGAATATGCATTGCTGGAAGAGACCTTTTTTTTTCCTTCCCTTAGTGAAATTACGCAGCTGCACTCATGTGACACTAGATTCAATTTCTAAATGTGAGAATGGTAGACAGTGTAGGATAAAATCAGTCATTCCTGTCTTTCTAAAAGACAGTAGAGATGTTAGTTGGTCCGAAAGAAAAGATGATCTTTCTTACCTGAGCCAGAGTCAGAAGAACCTAGTCACAAGAGGCTTGCCCAAGACTTCCTGAGCTATGGAACTCCATGTTATGGATCCTCCAGAGCTTTAACATCCCTCTTTTCCCTCAAGGGAAATCCTGATGCACAACACTTACTTCACTCTTCTCTGACTTCATTATATCAACTACCTATTATTGTGCCTGAATCAATTACTTTATTAGCCTCTTTGTCCTACTAATGACACTGATTTATTCAAGCTTATAAAAACCGACACAACTCATAAATCTTGTACCCAAACTGAGTTCCAAACACTGCTCCTTCATTTTCCTTACCTGTTAAATGGAAACAGTATTACTTATCCCTCATAGGCAGTCTCACAGGTTAAACAAAATGCTCAAAGGATTTATCACAGGGACTGGTATTGTAGATGACTGATAAATGCAAAGTCTTTCTCTCATAACGATTCATTAAATTTGAGTTAGTGTGTATTCTGTCCAATGTGTACTGACATTTTAAACATTACTTCTAAGTAGCATATACTTCTATTACTTCTATACTAGCTATAGTGTTCTCTTGGGTACTTATTAAATGACCGTAGTTATGAAATTCCATTAGCAACAATTAGGCAATGGGGATATCTTTAGTGATCCAATTTATTGCATCACATCTTGGCTACTGTTTGTTGTCCCTTATTTACCTAGAACATCAGGGACACAGATAGTTTAGCCAAGTTCCTCCTAGCCATATTTCAGATCATCTGCAAAAGACCTCCACAATCCAACCTACTTCATAATCCTCAAAACTGTGTCCATGTGATGAACCTTTTCTAAATCCAGACCTGAGCTAACTGATAAAGATAAAAGATTAATCAGATATAATTCCTGTACACTAGTGAAAGATCCAAGGAAGGACTTATCAAAACCACCACCTCTTCTTTGTAATTCATTTATGAAATGGAGTAAATTTATACCTATTTTGGGTGTATGAAAATGATGGCACAGAGGGGTTAAGACACACTGAGAATAAGGTTACACAGTCAAGATTCTGATGTAGCCTTCTTGATCCAAAATAACTAGTTTGTTCTAATTCCATGGAGCACCATCTAGCCCTAGGTTCACACTTGAGATGGGAGTGGGAGCTGAAGTTTTCCTAGCAAGAAAGCAAGAAAGTAAAAGATATCTTGATTAGTCCAAGTTCAGAAAAACTCTAACTCCAAGTTCACTAGAAAAGGTGAAAATAAGTTTATAGGAAATGTGGGGTTTTTTATTTATTCATATTTTAATTAGTCCATTAGCATGTGGAGGTAATGCACTTTAACGGGACCTTGGCAGGAAAAGCACATTTTAAACAATAAGAAACCAGGGAAAACATTGAACATAGCTATTATTTTTGGCAGGAGTCTTTTCTTACATCTTTTTTTTTTCTTTTTGTTTCTCCTCTCTGGTAACAAAAGGGGAAAAAAGTTTAAATGGGAGAAGATTGCATAGAGTTGGGGATTAACATATTTAATTTACATAATGTCAGCATGTTAAAGACTATAGAGGTGAAGTAGTATAAAATATTCTTAGTTAAAAAGCAGCTCAAAATAGGAACCTATTTTATTGTGCACATTTTACCAAGTTCATTGTGTGGCTAAATTAAAAGAGAGCACCATTTTCTCAGCAAAGGCAGCACAAGATATGCATAGAGGTATAATTATTTAGGAAGCAGAGTAGTTCTTCACTGATTCACTCCCAAGGTGATGTAATGGAGACATCAAGGATGATATAATTTGACCTTCCTGACACATTAAAATGGTGAAGTCCACTCGATTTTAAATTTTAACAATACAAAGTCCCTGATATTAGAAAGTCATGTGTGTGTGTGTTGTTTTAAGTAGAATCATCAAAATCTCCCTCTGAAAAGCACAGCAGGCCGCATAGTAGCTCTCCCTCTTGGACGCTGCTAATGTTCTCAGGCAGCTTTCACTCAGAAACAGCCTGTGCAGAAAGCCCACAGAGCATTCTTTACCCCAGCATGCTTAGCCTAATGCCTACATTGGAAAAGCGTTCCAGGAACCTTAATTCATAAGTGCAACAACTCGAAAACTACTCTTTATCCAAAACTCAGCTGTCCTGTAGTCTGAAATCTTTGGCTTGCTTTTTACCGCAACAGGCCTGTTTGAGAGTAAGGGGGTCAGAGAATGAGGATCAATGATGCAGAGTTAAGATCAATGCAGTATAATGAAAACAACATGGGATCCAGAGTAACTAAGTAGGTTCAAAGACGATTTTGGAATAGGGGGAATGTTACATCTCTTGAATCCTACTTCCTTTCAAATACAGGGAACTCCACTATTGTGACACTTCTGAGAATTCTCCATTCCTTAATACTCTTTACCTTGGAGAATCTGGAGTGACAGTAACACAAGTAAATTTGTGAAGAATGGAAATGTTCAGCTCTGCATTGTATTCCTTCCTCAGGATTTAAGACCACATGTGTCCAGTAGCCTTCAAGCCACCATACCTAGGCAGACCAGCCCCAAGTGACTAGGCCTGCTGCTCTGGTCCAGGCCTGTTTGGGACTGGGTGAGTCCGTATTAAATTCTAGGTTAAAGTAGTAGCAAGCTCATCTAGCTAACAACTCTAACATCACATCCTCTGATCTTATCCACCCTTCATGATAACCAAGGAGATATTTGGACCTCCATATATATTGTTGTTTTAGTTTCAGACTGTTCAGAATCCATGTTTGAAAATGAGTATTATCTATATAATTATAGATATCCAACAGCACAGTTTATTAGCTGTGTGGCTTTAGGGTACTTACTGAGACTAAATTTCAGCTTCCTGATCTGTTAAATATGGATAATGATGATCTCTGTTTAACAGCTTTGTAATGAAGTTTAGAAGAAATGAAAACATGTGAAGCATCTTATAAAAGGAGCTGTGAAGGGCTATACAAACCTTACTCAACATAACCAGGCCTCAGAAAAATGATAAGTTAGCCAGGAAAAGCCTAGGTGCCTGTCCTGTCCTTTCTAGACAGCAATGTCTAGAATGATCATTTTTATAGATGATTCTGTTCACAACCTCTCCTTCCTTAAAACCATTCAATGGCTCTCCTACATGAAGAAAATAAAGTTTAATGTCCCTGTCATGATATAAAAGACATTCAATGATTTGGCCACTCCTTTCATTTCCCCCACATTGGTATATCTTCCGAGTTTAGTATGCTTCTAAGCCTTAGCTTAGGTTCAACCTTTTATATGGAATGATTTTACCCTTCTTACTCCAGTAGGTTAATTTCATATGATTAATCTTTCAAGGTCAAACTCACATACCCTCTCTCTGAGAAATTTTATTAATATTTCTTATCTCTGTGTTCTCAGAACTCTTTATTCACCTCTTTACAATACATTCATCACATTATAACATCATTAATTATTTGTGTTTGTGTGTGTGTATGTGTGTGTGTGTGTGTTTTCTTCTTAAGAAAGCTCTGACCCCCCTAGAGGATAGGGACTGTGAAAATTTATTACTTCTTTCTTTACAGAGCCTAAAAAGCACGAGGTTCTAAATAAACATGTAAGGAACCAAATCTACAGTGCTCACAAAAAGTTTAACTTGGATTTACAATGTGTGAAAGAATTTTTTTAAATCTCCATTATTTAAAAGAGAAAAAAATATCCTTTAAAATACAGATCATCAAACCCTTATTTTGTCTTGGTTTCCTTATGTCCCTGTGCATTTATGATGTTGTTAATTAGTTTTTTCTCCCTCTGGCTTTCTAGCTAGCTATTGGGTGCTTGAGTCTATAAACCAAATGATGTTGATTCTTTATGTGATCAAATTATGTACAACTGATGGCTGAATGTGTTGCATGATATTTATGACAGCTTTGTGAAATTGGGGAGTTATTTTTAGGAGAATTCCAATCCAAATGAACCACTTTTCCCCCCACACAAACATTGTCTGTCAAAAGTAATTAATTTTATAAAGAGAATGCTTTCATTAATGCAAAATATTTTAACACTAACAATGAAATAATAGCTAACAATTATTTAGCAATTACTATGTCAAATCCTTTTTAAAGCAGTACACAAATATTAAATCATTCAATGCTTAGGACAATACTGTTCCTTGTCTTTATTTTTCCTAGTTCACAGCTGAGAAAAATGAGGCAATGGAGGTAGGAAATAACTCAGCTATTATCTGAATCCTATCAGCTGACTCCAAGTCCCACAATCCTAACTTAATCAATGTTGCTATTGTGGAAAGAAAGAAAAGTCACATAATTTCAAAATACTTCATGCGTTTTACTTTCTCAAATGCCATGAAAGGGCACAGGTCTGAAGTATCACTTTTTTTTCTTGCCTCCCTGGTATTACTCTCACATACCATAGTTTCCTAGCATCTCTCTCTCTAATCCCCCTGCACTTGTTTTCATGCTCTATAAACACTTTCAAATCCCTGATCAATGTACCTCTTTTCTTACTCTCTATTATCCCTTTTTATCCCACAATTCTCATTATCAAATCCAAACAAACAATCAAGAAAGAATCCTTCTCACCTCAAATATTACTTTCCTAAGAAAGGTTTGCCTACCCAGCCAAGCTAAATCATCTCCCCTTCATCCTGTATCCCTTAAACCTATTAGTCCCTGAGTTTACTTTATTATATTGCTAGTTAAATAAGTGCTCTCTGTGTCCCCTCATTCCTCTTTGTACATAAGCTCCTTAAGACCAAGAACATTATACTGATTACCACTAAATCTTAAAACAAAAACCACTAGTCTGATTAGAGTATATAAAGGAGAGAAAAACCTAAGACTTAGGTAAAATCAGTGGGAGGGAAGAACGTGAGGACATTCAGATTATATGATTTTAGTGTAAATATAAAATTATAATACTGATTTTTGTGCAGTACTATATATACCCCATATACCTGACATGTATGTCTAGACATATGTATATTGTTTATTAATTCACAGACCATTAGACAAAACAGATATGCCCTCACATAGTAAAAACACATTGGAAAAAATATGCGGGCTGATGTCGAAAATCTAGACAAAATGCAGTTAAATGATTGTTACCAGATTTTGGTTACTTCATCTTGCCCAGGGTAAAGAACATCTTTACTCACTCTTGTATGTGTAAATGACACCTGACTCTAATAACATTAATGTATGCCTCATTCATCGTGTTTAGTATTATATTTGCATTGTTCTTCTGTCTCTTTTGATTCATTACATGTTGTGAGAATGACACTTTTACTGCCCAGTTAAACTTGGGAAAACTGAGGCTCTGAGAGGTTAAACTGCTTTCTCAAGAAGCTGGGATTCCAGCCTGAATTTGATTGATTCTAAAGTCTATTGTCTTAACCATGATGCTACAACTTGCTGAATATCATAAAGCATCCACACAACATCTGGCTGAATTTAGTAACTGACAATTTCCATCCATCTACCCCCTGCCCTAGCCCAAAGAAAATAGAGAGTTAAAGCACTTATCTCTTACTTAAATTATCACTATGCTACAGGAGACATATGTTGTAGGTGTTTATATTTTCCAAATATGCCACTGCACATACTGAATGTTCTTCCCATTTTCAGTCTTCTATGTCAAAAATCATTTCCATATCAACTAATAGTATGTCAAGGACATTTGTTTACAATTATTTGCTTCTGCCAGAAATAAGGGCTGCTCTTGTTCTACAGCATAATCTTGGGGTTGAAGTGCTTACATTACTTGGCAACTATACTCCCAGGTGCAAGGCAATGATTCTAAAAGAAATTTAACATGAGAATAATACATCCCTGGCAACAGTAGTCAAGACAGCATATTGTGTTTATCCCTGCAAACTTGTAAAGATTTAGATGGGAGTCTTTCCTTATCACTAGCACATTGCTGTCATTTAAATAGGCTTATAGTACACATCTATGTGAAAAGTTGGAAGGGTAACAATTAGAGAAGAAATGTTGTCCTTTTAACCATCCATTTTCTGCATAAAGTGTTTCTCTCTGTATATTTATTTGTGGTAACTGCTTCTAGAATAACAGGAAACTAAAGATAATACAAGTAATAGTATATATAATGTGTGTAAGCTCTCTAAGGGTTAAGACATCTGTATTTTGTTTTGTTTTAAAAATAGGTAGCACATTGTGGTCACATGAAGTCCTAAACTATTGTCAAATGATCGCTAGACAATTTCTGTTTTGTCACCTATTTCTGTCTAACTTGAAATTAAGTAGTATTATCACCTTTTTGCTGATTAGAAAATACTGGTTCAGGGAGATATGTCTAAATTTATATAGTAATTTAGTAAAATATTTTCTTATCCATCTTTTTCCAGAATGATCCTCAGACTTGGGACTTCCATTTTCAAAGGCATGTCCCCATGTTATTTTTTGATTGTTGAATGGTTTGAACAGGGTAAGACACTGGGAAGTCCCTATAAAGCTTGGAATTACAAAACTGAGCCTGAATCCCAGTTTTATGTCTTAGATATTTGGCTCCTTTTCAGTTTTCTCATCTTGAAATAAGATAGTAAAAATATTACATAATGTTATTATGAGAGGCAAATGAATTATGTTGTATCAAAGCCCTGATATCCAATGGACTCTTAATATTTTGTCCCTGTTGGGGTATATTTCTATATGTATTAGTCACAAAGCACTCCTTATTAGTGACAATTACAAAGTATGTCTTGAATTCTTAATGATGGCCAAATAAGAAGCAATGTGTTAATATCTGACAAGGTTAAAGTTGGTTGGGTAATATGCCTTTAGCTCTTCTCATATCTAAGAATGCATCGCAGTATTTCAAGTAAGCCTTTGGAATCAGGAAAAAAAATGAGCTGGGTTATTACATCCACCTTTAATTACTAATTGATTGGCCTTTGTGAGATTTCTTAACCTCGTTGTTCTCATTTATAAATGTAGCCTGCTAATACACAGGAATAAATAAGAAAAATCAATATAAATCACTCAGGACGTTATAATTTACTTGGAGTGTGATACAGGTTAGCCTTTATTTTCATACTTAGGTGTTCTGAGCTAAAACCAAGAAACCAATTTTTCCTAAAATATTGGCATATGGGATTGAGAGAAGTATTAAGTTCTGCTTTTCTTCTTTGTCTTTATACTTTACTTTCCATTTTTTAAAAATGAGTATCTACTGTTTTTCAAAAACTATGCATGTTAGGATTAGCATTATTTTTTAAATGGTATTACAAAGTTTGTAAACCGTTATTTGTGTATTTCCTTATATTCTGTCAGGCACACAAACTGCAATTTTTTATAGGAGTTTAGCTTTTTCTTCTTTCTTAAATAGCATTAAAATGAACATCTCACTTGGATTATTGTAAGTATATTTGTTTATTTACACATTAGTAAGTATATTTTAAGAAATTTCTAAAGGACAGTATTGTCTACTTGCTTTTTCTAAAGTCCTATTCAAAAGAAAGATACAATTACTATAATTGCTATACTACTTTAGAAGACAAAGCAAAATCAATGTAAATAGGAAGACATTGTTTAATAGCTTATAATCAGAGGAAGAGGTCTTAATGTTAAGTATTTGATTTAGGAAAGAATTTAGGAAAGCTTCCTTATAATGATTGGTTAATCCATTAATTTTATACTTGGGAAGAAATGGACATCAAAAAAGAATTATATGATCCCTGGTGACCACACATTAAAAAACGTCTTAATGAATGCTAAGCTTTCAAATTAATTCATTGTTCTTTTGGCAACTCAGTGTGTGGATTTGACAGAACAGAAAAAATGTAGGTCATCCTACAAAGAAAAGTAAAGCAGATAAGCTAAAATCTGTGTTAGTTAGACCCCATTAATATCTATCTATTGGAAACACACCTGTGAAAAATTAGAGACATAATTAGAAAAATCATGTAGATGTTTCTTGGTTGCTGTACTGGAAATGCTGTGATTCTAGTTTTTCCTGTAAAAACAATATCAGATATACCCTTGTCAGACTTCCTTTTTAAAGGGAAATAAATCCAATAAATATTTACTGTCTTTTCTTATTATTTTACCTGACTGCAAGAATTGAAAAACACAGCAAACATAACACATCTTTTATTTTCCCCAAAAATAGTTTTCACTTAAAAATATTTAAAGCACTCACTCTTAGAAAGATAACATCACAAGATTTTTATACCCAGAAGGGAATTAAGACTTAGCTGATCTGTGATATCCAATCTGTGTCTCCTTAGGGCTCTACAAAGGCAGTTATGGTGTTAGGAGCTATTTTACAGTTTTTAAAAATCAGTTTTTTAAATCATTACTTTTATCATTAAATGGCGAGACTAAAAAAAATTTTTTCTTCCCATGACTTAATTTATATCAGTAATTATACTGAGTTTTCATGCTGAGCAAAAGTTTTAACTATTATATACATATTATACATACAATTAAATATAAAATATGTATTGTATGTATATACAGTACATATCACACATACAATGTATTCAAAACATTAACCTATTTATTTCCATCTTACTTAAAGGGATTGAAAATATAGTGTTGAATAAGATTCAGACAGTCCTGGCTTTCAGACTGAAAGATACAGAGAAATAAACATGTTAAAAAGTACATTGGTGGATGGAGAGATAAATATACTATAAATGAAATGATTGAAACAGAAGGTACTATGGTGGTACATGCATGATGCTTTTAAGCAAGTCTTGACTTTATGGAGGAACTTAATATCTAAGTTAAAAATCAAAAACATAAGTAGAAGTAAGACAGGCAAAGGTGAATACTTTCCAAGTAGATAATAAAACACACAAAAAAGGAGCAATATCTGTACTAATACAAATTTTTATGCTGATTGACACATTTCAAGATGTATAAAGGCAAATAGTAAGGAGAGAAGGTCCTGGTGGTGGAGACTTGGGCAGAACTGGCATCGTCTTCTCATGGTACAGTAGATCCCAAGTTGGGATTTGTATTATAATCATGACAACCTATTCTAGAAATGCTGACTATCTGGCTTCACTCATGGATACTTTGATTTGGTGGTCTACGGTTGGTCTAGACAACTCTTTTTGGCTTGTTTGTTTATACACCAACAGGTGGAAAAGGGGAAAATCTTAGTGCACAATTGCAATTGAGGACACTAGAGGAAATAGAACTGAGTGACATGGGGACTACTGTGGCACTGGGACTGGTGCTGTCCAACACCAAGTTCATCAACTGAAAGGGAATTATTCAGTTGATCATGAGATTATCTATCAGCCTGACCACACATTTCTCACTCCACAGCATCTCAAACATCATCCCACCCATCCTCTATTCAACATTTAACCCCAGATGCTTAATAGCTCCTGCAAGGCAGGGGTTGTTTTAGACTCATGCCATCCAAGGTTCAGCCAAAATGTTTCTTTTTTTCAGTTTCTTTTTTTTAAACCTTACTTTAGGAAAAATAATTAAAATGATGTCTTCGGAATACTAATAGTGTGTGTGTGTGTGTGTGTGTGTGTGTGTGTGTGTGTGTATGTGTGTGTGTGACAGAGAGAGAGTGAGAAAGAGATATATGTGTTTGAGTATACACACACACACACACATGTAATTTTTTCTCTCCATGGCACAGGACCAGAATAGTCTAATAAGCAAGTCAGAGAGAGACAAAGAGTAGGGTAGGGACACTTCATGAAATGACTTTATAAAGCTCAAAGCTCAGTAATGAAGCTCACTGGAAGCACGATGTGGATCATGAGTAAAGGGGAGAATGCTAAGAATGAAAGAAGTGAGACCTAGCACAGTCATAAGCAATATACCCTAGAGCATGATTGGGATTCCACTCTGGCCAGTGTAAATATTCAAAGGAATCTCACATGCTGAATGGAGCCCAAAAAGAAGGGACTCCAAGCAGTGTTGACAGAAGGCTGTATCCATAGTTGGCTGTATGATTTTAGGCCAAAGATCTCTATATCACCTAGGCCTATGAATAATATTCCATCCCCAGGAAAAAGAGAAGCCAGATGATAGCTAGGCATGATGACAGAATCTGTGCTGAATAGTTAAGCTTCAGTAAAGAGGTATATCCTGCAGGAAGCTACAGAACTTATCCAAATGGAATCAGGATATCTCAGCAAATTTATAGAATAAATACAGAGTTGCAGTAAGTTAAACGTATGGGTTGATGGAGCCACCCCAGGGTACACCTGATGGCATGCTTATAGTACCCTGGTGAACTCCAGAGCCAATCTGAATGGGGGAGAGGGACTTGAGAGTAGGAGAGGTGTGTGTATATGGAGTTCAGATGTAGCCTACTCAAAAAGACTATTTTAGACCTCTTATTTTCTATGATTTTGTTATACTAGTCGGGGTACTAGTAGAATAAGGCTTGTTTGTCTCAATTATTTAAGGAAACTACTCTTATTTGAAATAACATATGAAAACATCAGATTATAACAGACTGTGGCAATTAGGAGTATAAAATGTTTTTTTTTCACCACTGCTCTTTCAAAATGTTAGGCATTCACAAATATTCTTAAGAATGTATTAATCAATAATTAATTATATTACTTATTTTTTTTTACTTATAATATTTTTACTTATAATTGAGTATAGATTTGCTTCTTGTATACTAGTCAGTATGATGAGATTAGTTTTTTCTTAGTACTGCCTTCTTCCATGGTTTTCATTCTATGAGTTCTTCTGATTTGATCCAAATATAAATTGCCTCTCTATCCTACTCTGAATACAACCAAGGTTGATAACATGTTTTTGCCTGTGATTCTCTATTTTCTGTGCCCATTCATGTACATTCATCCAGTATTAACTCTCCAAGTCTCCAAGTATTAAGTAATATCCTTTTATCTACAATTCAAGTTCACTTTGTTTTACTTCTTCCATCTAGGTTCCTCTAGCCCACTTCCCACAATTTCCCAATGCTCTTCACTCTTTTTTGTATTCAGCAATATTGCCTGAGCCAAGTTTTCATCCAGAAGTTTCAAGTTCCTTTTAATCCATTAGAGCTACTCCTAAATGTCCCTAAACAATGGGAATCTGATAATTATTTATGGAATTCTTGAGACATCTGTAATATTTCCAAAAGTCTAAGATGACGCTACTTTTACTGAAAATGGGAGGAAAGATGCTTGTCAGCACTTTCAAGGCTTCTCACTGAGCAGCATTATTTCAGTTTAGCACTGAGCACTGGTCTCTTTAAGCACACTACAAGTTTGGGTTGGATTTTATTACTATGGATTAATGTTAAAAAAATACAGAGGTAAAATTGATGAAGTCACTTCTATGCACACCTAAAGCATGCCACAGGCTACCCATTATGTTTGGGATATTCTCCTTTATTATGGCCTACAGTTCCCTGTACAATCTTGTCCCTATCTATCTCCCCAACTCAGTTTACTTTTTGCTAGCTCACTTTCTCTCTCTGTTATTTACATACCATATATATACATATATATAAATAATCCTCTGAGATCTTGGAAACACTGAGCCTCTCTTAGTTCCTTGAATCAGCATGATTCCTGACCCATGGAACATTTTCACTGGCTTTTCTTTACCCTACCCTTTCTACTAATTTGCATCCCCAGAGCAGAACTGAAGCAGGAATTCCTTGGATAAGCCACTCCTGACCAAGTAAATTTCATTCAATACAAATTCACTGAAGGTTCACTATGAGCCAAATATTAATATAAGACATCAGCCTTATAGCCACAGCAAATTGTTCCATACTATAGTTTCATCATTTCTTATAACTCTCCTGTACATCCCTTATCACTGGTGTAATTTAACCTCTATTAGTGTGATATTTTAATATTTGTCACCTCACTTGTCATTACTCTCCCTGAATCCAGGAAGCATGACTGCTTTTGCTCACTGCTTGAATGAAATTTACAATATTTTGGCGTCCAATACTTGTAGCATTAGATAATGAACAAAATTAAGACAATAAAAAAGATGTGTGGTTTATACTAAGAAGTACTGTCTATCCCGATTCATAAGTAAAAAGTTTACTCATTTACCTCTCTTTGAACCTGAAATGGGAGGAAAGACAAAGCACAACACAAATACACAAAACATGCCATCTAGAAAGAAAAAGGATGTTCATCACAGCTTAGCCAGGTGCAGAGCCCAGCCACCTTTGATCAGTGAGGTCCATCAGCTTAAACCACTTGAGGTACAAAGTACACTTTGGGCAGAAAGAGATCTAATTTTGTTGTCCACATTGATAAAATTCACCAGCAGATATCCTTTTCTATACTCAGCCAACATCTCAGCTCTGTACATAACCAGTTAGTAGTTCTTAAAGACATTATAAGGGAAGAATAGATCAGCTTTGCCCTTCCATAGCTGCAAAATCCTCATGGTTATCTTGTGATTCCTCTTCTCTTTGTACAAGTGGCAGAATTTTTATTTTTATTTTCTTGTGAGTGGAAAGAAGACAGGGTGGTTGCTAGCACATAGTAGACAGCAAATAATTATTTGAAAACAGAAATGAGTGTAGCATAGGACAGAGATGGAGAAAGCTGAAGTCTAGTCTCTGCTCTGTTACCACAGCTTTGGTAGGATATCTCTGAACTTATTTATTTACCTGACTTACCTAAACAGTTAATATATTAATTACTTTAACAGCTGTAGTTCTATAATTCTATATAAACATTTTCCACTTTTATTTTGAAAGCTTTCAGGAAATCTTCCCTCCTAAGATGAGACTCAGTATTAAAGAAAAAATAGAGGTCTTCCATGAGTCTGATTTTATACAATTAAGCATAAACTTTTTTTTGGTATTTGAATTATCCTATTGTTCGACTTTCTCGTGTTCTTTTTTATTTTAAAGAATTTTACATTTGTATGTATATTATGGTTTCCCTTTGCAAAACAGTCAGCAAGGAAATTCAAAAATTTTGAAATAAAAAAGTCACTTACAGTGCCATTAAGTTTATTTCATTTCCCATTCTCATTATTATCACTGTCAAAATAATAGGTTCAATTTGTGTTATGTTCTCATTACAAACTTGAATGGGGCATCAGAATTTTAGTATGCCATATTTTCAAAGAATTAGAGAGCATGCTTTATTACACTGACCTTTTCAGTATTCCATATAAATGTATTACTAGAAACTACCTTTGAGAAAACGTGTTTCACCCCTCTTGCCTTCCCCAAACAGCAACTTCTCTTCATCCTTAATTGGGGAGGAAAGCAGGAGAAACTGTCCAGTCAGATACAAGTCTTGAAAAGGTCATAGTGTCTGTGACTATGTGTGTGTGTATAAACAGATATATACATATGCATACAAATACATGTATATATACATATATATGTTATATATGTATATATAGTGTTGATTATGTATAAGTTTTTTTTGTTGTAATTTAAATACATTGGCAACTTTAACAATTACATCCTGAAGTTTAAAACCCATTCAAGAGATAAAGTTCTACACTGTCAAGTTAGGGAAACTTTCTTCTTATTTTCACTTATGAATTACAGCCTGAGGCTGGACTTCAGTTTGTAGTAGATTAACTATTACTATCCTCTCTATAATATTCTCTGATTTTCCATGCTTATGATTTAGAGAAATAACTCCATTCCATTTGAATCTACTAAAATGGGTATCACAAAGAATAAGCTAATTATTAAATTATTAAAATATATTCAGAACTTATTAAGTGCCAGTCAACAGTCTAACCAATGTGCTTCTAACAAAATAGTCTACTTTCACTGCAACCTAAAATTGTCATCAGTATCAACAGTATATGGGTGAGGAACTGAGGCACAGAGAGATTCATTAACTGCTCAAGGTCACATAGCTAAAGCAATTCAGCCAAAAATAAATAACCTGAAAAAGAGAACACATATTCCTGTCATATACTTACTATGATATCATCATTAAAATCATAATGATAAAGCTTTGTTAATTTGCTTGAATAAATATTTCAATTTGTTGCAGTTTTATTATACTGATAACTTTGTTATAATTTTACCATGCTCCAATTTTAACATGCCACTATGATACAATTTTATCAGACTATAATCTGAAATGAAAGAGATGGAGAGAAACTAGATTGGTATCACTTTAACCTCTTGATTAGTGGGTAAATCAGGAAACCCATAAAGTGGGAAAATTAGAAATGTTTGTCAGCGGATCCCATCATATCACACTGCAAACAAATTCAGAGCCAACAATTGTTATTATTACTATTATCATATCTCCATAGATAAACGTTACCTCAAATTGTACTAAAACAATACAATAAAAAATCTTAGTGTCACTCTTTTTTTTAGCAAGACTAAATATTTGTAATCATCCAACTAGATGTAATTTATATATTTACTTATAAAACTTCCCAACTCTTGATTATACATTAAAAAAATGGGGTGGGCACTGGAGGGGTCAGTTTTTATATGTTCGATTGTCTTCAGTGCTTCTTTAGTTCCATATTTAATTATAAATACTAACATATTTTATTGGCAAAAATCATTCAACTCAAAATTGTGCATTTTAAATAATCATTCAGTACTTCCTGATTGTAGGTTCCCTAATTAAAACTTTAAACTAAATTGAACTTTCTTTCCACTTTACCTAATATACACATGCATACTCTACAGACACCTAAAACAGATTTCCAAATTTTAATATAGAATTCAAAGACTGTAATTTCCTGTATCTTCTTTGTGGATTTTGAGGGCTTAATTGCTATGTTATGGCTGCACTTATCAGAAATCACTGAAAAAACTGTTAATTACTTTGTACTTTGGTAGTTATGAATGCATGCAAAATTTAACTTTTTCCCTAGAAGCAAATAATGTCCACATTTATTATGTTACATAAAAGTTATGGAATGATTTAAAATAATTAAGCCAAAGGCAGACATACTCCAACTTTCAAACATTTTTGTAGTGCATAAAATGAACCTTAGAAAATTTCATCAAACCACATAGTCATTTTAATGAGACCAAAATGTTGGTGGAGAATGGAAAAAATGTGTGTGCCTATGTATATGCCTGCCTGTAATGTGTGTACATATGTTGTCTGGAAAACATACAATTCTGGAAAAAATAAGTGAAGAACAGAAAATGAGCATTGAAGGGACTTTCTAAAAACTCATCTTCCAATGATTTTCCTGGTACCTGTATCCAAGTACCACATCCTAATTCTTGAATCCAATACAAAACCTTTACCAATAATCTTTGTGAGGAGACTTCTACTGACTGGAGCTCAGTGTTACCTGAGATGGTTTCATACTTTATTTGATTAGAGTATAATTATTTTTAAATACACTTTATGTTTAATTGAAATGTACCACACAGTTGGCATATTTATTGTAATTTATTCTAGAAATATCTTTGCGTATCTGATATATAACCAGTACCATTCTATGTGCTGAGTCACAGTGGTGAATTAAAAAAAAGAAAATCCCTGCCCTCAGAGAGCACAGGAATGAGACAAGGACTATGTTCGAAACTAATACATAATGAGGAAAAAACAGTGAGTATGGAAAGAAAATATGTTTAATACACAACCCTTGGCACCAGAGCAACCACCACTCAGAAACAACCTAACTATAATAAAATGGTTACTGAATGCTGTAGCAACCATTAGCCTAATAGTAAAAAATGAAAACCGTATCGGTTCAATCCACAAACAGGTATATGCTCTATTACCCTCATTATTTAACACTGTTTTGAAAGTTTTAGCAATTGCAATAAAAAATTAAAAGTGAAATAATTGGCATACATTAGGAAAAGATGTCAAAACTATCCCTACATGGTGGAGAAGATTCAAGATGGCGGCATGAGAGGTGAGACAGAGAACTCCTCCTAAAACTACAAATAGTACAAAAATATAGTTAATTAATACAATTAACACTAAAACAGCAACAGGAAAAAAGGCTGCACCAGAGTGCATACAGACATCATGAACAGAGCAGACCTGACAAAACAGGGTAACGTACCAGAGCCTTGATCTGGCGGGACCCAAGCCCTTCCCCCACTCCAGATCACTGGCAGGAGGAAGAGAAATGGAGCAGGGAGGGGGTGAAATCCTGGGACTGCTGAACACCCAGCCATGGAGGTCTGCTTTGCCAGCAGAAACCTACATTGTGTGGTGCTTTGGAGGTTGGGGAGCTGTGACAGGTGGAGTGTCTGAGAGACTGACATTCTGGCCCTTTGTGGAGGACAGGATCCACATCCAGCCGCTCTGTGACAGGGGAAAGGCAGGCAGTCTGAGAGGCTTCCTAGCAGTGAGAGGGCTGCTGAAGAGGCGGGGTTTGCACAAAGCTTGCTGCATGAGAGAAGGGAGAGTTGACAAGGTTGTCTGAGTACACTCTGCCCAGCAGGTTGGGAACTTTGAAGGGCTTCAGGCACTCCAAAGCCCTGACTGGCTGCTCAGCTCCAAGGCCCCATACTGTGATACGTAGCCTGCTAAGCCTTCCTCCTGGCCTGACAGCACTGGTTCACAAACTGGCAGTCACTGTACTGGCATCAGGCCACCCAGAGGTAGGCCCTGCCTACATTAGCTAGAGACGCCAAGCACAGAGGCTTACACCTGTGTGCTCAGCCCACAGGCTGTGATACTGGAGACAGGCAACGCAGACAGACATCAGGAAACAGATCTTTCCTCCTCCCAGGCACCACCTCCACTCCCCAACGACACGCAACCTCACTTTAGGGGCTGAACAGCTCCAGAGACAGGAGCTTCTGGACACTACAGGGCACCATACAGAAATATGAAACATCAAAAGAACCTGGTTCAGGCCAAAATCTCACAAACCCCAGAAAAAGGGCCAAATGAAACTGAACTCACCAATCTTCCTGAGAGTTCAAAATAAAAATTATAAACATGCTTATAGAGGTACAGAAAAATATTCAAGAACTCAGGAACAAATTTAAGTCAGAGATTCAATCATTAAGAAATTCCATATCTAAAACGAAACATACAATGGAGGGATTTAAAAGCAAATTAGATACAGTAGAAGAGACGGTAAATGAAATAGCAATCAGAGGAGGAATACAAAGAAGTTGAGGCACAGAAAGAAAAAAGAATCTCTAAGAATGAAAGAATATTGAGAGAACTATGTGACGAATACAAACGGAACAATATTCACATTATAGGGGTAACAGAAGAAGAAGAAAGAGAAAAATGGATAGAAAGTGTCATTGAGGAGGTAATTTCTGAAAACTTCAACAATCTGGGGAAGGAGATAGTCTCTCAGGCCATGGAGGTGCACACATCTTCCTAACACAAGGGGACCCAAGGAAGACAACATCAAGACATATAATAATTAAAATGGCAAAGATCAAGGATAAACACAGACTTTTAAAAGTAGCTAGAGAAAGAAAAAAGATCACATACAAAGGAAAACCCATCAGGCTATCATCAGATTTCTCAACGAAACCTTACAAGCGAGAAGGGAGTGGCATGATATATTTAATGCAATGAAGCAGAAGGGCCTCAAAACAAGAATACTTTACCCGGCAAGGTTATCATTTAAATTTGAAGGAGGGATTAAACAATTTTCAGATAAGCAAAAGCTGAGAGAATTTACCTCCCACAAATCACCTCTACAGTGTATTTGGGACAGATTCCTATAGATGGAAGTATTCCTAATGCTAAATAGATGTCATCCAATGGCTAGACAAAGAATACAGAATATGATTCACAACATACAAAGAATAGAGAAGGAAGAAAAAGGAGGGAAAAAAAAAGAAGCTTTAGGTTGTGTTTGTAATAGCATACAAAGTGACATAAATTAGATGGTTAGATAGTAAGGGAATTACCCTTGAACCTTTGGAAACCATGAATCTAAAGATTGCAATGGCAATAAGTACATACCTATCCATAATCACCCCAAATGTAAAGGATCTGAATGAACCAAAAAAAACACAGAGTCACTAAATGGATAAAAAAACAAGACCCATCTATATGATGCCTACAAGAGACTCATTTCAAACCCAAAGACACACACAGACTGAAAGCAAAGGGATGGAAAAAGATATTTCATGCAACTAATAGGGAGAAAACAGCAGGAGTTGCAGTACTTGTATCAGACAAAATAAACTTCAAAACAAAGAAAGTCACAAGAGACAGAAGGACACTACATAATGATAAAGGGGTCAGTCCAATAAGAGGATATAACTATTATAAATATCTATGCACCCAACCCAGAATCACCAACATATGTGAAACAAATACTAACAGAATTAAAGGGGGTAAAATTACACAATGCATTCATATTAGGGGATATTAACACAACCCTCATTCAAAGGGCAGATCAACCAGACAGAAAATAAGAGACACAAGCACCGAAGAACATATTAGAACAGATCGACGTAATGGACATCTACTGAAAAATCCATCCAAAAGCAACAGGATACACATTCTCTAAAGTACACATGGAACATTTTCAAGAATAGATCATAGAGTAGGCCACAAAAAGGACCTCAGAAAATTCAAAAAGTTTGAAATTGTCCCAACCAGCTTCTCAGATCACAAAGGTATGAAACTAGAAATAAATTACACAAAGAAAACAAAAGAGCCCATAAACACATAGAGGCTTAATAAAATGCTCCTAAATAATCAATGGATCAATGACCAAATAAAAACAGATCAAGCAATATATGGAGACAAAGGACAACAATAATTCAACACTGCAAAATCTGTGGGACGCAGCGAAAGCAGGGAAATATATTGCAATACACGCCTACCTCAGGAAAGAAGAAAAGTCCCAAATGAACAGTCGAAACTCACAATTAATGAAACTAGAAAAGGAAGAACAAATGAGGCCCAAAGTCAGTAGAAGGAGGGACATAATAAAGATTAAAGCAGAAATAAATAAAATTGAGAAGAATAAAACAATAGAAAGAATCAATGAAAGCAGAAGCTGGTTCTTTGAGAAAATAAACAAAATAGATAAACCCCTAGCCAGACTTATCAAGAAAAAAAGTGAATCTACACACATAAGCAGAATCAGAATTGAGAAAGGAAAAATCACTAGGACACCACAGAAATACAAATAATTATGAGAGAATACTATGAAAAATTATATGGTAACAAACTGGATAACCTAGAAACGGAAAAACTTTCTAGAAAAATACAACCTTCCAACGCTGACCCAGGAAGAAACAGAAAATCTGAATAGACCGATTCCCAGCAAAGAAATTGAATTAGTAATCAAAACCTACCTAAGAACAAAACCCCTGGAGCAGTTGGTTTCACTGTTGAATTTTATCAAACATTTAGTGAAGACCTAATACCCATCCTCCATAAAGTTTTCCAAAAAGTAGAAGAGGAAGGAATACTCCCAAACTCATTCTACAAGGCCAACATCACTCTAATACCAAAACCAGGCAAAGACACCACAGAAAAAGAAATTACAGGCCTATATCCCTGATGAACATAGATGCAAAAATTCTCAACAAAATATTAGCAAACCGAATTCAAAAATACATCAAAAAGATCACTAATCATGATCAAGTGGGATACATCCCAGGGGTGCAAGGATAGTACAACATTCAGATATCCATCAACATTATCCACTATATCAACAAAAAGGACAAAAACCACATGATCATCTCCATAGATGCTGAAAAAGCATTCAATAAAATCCAACATCCATTCATGATAAAAACTCTCAACAAAATGGGTATAGAGGGCAAGTACCTCAACATAATAAAGGCCATATATGACAAACCCACAGCCAACATCATACATAACAGTGAGAAGCTGAAAGCTTTTCCTTTAAGATCGGGAAAGAGACAAGGATGCCCACTCTCCCCACTTTTATTCAACATAGTTCTGGAGGTCCTACCGATGGCAATCAGACAACACAAAGAAATAAAAGGCATCCAGATTGGCAAGGAAGAAGTCAAACTGTCCCTGTTTGCAGATGAGATGATATTGTACATAAAAATGGCTAGAGAATCCACTCCAAAACTACTAGATCTAATATCTGAATTCAGCAAAGGTGCAGGATACAATATTAATACACAGAAATCTGTTGCATTCCTATACACTAATGATGAACTAGCAGAAAGAGAAATCAAGAAAACAATTCCATTCACAATTACATCAGAAATAAAAAATACCTAGGAATAAACATAACCAAGGAAGTGAAAGACTTATACTCTGAAAACTACAAGACACTCATGAGAGAAATTAAAGAAGAAACCAATAAATGGAAACACATCCCGAGCTCATAGATAGGAAGAATTAATATTGGCAAAATGGCCATCCTGCCTAAAGCAATCTACAGATTCAATGCAATCCCTATCAAAATACAAACAGCATTCTTCAATGAACTAGAACAAATAGTTCTAAAATACATATGGAACCACAAAAGACCCTAAATAGCCAAAGCAATCCAGAAAAGAAAGAATAAAGCAAGGGGAATTATGCTCCCTAACTTCAAGCTCTACTACAAAGGCACAGTAATCAAGACAATTTGGTACTGGCACAAGAACAGGTGCATAGACCAGTCGAACAGACTAGAGGGTCCAGATATAAACCCAAACATATATGGTCAATTAATATAAGATAAAGGAGCCTTGGATATACAATGGGGAAATGACAGCTTCTTCAAAAGTAGCTGTTGGCAAAACTGAACAGCTACATGTAAGAGAATTAAACTGGATTACTGTCTAATCCCATACACAATAGTAAACTCAAAATGGATCAAAGACCTGAATGTAAGTCATGAAACCACAAAACTCTTATAAAAAAACAGGCAAAAATCTCTTGGACATAAACATGAGCAACTTCTTCATGAACATATCTCCCCGGGCAAGGGAAACAAAAGCAAAAATCAACAAATGGAACTATACCAAACTAAAAAGCTCTGTACAGCAAAGGACATCATCAGTAGAACAAAAAGGCATCCTACAGTATGGGAGAATATATTCATAAATGACATGTCCATTAAGGGGTTGACATCCAAATTATATAAAGAGTTCATGCACCTCAACAAACAAAAATTAAATAAGCCAATTAAAAAATGGGCAGAGGAGCTGAACAGACACTTCTCCTAAGACGAAATTCAGATGGCCAACAGGCACATGAAAAGATGCTCCACATCGCTAATCATCAGAGAAATGCAAATTAAAACCACAAAGAGGTATCATCTCACACCAGTTAGGATGGCCAACATCCAAAACACAAAGAACAACAAATGTTGGTGAGGATGTGGAGAAAGGGGGACCCTCCTACACTACTGGTGGGAATGTAAAATTGTTCAACCATTGTGGAAAGTAGTATGGAAGCTCCTCAAAAAACTCAAAATAGAAATACCATTTGACCCAGGAATTCCACTCCTAGGAATTTACCCTAAGATTACAGCAGCCAAGTTTGAAGAAGACATATGAACCCCTATGTTTATTGCGGTACTATTTACAATAGCCAAGAAATGGAAACAACCTAAGTGTCCATCTGTAGATGAATGGATAAAGAAGATGTAGTACATATACACAATGGAATATTATTCAGCCATAAGAAGAAAACAAATCCTACAATTTGCAACAACATGGATGAAGTTAGAGGGTATTATGCTCAGTGAAATACGCCAAGTGGAAAAAGATAAGTATCAAATGATTTCACTCATTTGTGGAGTATAAGAACAAATTAAAAAACTGAAGGAACAAACCAGCAGCAGACTCACAGAACCCAAGAATGGACTAACAGTTACCAGAGGGAAAGGGACTGGGGAAGATGGGTGGGAAGGGAGGGGTAAGGCAGAAAAAGGGGTATTACGATTAGCACACATAATGTAGTGGAGGGGGGGATACAAGGAAGGCAGTATAACACAGAGAATAGAAGCAGCGATTCTATAGCATCTTTCTACACTGATGGACAGTGACTGTAATGGGGCATGTGGTGGGGAGTTGATAATAGGGAGAGTCTAGTAACCATAATGGTGTTTATGTAATTGTACATTAATGATAGCAAAATAAAAAAATAACATGTAAAAAAAAAACTATCCCTACATGGTGATGTTATGATTGTATATATAACTAGATTTTATTAAGGAATGTAGTAAAGTAGTAGGTTCTCACACAAGTATATAATAATCAATTGATGTTTCTCTCCTCTAGCAAAGCACATGCTAAATGGAAATTTAAAAATCAATTCCCAATAGCAAAAAAATAATACAAAATTTAGGAATATACTTAATAGAAGTAAGACATAAGACCATTATGAAGAAAGCTATATAACAAACAGAAAAGATTTCTGAACAAAGACCTAATATCATAAAAACACAAATTCTCCAAAAATTAAGAAATAAATTTAATGCAGTTCCTATTAAAATTCCAACAGGATCTTGATGGTGAAGGGGATTTAGATAAATTTATCTTAAATTTGTATTGAAAGTAAAGACCCCAAAACAGCCAAGAAAACTATGAAAATGAACAGTGAGGGTAGACAAATCAGATAATCAGAATATGGTATAATGACATTGTAATTAAATGGGAGGGAAATAAGGAATTATAAGTAATCAGGCTACATATTAGGCATATTTTAATTAAATTTCTATTTTCTGTATTTTGTGTTTGCTCTCTCTTTCCCTCCCTTTCCTACCTTCTCCCTCCTCTCTCTCTTAAATTTCATTCAGAATTTCTCATGTCTAGTTTCAGTGGTATATATTTTAATTGTTATGTGCAGTCATACACCATGGCTATTCTTCATGAAAAAAAGTGAAACGCTAAATCTGATAGACTTGGGACATGGAATATTTTTTCTTCATAAAGAATAATTTCTTTTAGATGTTATTCTTCTATGTGTTTAAATGCCAAGAGAAGTCAATCAAACTGTAATTGACTCTAATTGGGATTCCTACAAGCTCGTCATCTTTTTTCAAAGTACCTAAAGTTAAGAAGAGGTGAAAAATTAATCTATGACTTTTAAGTATTAGAAATCTGATCTTCCTAAGAAAATATCCCTGATTCTAAATCAGAAAAAATATATTTTTTTTTTCAAAGGCATTAATTAGTCTTACTAAACCAGAGATAGTTCCACATCTTAAGTCAATGAATGGGTCCCTTGTATCATCTTTTCACTGTCAACCTGATTTTCCAATAAATTATATTATCTGATAATTAAAATTTGTTATATGTAGGGTTCTAGGTGATACCAAGTTGAGATATCAATTATGATGTTCTGAGGGTAGAGACTTTGCATTATTTATGCTACCTTAAAATAGAGCCTAGAAAAAAGTGATATAAAGTTTGAGGAATAAATAAATACCTTTCTGTTGGAGAAATTACAGTTCCTGACAATATAACCTCTAAATAATTTTTTTGTTTTTAACTTAAAACAAATATATTCTCCTGGTTATAATATACACACACACTGTGCACATGCACACAGCAAGAGTTTGTGTCTACTCCAAACCTGGGCTTTCCCTGTATATAAACTAATACAGATTCAGAGGTAGAGTGAAAATCTTTAAGATCGTATATATTGTTACTTACACCCGTTATTTGAAAATAAATGTCTACTTAAATGGACACTATCAATTGATACTCGGCTATCTAATTAGACACTTTATATTCCCATTTGGATTGTTATCTTTAAGGTACAGCTCTATAATGAACACATATGGGATTGTACCAAATTAACACAAAACCAGACACTTCCCTGAGGGAAGTGGCTAGTAGGCATGTGATATGACACCAACCTGGAAAGCTATATGATGTCAGGACACATGTTGCTATTTCATTTTAAAAGCCGTATCTTTCCTCTTAGGATAATTCATTTTTTCTTTCTTGCAGACTCCAGCAAGAATGGCTTGCTATCTGGAAATAACAATGTGCCCTATGAAAATAGATGGACTGGAAATGGGAAATGGAAAATTTCTTACAATGATTAAAGTGTTGGCAAATAAGAACAATAAGGAAAGGCAGAGGAATTAGGAGTATTAAACTGTAAGTGGCGAATGTTGCTAGACAGTAGAATAGCTGTCTCCAAGGACATGTTGGTTTATAACATAGAATGAAAACAGCAATCATGTGTTCACCATTTTTCTTACGGGTAAGTGCCAAATGCACTTAAATCACTAGAAGGACTGGTCTGTTTTAAGTAGAAGAGAGAATTATTAATATTTAAGGTCTAATGTGATTCTAATATTTCTATAAGATGTTCTGGGCACATGTGGTTCAGGTATTTCTTTTTGGAAGAGATTAATGAATTCACCACTGAAAAGCTTTTATAACTTGGACAAGGTGATCCTGTATAAGATGATCCTTTATAATTTTGGACAAGAAAAGCTTAACTGGCTCTAATCATGATGTTTTGGTTGTTAAACTAAAAAAGGAAACTACAATGCAAACACTTCTCAGCACTTCATTACAGTCAAAATCAGTAGCAATTGTCTACAGAGCACAGACTACCTAGAAACTGCTCAAAGTTCATCCAAACATTATCTTAAACCTTGGCTTCAGGGAACTTGGAAAGGGGAGTTGATCACTTCTGAATGCACAGTTGTAAATATCCCTTTGCATAAGCACATTAATGATCAAATATTAGGTTACCCTTTTGTGACATTTCCTGAGCTTTAATTTTTATTTAATTGAAAGTATGTTGGAACTGCTGTAACATTTAGAAGCTTGGCTCTGGGAAGGCCATACACTCTGTCTCCTTAAGTACATATTTATTCAGCAGGCTTAGATTTTGAGACAACTATGCCAGCTGTTAACAAGATTTTATAGGTTTAATGTTGGCACATGAAAATTATAATTTATGTTTTATGAGCTGCTGACATAGGTGATGATTAGCAAAATAGAAAACAAATCAGTTGTTTTTTAATTAAAAAGATGTACCACAGGATATACTTTAACCATATATTTTTTACTTCTAGATACCATACTGTCCTCCATTTTGGAGTCAGGTATGTAATTCCTAACATTTTACTAATAACTAGTCATGATATTTTTTAAGTTACACTCACTAGCCACACTGCAATTCTACTAAGATTTATTTAGTTGTCTGATGTAAGGGGGAACATTTCAAAGTAATTTAGTCCTTTCACAAATACTGAGGCAGGCATCAATATTCCATCTGACAGAAGAGATACCAATGCTTCTAAGACTCACCAGCTCATTTACAGCAGTTTCAGGATTTGATATTAGATTCTCTATTTTCAAGTCCAGTGCTTTTGCACTGTACACAACCATGCATCTCTTAATAATAAAAGGGTGGCTTAGTCTGTTTGGACTGCTATAACAAAAATTAACACTATAGACTGAGTGGCTTATAAATGACAGAGATTTATTTCTCGCAGTTCTAGAGGATGGGAATTCCAAAATCAAGCTGACAGATTTAGTGTTTAGTGAGTGTCTACTTCCCAGCTAAAAGATGGCCACTCTCTCACTGTGTGCTCACATGGCACAGTCTGGGGCCTCTTTTATAAAGGTATGAATTACATTGTTAAGGATTCCACATTCATGATCTAGTCACCTCCCAAAGACCCCACCTCCAAATACCACTGCATTGGGAATTAGGTTTCAACATATGAATTTGGGGGGACACAAACATACAGTCTATAGAAGAAGTTATGTTAGTGTGTGTGTGTGTGTGTGTGTGTGTGTGTGTGTGTGTATTTGTCCCCAGGGAACCTAGTGAATTTGCATACATATTTTTGAACCCCATGTACAAACACCTTGAGTAATGTAAATAAAACATTGGTAGATAGGTATGTGTCTCTGCATTTTAATAATATAAAAAACATTATAGTTCAATATTTACATGTAATGGCCCAATATACTCAGTATGATTTTCTTGTTGGTTCTATTGCTGGTTGACTTAATTATCTAAAATAATGTTTCAAACAAATAATTGTTGAAACGTTGGACCACATTTGTGTTACTCTATTCCAGATGTAACAGTAAACTCAGTCTCAGGCCTAAATTAAGCCTTTTAGAATTATATGCTTTATAAGAATGTGAGCTGAGAGTCTAATCAGTCAGTCCAAGAGTAAAGTTCAATAGAAGAAAAGACCACACAGCATTTAGTGACTTCTGACTGCCATAGAAGGTCCACAGGTACAGGTCACAAGAAGTGCTTTGATGGAGATTCTCTCTCAAACATCCACTCATGCTCAGCATTATTTTTTCCTTCCCTGGTATTTTAAATATTTGTTCTTACCTTATATTTTACTTTAAATTATCTGATATACTATAAATTACAATATAATATATAGTCATATTCTTTATTGTGTGTGTCATACTATCTTTATAATACATACTCCATAATGTTTTATCCTGTTTTGTGTCCTGTTCCAACTCCCTATCTAGAAGAGTGCTGGGTACACAAAAAAGTACTACATAACTATCTGTTGAGTTTATTTATTGCACAAAAGGAGGCTGAAAAATTATTCTTGCATTAGGTATTATAGACTATATGACTTTTAAATTGCCTTATTCTAAACCTTGAATATTGCCGATGAAGTGTCCGTAGCACCATCATCAATTCTTATTTCATAAATTCCAAGCCACAGGTCAGAATTTCTTTTCTTTCATCTACTTTCATCTTCAAATATGTTGAAGAAACTGTCAAAGGCAGTTCAAAAGGAAGGGGAAAATAGCCTGGTAAGGTTGTGAATAAAATTTTCCTCATTCATGTGATCCCTTTTATTAAAAAGGTCTCCCAAGCTTGGACCTGTGAGCCAAGCTTAATTAAAGTTATTTGCTTTTAGCTTAGAATATAAATTGCCCCTTCTCATTCTGAGGTGGAATGCACCACTGACAGCAGGAGTCGAAATCTGGGGCTCTGTCTACCATGGAATTTGTCCCTTTGTCCTCAAATGAATCACTTTAATTAAAATAACTTGGTGACCTTTGTCTTGCTCTCTCTTGGCTAGAATTTTCTTCAAGCTCCAGATCTGCCCTTGGATAGTTAAAAATATCGCACTGAGAAACTCCTTTTATTTCCTCTAGAAGTATCTGTCCTTGTAAACATCTCTTCTTTTTATTATAACTGGAGATTTTAGTTGATGTCTTTGATTGATAAATATTACCATCCAAACAAAACTAATACACTTCAAGTCAGGGTAATAGCAATGATCTTAAATGTTTGATTCTTTTGGGCCTACCACAATGCTTGAGACTTAGTAGGACTCAACATAAACTTGGTGAATAAAAAAAGCAATGAATTATATGACTGATTACTTACAAGAAGATTGAGGATGCTTTGAAATCATTACTATATAGTGAAACTACTTAAAAAGCATTCTTTTAAATAAAATTCTTATTATAAGAGATATATTTTGCTCAAAATAATGATGAGTTGGCTGGATTTAGTGAAGACTTACTATGCATGCATTCTATCAAAAATATTTATTGAACCATATGCCAGTCAGTGTGTTTGGTAAAAAACAGAGCAATGAACAAATGCACTCATTCTTTCTCTTCAGCTATCATATACTCTCATGGGAGAAACAGACTTTAATCTGAGAATCACATATATAACAAAACATTTATATCTACGGTTAGCTGTGTGAAAGACGTGAATGTTTTATAATAAACCTAAACTGCAAGTGGAAAGGATAAATGGGGAAAACCTCCTTTGTGGAAGAAGCATTTAATCTGAAGAAAAACAATGAGCTCTGTCACAATGAACAAGGAGGAGAAAAATATTCCAGGCAGAGGAAATAGCAGGTATGAAATGCCCAGGAGATGGCCCAGGTGAAGAATGGTGAGCATCAACAAGAGTAGCAGGAAATGAGAATGTAGATAATGTGGACCAGATAATGTGGGTTAGTGAAGTCATGTGAAAGATTCTGAATTTATTTCTAAAACTAATGGCAAAGCACTAACTGAATACCGTTTTCATTTTAAGATGATGCCATTTTCTATATGCAATACCGGACTTACAAAGGGCAAGAATGGCAGGGAGGGTCCAGGATATAAGGCCCCTGCAACAGTCCAAATGTTAGTAACATGAGCTTTGAGCATTTAAAGACTAAGAGACAATCTGAAGTACCTAGAAAGACTTCGCTCATATATGACCATTTTGCCCAAGACGACAGATTTCAGGAAATCACATTTGGGGTGAGGATTAAGTGTTCCGCTGTGATTATGTTAAGTTTGACATTACTGTAAGAAATCCAAGGGAAGATGCCAACTAGACATTTTTATATTTATACACCCACACACATACAGTCACACATGGGTCTGCAGCTGACATGAGGGATCCATACTGGAGATAGTATTTTGAGAACCGACAGCTTATAAATAATTTTTATAGCAAAGAGGGCTGATAACTTGCAGGCAGAAGGGTGGAAGGGAATCCATAGACATGTGATATCATAGAAAACAAAGACAATAAGGCTTAATAAAAATTAACTCAGCTGTATGAAATGATGCTGGAGACCAGGGATAGGGAGGGTACTATCAATATTATCTTCATTTTATAAATGAATAACATGGATTTGGGAAGAATAAATAATATGCCAAAAATTATACATTGACTGAATCAAGATTTTAAATCAGATTTGGTTTTTTTATCTCTAAATTCTCCTTTCACTACATCATAATATCATGATGATTTGGACGGTAATATAAGATAATTAAACACATTTGTGCAGGCACAATAAAATAATCAGAGCTTGGCCTTTGCAAGATCAGTAGACAAATACATTCTATTATAAGGTGGCATTAGGGTCCCACCTGCCCTAAACTAGCCACCTCTCTTGACCAATCTGAAATTCTTATGGCAGTTTTAAAGGGATAGTTCTGGAATTTCTTCTGTATTTGTCATTAAAATGGTTTTTTAACATGGAAATAGAGTCACACTGAAAGACTAAAAAAGTGGAATAATCAAGAATCATGACATAATAAGTCTTCACAGAAAAATAACCTCAGTTAGGGTCTCCTCTGACCACTCTGCATAGAATAGATAATGTTTCCCATTACCTTGCTAAATTTTCCTTCATAGAATACATACATTTGTCTATAGCCTTTTTTGCTAACTGATAAGCCCAAAGAAGGTCAAAACTTTGCTGTTATTCATTCTGTATTGATAGCATCTGCAAGAAAGCCTACACATTTGATCTACTCAATAAATAATTACAGAATGAATAACTAAATAGATTATTGAGATAAACAAACTTCAGAAGTGACCTGAGAGTTTTTTATCTGTATGACACTCACAGGGTTTGAATGCTAGTATTAGGAATGTTAGGTACAAAGATAGACAGGAGCACCCAGAGAAGAGGAAGATAAGGCTCAAGGAAAAACTGCCCAAACTCTGCCCAGGAAGGGGGTCCCATGTGAAGAAAGCAAAGGCTTTGCAGAGCGATAACTTCCTTGCCTATGAGGACCAGGCCAAACTGGTCCCCACCAGATCCCAATACAGGCACAATCTAACAGAACTAAGAACTGCCCAAGCCACACCTCATCATGGGAAAGGCCTTGTGCACTGAGAGGGATGGCTATACAGGTGGACCTGTCAATCAAATAAGGTGCCTCCTAGCCAGTATGTAATATAGAGTCCTCCTGCCTAATAGATGAGGTCTTTGTCTACCTTGACACTGGCCCATACTTTCCTTGGAGTGTTTTCAAATAAAAATTTCTCTCTGCTTTGCTATTGTGTCTCTGCCTTTCATTTCTTTGTTTTGGTGGGGCCAAGCACAGAGGAAAACAAACCCCACCCTGTAACACTAGTATAACTAGAAGAGCTCTAATTTATTATATGAACACCTGTGAATATCAGCCTGGTGCTTGGAAAAAATAAGGCAGGGAGGAGGGGATGGGAGACCACCACTGTTAATACCCAAAGGAGATACCCAGTGGAAGCATGGAACATGGGTATCCCAGAAAACAGAATGAAATCTGGGTGGCAAGGACAGGTAATAGTTGGGAAAAAAAATAAGCATTGAGATAATGTATCTCCTTATGAGTAATAAATGTTCTCATTGGATGTCATAGGAAATCCCATTCTTGACAACCTCTCATTCTTCCCCTTCATCCCAGTCTCTACATACAGTCTCTACCTTTCTTCTACAACGGAGAAAGGAATGAGAACATTTCAGAATATTTTATGTATATTAAGGGTACAGCCCCAGGTAATAGAATTTCAAAAGACACTAATCAATCACATACATATGGGTATGCTTCAGAATTTTTCCAAATACGTGATTATTTTTTTAACCTATTGAAGACGTATTTTACAATGTCTCAGTTTTACAAATTTACCATCCAATTCATGTCTGTGGATTGAGGGACTGATTCTGGGCTTGATTGTCCAATCTTACTAAGGGAATTCAGAATCATCTTTAAAAAATGAGTATCTTTAATTCTGCCCTGTAATTGAAAATCTCCAACAAAATAAAGCCTTTTTAGATCCAGCTAAAATTCCTTAGATGTTATTCAGGCTTTTACTGAAAAAGGGAAGTTAAACTCACACTATTTAATCTGAAATTTAAAAAAAGCACCGTTTATATATGTTCAAGTTAAAAAATCTTTCACTCTGTGATTGTGTGTGTGTGTGTGTGTGTTTGAATAACCACTAGGTACACATCCCATACATTCTTGAATAAAGAGTCTATGCCATGAACTACTACCTATCTCTTAGTAAGTCCTATAAATGTTACTAAGGCTTACAGATACAATTTAATATTGTTAAGTATTATACATGTATATGTATTACACCTGCTCCCCAGTGATGATACCACCAAAAAGATCTCCAGACATTGCCATATGTCTCCTGGGGGACAAAATTAACCCAGGTTCAGAACCATGCTCTAGAATAGTGTTTCTGAAAATATTTCTCAGATCCCACAGACTCAAGGTGTTGTTTGAATATGAAGATCCATAGCTCCTCTCACAACTAATTGAATCAATCTCTTGGGAGGAGGTTCTAGGCATCTGAATTTTTCACAAGCATGCTCGATGATATTGAGGATATTCTAAGTTAAGTATGCAAATGCATCATGAGATAACCACAAAATGAAACCCAGTCCTGAGGCAGAGGAAGACAGTGATTCTATGAGGTTAGTGTATATTTTCCTGATTTGCAGATGCACAGAGTGAAAAAATGTTTACAGCTGAAAGGCTTGTTTTATTGGATTTGCAAGAGATAATTAATACTGTATTCCATGAGAACTGGACTTCTAGTTAAAATGCCAATATTTTGCTGTATACTAATTTCTGTAGTTCTGGGAAATCTTAGTGCCTCACACAAAGTTAGTGAGCAGTGAATGCTAGTCTCCTTTCCTTTTCCGTCCCAACCTTTCTAAATACAGCATTAAAAAAATGGAAATAGATCTATCTTGCCTATTTCACATAAAAGCAAATTAAAGGGAGACTGTGATAATTCTTTGATAAAAACAAATGTTACTTATGTGAATGAGCCACTATTATTATCCATATGACATTATGGATTGATTTCTTCTTCTAAGATAACAATTTTCTGTTTTTCCTCTTCCTTATGTGCTGTCTTCACACATAGTCCAGCTGTGACATATGGTCAATCCTTGATTATCTGTGAATGGATTAGCTGTCTTGTAGATCATCCACGTGCACTGGGAGCTGACTCATTACCTAGCTGAGCAACTGCCAACACATCTGTTTTCTCCCACTCACAGTGGGATTCCCAGAGAGGCTTTCCCCTTCTACCAACCAGCTCACACAATTTTTCTCACTTACATCTCCTCTGAAATAACCCTGCCTGATGGAGTCTCCATCCTAAGGGTTTGTGGGGAATAGAAGTGTAAATGAAGTAAGACATCAGGCACATTTCCAAATTCCCTCTCCTTTTCATGGAGGGACCCATGGAAATTGTCATCCCTCCTACCAATACATGGTTCATCAAACAAAAAATGACCTTTCAATACACCTATTGCTGTGTCCTGATAAAGAGTTAAATGGGGAAACAGAAGAGGGAAGAAGACAGTTGTAGGGATTTGAGAAAAGTCGCCAGAAGATACTCTATGGTAACTTTAAGTTGTCTATAAATATTTTGACACTCCTCCCAACAAATAAATGGGCCCTGTAACCCTCCCCTTATAATCTGGCTGGCCTTAGTAAACAGTCTACTAGACAAGTACAGCAGACTTCCAAGTGCAGATCATAAAGGTGATGCATCTTCTGCCTGATTTACTAGAAGACTCAGACTAAAGAACTGAGCCACCATGGGATCAGTCTGACTGCTCTGAGTCCACTGTTCTATTTAAGAAGCCCAAACCAGCCCATGCTGAGATACCACAGAGATTACCTGACACCTCATGAACAGAGAGAGATGATCAGTCAGCCCCCACCTGCTCCAATCACTTACTGTTCCACCTTCAGCCCCCATCTGACTACAACCACATGAGAGAACCCCAGCCAGAACAGCCAGACTAACTTTTCTCAAATTACTGAAACTGTGAGAGATGCTAATGTTATTATTATTATAAACTTCTAAGTTTAGGAGTAATTTGATGTGCAGCAAAAGATGGCTGATACATCCCTTGATATATTAAGTTAAAACTTCTTCTTATTGTTGTTCAAGAATCAGACTCTTCTCTGGTAGGAAAATGTATGTAAAGATCAAGTGGCCTCTTCACCTCTCACTTATTTAACAAGCATATGTTACTTCAGATGCTTTTCTAGGCAAGGAGGATTTGTATTTGAGCACACATCATTCACAATCCCTGAGTATAAAGGGCACAAGAGGGATACACCTGTTAGAGGTAGATAAGTAAATAAATAAGATACAGTGAAAAGTACCAATGCATGGAAAATAAAATATATAATGAGGTCATATGCCATGGAAATATGACTTAGTTTGTTGGGGAGGCAAGGAGGGTACTGGCTTGATTCTGTTTCTTAACTGTCCAATGTAATATCCTGACGTCTGGGGTCTGTACCATTTCAAAGCTCAGCAACTGATAGAACATGAAACTTGGCTGTACATGAGATCCATTATGCAAATTCTGAAATCTTTAAGGTTCCATGTGCTAGGGAATTGTAGATGTTTAAACACAGTTTTTGGCAATTAAGTAATGGAAACAAACAACATCCAAAACAAGGGAATAAACCCTTTCTTCAGATCAGATTTGGAACCCAGGCCACAACAATTTTGATGACTGCTTTGCTTTAGGATAATGATGGAAATAGTCTTTGACTTACTGGCACTTCCCTGCCATCTGTGCTCATATCCCTTCTCATTAATGCCTAGCAGCAAGAGCTTATTTTATTTGATAAATAATAAATTCAGTGAACCTCTACTATTCTAAACCCTGTGAGGGAAGACAAAGTAAGACAAGAAAAAAAAAAAGACAAGATTTTTCTCTTCAGGAATTTTTACCATGGAAATATATAGACTATTGCCCAAAAGACCTATTTAGTTATTCTGTAGACATTTATTAAACACGTATTTAGGGACCTGCTACTAGATGCTAGGTGCTTTAAAAGATAGCAAGTATCAGATACTGTCACTGCTGTCACACTAAATCTTTTTTCTTACTGAAACGATTAAGATAACTTATCACATAATTTCATTCCAGTTTGCTTTCCCATTACAAAATAGCTGTGTTTCAGAGGAAGTTGAACTTTTTACTCATAGTTATCTTCAGATTTTTAAAGTTATTTCTGAAAAAATACTTTTCCCCTTTTTATCATTCCTACTAACAATATTAAAGATGATTTACATCTATAAACTTCAGCAGCCCTTATAGGACTTAGTAAGAGACATTTTAGGTAATAGTTAATGACTCTAGATTCAAGGATGCACAGCAAATAAACCTATGAGCTATCTTTTTGACCATGGATACATTCTTAATCTCTCTGTGTCTAATTTTCACCTATAAAGTTGAACTAGTAATGAATTTCTTTTATCTCATACTTAAGGAAGAAAATGAAAGCATTCAGCACAATATATTGCATATATTAAACACTCAATAAAATATTACCATCAATTTACAGTGATTTCATTTTATTTGGCTCTCTCAAAACACCTCTTTCAGATAAATGTAGTTTTATTATTCCTATTTTATAGAAGATGGAAGTTAACACATTGTATTATTTGCCTATGGCCACATAGGAAGTTGAATAGTAAGTATTCAATTCCAAATGTTCTGATTTTATGTCTAGAAGTGATTTTATAATTCTTGAGACTTGCTATTTTCCTGGAGATTTCACATCTGTCTCATTTAGTGCTATAACTAGAAATAATTTAGGAATAATTCATTTTCTTTCCCTCATCCCTCACACCCATGAAATAAAGCATATCAACTCTGTTCCACAATTTATTCTGATCTATCCACTATTGCCCATTCATACAACTCATTATCCACTATTTCCCATTCATACAAGCCATTATCATGTCACAAGTGGTCATCAGCAAGAGTTGACTCACCAGTCTCATGTTGCCACCCTTTCCCGTCTTCCTACAATGCAAATCCCATGTTGCAGCCTATAAAGGCTGACGCAATGTTGCTCTGCCTAAGACTCTTATTCACCTCTCAGTAACCCACCCCCTTTGCCCAAGTAAGTAGACTTCAGAATTATTGGCCCTCTAGCTAGTGCCAGCTTAATGGCTTTCCGTGACAGAGGGCCCTTTCTTCCCATCCAAGCTTTCCCTATGACTGGATCCTACTTGGGATTCAAGAATAAAATCAAAATCATCTCTAGTGTGAGGCTTGTCCCACCCTTGACCACACAATCCAAATAAATCTCTCTGTACAGTCACCTGCTTCTGTTCTACTTTCTATATAACACTCTTCTAAAAAATTATCTTGTTTGATCATGTACTTAATTGTTTTTCTCCATCTTCCTCCCCTAGAATATAAGCTCTAAAAAACTCATCTACCTTGTTCATTACTGAATGTTTTACCTGTACATCACTACAAGTCATACATAGGCCTCCAATCAGTACTTGTTGAAATAGTAAATTAACTTTACTTCCTGAAGCTTTTTTTGAGGCTACAAGTCTAGTTGAGAACACACTGTCCTATAAAGATGGTTTTTCCAAGGAACAAGATAATTATTCGAGTGACTCTAACAAGGGAGACAGATCACTATGCTATGTCCCAACGTCACCCTACCATCAAGTGGAGAGAGAGTATTTGGATACAGGTTTACTTGGCTCCAAAGATATCAATTTTGTAAAGTCTCTTCCATAGAGTAACCTACTTTTTTCTCAATGTCTTCTTGTTATTTTCAATGACAGGTAATCTTGCTAATTCCATGAGGGAGATTAAAAAAAAAAACTACTACATTGTCTATTGACAATGTATCTGCTTTTGAAAACTGGTAGAAATGGTTCTCCCTGGATCAAAACACACCACCAAAGTCCTCATTATCCTTATAGTCATAAAATCCAGTGAAGTCACAGAAAGATTTAGGTTTTTTTTGTTGTAAGACCTCATCTTAGGGAATCCAAAGATGGACTGAAAGCAATGTCTTAACACTGTAATCATTTGGCACACAGAAAGTCCAATGGGAACTGAGGAAGATGAGCCTGGGGTCTGGTGAGGGGATTTCATCAGTATCTCCCATTGAACAGGATAAGTGAAAGGGGCCTTAAAAGGTAAAACACCATAATTGGGGTCAGAACACTCGATCTATTACTGTTTTCCATTCACTGAGAGGCCCTCTCCTATGGTTTAGTTTCATTTTCAGCTTCTTATATTTTAAACATTGAGTGAAATGCAAATGTGACATTTAAACTTTCAGAGGGCCACTGAAAATAAACAGCTATGTGTAGAGAGAATTTGGTATGGACTGGTGGGATAGTGAGGAAAGAAAAGGTTATTACATCCAAAGGAAATTTAACTGAAAAAGAGGAGGAAAAAAAAAAGACTAATTTACTCATATAAATGGGAAAACAGAATGACTATAGAAAAGTATTGAATATAAATCTGTTCTCTCAAATTAAAAAAAAAAAAACCCATTATAAGAAAGCATAAAAATTTATTCTTAGCCTGAAAATATAGTCTTTTTTCCAGGGTTGACTGATGAGATAGAGAGTGTTTGCAGGGGAGAAATCTCAATCCCTTTTTACAAAGAATATTTTAATTCTCTGCTACTAATCAGGAAGACCACATGTTTGGAGAATAGGGGGAAGAAGTTTGATACTTACCAGTAATGACTGTAAGTAGAAAACATGTGCATATATTTATATTTCTAGAAAATATCTAAAGTGATGGAAGAGAATTATATGACCTAAAATGGTAGGCAAATAGTTGCATAATACTGTTGTGGCAGAGGACATGTAGCAACACAGTAGCTCAATAATAAGGATAATCTTTGAAGGTGGTGAGTCCAGAGACTTATCAAATAACTATTTGTGGGAGATGTTTCACAATGAACAGAGGTCAGGTGACTAGGAAGGAAGCCAAGAATATCCAGTCTGGGGGGTGGGTATTTCTATAGATGGAAGTCCAGACCAATGACGAACATTGCATGATAGTCTATACTTAATTGAGGGGATTAAAAAGCCACTCAGAAAGAAGATACAACTCAGACATTTTTATTTTCCCCCAGTGGATTCAAAACCAGATTCCCCCCTCCCACCCATACCCTCTTCTCTCTCTCTAGACTATGGGCTCCAACTCAAGCACGCATGGCCAGAAGGGCCTCAACCCCTCCTCTCCCAAGCCCAGGAGCACATGTGTGTTGGGCCAGATATGACTATTACCACGACAGACACATGTAATAGGAATAAAGCTATTCTGTGCAGCAAAGGCTTGGATTTTTCTGGGATAGAAAAGAGCTAGGCACGGGAGGGGGTCCAAGTAGATACACACACTGTGGTCCAGACAGGAAATGGCACTTTAATAGTTGTGGTCAGGGTGATGGCACCAAGATGGGGCTACAGCTGAAGAAGCCAAGAGGCCCTGGCTAGCCCTAGCTGGTCCAGAAACCACCTTTTCTGCCAGGGCAGGGCCCTGCTGCAGCTCTCTCCTTCCCCAGTGAGGTTCCTTGACTGCCAGGGACCCACATAGGAGCTATCCAGGGGTCATGTCAGTGGCAGAGCTGGCAACAGGGACATCTCCATCTATGGCCACACTTCCTTACTGCAAATTCCTCAGGAGGTGGCTGGGCTCAGCTTGAGCTCAGGGGCTTTAGTCAGGGTTGGGAGTTGCAGAGAAGAAAGTGGAGTGGGCACTGGCTAGTGGCATCAGCTTCATCAAAATAGGAGCTATTAGCCATAAAGCCAGAGGGCCTGACAAGGGAAGTGAGGCCCAGGATGGGACTCTGCTTCTCTGCTCCTAAGGTGGGCATCCCCTTCCGAATTCCTGTGGAGCAACCACATTTGACCATTATCTGCCTATGAGTCATAAAGGTCTGCTGAAATTCTAGCCTTGGCTATCTTGTTTTATCCTTTCCCTTCCTTCTTCCTATCTGTCTTTGCTCTCTCTCTACTTCCCCTCCCTTAATTAAAGTGAAAAACGTACTGGATAAATAGTTGGGACAAGAATTATTGGGGGTGGTAGGAAAAGGCAGCTAGGTTGATTGTAAGAACAGGTTTTCAAGAAGTAAACTTTGTTTGGAGAATTTCTGCCTTTTTGTCTTGAGAAATAAAGACTTGTTACAAAGACACAATTAAGAACATTACTGGAGGTTTGAAGATCAAATGCAACACATTTATATTGCAACAATCTCCCTTGGTGTGGGTGGCATTCTGCCTTCCCCACAAAAGAAAGAGCAGGAACAGGCAGAGTCAGAAAAGTATCATCCCCGCTTTTCTTTAAAAGCCTTTCACAATATGCTGTCAAAGATGTTCTATAAACATCTAGAAATAATGTATAAAGGCTGCAATATTACCCAGATGTCATTGAATAAATACCACTGGATCATGAGCTGGTCAAGGTTCAGGTCCTTGGCCTGCTAGTTGCATAGCCCATGAGAATGGAATCTTGGGTCACATAATATGTGATATTCTTAATTGGAATTCTTGTGGATAATGGACCAATTGTTTTTTGTTGGGATCCTCAATTCAAAATGGCCAAGCCCAGCTAGAAAGTCATTGATGTAGCTTTTCATATTATTGTCCACTCCTCAAAAATATGCTGTTTCTTATTCAGGTAAAAAAACATCTAGATCTATTATCCCATTTTCCCTCAACTAACATCCTATAAACTGGTTACATCTTTTTAGATCAGCCTTGGGCCCCAGTATTCTGGGTATAAAATGAATAGCAACAGTGATTGGCAAGCGCCTAACAGAAGACCATCTCAAAGATTTTATTTCTCAGATCAGAGACTTGGGTTTACTCACTTACTATGTAACCTCAGATAGGTCACATTTCAGTTTTCTTTTCTGTAAAATGCCATTAATAATTACTCTTTATACTTCATAGGATGGTTATAGGATGAAAAATAAAAGTGAGTTATAAAAATGAATTGATACGGATTTTCATTCTTCAGGTCAAATTGTCAGGTGTACTAAATCACCCTGACTATGTTGAGGGCCATTCTGTATTGGAACAGTGTCATAATATTCAGTAGAATTTTTTAAATTAAGTTATCATTGATAAACAATCTAATGAAGATTTCACATGAGCAACATTGAAATCTTTCTCCGCATCTCCACCAGCATTTGTTGTTCCTAGTCTTTTGAATGTTGGCCATCTTAAGTGGTGTGAGGTGATATCTCATTGTGGTTTTAATCTGCATTTCTCTGATGATTAGCAATATGGAGCATATTTTCATGTGCCTGTTGGCCATCTGAATTTTTTCTTTGGAGAAGTGTCTGTTCAGATCCTCTGCCCATTTTTTCATTGGATTATTTGCTTTTTGTTTGTTGAGGTGCGTGAGCTCTTTATATATTTTGGATGTCAACCCATTATCGGATATATCATTTATGAATATATTCTTCCATACTGTAGGATGCCTTTTTGTTCTACTGATGGTATCCTTTGCTGTACAGAAGCTTTTTAGTTTGATATAGTCCTACTTGTTCATTTTTGCTTTTGTTTCCATTGCCTGAGGACATGTGTTCAGGCAAAAATTGCTCATGTTTATATTCAAGAGATTTTTGCCTATGTTTTCTTCTAAGAGTTTTATAGTTTCATGACTTACATTCAGGTCTTTGATCCATTTTGAGTTTACTTTTGTGTATGGAGTTAAGACAATAACCCAGTTTCATTCTCTTATATGTAGCTGTCCAGTTTTGCCAACACCAGCTGTTGAAGAGGCTCTGATTTCCCCATTGTATATCCATAGCACCTTTATCATATATTAATTGGCCATATATTTTTGGGTTTATAATCAGGGCTCTCTATTCTGTTCCACTGATCTATGGGTCTGTTCTTTTGCCAGTACCAAATTGTCTTGATTACTGAGACTTTCTAGTAGAGTCTGATGTAGGAGAGTATAATCCCCCAGCTATATTCTTACTTCTCAGGATTGCTATGACTATTTGGGGTCTTTTGTGGTTCCATATGAATTTTAGAACAATTTGTTCTTATTCGGTGAAGAATGCTGTTGATAGGGATTGTTGTTAATAGGGATTGCAAACTAAAATGCTGTTGATAGGGATTGCATTGAATCTTTAGATTGCTTTAGGCAAGATCGCCATTTTGACAATATTTATTCTTCCTAACCATGAGCATGGGATGTATTTCCATCTACTTCTATCTTCTTTAATTTCTCTCATGAGTGTCCTGTACTATTTGGGCTGTAGGTCATTGGTTAGGTTGATTCCTAGTTATTTTAATCTTTTTGATACAATTGTAAATGAATTTTTTTCCTGATTTATCTTTCTAGTAGTTCATCATTGGTACATAGGAATATCACAGATTTCTATGTATTAATTTTGTATCCTGCAACTTTGCTGAATTCTATTATCAGTTCTAATAGTTTTGGTGTGGATTCTTTATGGTTTTTCATGTAAAATAGCATATCATCTGCAAACAGTGACAGCTTAAGTTCGTACTTATTAATTTGGATGCCTTTTATTTCTTTGTGTTCTATGATTGCAGTGGCTAGGACTTCCAGAACTATGGTGAATAAAATAGGGGAGAGTGGGCATCCTTGTCTTATTCCCAATTTTAAAGGAAAAGCTTTAAGTTTTTCACTGTTAAGTATGATGTTGGGCATGGATTTGTTCTATATGGACTTTATTATGTTGAGATACTTGCCCTCTATACCCATTTTGTTCAGAGTTTTTATCATGAATGGATGTTCAATTTTGTAAAATGCTTTTTCAGAATCTATTGAGAGGATCACATGATTTTAGTCATTCTGTTTGTTGATGTGGTGTATGATGTTGGTGAATTTTTTAATATGGTACCATCCTTGCATCCCTTGAATACATTCCACTCAATCATGATGGATGATCTTTTTGCTTTTTCTTTTAATTCAGTTTGCTAACATTTTGTTGAAAATTTTTGAAATTATATTCATCAGGAATATTGGTCTGTAATTTTCTTTTCTGTGGTTTCTTTGCCTGGGTTTGGTATTAGAGTGATGCTGGCCTCATAGAATGAGTTTGGAAGTATTCCCTTCTCTTCTACTTTTTGAAAAACTTTAGCAAGGATGGGTATTAAGTCTTCTCTAAATGTTTGATAAAATTCAGCGGTGAAGCCAGCTGGTTCAGAGATTTTGTTCTTGGGTAGTGTTTTGATTACCAATTCAATTTCATTGCTGTTCATTGGTGGTTTCATATTTTCTGTTTCTTCCTGAGTCGGTCTTGGAAGGTTGTATTTTTCTAGAAAGTTGTCCATTTCTTCTCAATTATACAATGTATTACTATATAATTTTTTATAGTATTCACTAATAATTCTTTGCATTTCTGTGGTGTCCATAGTGATTTTTCCTTTCTCCTTTCTGATTTTGTTTATGTGTGTAGGTTATCTTTTGTTCTTGATAAGTCTGGCTAGGTTTTGTCTTTTTTTAATTTTATGTAGAACCAGTTCCTAGTTTCATTGATTTTTTCTATTGTTTTATTTTTCTCTATTTTATTTATTTCTGCTCTAATTTTTATTATGTCCCTTCTTCTACTGACTTTGGGCCTCATTTGTTCTTCTTTTTATAGTTTCATTAATTGTAAGATTAGACTGTTCATTTGGGATTGTTCTTCTTGCTTGATGTAAGCCTGTATTGCAATATACTTTCCTCTTGGAACTGCCTTGACTGAGTCCCATAGGTTTGGGGTGTTGAGTTGTTGTATTCACTTGTCTCCATATATTGCTTGATCTCTGTTTTAATTCGATCACTGACCCATTGATTATTTAGGACAACGTTGCTAAGCCTCCATGTGTTTGTGGGCTTTTTGTTCTCTTTGCATAATTTATTTCTCCTTTCATACCTTTGTGGTCTGAGAAGCTGGTTGGTACAATTTCAATCCTTCTGAATTTACTGAGGCTTTTCTTGTGGCCTACTATGTGATGTATTCTGGAAAATGTTCCATGAGCACTTGAGAAGAACGTGTATCCTGCTGCTTTTGGGTGGAGTGTTCTGTAGATGTCTGTTAGGTCCATTTGTTCTAATGTTTTACTTTCTCTCTGGTTGATCTGTCCTTTGGAGTGAATGGTGTGCTGAAGTCTCCTAAAATGAATGCACTGCATTCTACTTCCCCCTTTAATTCTGTTAGTATTTGTTTTACATATGTAGGTGCTCCTGTGTTGGGTGCATAGATAATTATAATGATTATATCCTCTTTTTGAACTGATTTCTTTATCATTATGTAATGTCCTTCTTTGTCTCATTACTTTCTTTGTTTTGAAGTCTATTTTGTCTGATACAAGTACTGCAACTCCTACTTTTTTCTCCCTATTTTATGCATGGAATATCTTTTTCTATCCCTTCACTTTTAGTCTGTGTTTGTCTGTGGGTTTGAAATGAGTCTCTTGTAGGCAGCATATAGATGGGTCCTGTTTTTTTATACATTCTTTAACTCTACGGCTTTTGATTGTGCATTCAGTCCATTTACATTTGGGTGATTATCGATAGATATGTACTTATTGCAATTACAGGCTTTAGATTCACAGTTATGAAAGGTTCAAGGGCAGCTTCCTATCTAAAAGTCAAACAACTTGCTTGTACACTATTTCAAACACAATCTAAAGGTTCTTTTTCTTCTCCCTTCTTTTTCTTTGTCCTCCACTCTTTGTATATTAGTAGTCATATTCTGTACTCTGTGTGTGTCCCTTGACTGACTTTGTGGGTAGTTAATTTAATTTTGCATTTTCTTAGTAATTAATTGCTCTACTTCCTTTACTGTGGTTTTATTTTCTCTGGTGACAGCTATTTAGCCTTAGGAGCACTTCCATCAAGAACATTCCCTTTAAAATACACTGTAAAGATGGTTTGTGGGACGGATATTCCCTCAACTTCTGCTTATCTGGAAAGTTTATTCCCTGCTTTAAATGTAAATGATAATTTTGCTGGGTAGAGTATTCTTGGGTGGAGGCCCTTCTGTTTCATTGCATTAAATATATCATGCCACTCCCTTCTGGCCTGTAAGGTTTCTGCTGAGAAGTCTGATGATAGCCTGATGGGTTTTCATTTGTAGGTGATCTTTTGTCTCTCTCTGGCTGCTTGTAATACTCTGTCCTTGTCCTTGATCTTTGCCATTTTAATTATTGTATGTCTTGGTGTTGTCTTCCTTGGTCCCTTGTGTTGGGAGAGCTGTGCACTTCCATGGCCTGAGAGACAATTTCCTTCCCCTGATTGGGGACATTTTCAGCACTTATTTCCTCAAAGAGACTTTCTATTCCTTTTTCTCTCTTTTCTTCTGGTACCCTTATAATGCGAATATTGTTCTTTTTAGATTGGTCATACTTTTCTCTTAATATTCTTTCATTCCTAGAGATCATTTTTTATCTCTGTGTCTCAGCTTCTTTGTATTCCTGCTCTCTAATTTCTATTTCATTTTCTATCTCCTCTACTTCATCTAATCTGCTTTTAATCCCTCCATTGTATGTTTCATTTCCGATAATGTCTTTTTCAAAGTGTCTATCTCTTTCTGAAAGTCCTCCCTGAGGTATTAACTACTTTTTGGTAGCTCCAAGAACATGTTTATGATTTTTATTTTGAAATTTTATCAGGAAGACTAGTAATTTCAGTTCACTTAGCCCTCTTTCCAGAGTTTGTGGGATTTTGGGTTGTACCAGGTTCTCTTGCCGTTTTATATTTTTAATGATTACTATAGAATAATAATTTTGTATTGGTGG
The DNA here is from genome assembly GCA_029783875.1 of Phataginus tricuspis. Classification (NCBI taxonomy): domain Eukaryota; kingdom Metazoa; phylum Chordata; class Mammalia; order Pholidota; family Manidae; genus Phataginus; species Phataginus tricuspis. The sequence continues at coordinate 20,870,878 of JAQQAC010015468.1, read as the reverse complement.
CACCCTCTAGTGCCCAGAAGCTTTACTCTCTGGAGCTTCCCAGCCCCTGGAACAATGGCAGGGTTCACAGGCACGTGGCACCAGTGCTTGCCAGGAGGAAAGAGCTCTTTCCTACTTTCCAACTTCAGTGCCTGCCTCCACTGCCAGGGCCAGAGGGCTAAGTGCACAGGTAGGATCCTCTGTGTTATACCCCTATAGCTGCCATAGGCAGGACCACCCTCTGGCTGGCCTGGCACAATGGCAAGAGCAGGTTTGTGAACCAGTGCCAGCCAGATGGAAGAAGTGGCAGGCTGCGTATCACAGTGGGGAGCCTTGGAGCTGTATCAGCAGCCAGGGGGATGGAGTGCATGGAGCTTCTGAAAGTTCCCAGCCTGCTGGGCTGAGTGTGCCAGGATGGTTTTGTCTACCTGTTCTTTTTCCTGAGCAGCAAGTTCTGTGTAATCTATGCACCTTTAGCATCCCTGTCACTGTTCAGAAGTCTTTCAATGTGCCCACCTTTCTTTTGTACCAGAGAGGCCAGTTGTGGGTACCTTTTCTCCACAAGTGGCTGGAATCTCAGTTTTTCCAGGTATTTTTCCTGTCTTTGCTTTGAACCCTCTAATCTCTAGAGCACCATGTAATGTGGGTTCACGCTCCCAGACAAGATCTCCAGGGGTTCCTGTGCTTCTACTCCCTCCTGCTCCACTTCTCTTCCTCCCGCCACTGATCTGGGGTAGGAGGCTACCATCACTTCTCATGCTACCATTTTGTTTAATCCTGTTCATTTGAATTTTACTGTACTCTTTTGCTTTTGTGTGATTTTAGGTTTCCATTGGACCCCTTCTGTTTAGCTCCTGACACTCCAATCAGGTCCCTCTCTCTTCCATTCCTGAATGTGAGAAAAGTAAGCTATGATCATAAACCTCAGTTCTAAGCAATCACCATAAATGATCTATCCTCTTTTTCCCTCATAGAGGATAGTTTCTTTCTTCTCCTGGGCTCAAGATCTCTGTCTCCACACTCCCATGCTATATTTACCACGGATTCCTTCAATTCAACAATTTTATAGACTTCTCCTAGTCTCTTGATTTTTTTACTAATCTCTCTTCCCTGAATCCTAGTGCCTGGTTCATTTTGGTGATGGCTATTATATTCCATCAAACTGCAGCCACTCAAAAATACATCAGACTGAATGTTCCATTTTATTTCCCTACTTCTAGGTTTATTCATTCAGGCTTCCTTACACACTAGTTGAATAACCATAGCAAAGTTTATTAATCTGTGCGAGTCTCAGTTTCCTCATGACTAAAATATGAATAATTATAGTACCTTTATTAGAGTGAGTGCATAAATTGCATTAGAGAATATATGTAAATGCATAGTAGTTAGGATGGCATCTGACTTACTGCAAATAAGTAACTTACCTTTGCTGTTATTATTATTAACATTATTATTTTCATTTCATTCTTTATTTTAACCTAGCTAATTTTTAGTTCATGACTCAGCCTTTCACTTGACCACTTATTTTTAGCCACAAAGGCTAAATAGCAAAAGGGATAATTCCTCCTGGTACATCCAATGATTGGGCTCAATCATTTCAGATCTATGAAAAGAATGCTAATGAGCTCCACTTTGAGATAGTGCTAGACTGGTGACAGAGATGATCACCGTCCAGATGTTTCCTTATATGTAGAGGAAGCTGCAGTTATTTCCCATTTCTGGCTTCTTTCTACTCCTCATTCACTATTTCTTTTGAGTCGAGAAGTCACTCAATCTCATTGAAGCATTTAGAAGGAGAAATGGGGCATACATAGCCTAGATACTTTTGCCACATACCTCTTGAAAGTTATTTCAGTCCTTATCATAGAAAGCATATCCTTTGTTCTGTGTCCTGCTTAAATTTCTACATTCAGGTCCTTACATGAGGAAGGGGAAAGTTTTGTATCACTTCTTGTGAGTAGGTGGGTAAGCCTGTCTACTTTTGAGTTTCAATATTAGGAAACCCACTTTCTGACAATATACAATATCAGCTTTACAATATAAAACTGACATTTTGGTGCTGTATTAGTTTGTTATGGCTTTCATAACAAAAATAACACACTGGGTAACTTAAAACACATACATTTTCTTACAGTTCTGGAGAACAGAAAACCAAGATCAAGGTGTCAGCAGTTTTCATCTTTCCTGAGGACTTTCTCCCTGGCTGGCAGGTAGCCACCTTTTCACTGTGCTCTCACATGGCCTTTTCTCTGTGTTCATACCCTGGTGTATCTTTCTTCCTCTCCTTAAAAGGTTACCAGTCATATTGGGTTATGGTTCTACCTTTATGACCTCATTTAGCCTTTCTCCAATACAATCACATTCCAATGTACTAAAGGTTAACAGTTTAACATTTAAATTTTCTGGGGGTACAGTACAATTCATAACAGATTACCACTGGCCTTTCTCTCAGTTGTTTCTAAATTTTATGTTTGGATGTCATAGTACAGGTGAGACATTTTGGAGACATCAGTAGCCTTATAACAATATTTTTCAACCTTATTTTCATTACCCTCTAAGGATTCTTCTGTGGTCCTACTGCAGGCTATAAGACCTAATATCCAGGATATTTTAGCACTAAGAATTTTTGCCCTCTTGGGGTTGATCTTGCCTGCAGTAGAGATTAACAGAGAATAGGTATAGAGTGAAATCATCAAGTAAGCAAAATGACCCATTCCAGAGGCTCTCAGCCACTACCTCTCCTGATAGAAAGTCACATGAGTATCTAATGCCTTAGTTTTAGCTAATCTGGAGGATGCTTACATGTTACTTTGAAGTGTCTTATTTACTCAGACCTTATAAAGTAAAATCTTACATATGCCAACTAGTCTATATTTTAAGTCAGATAATAAACCCCAAAATACCCTTAAAATATGGTGACCTATTAGAGACAAAGATAGAGAAAAATGTCTTTTACTTAGTTCGGAGTTCTTCACACTAGAGGAAGACCCTTTTATACTTCACAAGTGTAGGCAATCCCACACTAAGGCTCCCCAGAACTGAGAGCTCACAATGTTAACATGCTATCGGGTTGCTGTTCACATGGACAACTCTATAGAGCTTTTCTGGTAAGTGCTGCAGGGACATATTTATTCAGGATAAGCTAATGGTACTCCTGATAATAACAGAAATGCATAACAATGACAACAACAGCGACCGACCCATAAGATAAACAACTAACCCTGGAGAGCATTTCTATGCCAGACATGGGGCCAAGCATAATCTCATTTAATACTCACCACACCACTAGGAGATAGAAGCTATCCTCACACTCATTCTGCAGAGGAATTCCAATAAGGTAAGTAACTTAAGTCAATGTCAAATCTAGGTCTTTCTCATTACAGTCTTTCACCCTTACCATTCTGGCTGCCACTTGCTCCTAATTCCTGGATTTACCTAATAAAACTAATCTTCACAGTGGCAACACTACTCTTTCCTCTTATATTTTGTTTTAATACTGCAAGAGGGATCTCTGAGAATTGCTGCCTATGTATATCCTCATATGAGAGGAGAGGAAATGCACCATTTGGAGAGGAATTGTGGCCAGATATAGAGTTGCAGCAATGTAAACTATACCATCTATAAAACTGTACACTCAGAACACTCACCCTTCTGAAGGAGGTTCCATAGGTAATGATTCATACCTTACAAATGAAGATACCAAGGACTAGGTACTTAAGTGATTTATCCAAGGTCATATAACCAGATAGAAGTATCAAAGAACTGATAACATGTGACTGTAAGTTTGCTGTTAGATTCCCTGTTACCCTATTCCTACCAAGACAGATGTCTTCTCTCTTCCTCAATCCCACTGTATTTCCCCTACTGCCCCTGATCTCACCTCCCCACTTCCTTACCACCACTGCAGTTTTCAAGTTTGGAAGTCATTTGGAGGAAATCAGCTTCTCCAACATACAGACCCTCTTGTGCTAAAGAAGTCTGCTGTGCATAAAGTGCAGAAAGGATTTACATCTTTGACTCTCTTTCAGCAGATATTACTTATCTTGAACTGCCAGCAAAGTCTTGCCTGTGTGATGTGTGTGACAGTGAAGGATAGCTTTTTGCTGCATTACTCGGCTTCCATGGATAACCGAAATCAGGAGTTATTGTTTGATTAAATGAATAATCAGGAACATCTCTGAGAAATCTTGGCAAGGGGATTGAGGTGTGAGACATAATCTTAGGGTCGTGAAAATGACCCCTGATTTCACTTGACCCTTGCAAATACTTTGTGAAAATTTGTCAAGGAAGCAAAAAAAACATGAAATATGGATTATTCAGCCTTCCTTAAGACCCCTATATGCCAAATTTTCCTAGTAGAGCTATCCTTGAATTCATATCATGTAAGAAAAGTTTGTTTATAACTTGGTCCTTTAAAACTTGGAATTAATTGTGCCTTGTAAACAAAACTATAGTGAGTAGTCATTATTGATGGTGGCTGGATATATATCTTAGTAATACCTTACATACATCAGACAGTCAAAATAATAATTCTTACTAATTGTACTGCTGTTACAGGTATACATATCTACTATTTATTTTTTATCTCCACAGCATTGAACATTCTGACAGAGGAGATTTTTGCATTTTACAGTATACCTATGTCATAACAAAATCCAGTTTTTAAATTTAACTCAGGAGTTCTTAGTCCAGAATAGAAAATATTAATTAATGGCCCTGTTTTTCAAAAGTAATATGGACTATCTAGAAAATCAGATTTAATAATTAAAATTTAAATTATTAAATGTCAAAGAGATCTGGTTGATTTAGCAGAACTGGTTGAACTGAGGTCAAAATATACTTTTGTCTACAAATTTGATAATATGTTTGAACAAGGTCCTCTCAGTTTATTGCAATATTTGCTTATCAGCAACAGGGAATGTTTTAAAGTTGTACAAAAGGGTCAATTATACTGATGCCAGTTTAATAGCATCTGAAAAAGAGATTATTTTGTACTTTACATTTTAATAGAATGACTGACCTCTGAATGTAGTCTTATTTAAGCTTAGAGTTTCTTCAGAATGAGATACAAAGTGGAACAGAACTCAGTGATTTGATACTGGTAATGAACATTAGTTCAAAATTCTACTTAGAAAAAAATCCTTCTTTGACATATATGAAAATGTGCTAAAAAATAAAACACATTTGATAGGCACAAACATATTTCTTCAACATAAGCATAAGCATAGTGTCAAGCACTAACATAATATAAACTATTTTGAGGGTCTTAGTCACAGCACATATGTACTTTTTTCTTTCCCATCTACTTCAAAATCAAATGATAGCAATATAAGATCCACTCTAGAATAAATCAAGGAAATTAAGTATACTTCTCATTGTGAAATATATGTATTCTTAAAATGTTCAACATAAATGTATTCCATATATTTTTATCCATTCTAAATACACATGGGAAGCTGATGCACATGGTTTCATACTTAGGGCAACTCCCCATGTGTGGCAACAATGTGTGAAAGACCTCAGAGACGTAACTGAACACTATTCAAGGGACAGAGGTGTTCACTGAAAAAGGAAGTAATTTTAAAGCAACAATATTGAGTGTGTTGTACATTAGGGATGTATCTACCCATGCATCCGTGTAAACTAATGGTGAGGACATTCCAAACAAGCTGTAGGCTGAGGGGAGGGTTAGTACCTCAAAATAAAATATTGCTGGTACTGGTAAAAAAAAAGGAAACTAAATAATGGCAAAGCAGCCAACATTTGCCTATCACAGCTAACATATCAGAATTTCTAGTGGTCTGGCCAGGGTATCTGCATTTTAAACAAACTGACCAGGTGATTCTTATTGGCATTAAACTTTATGAATCATTCTTCATGTACAATCTCTGTCCCTCTAGAAACACATTGAATATTGAGATTAGCATTTGAATTGATAGACTGAGTAAATCAGATTGCTCTACCCAATGTGGGTGGGCATCACCATATCCACTGAGGGCCTGAACAGAACACAAAGGCAGAGGAAGAAAAATTTACTCTATCTGATGCTTAAGCTGGGATATTGGTCTTCTCCCGTCCATGGGCTTGGACTTACACCATCTGCTAGTAGGTTCTCAAGTCTTTGGACTCAGACTGTAACTCTTCCACTGGCTTTCCTGGGTCTCCAGCTTTTAGGCAACAGATCATGGGACTTCATACCCTCCCTAATCACATGAGTCAACTCCTTATATGAAGTATATAAATACATTATATATTTATTATATATAGTAAATACACACACACACATTCACAGAAATATATATTTGGGGAGGGAGAGGGTTCTACTCTCTATTGATACTGTTTCTCTGGAAAACCCTAATATATTGCTCTTATTATAAGAACATCCTTTGATTATTGAGTTTTAATTAACTGATTTCCACAGAAAGCTTTTTTCCTTTCCAATGAGCTCTGTAAAATGCTCATTGTGGCTGTGGGATTCTGTTCTCTCTGTCTCTAACCGAAGTTCTCTTCATCTGCATCTGTGTTTGCTCACTTAGATGCTTCCTTTGATGCAACACCACTAATATGCTGCATTTTCTGTGCCTTGGTGAGTTGACTGTGTCCATGGTGGATAAGAAAAGGAAATTTAAAATTACTTTGGACAAGAAAATTGCCAGCTAATTCAAAAATATTCTTAAAAATAAAGATCCTCCAGTGATCCTAAAAATAGGTCATATGCAAACTTCTAGCAATTCACCCTTGGACATCCTCCAGAAAAGGCAACACAAAACTAACTCAGTGCACTATGCTTTTGTGATGTTAAATTCCACCACAGGTACTCTTGCTCTTTCAAACAGTCTCTCCTAGTCCATCTCCCTCTACATACACCATTTATTAAATGCTTGAAATATTCTTGACACAGTAAAAGCCCTAGGGGTATATGTGGGATTAGATGGGGTCCTCTTTCATAGTCCATTATAGTGGTGTTATGAATAGTAATAGATAAATCAATAAGTTACTACTGTGTTACAGAGGAAGGCTACCCAATAGCTCCTGGAGACTTGAGAACTATTTTCATAGAAGGAACAGATTCAAAGAAAAAGTAAGATTTACCAAGCATAAAAGTAAAGGATATTACATACTTATGAAACAGTATGTATTGAGGCAAATAGATAAATGCATGATATTTATAGCAAAGAGCATTTCTCAAACATTTGGTTAGAGGAAGGCAAGTGATATGGGGATGGTTAGAGGAGAAAAAGCGCAGCTAGAAGAGAATGTTTACTAGACCCAGATAGGGAACATAAATATCCATTGGTAATTTTTAGGCAAGGGTTGGTTATCAGATATGCAATTTTAGAAACATAATTCTAACATCAGATGACAGATTAAACAGGTTAAAATAAAAGGAAGGAGGAAGACAAAATACAGTAATTGCTCAACAATTCAAACAAGATTTGGTAAAACCTGAAGGGAAACATTGTAGGGGGATGGCCAATAAAGTTTGAATATGTGAAATAAAATGTTTAGGGCTTTGTAGCTGGTTGGATGGAATGGTGGGACGGGGTGAGGATGGCTCCAGGCTTCAAAAGTAAGTGATCTGAGAGAAGATAAATCAAATAAACCATAGTCAATTGTTTTAATTTCTATAGGCTGCTGATGTTAGAAACATTTGGTAATTATAAATGGCAGAGATTCACAGTCTAGAGAATGCCACACACAGAAGGCTCCCTTACCAAATTATAATTCTGAAAAATTCCTGTGATTCTAACACTTTTCATGTCGACAATAAGAGTTCTCAGAAGCACATCACAGAGATTCATCTACCTTATGCATAGGCTTTTCAGAAGGCTCCTTCTGAATTAATTATCTGTGTCATCTCAATGGTCCAAGAACATTTTATTTAGTAACCATAACCCTGTACATGCTGGAGAGACATCTTCCATACAGCTATACATCAAAGGCCAAATAGACAACTGGGGCTCACTCAGCTTTTATAGTAAGGAAATGCTACAAATAGATGAAAAGAGTAGGCATGACAGTACTATATTTTGAGTGATTTTTTTGATTATTGATTATGGAAATTGGGAAATCTTATCAGCTTCAGACTGAATCTTTGAAGGTATTTCGTTTTTTAAGTTTGATATTCCCTGAACCTGGGAATGCACATCACATTTCATCCTTAATTCCTAGCATTATAATTTGATAGTGATGTAGAGATTTAGGAGAGCAACATTTTCAATCCCTGCACGTTAGAGATAAGGGACAATAAAATTCAGAGATAATTTTATTTTCCCAAGGTCACACAAAGAAGAATAGAAATAAAGAGAATAATTGGCAATTAAGAGTTGGATCTAGGGCTTTGCTTTCTAAGATCTGTGACAAAAATATAAGGAGCAATAATGAATTGGGAAGGCATCTGAGTCTGAGATATTAAGCTTCAGCCATCGGGTATGCACCAATTGGCAAAATTCAGAAAAGATAAGTTTTAAGGACCAGAAAAAAAATCATTATCAGAACAAATTTTCCACAGAAATAAGTAAAGCAGACCCATAGATAGAAGTATGACAATTTGATTCCATGTATTATGAACTAATTCATTCAACATGTCAACATATAAATACTGTGTGAGCTAATCTTAGAATGTGATGTAATGGACCAAAGGAAGAACCCATACAAAGGAGGGATGGCTCAGAAGAAAACTCAAGGCTGGTGGAATACTGGACATATCACCAATTACCCTATTTTTGGATTGACACTATGAGCATATTTAGGTCCTGAATTTTGTAGTATAATAATATTAGACTGAAGAAACTCGACTGTAGTCCTAAAGTTTGCTGCTTAAACTAGAGAACTTCTCTAAATGTTATCTTACTTCTAAATAATAGATGAGAGGTGAGGACTGGAAGAGGCATGCAATTCAGGTGTGTATTGATGCCTCTTTCCCCCTTTTCTTTGCCCACCTCCCAAAATAATAGTATCATTGAATTCCTGTTTTCTGCATCCAGTTATCTGCATCAAAAATAGTTCCTCAAACAAAAGCATCTCAAAATACCCGAATTAGAAATTGTTATGATCATTAAAATGCTTTGGAACCCTGTCACTCCTCAATAAATTGTGTGAGTACATATTATGAATAAGTCTTTCTGACTGTAGCTCAGAAGATATATAAACGATAGTAAAAGGTTCTGGCTCCTTCACTGTGGTACATATTATCAATTTAAAACTTCAAATAAATGAGTGTCCAAGTTGCTATTCCCTAGAAATTAATTGAAATATGTGCTTTTTCTACTTAAAGATTAGCTCTGACAGTGCTTCTGAAAATGAAAAGTTCAAAGTAGCACTCCACTCATTGTGCTGACAGCTATGGACTTAGCTATGGACTCCAGCGTGATCTATAATGACTGCAGGTTTAGGGATCATCAGGTCTTAGAAATAAGACAAAGTTCCAAGTAACTTTCAGTTTGGCTGCCTTGACTTACCCAGAGTTAAGTAGGTTTTCTCCACTTCAATTTGGTGTTGGGGTTTTAGATGAGATGGCAGGGACCCCTCTGACTGAAAATGCACATGAACAATTTACACTCACCCAGGAGATCTCCCACACTCAGCGACCTTGCCAATTTCCCCTGTGAGTAGTTAACAAACCAGAAAAGCATGACACAGAAAAGCTTAAATTTGGAACCATGTCCCTGTGGTGAAATCTGCCAAAGTCTCACCCCCTACACTGGTATTTTCATGAGAAAGGGTGAATGTCTCTCCCTCTCCCCAAACCCAACAAACACTGATCTCCCAGCATAATGTTTCACATAGCACACACCAAGATTAACCCAGAAAATGTTTCCGTATTTGACACTGTTTTATCAAAGTCATTTTTAGTCAGTTTCACTACCTTTAAGAACAAGAAGTCATGGCAGCATATATATATACAAATACAAACATACACACATAAAAAAGCAGAACATGCAAGACATGTGAAAATAACCTGTGGCTTTTGTCTGTTTCTTTAGAAAGGACACTAGTTCAGTATTTTGGACTAACAATTTTAAGTCTTCACATTCAATCTCATGGTGAGCCTCAACAACAGAGCACCATGAGTAGGCCCAGCTTGAGCCTAAATTCACATTTGCACCCTGGGGTCTTCTCTCTGCCTGTTTCTCCATCTATAAAATGATAGTTAAGACCTGGATATTTTTAAGGTCATTCATTGTTAGATCTAAAAGTTTATGTGGCATTCAATTAATTAAATTTAGTTCAAAGACAAACTTTAGAAACCATCTTTATCAGTTCAAAATTATTCAGCATCTCAAAAAATATTCCATTAAGAGGTGGTAATCGACTGCCCCACTGTTTCCAGATAAATTCTCACACTTAAGATAGTCCAGTGCCTTCCTCAAAATACACCCTGCTGGCTCTAATCTCTGCATCATGTAGCACCTTGGTAGCCTCTTTATTAATTGTCAGATACACCTGAGTTCATACCCTGACTCAACCACTCCCATGTGAGGTCCAGGGTCTCAAGTAAATTATTTACCATCTTAATACTAATTTACACAACAAGGTTGTTTATACGTTTGTGACTTGAAGCATGGTCATCACATAAAATCTTGTTAGAAAAACAGAATCTCCAGCTTACTCTCTGAATCAAAATTCCTTATTAGTAAGACCCACACTTGATGGCCAAATATATTAAAGTTGGAGAAGCACTGGTTTATATAACTATATTTAGCAATACAAGGAAAGAACTTATCATGGTTCCTAACAAATCATAAGAACTTATTACACACTAACTATAATGCTTATTGATGTAAATTTTTTCTGGTCATAATTCAGAAGATCTAGGTAAAGGCAGAGTTACATATTTTAGATAATGATAGCAATGTCTTACAGCATTATAACAAGTGCTTTCAAAAAAGGCAAAACCAAAAACAAAACAAGTATCATCAAATAACTGATCTTTATCTAGGCTCCATGAATAGAGTTGAGAAGATTAATACATATTAATATTTTACAGGACACTAGTGATGTTACACATTCATTGAAGTAGAAAATCATACAACAAAGTCTTCTTCATGAACTATATCTGTCCCATGAAATTTAGCATTCTGAAACAAAATTCCAAGTAGATGCTGTTTATTCTAAATATTTGTTTATAGTTCACTAAGTGCAACAGATAAAGCCTAAACTTTTTAGTGCTCAAAGTTTAGTTTCATCTTCTGAAATCCTTCCTTACATTCTCCTATATGTCTCCTACACTTCCCAACCCACCATTGTGGTCCACACATCATCACTTTATGCAAAATATTTGCATACCCTTAAATGCTTTCTTTTTCCATTGATTTGCAGATATACTACTTCTTTAAGACCCTTCTTGCATATCACCTTCTCTGTGAAGAAACCCATGCTTCCAAAAAGGTTTAATTCTTCTATGAGTCTAATGGTGCATGATTTGTACCCTCTCTCTAGCTGCTGATTACACTATTGTGGAATTGTTCACTTATCTATCAGTTTCACATAGTAAACTGTGCATTCTATTCATTTACATCACTTCCTTAGATTAAATCCCTAGATTATTGTTTGGTAATAGCAGTAGATCTCAAACTTCAGTGTTCATCAGAAGCTCCCAAAGGATTGTTAAAACACAAGTTGTTGGACCACTACCACAATTTCTGTTTTAGAAGGTCTGGGCTAGGACCTGATCATGTGCATTTCTAACCAGCTCCCAGGTGGTGCTGTTGCTATTGGTGAAGATACATTTAGAACTACTGACTTATATTAGTAATTCAGCAAAATTTTGTTGACAATATGAACTGATATGGATCTGCTTCTTATCCCTGCACCTAATATCAGGTACATTTGAGATCAAGTCCCTGATCTTTCATGCACTAACTCTTTACATGGACATTTTATCTGATTTTGTTGTCACTGTTCTTCAGAGCAGTTGTTTCCTATCACTGCTTAACCAATTGCCACAAATTTAGTGGCTTAAAAGACATTTATCACAGGTTAGCAGTTCTGCCTCAAAAAAATAAGCACAGAATTTTCATATACCCCAGCAATTCCAGTCTTATACCCAAAAGATTAAACCACATTTAAACAAATACATGTACACATATATGCATATTAGCACTATTCACAATAGCCAAAAGATGGAAAAAACTCAAATGGTCATTGATGGATGAATGGATAAACAAAATGTTATATATCCATACAAAAGAATATTATTCAGTGACAGAAAGGAATGAAGTACTGATACATGATATAATGTAGATGAACATCAAAAACATTGAGCTAAGTAAAAGAAGCCAGACACAAAGGTCACATATCATGTGATTAAGTTTATACCAAATATAAGTACATTTTAGGTGTGTTCTCTTCTGAGGATCTCACAAGTCTGAAATTAAAGGTTTGGGCAGGCTGCATTCTGATTAGAGGCTTGAATGGGAAAGGGTCCTTTTCAATCTCTCTTATATTGTTGGCAGAATTAATTTCCTTGTATTGTAGGGAATGGCCCTTTACTTCGTTTAGGGCAAGCAAGAGGCTCTCTCTGACTTACCTACATCCCAAATTTTTGCCATTTGACTTTGTTGTAGTATACCCCCGCAGCCATCCCAGTCTCTGTCCTCAGTGCTGCCACCACTCAAGTCTCTGCTCTCCTGCAGCTGTGCGGCCCAGAGCCCTGGGTAGAGCTCTTTATATAGAATCAATAATGATGTATTGCCCACATGTGCATAGTGAGCAAACTGACCAAGGCCAGGTGACAATCTTGGCCAAGGAAACTTCACTTTCTCCACACTCCACCCCTCCAGGATTCTTCCTCAATTTTCTACAATGGTCCCTGTGCAAAAAGCTGGAACATTGTAACCAAATTCCACAATAACAACAGAAGCTACAACAATATACAAATAACAGAAATTATGGCAAATTATAATAACCCTCAAGCCTGAGGAGATCCATTGCCACCAAGTGGTCATCCTGGCTGTATTCAAACCAGTTCTACTCAAATGAGTTAACCAGAAGGACCATAGGTGGGCCTTATAATACCTACATTCTCTGGTCTCTCCAGCAGAACGCCTTGCAGACACACAGGCCAGGCTTGTTACTTTGTCTCTGACTTTTGCTTCTTGGTCCTTAGTGGCCAGAACCACTGCTCAGGTATCAATTGTTGCCACAGCTCCACTAAGATTCTATTTGACTTTCCATCCAATTTCTCTGTGTCTGCTCCTGCCTTTATCAAATCAACACACATCTGGGTCCTCATGACCTTCATAGAGCCCTTTAAATTCATCCGAGAAACAGACTGTATTTCCTTTTGTGCTTTCATTTCTTGAGCCTGAGGATAGGAGCAGAGCATAGAGTGCTCCACAACCTGGGGAGGGGGCTGCACCTCTCCTGGCGGAACCCGTGGTTGCCAAGTCTTTATTTTCTTTCAGCCTTCCACCAGCTTTCAACTGGGTAGGGTTTCAACCAAGGAGAGGCTGATGCCTCCGGCGCTGGCAGGGCCTCCAACTCCACTTGTTCATCAAACCTCAACTCCTACTTCATTTCTGGGGCTGACGGGACCACTACAACCTTCACCTGCCCCATGGCACCTTGCAGCCTGCACTCTAGTGATGCTTCTTCTGCTGCTGCTTCTTCTCAGGGTACTATTATATCCTTTACCATTTCCACAGCAATGACATCATTTCAGTCATCAACAAATTGTTTACCTCCTCTATGGTACCTTGCAGCTCACATTTTCATGCTTCCTGTAGGAGGACATCTCTCTCCCTTATGGCCTTTGTCAGTACTGTGAGATAAAAACACCTACAGTTCCTGCAGCCTCATGGGTACTCTGTTCCTTTTTTTTATTATTTTATTTTTAGATTTTTTAAATTAAGGTATCATTAATATCTTATGAAGGATTCACATGAGCAACACTGTGTTTTTAACATTCACCCATATTATCATGTCCCCCCCAACAAGCCTCCTTGCAATTACTGTCCATCAGCATAGAAAGATGCCATAGAGTCATTACTTGTCTTCTCTGTGCTGTACTCCCTTCCCCGTGACCTACCTATATTGTGTGTGATAATTATAAGGGCACTCTGTTTCTTTAAGGAACTCCCTATTTTGCTGAGGGCCAAATTTTCTGGCTCAGGTGTTACCTCCACCTCTTACCAGTCTTGCAGTGGGGCTTACTCCTCTAGGAGGCAAGCCACCTCAGACCACTTGTCCATTGGGAGACACTCGAATGTCTCCCTATCCATAGGCATGGCCAACTGAAACACTCTTCCCATGAGGGCAGCCTATTCCATTCTCTGCTCTACAATGGATTCTGCCAGCTATGCCAGTTGTCTTGCCAATGGCTTTAAGCCCTGGACAAATTCACTATGATTTCAGTGAGAAAAAAAATTGACAGTGGAACATTCTTGGAGTGAATGTTTTATACCCAACTTTATTACCACAGTGGCAAGTCAATCACTAGAATCCTGTCCAGTCTGAGCTAGTCTGCATGCAGCAAGCTGGTCTCTACCTTTGGGTCTCTCTGGCCCCACAGCCATCTCAGTCTCTATCCTCAGTGCTGCCACCACTCCAGTATCCGATCTCCTGCAGCCTTGCAGTCATGCAGCTGTGCAGCCAAGTCCCACAGAGCACTGACAGAGCTCTTTATATAGATTCAATAACAACATTTTGCCCACTCATGTGTAGTGAGCAAGTCAACCAGGGCCAGGTGAGAATCCTGGCCATAGGAACCTTCACTTTCTCCTCACTCCAATAAAGTAATTGAGGAAAATAAAATCTAAAAATGATTATTAGATTTTGCAGATGAAGAACAGAGACCAAATACACCTGACTTCAATACTTCAAAATATATTTGAGAGAAACAATTGAATCCTAGCCCCCTATAAGAAAGTGACAGGTGGGCTGACAAGGAGATGTGTGAGAGTTTCCTCGTCATGTCTAGTCAGTGCATCTTACTGCTTTAGTTGAACAATTCTTCACCTAAATAATGGTAGTGATCAAATCAGCAGGAGCTGATCATGTTATTATTTTTTCACCTAAATAATGGTAGTGATAAAATCAGTGGGAGTTGATTGTGTTATTGGATGTAGCTGTCTGATGTGTACCTCCCCATGAAAGCCTAGGTAAGCATTTCCAGATTATCCTTCCAGAACCTTGTGCTATTTCTTGTCTCTGATTAATTGTGGAATTTCTTCACTGCCACTATATGCCTATTCTGGATCTTCATGTAGCAGGACTAGGAGAACAGGCAGCAGGCCAGTGCAGGGTAGATCTGACCCATTTCTAAGCAAGAGGGAGAGCTGTAATGAGGCTGGCCATGAATGGTGTTTAGGATCAAATCTAGAACCTGTATTTGTTTGTTAGTTCTTTCACCATCAAGCTGTGTTGTTGGGCAATTATATAACCTAGCTAAACCCAGGCTTCTTCACCCACCAAATAAAAGTAACCATTTCTAAGATTTAGTATTGATTAAAATATCATCTTCTATAAAATGTTTGATTATCAGTAGCCATTTTTGCTGCTTTTGCTATTATTATTATTACTTGTGTTATGAAATACCTAACACAGAGCCTGACATGTGGTTCCACGTAAATAAGAATCCTTATTTATGAAAAAGCCTTAATATTCAAAGCTTCGATGAAGCATAGGGATTGGATAATGTCAGCTTTCCTGGAAGCCAAGTTTAACTTAGACTCAAACTACACGGGTCCGGATCCCTGCTAATACTTGAGGCTACCATAAACTACTTGTGCCAGTTGAATCATCTGTAAAATGGTGATAAGTCATAGGGTTTCCATGAGCATTGGACAACTTGAGATGAGGGCTTTCTTACCCAATACCTAATACATGTTAAGTGCTCAGTGGGGATGAGATATTAGAGAGGAATAAAAAGGGGGAAAAATGTAAATCATTATTCTGACTCCATGATCCAAAATCTTAGCCATTAACTTTTGAGGGAGTGAATCATTTCTCAAGCTTCTTCTCTGTAATCCACCAAGAAAATTTGTATTTATCCTTCAATACTGATATCCTCCATGCAGATGTGGCTCATATGACTTTTCTTCCCAGGTCGACAAATCACCAGTTCTGTTTAAATACTTTATGTCACATTGAATCATATTTATTTGTGTAGAATCTGCCTTCCCACTGAAAATGCTAAGTACTAGTAAAGATGATAACCTTTAATTGTTTTCATATACTGAACAGCTAGCACAGAGCCTAACTAGTGAGAGCTGCTTATTTAATGTGTATTGTAAAATTAATGGCTGAATACATGAGTGAAGGTACAAAAGAAATAACTGAATTCTTCCTGACATTATTTTGCAGTTATCTTTGTCACATAAACAGATATAGCAAAGGAAAAACTAATTTCCATTTGCACATAACAAATCCCTTTAAAATTTTTTGAATGATGGCTGACATGATTCTCTGCCCTCAAATCTCTCTTTGTAGAATTCCACTTTAACAGATAATTTCAAATAACTCTAATTCTCTTCACATCTCTGTGTGCCCAATCAACCCAAATAAATATAGCAAAAACAAAACAAAACAAATAAAGAATATAAAACAAAAGCCAATGTGTTTCCTGTTATTTTTCTACTTTATTTATTTATGTATATATTATTATTTATTTTCTTTACATATTCTAATTCTTGCTCCATACTTTTCATTATCTTAAAATGAACAAGCTTCCTACTGTTCCCACCCTCCCCAGAACTTTCCAAACAGACAGTTCTTTTATGATATCAATATCACTTACTGAGACATGACCCACACCTGACAGAATACAAGGAGGCAGCCAATGTGACTTAGAAAACATAGAGGGGGAAATGTCTCTTAAAAAGAAAAATAAGGGGGTGAGAGGAAAAGATGGCAGTGTGAGTAGGGTGGCAGAATCTCCTCCCAAAACCATATATATTTTGAAAGTACAGAAAATAGAGCTATTCCTAAAAGAGTGACCAGAAGATACAGTACACCAGCCAGGCTACATCTGTGAGAACCCAACATCTCATGGAAAAGAGTAAAATACAAAGCCGTGACCCGGCGAGGCCCAAGCACACCCCCCACCCCAGCTCACTGGCGAGAGGAAAAGAATCAGAGTGGGGAGGGAGTGAAAGCATAGGACTGCTAAAAAAACAGCCCTAGTAATTGGCCCTGGGAGCATAGACATACATTGCATGGTAATCTGGATATTAGAGGAGTGGAAAAGCAAAAAATGAGATTAAGACTGTGAACAGGTTCCCACAGCTGGCTTCCCTGGGACAAAAGAAAAGCAGGCGCTTTAAAAGTCTTAAAGGAACAAGGCTCTAACAGGTGGGTAAAATCGTCCTGGCACACTCAGCCCAGCAGGCTGGGAACTTTAAGGAACTTCAGGTGCCCTAACATTCGAGTTGGCAATGCAGCTTCTAGACCCCTCATGGTGATAAGCAGCCTGCTATTCCTTCCTCCCTGTTGGCACCTGCAAGCAAACTGGCTGTCCCTGCCATTGCTGCAGCCCAGCAGGGGGGGAGCTGCCCCACTTACAGCATCCACACAGCTTAATACAGAGGCTTCTCCCTGCATGCAGCTAACTGGTCCAGACCCAGAGGCTGCTCCCGGTCCACAGTTGACTGGTACAGACAGTGGACATGGGCGCAGAGACTGGGTGGCACGAAGGGGCTTTGTTCTCACCGCAGAACATGTGCCGATCGCCTGCAACCCCCGCTGGGCCCTAGGCCATCCCCAAGGCCGCCCAGCCCATGGCAGCTTAGGGGATTAACCCAGAGGTTGCTCCCTACGTGCGGTTGACTGGCACAGAGAGCGGACACAGGTGCGGAGACCAGGAGGCATGAAGGAGCTCTCCATTGATGCTGAGAAAGCACTCCACAAAATTCAACACCCATTCATGATAAAAACTCTCAACGAAATAGGTATAGAGGGAAAGTACATCAACATAATAAAGACAATATATGACAAACCCACAGCCAAGATCATACTTAAGAGCAAGAAGCTGAAAGCTTTTCTTTTAAGATCAGGAACAACTCAAGGATGCCCACTCTCCCCACTTTTATTCAACATAGTACTGAAAGTCCTAGCTGCAGCAATAAGACAACATAAAGAAATAAAAGGCATCCAGATTGGTAAGGAAGAAGTTAAACTGTCGCCATTTGCAGATGACATGATATTGTACACAAAAAATCCTAAAGAATTCACTCCAAAACTACTAGAACTAATATTTGAATTCAGCAAAGCTGAGGGACACAAAACTAATAGACAGAAATCTGTTGCAGTCCTACACCCTAACGATGAACAAGAAGAAAGAGAAATCAGGAAAACATTTCCATTCACAATTGCATCTAAAGGAATGAAATACCTAGGAATAAATCTAACCAAGGAAGTGAAAGACATATACCCTGAAAACTATAAAACACTCTTAAGATAAATTAAGGAGGACACAAATAAATGGTAATTCATCCCATGCTCTTGGGTAGGAAGAATTAATATTGTCAAAATGGCCATCCTTGCCTAAAGCAATATACAGAATCAATGCAATTGCTATCAAAATACTGACAGCATTTTTCAATGAACTGGAACAAATAGTTATAAAATGCATATGGAACCAGAAAAGACCCCGAATAGCCAAAGCAATCCTGAGAAGGAAGAATAAAGCAGGGAGGATCTCCCTTCCCAACTTCAATCTCTACAACAAAGCCACAGTACTGGCACAAGAACAGACCCATAGACCAATGGAACAGAATAGAGAGCCCAGACATAAACCCAAGCATATATGGTCAATTAATATACGATAATGGAACCATGGATATACAATGGGGAAATGACATCCTCTTCAACAGGTGGTGTTGGCAAAACTGGATAGCTACATGCAAGAGAATGAAACTGGTTTACTGTCTGACTTCATACACAAAAGTAAACTTGAAAAGGATCAAAGACCTGAATATAAGGCAGGAAACCATAAAACTCTTAGAAGAAAATATAGGCAAAACTCTCTTGAACATAAAGATGAGCAACTTCTTCATGAAACATATCTCCCTGGGCAAGGGAAATAAAAGCAAAAACGAACAAATGGGACTATATCAAACTAAAAAGCTTCTGTACAGCAAAGGACACCATCAGTAGAACAAAAAGGCATCCTACAGTATGGGAGAATATATTCATAAATGACATATCTGATAAGGGGTTGACATTCAGAATATACAAAGAACTCATGCACCTTAACAAACAAAAAGCAAATAATCCAATTAATAAATGGGCAGAGGATCTGAATAGACACCTCTCCAAAGAAGAAATTCAGATGGCCAACAGGCACATGAAAAGATGCTCCACATCACTAATCATCAGAGAAATGCAAATTAAAACCACAATGAGATATTACCTCACACCAGTTAGGATGGCCAACATCCAATAGACAAACAACAACAAATGTTGGCGAGGATGTGGAGAAAAGGGAACCCTTCTACACTGCTGGTAGGAATGTAAATTAGTTCAACCATAGTGGAAAGCAGTATGGCAATTCCACAAAATACTAAAAAATAGAAATACCATTTGACCCAGGAATTCCACTGCTAGGAATTTACCCTAAGGATTCAGGATCCCAGTTTGAAAAAGACATATGCAATCCTATGTTTATCGCAGCACTATTCACAATAGCCAAGAAATGGAAGCAACCTAAGTGTCCATCAGTAGATGAATGGATAAAGAAGAGGTGGTACATATACACAATGCAATATTATTCAGCCATAAGAAGAAAACGAATCCTACCATTTGCAACAACATGGATGGAGCTAGAATGTATTATGCTCAGTGAAATAAGCCAGGTGGAGTAAGACAAGTACCAAATGATTTCACTCATCTGTGGAGTATAAGAACAAAGAAAAAACTGAAGGAAGAAAACAGCAGCACTCACAGAACCTAAGAATTGACTAACAGTTACCAAAGGGAACGGGACTGGGGAGGATAGGTGGAAAGGGAGGGAGAAGGGAAATTAGGGCATTACAATTAGCACACATACATTAGAGGGGGGCATGGGGAAGGTCTTACCGCACAGAGAAGACAGGTAGTGACTCTATAGCATCTTACTACGCTGATGGACAGTGACTCTAATGAGGTATGTGGTGGGGACTTGATAATGCGGGGAATCTAGTAACTGCAGTGTTCCTCATGTATTGTATAATAATGATACCAAAATATAAAAAAAGAAAAAGAAAAGATAAAAAAACTTGTTAATGTCTTTGGTTCATTGATGCGAATACAAACTGATGGATGACAGCTCAAATGAGTGGATGGGTAGAGTATTCGGTAGGTCACAGAGGACTAAGGATAGAAAATGGAGTAAACATGCAAAACAACAGTCTCAGAGGAAGAAAAACAGAGAAGTATTACTTCTTAAGCACTTACTATGGATGAAACATCATTGTAGTCTTTGGATATTTAATACACACAAATGAATGTCTAAATAACCTCACTCTATCTACCCATTAGCTCAAAATTTATATCCCCAAACAGGTAACTACTCCTGAACTATCAACAGAAACAATTTAGTGTGTTGCTTTTTAGGGCTCTTTTAAAAATTTTGCTTTCACTGTCCCCTCTGCTTTGACTGGTATTCTTTGTCCTCATTGGTTTATTCTTCATTCAGCCATACTCTATATGCTTGAAATCTAACTCAGGTATCAGATCTTCCAGGAAATCTTGCTGTCCAATCCCCTGCCTAAGATCAGTGCCTTATTATGTATCTTGATTCCACCCAAATAACCTATGTATCTGTTTTAATGTATTTAATTATTTCTGTCTTTCTGCTCACCAAAAATGAATGATAGCTAAATACATAAAAGTTGGATGAATGCTCTCATTTTAAACTTCATAGAAAACCAGTAAGTAGATGTTACTCTCTGAATCTTTTACACAGCAAATGAATTGTCAAATATTCAGAGTACCAGTGTCAGCTCCAGGATTCAAGGCCACATCTGTTATAGCCCATACTTTTGTCACTCAGCCACATTATAATATTTTAATTAAAATGTAACCTCACAAAAGAGAAAATGGTTTTCACTTGGGAAGGATAGTTACACAGGAAAACAATAGGGATCAGACAAAGAAAATCTGGGTAACTTCTGAATTCCTAATGAGAAAAGCAAAAGAAAGAAAGTAAACACTTCTGATTGATCCGAGAAGTGAAAATACATTCTGTGCAATGAAATCTGTGTTCTTTATTCATGCCAAGAAAACATGTCAGGGGAAAAAAAAGCCACAATCCATCTAAAGTGCTATAAACTCTCTCCTCTGCTCCTATTAATAGAACTTATAGATGAAAGGAAAAGAGCAATGGTCTTGGATCCAGGCAAAATGAATTTATTTGTGAGATTTGATGAGCATAGCAAAACTGGTACTTTTAACAGTGTGACCTTAGACATGTTATTTAAACTCTCTTGGCTTAGTTTTCACATCTGAAAATTGGACATGATGATATCAATGTCATAAGGCTGTTGTGAGTTATAAATTAAATAATTATGGGAAAACACTTATCACAGTTAACTTCCACATACTAAATGATGATAATGATCAAAATGACACTTAGGTCAGGTCATTTTATCTCCCTGAGGTACAATGTCTTTTAGTTAATATATTTTGCATAATCAAAGGTTTGTAGGATCCTAAATGATGACAAATTCCCTTTCCAGTACAATATGTATACACAGGATGATGAAATTCTTATGTACAACAGTCAGGATTATATTGACTTTCTGCTTTTGTTAAGAAAGCCAGTAGGTCAGGAAAGCCTATCATCACTTTCTTACTATGAAAAGGGAGAAGCAAACACAAAGGACAAAACCAAAGGGAAAACAGGCAGGATTTTATTACCATTATGAGATAGGCTTGTTCTCCAAACTCCACAGCAACTCTCTCTGGAAGTGAGCAGCAGGCCTAACTGTAACTCAGAAGAGAAAGCTCTCTTTCTTTCCACATCTAAATCATACTAGCAAATGGCTGCTTAAAATCTGAGCACATCCTTGTATATTTGAATGTAACACTATAGGGAAAACAAAGGCAACTTCTTGATGTTTCATTGATTTGGTTTACCTTCTTATTGATCTTCCTAACACATTGTCCAAAGCTTAGGTTCTCTGGGAGGCAGATGCTGAGACACAGTTAAGAGTCTAACAGATTTACTGGGGAGTCATCCCGTGAAAGTAAATGGGAGGAGGCATGAGCAAGCAGGGGGGCTGTCAGACTGCAACTCAAAGAGGAAATCTGGATCAAAGATTATCTATCAAAGGAATTCCATATTGAGTGGAAATGATCAGACTTTTTACCACTGCCTTGCTCAATAACTGGAGACCACATGTGGGAATGCAATCTTAGCTATAAAGTTGCTGAAGCAGATACTAAAAAAGCTACCAAATGAAGTCTGCTAGCTACCACACTCCATGAAAATGGACATTAAGTCTTTCCTTGAAGAGGAATCTGAATGGTATGTCTCAGTTATCTGTGATACAATGACCCAGTGGACCACTTACATAATATAGTCAGAGACCTGGCACGTGAAACCTCAAAATGATATCTACTCTTCTGATGGAAAAACTAGCTGACTAAGGGACAGAATTTTGTTTATTTTCTTCACCTCTTAAAATGATGACCATGGTAATGGTGGTGATGGGTCAATTCCAAAGCAACTTCATTTACTTTAAATGCTGTGCTATTGCCATCAAACCTTTGTATATAAAGTACTGATAGAATAAAGTAGTTTTTAAAAAGACATTGAATTGTTCTATGTTAAGACTCTGGAAATTAATAAGAAACAAAAAGATGACAGCATTAATTCTACCCTGATACAATTTTTAGATCATTTTTGGGGTGGATATTTTCTCTAGGGGTTTAGTATGAGTGAATGAAGGAAGAGCTGTAGTGCACTAGATAATTTGGAATAAGAAATTCAAATATTCAGTGAACACAAACTATTCCAATTAAGTTGTACATTTAATGATCTGCCTACTTTTTTGAAATAAAATATTTAAGCCTCTTTCCTCAAAAAAAGAGCAATTTTCTTCAGAAATCCACTGAAGCCTGAACTGAAATATGAGAAGGCCACTCAGTCATGAATTCTAGAAGACAGAGAGACAAATAGTCCCACATAGTTTCATTTAACCAACTAAGCCCATTTGAGAAATGCAGGGTTGGAGTACTAAGTCAAGTTGGAGATTACACATGTCAGCAGTATTAATGACCTTTCTCTTTTGAGAAACTTCCATGGGGACAGAATTATATTTAAACTGGTAGCTAGGATAAGTAAGAAAGCATTTAATTTAGCATCTTCCATATTATCAAAGTGCATATTAGAATAATCAATCCATTGGTTACATTTCATTAAGTACCTACTATAGACAGGTAAATTGCTAGACCTGGAACTCACAGGGAGGTGTCAAGAAATTAAAAAATTAAGTGTGGGGATATGAGTCACATGATTTACTAATTAGTTAGTTAGCTAGGGCTGCTTCAATCCCAATGCCTAAAAGCTTTCCAAGAAAATGCCCATGAAAAGAAGAGGGATTCTTTCAAATTTACAATACTGAGAGGTATTCAAATTTTAAAATATTTATGAAGGAATTACCATGAGTTACAGTGTGAAGAGACTCAACTGAGATAAAGTCAGAGGTTGACTAGATCTGTGGTCCACCAACCCAAAAGTCCATCAACAAACTAGTCCCTTCACCCAAACAACATACACACTGCTCCTTTCCTTGTTCCATTATGGAAATTACTAAGCTAAGTCCTAGGAGTGATAACTGGGTAATACATTCTGAAATGTAAAATGAGATTTTGCAAACGAAAAGAGAGAAACAGATCATGGAAGAGATGTGGAAATTGTATTTCCTCATAAGCTCTTTTAGGTAGAGAAAACTATGAACAATTTCCAATAGTAAAGAGAAAAACCTCTCCTTTCATTCATAAGTTCTATCAGGCAGAGACGTAGATACACATAGCTATTGCCACCCACACCTCACCAGTGAGAAGGACCAGAGCAAATTCTTGCTGAAGCGCAAAAGAGCCTCATCTGACTTTGCCTAGGAAATCTATACAAGATAAATTAAACTGAACATTTTAAAAGTACATTCTAAAGAACCAGACATTTACAAGTGAAGCATAAAAGAGAAACACACCCATAACTCAGTGAACAAAAAGCTATGGAAATTAAACACACAATGTTCATTTATGAAAAAAGCTTTAGCTTGAAAAATATTTTCCAAATAACAAAAACAAAGTTGAACTTTACTACAAATTGGGGAATTTCAAAATATGACATTTTTCACCTAACACATAGGCAAATACATATATTTTAAAAACACCACTTCATTGTACCTTTTTGAAGCTATTGCTTTCACAGAGTAGGTCTTTGGGTCTTAAGGGATGAGCAAATATCCATTAAGAGATGAAAATATGAAAATACCTACTAAGAAAAGGAAGTAGCACCTGAAAAGAGATTGAATCCTGAATAAACATGATATTTTCTAAAACAAACAAACACAGATCATAATGCCTGGACTTAGGGCTGGGTGGTGGTGGTGGTAAAAAACGAAGGTGATATTACAGGTAAATAGAGAGTGAGGGCCAATACAGAGTCTTGGAATTCAAGCTTCAGTTTGGGTCTTATCTGCAGGCCATAAGAAACCATAGGAGCACTGGCCATTATCTTCTTGGAGCTCTGGTCAAAGGGTTTCTTTTGAATTCTTCCAGTTGTGGCTAATACCCAGAACTGGAAGTTGAGGGGACCATGGTCACGAGAAGTGATGGGATGTACTCAAAGTCATACAATGAGTTAATGATTTTCTTGCCAAAGGAAAATCCATACCACACTTTGCTACACTATGCATAATCATCCTTAAAAAGAACTATTTCTGCCTACAAAGGCATCTGAAACAGTACAAAAGTCTGTGGAGTTTTTTTTAGCATTTTATGCAATTATATTTTCCTTTCTTTTCTCAATCTGTTCCCATCTGTCCTTTTTAAGAATACTTTGCAAAAAAAAATAATTAAAAAAAATGGAACAAGCGTCTGGTCATTTATATCAATGATTGAGTACCTTGGATCCATTTTCATAAATAAAATTCAGAATTGATTGTTCTCAAAAAGTTTTGCAGTTATACTGTTTATCAATACTGAGTTCCTCACACATGCTGTGAAAAGCAAGCATTAAAGATATGAATCAGGCTAGAGTCTGAGACCTAGAGAAGCTTTAGTGAAGAGGCATGAATTGAAGAGTAGAACTTGAGCTCTAAGAGATGTACACTTTCTCAACTGAACACCTCTGTTAAGAATCTCCTGATTAAAGATGGCGGCATGAGAGGTGTGACACAGACTTCCTCCTAAAACCGCATATAATATGAAAATATAATTAATACAACTAATTCTAAAAGATCAACAGGAAAGAGAGGACTGCACCAAACTGCATACACCTGGAGAAAAGAATAAACCTCATGGAACAGGGTAACGTACCAAAGCCATGGTCCGGCTTACCCAAGCCCTTCCCCCACACCAGCTCACCAGCGGAGAGAGTGGACACCTGGGACTGCTGAATACCTAACTCCGGAGATCTGATCTGGGAGCACAAACCTACATTTCATGGTGTTTTCATGGTACTCTCATGACTAGAGGGGTGGAAACTTAAGTCAGGCAGAATACCTGGAGAGACTGAGATTCCAGCTGCTTGTGGAAAGCAGGGATCCACATCCGGCTGCTCTGGGACAAAAGAAAGGTGGGCAGTCTGAGAGACTTCCTAAAAGCAAGAGGCCTGCTAAAGGGGCAAGGATTGCACAGAACTTACTGCTCAGGAGAAAGGACAGGTAGACAAAATTGTCTGGGTGCACTCTGCCCAGCAGGATGGGAACTTTCATGATCTTCAGGAGCTCCAGATCCCTGGCTGGCTACACAGCTCCAAGGACACCCTCCGTGATATGCAGCCTACTGAGCCTTTCTCCTGGCCAGCCCCATGTGGCTCACAAACTGACAAACCCTACCCTGGTATTAGGCCAGCCAGAGGGAAGCCCCATCTACAGCAACTAAAAATGCAAAGCACAGAGGAATATACCTGTGTGCTTGGCCACTGGTTCTGGCAGTGGAGAGAGGCATAGCAGCCGGGAAGCAGGAAACAGCTCTTTCCTCCCCTCAGGCACCAATACCACTCCCCTATGACCCCCGACATTGCTTCAGGGGCTGAGCAGCTCCAGAGAGTAGAGCTTCTGGGCACTAGGGGGTGCCATATACAAATATGAAATGCCAAAGGAACCTGGTTCAGAGTAAAATTAGGAATACAACCCCTGAGAAAAATTCAAATGATATTGAATTTATGAATCTTCCTGAAAGGGATTTCAAAATAAAAATCATTAACATGCTCATGGAGGTGCAGGAAAATATTCAAGAACTCAGGGATGACTGCCAGTCAGAGAGCCAATCATTATGGAACACAGTATCAGAAATGAAACATACAATGGAAAGTTTTAAAAGCAGTTTAGATATGGTGGAGGAGATGATAAATGAAATAGAAATTAGAGAAGAGTAATACAAAGAAGCTGAGGCACAGAGAGAAAAAAGAATCTCTAAGAATGAAAGAATATTGAGAAAACTCTGTGACCAATCCAAACGGAACCATATTCACATTATAGGGGTTCCATAAGAAGAAGAGAGAAAAAGGGATAGAAAGTGTCCTTGAGGAAGTAATTGCTGAAAACTTAACCAATCTGGAAAAGGAGATAGTCTCTCAGGCCATGGAGGTGCACAGATCTCCCAACACAAGGGACCCAAGGAAGACAACACCAAGACATATGGTAATTAAAATGGCAAAGATCAAGGATAAGGACAGACTATTAAAAGCTTCCAAAGAGAGAAATAAGATCACATACAAAGGAAAGACCATCAGGCTATCATCAGACTTCTCAGCAGAAACCTTACAGGCCAGAAGGGAGTGGCATGATGTATTTCATGCAATGAAGCAGAAGGGACTCAAACAAAGAACACTTTACCCGGCAAGGTTATCATTTAAATTTGAAGGAGGGATTAAACAATTTGCAGATAAGCAAAAGCTGAGAGAATTTACCTCTCACAAACCACCTCTACACTGTATTTTGGAGGGACTGCTATAGATGGAAGTGTTTCTAAGGTTTAATATCTGTCACCAGAGGTAATAAAACCACAGTAAAGAAGGTAGAACAGTTAATTACTAAGCAAATGCAAAATTAAATAAAATATCCCTAAAATCAATCAAAGGATAGAGAAAGTACAGAATATGATACATAATATATAAAGAATGGAGAAGGAAGAAAAAGGAGGAGAAAAAAAGAACCTTTAGACTGTGTTTGTAATAGCATATTAAGTAAGTTAAGTTAGACTCTTATATACTAAGGAAGTTAACCTTGAACCTTTGGTAACCACAAATCTAAAGCCTGCAATGCCAATAAGTATATACCTATCGATAATCACCCTAAACGTAAATGGTCTGAATGCACGAATCAAAAGACATAGAGTAACTGAATGGATAAAGAAACAAGGCCCATCTATATGCTGCCTACAAGAGACTCACTTTAAACCCAAAGACATACACAGATTAAAAGTGAAGGGATGGAAAAAGATACTTAATGCAACTAATAGGAAGAAAAAAGCAGGAGTTGCAGTACTTGTATCAGACAGAATAGACTTCAAAACAAAGAAAGTCACAAGAGACAAAGAAGGACATTACATAATAATAAAGGGGTCAGTGCAACAAGAAGATAAAACCATTATAAATATCCATGCACCCAACGCAGGAGAATCTACTTATGTGAAACAAATGCTAACAGAATTAAAAGGAGAAATAGAATGCAATGCATTCATTCTAGGAAACTTCAACACTCCACTCACTCCAAAGGATAGATCAACCAGACAGAAAACAAGTAAGGAGACAGAGGCACTGAACAACACATTAGAACAGATGTACCTAACAGACATCTACAGAACTCTACACCCAAAAGCAGAACACACATTCTTCTCATGTGCACATGGAACATTTTCAAGAAAAAATCATATCCTAGGCCACAAAAAGAGCCTCAGTAAATTCAAAATTATTGAAATTGTACCAAACAGTTTCTCAGACCACAAAGGTATGAAACTAGAAATAAATTGTGCAAAGAAAATGAAAAATCCCACAAACACATGGAGGGTTCACAACATGCTACTAAATACCAGTGGATCAGTGACCAAATAAAAACAGATCAAGCAATATATGGAGACAAATAACAAGAATAATTCAACAATGCAAAATCTAAGGGATGTAGCAAAGGCTGTGCTAAGAGGAAAGTATACTGCAACACAGGTTCACCTCAGGAAGGAACAATCCCATATGAACAGTCTAAAATCAAAATTAAAGAAACTAGAAAAAGAAGAACAAATGAGGTCCAAAGTCCGTAGAAGGAGGAACATAATAAAGATTAGAGCAGAAATAAATAAAATAGAGAAGAATAAAACAAAAGAAAGAATCAATGAAAGCAGGAGCTGGTTCTTCGAGAAAATAAACAAAACAAAGAAACCCCTAACTAGACTTATGAAGAAAAAAAAGTGATTCTATACACATAAACAGAATCAGAAATGAAAAAGGAAAAATCACTATGAACACCACAGAAATAAAAAGAATTATGAGAGAATACTATGAAAAACTATATGCTAACAAACTAGATAACCTAGAAGAAATGGACAGCTTTCTAGAAAAACACAGCCTTCCAAGGCTGACCCAGAAACAAACAGAAAATCTGAACAGACCAATTGTCAGCAATGAAATTGAATTGGTAATCAAAAAACTACCTAAGAACAAAATCCCTGGAAATGGCTTCACCATTGAATTTTATCAAAATGTAGTGAAGACCTACTACCCATCCTCCTTAAAGTTTTCCAAAGAGTAGAAGAAGAGGGAATAATTCCAAACTCATTCTATGAGGCCAGCATCACTCTAATACCAAAACCAGGCAAAGACACCACAAAAAAGAAAATTACAGACCAATATCCCTGAAGAACACAGATGCAACAATACCCAACAAAATATTAGCAAACCGAATTCAAAAATACATCAAAAAGATCATCCAACATGATCAAGTAGGATTTATTCTAGAGATGCAAGGATGAAACAACATTTGAAAATCCATCAACATCATCCACTACATCAACAAAAAGAAGGACAGAAACCACATGATCATCTCCATAGATGCTGAAAAACATCTGACAAAATTCAACACCCATTCATAATAAAAACTCTCAACAAAATGGGTATAGAGGGCAAGGACCTCAACATAATAAAGGCCATATATGACAAATCCATAGCCAACAGTATAGTTAACAGGGAGAAGTTGAAAGCTTTTCCTTTAAGATCAGGAACAAGACAAGGATGCCTACTCTCCCCACTTCTATTCAACATAGTACTGGAGGTCCTAGCCACAGCAGTCAGACCACACAAAGAAATAAAAGGCATCCAGACTGGCAAGGAAGAAGTTAAACTGTTCCTGTTTGCAGATGACATGGTATCGTACATTAAAAAACCCTAAAGAATCCAGTCCAAAACTACTAGGTCTAATATCTGAATTCAGCAAGTTACAGGATACAAAATTAATACGCAGAAATCTGTGGCATTCCTATACACTAACAATGAACTAGCAGAAAGAGAAATCAGGAAAACAATTCCATTCACAATTGCATCAAAAAGAATAAAGTACCTAGGAATAAACCTAATGAAGGAAGTGAAAGACCTATACTCTGAAAACTACAAGACACTCATGAGAGAAATTAAAGAAGATACCAATAAATGGAAACACATCCCATGCTCATGGATAGGAAGAATTAATACTGTCAAAATGGCTATCCTGCCTAAAGCAATCTACAGATTCAATGCAATCCCTATCAAAATACAAACAGCATTTTCAATAAACTAGAGAAAATCATTCTAAAATTTATATGGAACCACAAAAGACTCCGAATAGCCAGAGCAATCCTGAGAAGGAAGAATAAAGCTGGGGGGATTATGCTCCCCAACTTCAAGCTCTACTACAAAGCCACAGTAATCAAGATAATTTGGTACTGACACAAGAACAGACCCATAAACCAATGGAATAGACTAGAGAGCCCTGATATAAACCGAACCATATATGGTCAATTAGTCTATGATAAAGGAGCCATAGACATACAATGGGGAAATGACAGCCTCTTCAACAACTGGTGTTGGCAAAACTGGACAGCTACATGCAAGAGAATGAAACTGGATTATTGTTTAACCCCATACACAAAAGTAAACTCAAAATGGATCAAGGACCTGAATGTAAGTCATGAAACCATAAAACTCTTAGAAGACAACATAGGCAAAAATCTTCTGAATATAAGCATGACCAACTTTTTCCTGAACGCATCTCCTCGAGCAAGGGAAACAAAAGCAAAAATGAACTCATGGGACTACATCAAACTAAAAAGCTTCGGTACAGCAAAGGACACCATCAACAGAACAAAAAGGCATCCTACAGTATGGGGGAATATATTTGTAAATGACATATCTGACAGGGTTTAACATCTAAAATGGATGTTACATTCCTAAAAAGGAACTCACACACCTCAACACCCATAAAGCAAATAACCCAATTAAAAAATGGGCAGAGGATATGAAGAGACAATTCTCCAAAGAAGAAATTCAGATGGCCAACAGACACATGAAAAGATGCTGCATATCACTAATCATCAGAGAAATGCAAATTAAAACCACAATGAGATATCACCTCAGACCAGTAAGGATGGTCACCATCCAAAAGACTAAGAACAACAAATGCTGGCAAGGATGCAGAGAAAGAGGAACCCTCCTACACTGCTGGTGGGAATGTAAGCTAGTTCAACGATTGTGGAAAGCAATATGGAGGTTCCTCAAAAACTAAAAATACAAATACCATTTGACCCAGGAATCCCACTCCTTGGAATTTACCCAAGGAATACAACTTCTCAGATTCAAAAAGACATATGCACCCCTATGTTTATTGCAGCACTATTTACAATAGCCAAGATATGGAAACAACCTAAGTGTCCATCAGTAGATGAATGGATAAAGAAGAAGTGGTACATATACACAATGGAATACTGTTCAGCCATAAGAAAGAAACAAATCCTACCATTTGCAACAACATGGATGGTGTTATGTTCAGTGAAAGCCAGGTGGAGAAAGACAAGTCCTAAATGATTTCCCTCATTTGTGGAGTATAACAATGCAGCAAAATTGAAGGAACAAAATAGCAGCAGACTCACAGGCTCCAAGAAGGGACTAGTGGTCACCAAAGGGGAGGGGTGGGGGAAGGCGGATAGGAAGGGAGAGAGGAGGAGATTGTGGGGTATTATGTTTAGTACACACGTTGTGGGGTGTTACGGGGAAAACAGTGTAGCACAGAGAAGGCAAAGAGTGAATCTGCTGCATCTTACTACACTGATGGAGAGTGACTGCATTGGGGTGTGGGTGTGGACTTGACAATACGGGTAAAAATAGTCACCACATTGTTTTTTCATGTGAAACCTTTATAAGAGTGTATATCAATAATACCTTAATAAAAAAAAAGAATCTCCAGCTCCTTCACTGATGATTATAAATATGTACAGAATAAAAACAACAAAATCACAGAAGACTGGGTAGGAGTCAGATCTTTTTCATATGGATGACATAAGTATTACATGGCACAATATGTGCAATACCTTCCCTAGTAACCGGAACAAGGTACATGGTTAATAAATGTTTATTACCATTTCTTACCATTACTCCCCAACCCTAATCCCTTAAACAAGCTTCTTGTTGGCAGTGCATTAATCTTTGCGTATGTTCTTATCACTTAGCATCTTATTATACATGTTGTAATTGATCAATAATTGCTTCTCAATGTAATAACTTTTTCTGTCTCACCTCTCTGTAAAATCTATAAAGTTGTGACAGAAAACCTTCCCAAGTTTGAACTGAGGATTTCACATGATATCTTTTAGCCTTGAGAAACACTCATAGTAAACATTCAATAAATGTTAACTGTTATACTATATAATATGATGCCAGAGTTAAGCACACACTCTTAGGAGGTAGACTGTTAATATTAGCTGTGTGATTTGGGGCAAATTATTTTAATATTTTATGCCTCCATTCCTCATCTGAAAGAGGGGTTGATAGTAGTACCTATATGACAGGATTGTTGAGTTTATTAAATTAGTTAACAGAAGCAAAGCACTGAGAACAGTATCTGATATATAGTAAAGACTATATAATCTCTATTTTATTATAATAATTCTTCTTTCAGAGATGAATAAATGAGATATCAAAAGACACACACCCTTGTCTTGTCATCCCTTGTTTCAAACCTCACAGTAGTGGGGGAGAAGGTTATTTCTTTTGGGCTGGCTGCTCCAATCACCAGCTGTTACTTTGTTAGAAAGATCTCTGATGGAACTTATTACAAATACACAATAACCCCTGAAGATGTTTGCCTTCTGCTGCCTTGGGCTTCTGCAACTGTTCAAATGTCGCCTCTGCTTTCCTTTCCTCTCTTGCTTGTCAGCTGTCACCGTTAGATTCCAGGCTGAAGCCAACGTCAGTCACTTTAGCAGACTTGACTGCTGCTGTGGGTTGTTCTTTGAACCCCTTCCAGCAAGCTCATGGTGTTCATCTGTGCGAAGAAAAGGAGTATGCCCAAAGAATTCTCAGCACTTGAGGGCTTCCAAGCATTTCCCTTGTGTCTTTGCATATCTCTATTTAAAATTCCTGAGTCAGAAAGTTGACATTGTCTGAATTGGAAGTAAAATGTTACTTTCAGCGTGTCACATTTCTTTAAGGTTATTTTAAATCTTGGTACAAGGTATTTTGTTGATTTAATCTTGTGTGTTTGTTTTGGGTTTTTTTTGGCAAGATTCCTTAGTATTTTCACTCTATTTGAGATATGTTTTAGTATTTTTCATCTCAGAGAGACCTACTTTTAGGTCTAGGATCCACCAATTTCTAGCTATATGCTGGCTATTTTAGTACTTACTGATTACTGAATTCAACAAATATTTATTCAATGCCACATAGGGATCATACACTTTGTTTTTGTGTGTCACTGCATCCCAGTACTTACAGATATTCTCCATGCTCTCAAAGAGCCTGCACTACAGTGGGAAAAATAAACACAAGTCCACATAGTAATAAATGCAAGTATAAATTTAAATGTGAATGGACAAAAGAAACATGAGCTATGGAAACTGAATATACCTACCTAAATAAGAGGATGATAAGGAAGACAGCTTTAAGAAGTTATATGTGAGCAAAAATCTGAAAGCTGAGTGTGAATTCACTATAAGAAAGATAGAGATTCTCCATGGAGAGGAGATGGATGTGCAAATGGGCAAAGGCATAGTTGCTGGAAGGACTATGGTCTGCTTCAGGATCTAAAAGGTCAGTGAAAGAACACTAAACATTTATCTATGGAACTGAGCACCATGGAAGTCAGGGATGAAGCAAGGAAACTGCTTGCCTTCTCTAATCTAGACTAATAAAGATGACTTTTAGCAGTTCCTGTTGTGAATTCTGTAAGCAATAGTATTTTGGTGGAGGAAGAGAGCTGTTTCTTAAGACCATGCAAATCCTCCTACATTATTAGCTTCTGTGCCTTCAACTCTCTCTACCCACCCCCCTACCACAATGAACTGCTGCTGGTTCAGTATTCATAAAACATATTTTATTCTATTTACTGGATCAATGGATGCTGTTTATATTCTTATAGTTATGCTAAATCATTTCCAGTCTGGCCTCACCCAACCTTCATTATTTTATTTTGGCAAGAGCAGAGGAACTTTGCCTGAAGCTGCCTTCCCTTCTCTAAAATATTCCTGTGCTCCATACTAACTCCTTTCAGGTTCTCAGACCTGATTCCTGTGTGTGTGTGTGTGTGTGTATGTGTGTGTGTACATATCTTCCCATGCATGACAACAAGCAATTTTCAAATACCAGCAGAGTGTCCAAGAATTCAACTCAATTATCATGCTATCTGTCTGGAGGAGACAGCAACAGCTTCCCAGGTAAGGGCTCTGTCTTACAAGACTACTCTCCAGCCTCCAACCTCAGAAACTAGTTGCGAGACCCAGGTTGTTACCTGTGCTTCTTACCAATTAGCTATAGATTGGAGGTTCCCACGACCTCCCCCTAAGGTTCAATTAACTTGCTAGAGCAGCTCACAGAACTTAGAAAAACTCTTGCACTTATCAGTTTAATAAAGTTACTATAAAGGATGCAAGTTAACAGCCAGATAAAGAGATACTTAGGGCAAGGTGCCAAATAAAAGCTTCTATCCTCATGGAGCATTCTGATTCCCCAAGCATGGACACTCCAAAAGAGAAGCAGGATAACAAAAAGAGAGAGCAAGATTTTTTTCTCCTGGGTTTTTGTGAGGGCTTCATTGCATAGACATGACTGACTAAATCATTGGCCATTGGCTGATTTAACCTCCAGCCCCCACCCTTGGGTGGGATCCAAACATTTCTCATTAACATAACCAGACACTCATTTAACCTTTAAGGCTCTGCAGTATCTTCAAGAAATGTGGATGAAGACCAAATATACCTGAGAAATTTATTTTTGGTCATCTTAATGACCAAATATATATACGTATATATATATTTCATATAACTCATTATACTGCAATTCCATTTCCTGCAGATCCATGTATCTCCTCACAACCACTTGATGTATTCTTAATTCTCACTTCAGGCTGTATGATATCATAGCCCTATATAACACCTATGCCTCCAGAAATAATAGCAAAGAGTCAGCCATTCCTCTGAATTGCTTAAATATTTAATTTTATATTCACATTATTTTGTCCTCATTAAATATGTTATTCAAATACAAGGGTCATATATTTCATTTTTTCTTAGCCACAGTACCTAGTCTCATGTTTATCTGTCTGGGAATGAGTAAGATAGCTAAAGATGGGGAAGTTGAAGAAGGCTTTGGCCCAAAAGGCATTGAGAAAGTACACATCACTAAGAGATTATGGATAAGGTCAATGAAACACTTACCACTCTCCATACAGTACAGTACCAGAAATTCAGGCCCAACTCAGTTACAAGCCTAATACACTAAAAATCATAATCTTTGAGGCTTATAAATGTTCCCAATCCTTTTAGATCTTGCTCAGGCTTGGCCAAGGCACAATGCTTCTTGGAGCACCTAACAATGGATTCAATCTCTAAAGACACTCCACAGGAAGGAATAAATATTCCATAAGTAGAAACTTTTCATTCCAATCATCTTAAGCCAACTACATGGACCATTGGAATAAAGTACTTCTGACATGTAGAATCATAAGCAGAAACCATTTACATTTGGGCTTTAGTGATCAAACCAGAAAATAAGTTATATTATCCCATTTCTTTTGCCATGGCTCAGTCATAGATCAGGATATTTTCCACAGTTGACACTAACCTTGAATTACGGGTTTTCTGAAGTATAAAATATCATAGTACTAACAGAAATTTACTTGGAAGTGACCCTGATTACTTCCAGTTCCCAAGTGTCTTACTGAAGCCCCCATCAAGTCAAATCTAGCCCTTCAGAGTCAAAACTCACCTAGCACAAAAATATTTATCAGGGCATGAATATATGTCCTCAGTTTTGCTATCATTAAACTGGGAAAGAGGAAAAGACAAAGTCTTAGTTCAGGCTACCACAACAAAATATCATATAGGTGGCTTAAACAACAGAAAATGTATTTTTCTCACAGTTATGGAGGTTAGCAGTCCAGATCAAGATGCCAGCATTGTTGGGTTTTGATGAGATCTCTCTTTCTAGTTTATAGATAGCCACCTCCTTGCTGAATTCTCACATGGTGGTGGGTGGTGGAAGGCAAACTTCTTTGCTGTCTTTTCTTATACAAGCATTAATCCCATCGCGGGAGTGCAACTTCATGAACTCCTCTAAACCTGATTACTTTCCAAAGGCCCCACCTCCAAACACCATCATTTTGGGGGTTAGGGCTTCAATTTATGAATCTGAGGGACAAGATTTAGTCCATTGTAAGTAAGAATTAGGTCAGTTTCCATTTTTTAGTAGATTGAATAATAATAATCTCTGAACAGTTTATTATTAGAAACTCCATGGAACTTTATCCCTATAATATTTTCATGTATATTCAGAAAATCTTCTTGACTTTCTTTGTGTTGATGCACAGAGAAGTGCCAGGACATGAGATTTCTAGTCTACAACAGTTGGCCAACAACAAATATATACCCGATTCCTTCTTCCTGAATTTCACCAGATATAAAACCTCTCATCTTTTTTGTATTTATATGAATAAGACATGTGAATATATTTCCTTGAAATAGAACTGAGTATATATCATTTGCTAAAAGTTACATTTGCACTGCCTCACACTTATATCTAATCCAACTTAATAATTTTAATTTGTAAAAAAAAATACAAAAAACAAATACAGGCTACACAAAATATCAGCACTAAGACATATTCAAATAGGTGAGCATTTCCCTGATCATTTTATCCTACAACACTTGTCCTCAGCAGGAGCTCAATGCATGTTTGCTGATGGATGTATATCATATGACAGCTCCAGAGCTGACTGAAAACTGGCTCATCCCAAAGACGGTGGGGGACAATGGCAGGGGGTAGGGTGAAGGAACTATGAGTTCACTCTCAATATGCTACACTTGAAGGTTATTTTCGTCCTTACTGAATTGCCTGTTTCTTCAAATGAATTCACTAATCTCTTAAAATGAGGTGGTGTAGACCATATCCCAAAACAGCATTGAGATACCTAACAAATATTGGTAGAATAAATGCATAAATAAATTCTCAATGCCTTCTCCCTGACCCCTACACCCCCCCACACACACAAAAAGCAGTAAAGACAGCAATGTTATTAGCATTTTTTCTATTTCTTTTTTTTTCTGAGAAACAGATTCAGGCTATGTTTTCCCCAGCTAAAACATGGTAGTACACGCTGGCATCTACGCAAGGGAAGAGTTAAGTGAACGTTATAAACTAGAATACTATTTAAATGTTTATTTAAAAGCCAACCATCAGCTAGTTAAAATAATACTGTTATCCTAACTGCTGATAGAAATGAAAAACTTAAAACGTTCCTGCTCATGTGTTTCAATATTTAATGAGCTTTGGTCTGTACTAGTCTCTCTGATTGGCTTTGAGATTTTAAAGATGAATAAACTACAGAACTTACCTTCAATATACTCATAATCTAGCTGGAGAGATAAATATACAAACATATAAATTATAGTACATGCTTCTGTAATCCACAGTATCTATGTAAAAAAGAAATGGTTTGTGAACCTAAAGCAAAGCAAGAGAAAACTGGGATGGCTAACCACGGAGACCAAAGGTTCTAATTCAAATGATAGAAGGGGACTGCTGAAGCCTTCCACAGATATTTACACTTTAGAATCTTTATTGTCATATAATCCACTAGTCAATGTATTATTTTCTGACACTTTAAAAATAATTTTATATTAATGGAAGAGTTTTAAAAATTGTAGCTTCCCCTAATATAAACAACTTACATAGTAATAGTAAAATTACCAAAATCAGATGGTTAACATTGATATAATTATATTAACTAATATATTGATCTTACTAGAATTTTGCCATAGATCACATGATCCAGGTTCAGCTTCTCAGCCTATTCCCTCCTCTTCATTCTAGCAAATAGCTTAGGTATGGCTGAATGCCTTACAACAGGCCAATGAAACTCAAATCAGGTGTTTTGATGGAATTTATTGGGAAATAGAAGATTCTTTTGTACTAGAATTCCTAAGTATAGGATGAGAATCTTGGAGCTTCTAGAGGAGGAGATAGCCAGAGAAACAGATATTCTTAATAATATTGCCATCTTACAGCTTACCTTATAGAGATCTACCCCTGAATGTTTAGTTATATGACTAAGCAAATTACATTTTTACTTTGACCATTTTGAGTTTGATTTGTCACATGCTAATTAAAAAGATATAGATATATGTGACTGATGTACATAAGTGACTTCTTTCAGATAATACTTTAAGTCATATGTGTATATATAATTGCTTATACCACTTTCTTTGTAAACAAAGCTATAAATAAATTATAGGAGATGAATCTGGGCACTAAATATGCTCAGTAACTTGTAACAACCTAAGTTTTCTCATATAAGGAAAATCAAATCTCTCATATTGATTAACGAGACAGTGTGTCTCAAGCACCCAGCACAGTGGTCTCAATTATATGCTAGATACTGTGCCAGGTCATTAATGAGTGACAATGTTCCTTTCTTTCACAGAATTCAAGGGACATTCTCACTGTTGTTATCAAAGGTCATTCATTGAGAATAAGCCCCAAGACAGAAGAAACATATTCTGACTCTTCATAAATTCCTCAAATGCCCTGCTCTCTTGCTCCTTTGGTGGAAATGATGACCTGTGGTGTCTTGGGGGATTGGAATTCTCCCATTATATTCAAATTTTAGAAAAGAAGCTTGATGTAAAAACTGCCACAATTATTTTCCTATTCTCATCTTTGAAAGTCGTAGCCAGGCTGGGAGTATGTTTGCCAAGTTTCCCGCCTGAGGAAAATTATGTGGCTAAGTTATAAATACATTGATGGATCCAGCTGGAACTGTCTCTTGTAATTTAATATGCAAAGAAATAATCTGAGTCATAAATGGAGACAAGCAGCTCCTTTCAGATAACAGTGCTCTAAGATTGCCTCTAAAGAAGACTTTCAAGAGCTTTCTTCCATAGAAGAACAAGAGATGGTCACAGGGCAGGTGGGGTCAAACTTTGTCCTTCAAACCAGTATTCTACAGCCTGTCCTCTTCTTTGTTCCAAACATCAGGGGCTCATACAACCTGAATTCTTCCTTAACAGGCTTAAAATCAAAGAAAAGTCTATAAAATGTTTGGCAATGTTGGAAAGAAAATTGATCGTTATTTCTAAGAAGTGTACATTTTGTATATTCCTTTAAATTAAATAATACATATGTGTACCTACTGTGACTCAGATAATATGCTAAAGAGCAGAGGGGAAGAAAGCCTAAGAAATATGAATCGCAATTAGACACTGCCTTCAATAGAATGCTGAAGTCAAAACTTAATCCACATACAGCTAAAACAGCTGTTAAGACACAATGATACCTTTCATTTTTTGAAGAGATTATAATATGATATTATTACAACAGTAGAATTAATAATAATTTAATTAATAGTTAATAATAATGCATTAATTAGTGTTGTCTTAAGAAGTCATACCATTTGATAACATATGAACATTGTTTTAGCTATTATATTTGTTTTGTTATATACTATTGTTTGTTATATACTACTATAATATACTATACATAATACACATATACACATTATATATTATATACTATTATATACACATTATATAATACAGTATATGCTATTATATACAATGTAACAAATACACTTAAATCACCCCACAATTTAATAGCTACAAGTACTAATTTATTATTCATCTTGACTTGGGGGGATTGTTGAGAGATTCTTCACATCTTTTACCACGATTCATTCTTGTATTGCATGTATCTGGAGGACAGACTGTTTTGTGAGGTTCCAGCTCCTCTTCTGCATGCCTGGTAGTTGGTGAAACTGCTGCATTGTCCTCCATGTGGCCTATCACCCTACAGCTGGCTAGACCAGCTTCCACATGGCAGACTCAGGGCAATCCTCCACGAAGGTATAAATAGAAGGCTCAGCCTTAAGAAGCAGCATAACTTATTCTACCACTTTGTATCAATCAGAGCAAGTCCAGCCACAGTACTGTTAAGCCAGATTCAAAAGAAAGTGAACAATCTCATGGTAACATGGGAAAGCTGAGGCTCAGAAAAAAGTTAAGCAATAATCTCAATAGTAAATGGCAAAAGAGGACTCAAACACATAGATACACCTGGGGACAGTCGTTTTGATTTTTCCACAGTGGCACGGTGTATTTTCCATTTGATAAGCACCTTCACCTACCTGAGATTATTTTTAATCCTATCATTCCTGTGAGAGAGCTGTGGGTATTTTATCAATAGGAATAAAGGTTCAGAGAAATCTGTGATTCCACTAAAGGCAAAATGTTAAGTCAAAATTATCATACAGAGTATGGAACGTCCCCACCCCTCCTTAAATCTACTCAGGTTTCAGTGATGCCACTCATTCATTCACTCATTCACTCATTCATTCATTCTGATTGTTCTGTGGAGACTACACTGGCAGGGCATCAGACTCAACCGAGGAGGGCAGTTAGGAGGCTACTATGGGGAAATGACTAAGACCGGGGTCTAGAAATGGAGAGAAGTGGACTGGTTTGAGATAGAACTATGTGACAGACTAGGAATTGTTTGCCCTCAGATTTATTCCTTAAACTTGCCCTGCTTTGCTTTGTATTATGAGGACAGAGCTGTAGCTTTCTGAGCAGGCAATATTTCTAAGGCTCTCCTGTTATGTAGATTCTCAACCAATGAGAGGCACAGCTAAGAGATTTGGAAGGAAAGAAACAGGGTGAAGATGGTGTTTCACATGACCCCCTCTCTGCCTCCCAGCTCCACCCTTGAAGGCAGCCATGTGTCTTCCATGGCTTCAGCCCCTTCTGGACAATCTTATCTTTCTCCCACCAGTCTATGCATGGTAATGCAGCTTCCTAAATCCCTAGGTTGCTAATGTAACCTTTCTTTGGCTTGCTGCTTATCCACCATCAATGCCATCCACTCCTAGTTAAATCTCCTTTGTTGTAAGCACACGTAGTGGTTTTTATTTTCCTTTTTGGACCATACACTGATAGTGACTCAATGATGGATTCCATGAAACGAATGAAGAATAACGGAACCACCATTTCAGGTTTGAACAACTAGGTGGCTGTAGATTCCTCTTACTAAGATTCAGGAAATGTGTGTGTGGTGTACAGCTACTAATTTTCATCCTTTGAGACCTGGTTTAAATATCAAGCCTCACAAACCTTTACCTCAAACTTGCTATGTAAAACAGATCATGTAGCGTAATTCCATGTTTTTGATTTTTTTTTTATCATTTAGCACCAACTGAATTATTTTTCTTTTTTAACTTAACCATATAAAAATGTAAGCTCCATGGTGGTCATTCCATGCCCTCATATTTTTTATTATATTACATGTGCATCACACATTGTAAATGATAAATTAGGGTTTGTAGAAGGAAGAATGAAGACAGGAAAGAGAGAAGAAAAGAAGGGAGATAAAGAGAGAAGATGGGAGAAAGGGAAGGAGGGTAGCAAGGAGGGAGTAAGACAGAATTTTAAACTAACTCCAACTACCTCTAGTGTATCCAGTGACATTCAAACCCTATATGAACAAGGAGAACTCTCTGGCATCATGATAGACATGAACTGAGTCTTTCTCCCTCCTGAAAATATAATTGATGTCAAGAACTAGGCTATGTTTCTGGTTGTACCTGTCCTAGATATTCCAGTTCTTCCGTCCACCCTTCAGGAGCCACCTTTACCACTGTGATAAGCCTCAGATAACAATAGATTTCTAAGGATGAGCCTTTCCCTCTGTCTGTCCTTGTACCACCTATACATCTTGTTTTGTGTGTGTGTGCCTGATTAGAAAACCTTAAAAGCCTAACAATGGTATTCTCCCCTATACAGAAGATGCTAGTTACAGGACAGACCCAACTCTATATAACCTATCTATATGCAATTAACCACTTCATAATCAGATCTGTTCTTAGGTATAATACCTTGAAAACAGAATGGTACAGAAAAAGGTGTATTGACTTGGGAATTAAACAGAGCCAGATTCATCCCACCTCTGCCAGTTACTAGCTTATTATTCCAATAAGTCTCTTCTCTCTAAGACTAAATCTTCACTTTTTAAAGTAAAATACAATTATCCAATGATGATTATAATATCTGAAACGCGCAATACATTAAATAAACATTTGTTGGAGCAAAAATTGCCAGCCTATCTCTGCTGCTATGAAATTTATGTGATTTTCACACAGGTATAAAATAACACACCACCTGTTTCACCAAGATACTCATGAAATATTATCCCACCAAACCCC
Source organism: Phataginus tricuspis (assembly GCA_029783875.1). NCBI lineage: Eukaryota > Metazoa > Chordata > Mammalia > Pholidota > Manidae > Phataginus > Phataginus tricuspis. The sequence goes on along the minus strand of JAQQAC010015468.1, from coordinate 20,828,822 downwards.
CAAATCCTGGCTTATATTAGATTACTAGACTTCAAGTCATCCTATTCTGCCCAGTCATTATAATCATTAATGCCTGTGGATATCCCAGAAGACTGTCTTATCCCATCTTCACTTGGCTGAAATATTTATTACTGTCTATCAATTTCTTCCCAGATCTCTATTCACCTAACTACCCCACAGGACCCTCAACTCTACATTTCTAAACCTCTTCTCATCTCCCACCTCAAAACACCTCATTTCCTTCTAAATTCTTGTATTTCAGGCTGTAAGTCACATCTCAGACATGGGGCCATCACTCTCTGACCATGTCCAGGTGATTCTGTCACAGATATCTCTAAATATGCTATTTTTTCTCCCAGCACTACCTATGTCTCAGCTCTAATACACATTGTACTAGTCCTCAATGGTTTTATTTTTTAATAGCCTGCTTATCAGATCACTTGAGGATACTCATTTCCTGTATATTTCACTATTTATGTTTCTATTCGAGTGACTTTCTTTTTAAAACATCACATAAAGAGATGAAAAATGAAAATCCTGTCTGGGCATTATGCTTTTCAGTTTACTTATCTAGGTCCTCATAGGCAAAAGCCCAACCTCATAACAATAATAAGCCATATTCCTCATAACACAGACCCTACCTACCTTCCTAGTCTTGTCACTAACATGACCATAAACTTTTTTTTTTTAATTAAGACTTCATTTTTTTAAGAGTTCTTTTAGGCTCATAGCAAAATTGAGAGGAAGGTACAGAGATTTTTTCCATATACCTCCTGCTCTCACTCATTCATAACCTCCCCTGTTATCAACATCCCCCACCCCCAGCAGTGTTTTTTACAATTTATGAACTTACAAGGACACATCATAATCACCTGAAGTCCACAGTATACATTCCAGTTCATTCATTATGTTGTACATTCTGTAAGTTTGGACAAATATATAATGACATATGTCTGTCACTATAGTGTACAGAGTAGTTTCACTGCCTTTAAAATAGTCTGTGTTTCACCTATTCATCCTTCCCTCCCTTGAATCCCTGGAAACCACTGATCCTTTTATGTCTGCATAGTTTTAACTTTTCCAGGATGTTATCTAGTTGGAATCAAAAGTATGTAGTCTTTCAGAGAAGCTTCTTTCACTTAGCAATATGCCTTTGAGTTTCCTCCAAGTCTTTTCATGGCTTGATAGCTCATTTCTTTTTAGTTTGTCTTTTACAATAATAATTATTTAAGGAGAGGCTCATGCTCTACAGTAAGAGTGCCATAATCTCAATTCCTTTCAGCCAGGTGATGAAGGACTTTGAAAGTATTAATCTACTGAACTCACAATAGATACAAAAAAAAAAAAAACCTCAAAAAAAATTAAAGCATAACTAAGAAGAGGACTTTTGCACAGGGTACAAAAATAATTTAGCAGAGGAAGAAAAATATAATATACTACCACATGCACTCAGCAACCATGCCCACAGTATCACTGTCCTTGGCATTTTGCTTCTCCATCAACAGCCTCTAAGAATAAGCAACAAGAAGGAACAGCTTGTTCATCTCCTCATACGCTGCCCAAAACATATGTTATCAAAACTTTCCCTTTTTAAAAATATCATTAAAAGCATTAATGATAAATCAGGACTTCATCGGTTTAATTATTCAGTATATTGCATTTTAATTATTTATTAATATTCTACATATGACAAACATTTCCAGAGAACTGGGGAAGTTACAATAAAAAGATTAATTGGCTCCATTAATATTCTGGAATGAGCCTAGTTTATGCATCAACTGGGCAAAGCACACCCATCTTCTCTGACAAGAACCCAAGACTAGCTTTGTAACCTTGGGAAAACTGTATGACATCTTTAAGCCTTCATTTCTTCATCAGTAAAATAGAGATAGCAATAATGTCTTTAAAATGAGATTCTTATAAGTATTAATAGAATAAAATATATTAAAGAGATGGCACAATGCCTGGCACATAATATCAAGAGCTCAATATTCAATATTATTTCCAGTTACAGGGACAAGGTAATAGGCATTTTTATATTGATGGGTGGGGTTAGGGAATGCCATGGGAAGGTGATGACACCTGAATTGAATCTTGAAGGGTGATATACTACCCAAGTGGGCAAGGTACTCCTACTATAGGAAGTAGGAACAGCCATTGGCACAAAGCTGTAATTAAATCCTATCTCCTCTTCCTGTAACTGACTTATGTTGGGTACCACCCAAGGCTATATTCTACAATTTTAGTGGACTGGGAAAATTCAAACCAATAATTAGAACACAGATGATGACATTGGAATTTCCTTCCCACCAGGGTGTAAAAATCTAGCCATCCGAAACAAGGCAGTGTATGCATACATAAGTTTTCAGTCTTAAGAGCGAAGCAGATCTACAAGAAGGCTCCTCAAATATGATCTTGTTCCAAGCTCTTAAGAGATAAAAGGAAGAGAAATAATCTCTGCCACCTTGGGTAAGCTTTTAATAGTCTTAAATTTAGAGGGGAGAAGTCGTGAACCTAGGATGATTCATCAACAACAGTACTGTCTGTTGTGGCACTTCCTGTTCTGATGGTCTAGTTTCTGTCAGTCTCCCCTGAGTGACTAAGAAAAGAGTAATTTTACATAGATAAAGGAAAACATATGAATAGCATTTTCAGAATGTTTATTTTTCGTTAAGTACTGTGCAGAGCACTTTATAGGCATCACCTTATTAAAGCATCACAATGGGTCTGTAGGAATGATAGTATATAGTCACACAAAGGGTGCACTGTAAATTGTGTTCTAAAATCCACAACGGTCCAAATGAAAATCCATCCCCTTATCTACTTTGCTATGATGTCATTATAATCTTTATGAGTAATTTCATTTGAACTCACCTATTCCAAATTACAAACTTATTTTGGCAGTCTTTGCCTGTAGAATCCAAGCATCTCCAAATCCAAATACCCAATCATCCAAAGAGTACACTCCTTATATGCCTCTATGAAAGCAGGATCTCTAGGCAACGGGAAGTCCTATGTTCAGAAACTCCTTGAACCTGTCCCCACTGATCATAATTTGGCTAAAACTTCAAATCCTATGTTATTTATGAAAGCCTATCTTTCGGCCAGTTATAGCATGTGGGGTAGGCATAAATCAGAATAAATAAGGTGTGCATTTTGATTCTGTTACTAACAGAGTAATTCAGGAGAATGACTTGATTTGTATTAACCTCAAACCTCTTGTGTGGAAATAAGAACAGCAAAATTACCTACCACATAGAATTGTTTCCCACCACCTCACCACCTTCAGCTTGGGAAATATTTAGCATAGTGTCCAGGGCATAATAAATACTCATATGTTAACTATTTGTATGCAATCATAATTGTCATCATTATACTCATCACCACTTTATGATTATTTGCTACTTTAGTCACCTCCAGTGGCTCCTGTGATCAAGAAAAGATCATCAACATAAAAATAGAGTGACAGCAGGTATGGGAAAAGTCAGGTCTCAGAAAGAAACCTCAAGTGTGCATTTACAAATTATTTTTATTAAAAGGAACCAAAGTCTGTTTTCTGATTGAGCCAAGGAGAATGTTTAGCAGGTAAGATAGTCAAAGGAGTCAGAGAGGGAGAAAAAATTAATAAAAAGCAAAACAAAGAGGAAATGAGAAAGAAATAAAGACAGAGAAAAGATGGTAGTTTCTTCTAGACTCTCTCACTTTTTTAGATCATGCTAATTACTGGAGACTGAACACTTCAGGGAAACTGATGCACCATCTACAAGTCAACTTTCTTGTGTCAATTCATTTTAAGGAATTGATTCATGTAATAGAGCTCTGTGAAGCTCTATTTTTAACTCCACTTTTTCCTAGTTCAAATACGAAGGAGGGAGCCTTATAAGTCTTAAGTGACTGTATCTCCCTTGATTACTTAGTTTTTTTTACCAGAAAAATGTGAGAGTAGAAATTAATAAAAAATGTGAGAGTAGAAATTAATAAGACACTTGTAAACAACAGTTTTATTGGCTTGGTACTTATTGAATGTTTTCCTGGGATATTTTTTAATGGATTTTAGTTAGCCATGAAACAGCTTGTTTAGAATTGTTCTGTTGTCAAAAGAGGGAAATGAACAATCCCTAAGTAGAAAGGGATTTTTGCTAACTCAGCTCCCTAGAAGAATCAATACCGTATCATAACTTTCCCCCCACTGTTGAAATAGTGTGGTTTAAAATATAAAGATTCTATTCTTCTTTGGGAAAAGCAATGTTTAAATTTTCCACCTGACATGTTATAGTGTTATATTTCATGTCAGCTTGTTTCAGCCATGGCAAATGATAGGAAGCCTCAGTGATACTATGATACAAATTCCACAGCTCACATTGAGTTATCTTAGAGAGACATATCAGCTTGAAAACATGCATGGCAAATATATACAATTCTGAAAACCAGAGATAATACCCAAGGGTCCCAGAGATAGTGATGTTCATCATTTATTTCTGATGCAAGGACAAGGTAACAAAGCAAGATATTAACACTATTTATCCAGGTTAATAAATTAAGACGACAGAAGGATTTGCTTTATGTTAGTGAGTAAATGAACATAGAAACAGCCAACCAGAACCAGTTGAGTATAATTAAATAATTCTAAAAATACAAGAAAGAGTGCTAACACTTATCTCATACCCACTATATGCCATATTCCTTCTGCTTTTGAAAAGCAATATATTGTTTGATTTAATAATCACAATTTTCTTTATGTAAGTAATATTATTTTCAATCTTCATTTCTTTTCCAAGAAATAAAAATAAAAAATAAAATGAAGCTTAGCATGGTTAACTAAATTGCCCACCATTGTCTTTTCAAGTTGCCTAAAGACCACAGAATGTCTTCTAATTTATTTATTTAACTGGCTTTCTGTCAAGAGCCAAATAACGTCAGTTTTTTTGTTATCAAGTATATAACCCTATTTAAGGTCCTTATTACCTCTGGCTTAAAGTTTTACAGTCACTTTTTTCTAATCAATTTTCTCAAATTAATCTCTCTTTTAAAGCTTTCCATACATCGCAGTCAAACTTTTATTATCTTTACATATAGCATCAATCATTCATTCCTCTTCTCAGAAAACTTCACTGGAATTATTTCCAGTTTTAAGTGGCATCTGAGCAACCAAGAGTTGCTGGCTCAGATCCTCCAAATTTCTTACTGAAATAATTAGAAACCAGTAGAAATCCCCAACCTCCTCTCCAGGCAACCAAAGAACTCTGACATAGGGTTCTGGAAACTGACTAGATATAGTGTATTCTAGGTCTACAAGGCCTCACGACACCCATGGATGAAGATAAGGTCAGAAAACCAAAGAGATTCCCTTATAAAACATCAATGGCAAAGTGATTTAAACAGAGAAAAAAAACAGATACAAAGAAAAGGCCTTTAGCTGGTCCCTGAAGTACAGGACACATTTTATGGCAGGGCTCAAAGGTCATTGGGAAAAATAGGAAAGTTCACAGCAGAAGGAATCCCTGAAATATCCATATGTAACAGTTGGCTCCATTAAAAAGGTCATGATTATTATTATAGATGCATAATCAAATCTGCAGGAAACACAAAAATCAAAATGATATTGAAAATTATGTTTATTTATTGCCAGAAAAATGTCAGGACTGAAACTGGTGGGAACTAGAATCAGACTGAGATATTGGCAGCTCACATTTGCTATGCAACAAATCACAGAAATCTCCCAGTCAGATAGTTAGGGAATCCCTTTCTCTCTTTACTTGACGTTTCTCACGTAGGTTGAAAAATGATGTTTTTATCAACTCTGCAGTCATCTTCTACCAGTGCATATGATTTTCAGCTGAGATAGCCTGAGGGTTCTTCCTTTTTCATCCAAGTCAGGATCTCAATTGCTGCTTTTCCAAGACTAGAACATCCAGAAAACAGCTGACTAGTAAGGTAGCAGCTACTGAGGTGGGTATGCATTCAGGAGAGTCTTGTCAGGTTTCCATCTGCCGGCTTGTCTGAAAACCTGACATTTAGGGTACAGTTCCTCTCCTCAATCTACAGTAGATTTAACCAACTATTGTACTGGGAAGTGGGTTCATAGCTATTTACCACAACCTACTTCCAGCTGTGGAACTCCACGGGCATTCCATATAATGGGATGGTTGGCAAGCTCCATATTCAGGTGACAGAAGTGAAATGAAAGTAAAATAAGTCTACCCATCTATATATCTTGATATCTCCTTGGAAATATATTGTAGAGAAATGAAAATGTTTATCATTCAGACACCAAAGTGTAACTGTTATCAGCCTTATAACTTAATATTGTTCAAAAAGTTGTTTTTATGGACTAGTTAATAAAACAAGATATCAGTCACTTTAAAAATAAGGCACATTAAGAAATAAGTACACAAAAATACATGCAGTATGATTTCAACTCTACGAATTTCAAAATGTATGTGAAGGGAGTATGTATTCATGTTTAACTGGAGGGAAAAGTATGAATTATATAATTACTATCTCTTAGTAACGGATTTTGGATAACCTTCATGTTCTCTTACATACTTTTCCATGGTTTCCAATTTCCTATAGTTGCCACATTTTTTCTTTATAATAAAAATGTAATAAACGTTTTAAAACAAATGAATAAAATAAATAGAAGAGCACGCAGCAAGCTCTTCATGGGCTACTTAACAATATTCTTTTTCTATTCAGCATCCAAAGCCTTCCATATTTTGATTTTGTCACTCCAGTCTCTTCATTACTCTCTTACAAATATGCCACACTGAACTTCTCCACTTTGGCTAGAAGCCCCTACCTAGAGCACTGCAAACATATAGAAAGGAAAAAAAAAATACTGAAAACTTTGTGTTACTTTTTTATCACTTTGTCAGACAATTGATATTCAATATTTAACTCAAAAAGGTTCTATTTTTGTATATAGATCACATGCCCATTTCATTACCGAAAAGTTTATTTTTACTTAAGTGTTTCATGTTAAAGGGAAATATCATCTTGGAATCATGTAGTGATTGCCTTTTATCCATCCATATCTATACACAAATTCCTTTTTCCCATCATATATTCTACACCATATGATGCATTAACCACAACGCTGGTATAGATCACCTGTGGTTCTCTTCATACTTTGGCTTTTCTTGTTCTCTGCATCTGACATCACTTTTGCAAAACAATACTTTAAGGCCAAAATCAAATGTCTCCAATGTCACCATTAGTTAGAGATCACCTCCTTCCTTTGGCAACTTCCCTCCACTAACTTTTTGCAAGTATTTTTCCCTACTGCTTTACTATGTAACAGTAAATTCTGGAGGGCAAAAGTCTATCTTTCCCTGTATTTTGGTTAATTGATCATACAGAATCAATAAATATCCATGAAAATGGGATAATCAAGGTTTCAGAATTGAAGCAGTCCTTTGGAAATGTTCCAGGGATTACAGAGAAAGTTTCCATTGCAGGAAATGGGGCAGTAGAGACCATGGAAGAAAAGGGGAGAGGGGACCAAACCTACTTTTACCTTTTTCACAGTTTTGCCTTGGGCTCAACCCAAAGTAATGTGAATGTTAGAGACAAGACCCTGAAATTGCAACTGATCCCTAATACACTAAATGGGAATTACTCCATTCACTGCAAACAATAAGAAAGAATTGCTGGAGCCAAAGCAAAGTTAAGTTACTTCCTTTTCCTAGAAATAAAATAACCAAGAGTTATAATAGTGACAAAAACAGAATGGGCGGGATAAAGCACTGACCTTTCCACATACAAATACATCCTTCTCTTTGTTATAAAAGGACTAAATAGGGGCTTGTTGAAAGTTTGGTAAAGAATGAACGTGATGTCTTCCAAACAGATAAATACATATTCCATATGCATTCCCCCTTATGTATAGTATACCTCTGCAACAACTCAGTAGTAGTTCTTAGGATTTTAGAGACGAAAGAAACCCAAGATGTCGGTCATCGGGTCTGAACTTCACCCATGCAGTTTACTTAGTGATGCCAGATCATGTAGTCATATGGCTACTGCTCTATTACTAAGAGTATTCAGAATTAGGACATCCCTACGTGACTACTAGAAGTTTCTCAAGGGAAGCCCTATGTGCATATTATCTTATCTCCCAAAGTGAACTTTGGTTCACAGCAAAAAACAAGAAATGGTGGAATGAGTGACTATATTAATAAGCCACTCTAATAAATCAAAAATTTTGCTTTGCTTATATTGTATTTAAATGTTCCTTTATCCATATTAAACTCAGAATCATATTTTACTCTGAAAGTACAAGGCAGGAGGCTGATTTCTCTTTAAATTCTCTATTAGAGCTCCAAGTCTTCTGGCTCTAACACATCCTGTGTTTCCTTAATGGTATATTTTCATAATCTCTTTAAACTTCTCTTCTTAACATGGTTCTACTTGGTCAACAACTCTTGGTCATTAATGGACCCTGGGAGCAAAAGATCCTGGGTTATTGGATTTAGGTCGTTTGCCTCAGTCCAGATTGGTTCATGACTTGATGAGGAAGGAGACTGCTTTTTAAAATACAGGTTCCCAGATTCTAACTCGAGAGATGATTTGATTCTATTAGGGAGGAGTTCAAGTAGTGACATTTCAAAAATTTCCCAGGTGATTCTAACACATCAATAATTTATTTAAGTTTATGGATCTGGGGAAGAATTTATAACAGAACAGGGTTTGCCAGTGGAAGTACCTCTTTGCAGAAGTGAGGAAGGGAGGCATGGGGGGAGGCCAGGAACAGAATGGTCAGAAGGCATATTACCACTAGAAATGGAAATGTTCAATAATAGAAGTCCTCAAAATGCAATCACATATCACAATATTACTAGAGGTAATTAGCGAGAGTGAAGAGTACACCTCTTAACACTGATACAAGTAAGAGTTTCTCCTTTTTGAACCATCTTTCAGCCATGCTGATTACATCAAGAAAGTTTCCATTCTCTAACACTTGCTAATTTCCATCTGAAAGAATGAAAAAGTTGGCTCAGTTTCAGAGCCATGGGAGCAATGAGTTCTTTATAATTTAGCAGTATTCTCATGATTTTTTAAATTTATTTTTACTGTCTTTATGGAAGGGGATACTAGTTTTCCATGTAAAATACCAATATATTCAAACCACTTTAGCACATGCACTTAAGTAAAAAATGCTGAGTATATTAAAATCAAGTCAATGTTGCAGATGACACTTATGTGACAATACCATGGACATGGCAAGAAATTATTGTACTTTGGAAAACTGATCAGTAGCAACTGACAAAAGAAAGCAAGTGATCAATCTCCCAGAAATATTCTTCTGATTGATTGAGAGTGGGGAGAGAATGGTACAGGCTAAAAATTAAAGTGGCATCACATTTCTTAAGAAGGATGTCTCTTTTGAGGTCTCTATATGTCAGTTAGAAACTTTTTGGACTTAAAGTGATGGAAAAAATTGGGGAAGAATGAATGAGAAAATGGGTGATCTCAGCCCCACTTGAAAATCCCTGTCCTGAGCACGAACATAGGTGTTATTAGTCAGGATTATCCAGAGAAAGAGAACCAATAGAATGTATTCTTTCATTCATGAGTTCATTTTAAGGAATTGATTCATGTAATTATGGAAGCTAACAAGTCCCAAGATCTGCAGTCAGCAAGCTGGAGACCTGGGAAAGCAGATGGTGTAAGTTATGGTCTAAAGATCAGTAGACTCCAGATCTAGGAAGAGGTGATGTTTCAGTTCTACTTGCAGTTTGAAGACTGTAATGTAGAAGTTCCCCCTTCCTCTGCTGGAAGGGTCAGCCTTTTTATTCTATTCTAGCCTGAATTTTTGAAACAGAGAAGAAACTGAGATATGGCATATGTGATAAGGTCACACTAGATAGCAGCCTGGCTTTAAAAGGACCAAGGCTGTAGGAAGCAAATAGAGTCAATCACAGCCTTGTAGAACTAGTGATTTATTGCAGAAATAGTGATTTCCCCATAACCTTTATAAGCTTCCATTATTTCAACTGTAAAATGAATATGGTGATACCTTTCTCTTGGGATTATGCTGATGACAAATTAAATTGGTACCTCAAATGACACAGCTAATTTAAGAGAAATAAATTAAGGATAATAATAATAATAATAATATCATAAACAACTGAAGATATATTGACTTGTTTAAATAGCCAAGGAAACTCATCAAAGATGTGAGTACATGCAAGAGTCTATAAAGAATATTCTTTCATCTCTAGAATGTAGGATGCAATGGTGGATGACCACAGTAATTTTAACCAAAACAAATAAAAAGGTATAGATACATAAAATGCGTAAGAGATTCACCAGCTGGTGACTCCCAATAATTTCATCCCTGTAAGTGAGAACTGTTCTTAGTTTTGAGAAAGCTATCATTGAAATGAGAAGGAAAATATTTTCTATGGCAATGCACTTACTTGAGCATTACCTTGAAAAAATTTTTCTCTATAATCTTCACATATAACCTGCCTAATGAGCATTGTAGGTGAATTGTTAATGTTTGTGTGAATATGAAATTCATCAAAAAGATATTTGTACTGGAAAACTACATTTATGCCATAAAAGCATGAGAGGATACAGCCTCATAAAAAAAAAAACATTTTCTCTTAAAATATTCTTAGGTAAGACTAAGAGCTTGTATATATCTTCCTTGATGTGCATGCATATGCATATGAATGCTCTTATCAGAGGAAAGAGATTGAAGTCCATAGAATGAATGGTGTATTTTCTTCTTTTAACTATTCAATTTGCATAGGGAGTATTCAGTGAGAGAAAAAAATATTAACATCCAGTGACTACATCATTTCATGCAATCTCAGAGAAGTCTTTTGATGATGTTTTCTTATTCACGTTTTTAGAGTTGACTGCCTAGTACCACGAAATTAGTAAGTGGCAGAGCAGGTATTTCTACTCTGTTCTCAAAGAGTAGTCCCCACTCTTAATGTAGGTTTTATGTCTCAGAAAATAAATAACTTCTTAACATATTTTAAAATAATATATTAAATATATGCTACTATAACTTGCAAATTCACAGAGGAATGGTTTTGGCATCAGTAACATTCAACCAGAAACTGCTAAAATCAATACTTGTTCTGTGGTTAACATCACACTTCTAATTCTTTAGAAGCTTCATTATATTAAGTGGAGAGAGGCTCTTCCTTTGATAAGTAAGTTTTTGAGGAAACTTTATTTTGGGATTATAGTTATTAACTTCTTTTTAGTCCTGACATGAGTTTCAAAAATACAAGTGATTTATTATCTATAAATCCATAATTATGAAACGTAAACATCACTGAACAAATGCTGCTTTAGATGATGTCCATGATGTGACAAAGTTTCTAGAAATTGAATAATAAAGCTATCATTTACAGAGGAAAAATTTGTACATCCTCTGTGCTGATATAAAACACTCTAAAACTATTTAAATACATGCAAACATTAGTTTAGGTATAAAATCCTTATACTCACTATTTTAGCTTTAAAACAAACAGAATCATGGATGAAAACAAATATAATTACAAAAGAAACAATCCTTGATTTGTATGAAAGATGAGATTGTGTGTGAGCTAGGGACTTAGATTGAGAGTACAATGATGTGCAGTTTCCTTTGAATTCTGCATGACTGTACTGTTCACACACCACGTGATGAGTCAGATTGTAAGCCATTTTTCTGCTTTCAAACCACAGATAAATCTTCACTCCTACAGAATGGGAAGACGTCAGTTTGGCTTCACTTAATGCAAGCACGCAATTTTTTACATTAGGTCTCACTTTTCAACTAGCTTGAAAATAAGACTAAATAATATCTACCTGATATCTATCCATATATATAAATTAGAAATTGAAAACAAAATAGAGAGAGAGAGAGAATATGGTTAAAATAGTTTCATAAGAGGTACCTCATACATCTTTATTTAGGGTTCTGGTATGCCAGTATCTCTAAAAAATCTCACCATTGAATACCCATTTGACTGCGTGATCCAGCATTTTCCAAATTTTTGTTTTTATATCATAGGGTGTTTTTAATAACATTTCTGGCAACACAGTTTGAGAAAGGTCACATTAGGCTATCAGTTAATTTTTAAAAGCACTTTTATATAATTATTTCTTATTAAAATGCATTATTTCAAGTATTTTTTCAGCTTATTATAGTGAACACCATGGATGAAAAATATTAAGTGCGTGAAACTAAGTAAATACAGTCGGTGGGAAACAATAAGAAAGTACACTTTCTTTTCCCCTCTTTTTCTTCTGTTTTGGAGAAAAAAGCCTGTTGTATTTAAACTAATAAGTGGACAGGGTATTATCATTTAAAAAAATAATTATATCTAAAATAAGGAAATTTAAAAGACTTTTTGTCAAGTTTGATACTGTCAAATAGGAAGTTTTCTTGTAGAACTTATTTAAATGTTTTAGGAATTGTTATCAGGGAAGGGAGTTACATATCCAATGATAAAATTCTATTTTAATAGGTAGTGCTTTAGTGCTGTGTATGAGAACAATTGAGGTAAGACATGATGGAGAAAAGAAAAATATAAAGTATACAATACAGTATTTAACAATGGACATACCAATAGGGTGGGGAGAAAAGATGATGCCTATGACAAATAGAAAGAACTACATGTACAGTGTGAAATATATATGCATAGCATGAGAAAGAGTGTAAATGTTCAAGAAGATAGATAGGGAAAAGTCTTCATGGATATAGACCATATCCAAACTGTATGAAAAAATATGGCTAGTTCTTCTTTGAATATCCTATCAGGTGGCCAGACCCCCACTAAATACTCTACTGCTGAGGTCCCCCTAGTTACTGAGGGCTTCCTCCTCTTTTATACAGAACTTATTTCTAAATTTTATCCCACTGGAACAAGTCGTCAAATATTTCTTGAGACTCTTTTCAACTTGGGTGGGACTGTAAAGGGAAATCAGAAGAGAAGATTTTCTCCCTTGCACAACTACATTTCCATGTTAGCTCTCAAAGCGGCCTTGTTTCCTGTACGTTAGATTCTTCTCCCTGAAGATGGATACTAAACTATAACTAGTCTTCCATGCCACTTGTCTTAGCTAGCTAATTAAGTAGTAAATATCTTAGCTAGTTAATCTATTGCTATAGTCATTTAAAATATATTTTACTGGCAGGGGGGATGGGGTATCTATCCAGACTCTATGCTAAGTCTGGCTCAGAAGAGAGTATACAGCAGCAGAAAGTATTGATTATGGAATTATACAAGCAAATGTTTTTATAAAGGCTAAGATTTAAGTAATGGATGTACACTGGAAGAAAAGCTAGCATTATATCTGAGGAGAGGACAGGGATAATGCCTTCCTGGAAATGTTAATAACATAAGCCCTAAAGAATTAGTAGAGACTACTTTGGTAGAATTACAAAAAAGAGACTGAAGTCTATCTATAATTTTTTGGAGGAGAGGGGCAGAATTTGAGTATGCTACTAAACCGATATAATCCTTGTAAAAGCAGACAGATTTTATGTGTTCTAGTCTATACCAGTCTAACACAATTGTGTTAAAATAATAAAATAATCATAAGTTTTTCCATTTAAATGTTATGTCAAAGTGCATCAAAGTTTATCTGTTTTCCATGTCACAATATCACTTGAGATAATTGGATTTCATCTTGTCTCTTATCCCATTGTACCCCTTCCTACTCCAGATACTCTTCCTTGCAAGATGCCCATATAGGGGCAACCTGACATGCATGGAACTGTTTTTCTCTTCAGTTATGTCTCTCTTTTTATTATACTAAGAACATTTAACCCTCTTAACAAAATGGACCCTCTTAACAAATCTCTCTTAACTACTTAATGAAATCTACCCTCTTAACAAATTTTTAAGTGTAAAATACAGCATTGTTAACTACAGGTACAATGCTGTACTTCAGCTGTCTGGAACATACTCATCTTGCATAACCAAAAGGGAATAACTCTCCATTTCTCCTCTCTCCAGAGCCCATAGCAATTACCATTCTACTCTATGTTCTAGAAATTTGACTATTTCAGATACATCCTATTGATGGAATCATATAGTATTTGTCTATCTGTGACTGGTTTATTTCACTTAACATGATGATCCTCAAGGTTCATCCATGCCATTGCATGTTGTAGGATTCCCTTCTGTTTGAAGGATGAATAATAATCCCTTGTATGTATATATTACATTTCCATTTTCCTTTTTCATCCATAGATGAGTATTTAGACTGTTTCCATTCTTGACTATTGTAACTAATGCTTTAATGAACATAGAACCCCAAAGACAATATACAAATGATCAACAGGTGTGTGAAGAAAATGTTCAACATCACTACTGATCAGGAAAATGCAAATAAAACCACCATGAAATATCACCTCACACCTGTTAGGATGGCTATTATCAAGACAAATCAACAAACAAACAAACAAACAAACAAAGACAAAAGACAAAAGACAACAACACTGGTGAGAATGTGAATAAACTGTAACCCTTTTACACTCTTGACAGGAATGTAAAATGATGCAGCTGCTACGGAAAACAGTATGAAGCTTCCTCAGATTAAAAACTAACATGTGATCCATCGATCCTACTTCTGGATATTTATTTCAGATAAATAGCTGAAATCATGATCTTGAATAGATAGGGTCCCTTCCTTTTGAGTACCTTATTGTTAGATTGGTATCATCTCTGTTTAGAGTGTTCGTTCACACATAGATAAGCAGAGAATTGACTCCTTTCTCTAATTTCTCTCCCTCTGTAAAATAATCTGCTCTTAGAGTGTGGGAAGCAAGAAATTGAGTATGCAGAAAAGGGAAGAAATTGGGCTGTTAAAGACAAAAATCAAATTCCACTTCCCTCACAATTTACTGCACTGTAAGTAGTATGTATTCTATTTCCCTTCAGGGAGTTCGCACACAGTTAACACCAGAGGTCAGAAGAATTAGGAAAGGAGACCCATTCATCCAGCTATTAAATAGAAGCACATGTTTTACCAACAATTTAAGCATACTTCACTTGTATTTCCTATTCACACAGCTACCTTGTTGGAGCCTTTGTTCAAACTCTTGCTCTTAAATCTCCTTTCATGCAAAGTAGGTTCTCCATATGGTACATAAAAACTCAAAGAACAAGTAAGTTCAGAAATCAAGGCAAGGTTTCCCACTGCTAACCTGTCAGAATGAGAGCCTTTTTTTTTTCTTTTCAAAATCTCTAAAGGCTCAACAGACTTATTATAACTGTCAGACTTCTTTTAGACAAATTGGCCATAATGTAAATAAATAGTCTCTCACCTTTGAAATTCTAACACTCAGCAGAAACATAAACTTCAAAAGCCACAAAAGGAAAAGCTGCCCCCTGAATTAAGGATGAGGTCTTCCAACATAAAAATAAAATCATGTTTAGATGTGGAGGACTTCCTCGGAGCATGGAGATAAAATTAGAATTAAGACGGTAAATCCAAAATATGCAAAGTCCTGAGGAGCACCTAGTTCAGATGTTTTTATACTCTAGTCTTTGGAATCCTTAGTATTCTACAGGAAGTCCTAGGATTCACCTAGTGATTCCAAATTCCCCAAACATATTAACATTTAGAATTTGTTCATAAGAAATCAGAATTCCCAGGAATTCTCAGGAATTTCTGAAATCATCAATTATTCTGAATTTTCTTAGCACTTTAAAATGGCTTTAAAATAATAATGAATAGCTAAAAAATAAGCAGTGGATCTTTTTTATGATAGGATTATATTAAATATTTCACATGGATTTTGTAAAAAATTGATATAAAATACATGAGTGGTTATTAGCATAAGCAAATGTTATGACAAATTATATATTTAAATAGCATGAAAATAAACTTTGCCTGATGTTTGATAATAGAAACATTAAATAGGGAACATTAACACTAATGAATGCCAATTAAAATAATTTAAAATTAAAATATAAGAATTATAATCCTTAAAAATGAAAGTTTAAAACACATAAAGCTTAATTGTTCTGTCTTGTACTCTTAATCTTCACAACAACTTTTCTGGACGTTCAGAAGTTCTTTAAATTTTGCATTAATGTTGGCTGCATTGTTATGAGTTCATCCAAATTCATCTGCAAGTTGGTTGTTCTGAAATATAATGCTTTGTACATGCTAATTTCCTTTTTTAATAATAAAAATATTTTCTCTACTTGCCCCGATTTTTATTTTGCCATTGAAATCTGTGTTTCCTTTTCTATTTCAGATTTTAGATCAGTTTCCAATTTTGGTTTTTCCACAGCAACATTCGTATATTCTCTTTGCATGTCTTCTTCCAAAGATCGATAGTCATACAAGTGGATATACAAACACTGGAAAGCCCCAGAAAACATTATTGGGTAGTATTATGTAATGTAACATGTAGAACTGCTAGCAAAAATAAGAGCACTTCACATAATTATGTATTTTAATTGTCAACTTAAACAAACCTTCATTTGCCTCCAAAAGCTGTTGTCTCTTAGAATTGCTCAGAGGATTTGTTTAAAGTGTACCATATGTCTACATTTAATATTTAATATTTTAGCAAGAATGATTTAACTTTGGCAGCAGCAGATAAAACCATGAAAATTCACTTATAACACAGTGACAACTATGAGGAAGTTTAAATTTCAAATGTTTATTGCTTATTTTCTACATGCTTCTAGTTTCCAAAATATCCACTCTATTTTTTAATTCCACATGTCAGTGTTTCTTCTCTTGTTTTTACTTATGTTATTTGATTCTTTCAAATCAATAGTATCTCCATGTTAATTATGAAGCTTTTATTTTCAAAGTGTAATCATATTTACTCTTTTTTTCCCCAAATAAACAGCCCCTCTCAAACCAGTAGATTAATACCAAAAGATAAAATATTCATGTCATCAAAATGCCAGACAATAAAGACGAGTGTGATGGAAAAAAAAATTGAAAAGAATTGATTCAAGGAGCTCAGTGAAATTTAAATAGGGCAAGTCCCCAAAAAACTTACACCTTGAAACATGTTCAAATTGTCAAAAACTAAAGACAATGAAAAAATATTGAAAAGAGTCCTTTGCTTGTCAACTTGCTCTATAACAATCACTAAAGGAAATTCTCCCAGCAGGAAGAAATATTAGAAGGAAACATAAAATATCGGAATAAAGCAAAAGCAACTGAAATGGTTAATATCTTGGGTAAATATAATAGACTATTCCTCTCTGAGATCCATACAATGTTTGACAGTTGAAAGCAAAAACTGATAATACTGTGTGATGGGATTTTTCATTAAAGCATGCAGCTTTAATTTATAAGAAACTATAACATAAAGCAAAGAAGGTAAAGAGATTTGTATGGTGGTGAGGTTTCTATATCCTTTAAGTGATAAAATGTTGATACTGATTATACTGTAAAAAATTAAGAATATACATTGTGATCTCTTCAGTAACCCATAAAAATTCCATTTAAAGTTACAGTCAAGGTAAAATTAACTAGCAATACTAAAAATGTTAAAATATTATAAAAAATGATAGGCAAGTAGGAACCAAAAACCAAGGGACAAAACAGAAAACAATAAAATTGCAGACATAGTCCAAACATATCAAAAATTACATTAAATGTAAACTACATAAATGTACCAAAAAAGAGATTATGAGAATGCATTTAAAAAATATATGACCCAATCATATGCTACTTACAAGAAATTCACCTCAAATATAATGACATAAGTAGGCTAAAAGTAGAAGCCTGGAAAGAAGATACAGCACATGAATGCCAATCAAAAGAAAGCTGGAGTGGCAACATTAGTATCAGAAAAAGTAGATTTCCAGTCAAAGGAAATTACTGGCGATATAGACAGGCATTGCAAAATGATAAACAGGTCAACTCACTGAGAAAATTTAACAATCTTAAATGTGTATATACCTTACTACTTTTAGAACACACACTGAAAAACTGACAGAAACAAATTAATCCACAATAATAATTGGAGACTTCATTCTTACTCAGTAAAAATCAGGATTAATATGAATTAATACTCACAAAACCAGCAATGATATTGAAAAACTGAACACCACCATCAATAAACTGGATCCGATTGACATTTACAGAGCACTCCACCGAGAAACAGCAGAATATGCATTCAAGTGTATATGGAACATATGCCAAGTCACATCATGTACCGTATCATAAAACAAACCCTAATACATTAAAAATAATAGAAATCATATAAATTTTGTTTTCTGATCATAATAAAATTAAACTGGAAACTAGCAGCAATCACTTACCTTGTTACAGCCTCTGTATTATCTCTTGCTTTTGAAGTTCCATTCATGTATAGCAGATTTTTCATGTAACACATAAAAACTCAAACACCCTTAACAGAATATTACCAAATAGTATCCAATATAATATACAAAGAGTAATAAACCACAATCATGTGTGGCCTGTCATGAGAATGCAAGGCTTGCTTAATATGTGAAAACAAACATATCCTACTATAGTCACAGTCTAAAGAAGAAAATCCACATGATCATATCAATCCATGCCAAAAAAGAATTTGGCAAACGTCAACATTCATGATAGTAAAAATTTTTAGCAGAGTAGAAATAGAACTTATTCAGCTTGATAAAGGTCATCTACCAAAAAACAACGACGACAAACTACAGCTAACCTCACACTTACTGGTGAAAGACAAAATGCTTTTCCTCTAAGTTCAGGAACAACGCAAAAGGTCAACTTACTCACATCAATCGTATTAAACACACCATTCCCATTAAACAGGAAGCTCAAGACACTGCAAGATGACAAGATACTAAAATAAAAAGCACACAGACTTGAAGTGAAGAATTAAAACTGCCCTTACCTGTAGATGACATGATCGTCTAAGGAAAGAATCCCAGCGTCTAAAAACAAAAGAATAAAACTTTCCAGAATGAATAAATGAATTCAGCAAGGTTGTAGGATATAAGGTCATCACATAAAAATATGCATTCCTATGTACTAGCAAATGAAATATAAGACTTTAACTGAAATTCAAAAACATTATATTTTAAAAGTAATATTTACAATAGCTCCAAAATGAAACGTATTTAGGAACTATATTCTGAAAACTGCAATATACTGATTTTATATTTGTCTCCAAACAAAATAGAGATGCATACTGTGTTCATGGATAGGAAGACTCAACCTGGTAAAGATGCCATGTCTCCCAATTTTTTTAAAAAAGCAGGTTTCATTTCATTCCGTTCAAAACAACATCAGTATATTTTGGTAGATACAGAGAAACTCCTAAAATTTGGGAGTGGGTAGGAGTGACATCACAGAAATGGTGAAGTAGGAGACCACAGCCTCCATCCCCCCACAAAAAGAAGTAATTAGACAGCTATCCACAAATGAAATAGTTCTGGGAGAGCTCAGGAGTCCACTTGAGAAGCTTCAGCAACATGGAGCACAAAGCCTGAAAATCACTGCAGAAAAAGGGGAGGGAGAACTGTTTCAATTTGCCTGCATCATCCAGTCCCATCATCCAGTACAGGGCCCTCTGTACTGGGCCCCAAGAGGAACGTCCCAGGAGGGAGAGAGTTCCCTTTACTGGGAAAAAGGCGACCACCTTCCCCTGGCTTCGGGGAGGAGCCCCTTCATTCCACCTCACCCAGGGGCTGGTAGAGCTGAAGTGTCTAGAGACGCTAGACACAAGGAAGAACGCAGAAGCGGCCGATATCGGCCATGCGTGGGAAATCTGCCACAGTCTCCGGGACCCGCTCCGCTCCGCGAGGGACTCCAACAGCCCTTGCAGACGCTGAGGGCACCTGCAGCTTTCATCCTTGAGGACACTGTGGGGCCCAGAGAACTGCTCTGCAGAGAACACCCAGTTTCCACCACTGAGAAAACAGACGGCCAGCACAGCCACTTCAGACCCCTGCAGCTTGTGCCGCAGTGGCTCCACAGGTTTTCGCGTTTGCAGATGCCAGCTGCTTGAGTCCGTACCTGCTCCTATCCTCCTCCCCAGCCGCTGGGCCAGAGCCGCCCCAAGGCTGCAGCAGCCTGCCGCTTAGGCGCGCACAGCTGCTCAAGTACCCGGATGTGACGGGACGTCACCTCGCCTCCGTGCCGTGCGCATGCCCAGAGCTCTGCCGGGCAAGTGCCCGCCAACAGCCAAGGCCTCCACAGAAGCTGGCAGTCCTGATCTTGCCCTGCCTCCAGTCCCTGGCAGGCCCTGTTGCTTGTGCCCACAGCTAGCATCTGAAGCTCTGCATCGGCACCCAACAAGCCCAAACTGCCATCACTGGCCTCTGCTGCCGAGTACACGCCCAGGACTATTCCTTGAGGCTCAGAAGTACGTACCGACTTCCAAGGCTGCACCTTCTCAGGCGTCTGGGTCTCGCCTCCACTCCTTGTGGGTTCGCAAAGTGGGCCCTGTGTTCAGAGAGCACCGAGAGACCAAAGATATCAGCAGACTACTCCAGTTTGGTAGGTGGGGCGTCTAACAGGCAGGGGAACTTCCGCATAACGGGGCTTGTCTCAAGCAGCGGCGAGGTAAATAGGTCTCCGCAGCCGCCTGAACTGGGTTCCTTCACATATTCAGTCCGCATGGTCTCAGCAACACCTTATTCTCTCAAGGCTGTGTCCTTGAAAAGCCGCTACGTAGAACAGTGCACATAACATGTATTCCAAGGACAGGGGAGGAACCGAGGAGCCTCCATATTTCCCAGGTGAAGCTCACGGCTCGATAGCTCATGATTTCCTAACAACCTCCTCCAACTCTTTATCCCTTGTGATTGGCACTTAAAAGCTCATATGCCCCCCTCTTCTGCCGTGTGCCCTTAAATGTCAGCAAAGGTTTTCACTAGCAAGGACGTGGCTCTTTTGGTTTCTATATATCTGGCTCTGCCATCCCAGGAAAACAGCCCATTGCAAATTCCAGTAGATAATGCCTTTCTCAGGCATATGGGGCCTGGTATTCTTAGCAGTGCACCCTGTTGATCTATGCTGAGAAGGCAACAGCTGTATTCCATGGTTTCCATACCTTTATGGTGCTGAGTGCATCAGCAAGGGACCCCAATCTGGTATATGGGGTGACAGACCCCACCGGTTGGTTATTTAAATGTATTAAAGCCTTGGACAGTACTTTAGTCTGCCTGGCCAAGATGATTTCCCTATTAGTAATTTAATCTGCTGCTTAACTATTCTTTTCTTTTTATCAACCCTGCTGCCTGCAGGTTAAGAGAGGAGATGGAACCTCCATTCAATGTCATATTCTTTTGCCCTGTCTTGCATGCCATAATCCTTAAAATGTGACCTCTGAACACTGTCTCTTCCATGAGGGTATTGATACAAGTGACTTAGCCTATCTAACCCCCTAATCGTGGTAGCCTGATCTGCCTGGCAACAGATGAAAGCTTGGGTTAGGCCAGATATTGGTGTCCACACAAACCAAGGCATATTTAGAACCCTCACTCAGAAGGTGCCAATATAATCAATTTGCCAATCCTTCTCCAGGTGGATAGCCTTAAGCATTGTTTAGAGCCCATAGAACATGCTGTTCTTTCATTAACCAAGTGAGACAATTCAGCATCCTTGATAATATGTCACCCCATATGGGTCCTATGTAGTCAATCTGCTGTATCTACTGAAAGGTCAGTTGCTAGGGCTCATATCTAGGGTAGGGCATCAGTTTCCTGATTGCCAGAGGGTGTCAGTGCCTTATGAGCCAGGACATGGTAAACAATGAAGACAGCTTCTGGTTCTTGCAGGTGAACTCAAATGTCTTTCTACATATCCTGACACACATGGGCTTATTCATGATTACCCATTCCTGAATAGGAAGGGAATTTCTTACCATAATATGTTCTTTAAAGCTGGCCGTATCTGATTCTGTACATATTTTTAGATATGACATTCCAGTCAAAGCCTTGGCAATACAACCAATGATTCCAATTGTGTCTTGTTATAAAGAGAACAGATCCTTATTAAATTTATTCATATAACTATATCACCATGAAAATAAGACATATACTTCAGACCAAATGGACCTAACAGACATATACAGAATATTCCATTCAACAGCAGTAGAACACACATTCTTCTTAAGTATTCACTGAACATTGTCCAGGGTTGATAACACGCTAAGCATGTTAAAAATAAGTCTTAACAAACTTAAGAAGACTGAAATTGTATCAAGTGTTTTTCTTTTTCCCAATCACAGTGGTAAGAATTCAGTAACAGGGAAATGTGGAAAATTCATAGGTATTTAGAGATTGAACAACATGCTCCTGAGCAACCAATAGATCAAAAAGAAATCAAAGGTAAATCAAAATATTTTGAAATGAATGAAGTGGAAACACAACACACCAAAACTTATAAGATGTAGCAAATCATTTCTAAGAGTGAAGCATATAGTGATAAATGCCTTAAAAAAAAAAAGACAGAAAATAACACCACCTCAACAACTTTACACCTCAAGGAACTAGAAAAGGGAAAACTAATCACAAAGTTATGAAATCACAAATTTAGTTAGAAGGAAGGGAATAACAATGATCAGATGGAAATAAATGAAATAGACTAGAAAGACAATAGGAAAATGTTAATGAAACTTAGCTGTTTTTAGAAAACAAAGTTAACATCCTTCAGTTAGATTAACAGTGAAAAAAGACTCAAATAAAATCATAAATGAAAGAGAAAACATTAAACATTCTTAAGCTGAAAGCATATCTTCTACCTGTTATCTAAATAGCTGTAAAAACAAAACAAGCAAGCAATATATTAATGTAGGGTAGCCTAAAGTATTGCCAGATCTTTTCAAAGATTTGCATGTTATCTAATCTAATTTCTCTATTTTATCTCAAGCAAAATCCATATAGTCTTCTGAGTTAGTTTGCATGAATGTATTGTTTTGCTGGTATACATATATATATTTTTTTGAGAAATAGAAAGATAGAAACATCATTAACATAGTTAAAGATAGTAAATAAGTAAAACATTTTTATCTATATATCTACCTATCCTCCCATCTATCTATCTAATAAACAAATACTAGCACATGTCATGTTCACAACAAGGAGTTAGGAAACTAAAAAAAAAATCAACATGGTGTCTGCCCTCAAGTGGCTCTCATTTCCATGAAATATACCAAGAGGCAAACCTATGACTATAGGTACACAGCAGTTTGGGTCATGACAAAATTGTACACTAAATTCTGCAGAAACACAGAAAAGCAACCTCAAATACAGCCTCAAAAGTTTCTGAGTCCTGAGAGATGAGTAGGAAGGAGCTAGCTAGTGTATCACAGGCAGATACTACATGAGAAACAGGAAACAGACTAAGATTTTTGAAAGTGTGACACATTCAGGGAACTGCAAGTAGTCTACTAGAAGGTGGTGACACATTCAGGGAACTGCAAGTAGTCTACTAGAAGGTGGACACATGGGGAAGTGGGGAGAGACATACCTGGCAAGATGTCTGCAGCCAGTTGATAATGGAGCATGTGTTTCATGTTAGGAAGGGTAAATCTGATGCTTTGTTTCTGCCTTTGATTAGCTCTGAAACAACAGCAAAATTTTCTTTGGAAATTCAGTAGGCAAAATCAGATTAAAATTAAGTTTTCTCATTGTTTGTGTGTGTTACTCCCTAAGGATCCTCTCTATCCAAAATTTGAAAACCACTGTGGTAATACTTAGTAACTAAGGGACTTCCAGAAGAGTCATGGTAAAATCACACTTAACAATTGGAGAGAAAAATATGCCAATCTCCAATCAGTATTCACAGTGTCCACTGAAGAAGACTAAAATTAAAAGCACCATTTTTGATTAAAGTGACTACCAATATATACCACTGTCATACATGGTGGGTGTATAGCCATGACAAATGGAGACATCTTTCATTTTAGGTCATGTATGGAATGCTTAAGGGGAATTCTCCCAAGCTTTAGTATGCATGGCAGTGCCAAGCATGGTAATGCAAAAGAAGGCTGACCTAAAATCGTTGTCAGGCATGTACTTTTTTTTTACTTAAAATATCATTGATATACAATCTTATGAATGTTTCATATGAACAATATTGTAGTTTCAACATTCACCCATATCATCAAGTCCTCACCCCCCCCCATTGCAGTCACTGTCTATCAGTGTAGTAAGATGCTATAGAGTCTTCTCCATGCTGTACTGCCTTCCTCATGACCTACCTACATTGTGAGTGCTAATTATAGTGCCCCTTAATCCCCTTCTTCTTCCCTCCCAACCCACCATCCCAACCTCTTCCCAAACAGCTAGTCCTTTCTTGTAGTCAGTGAGTCTGCTGCTGTTTTGTTTCTTCAGTTTTGTTTCATTGTTATACTCCACAAATGAGGGAAATCATTTGATACTTGTCTTTCTCTGCCTGGCTTATTTCACTGAGCATAATACCTTCTAGCTCCATCCATGTTGTTGCAAATGGTAGGATTTTTCTTCTTCTTATGGCTGAATAATATTCCATTGTGTATATGTACCACCTCTTTATTCATTCATCTACTGATAGACACTTAGGTTGCTTCCACATCTTGGCTATTGGGAATAGTGCTGCACTAAACATAGGGGTGCATATGTTTTTTTGAGTAAGGGATCTTGTTTTCTTTGGGTAGTTCCTAGGAATGGAATTCCTGGGTCAAATGGTATTTCTGTTTTAAGTTTTTAGAGGAAAGTCCATATTGCTTTCTGCAATGGTTGAGCTAATTTATACTCCCACCAACAGTGTAAAAGGGTTTTCCTTTCTCCACATCCCCACCAGAAATTGTTGTTGCTTGTCTTCTGGATGTTTGGCCATCCCCATCCTAACTGGTGTGAGGTGATATCTCATTGTGGTTTTAATTTGCATTTCCCTGATGATTAGTGATGAGCATCTTTTCCTGTGCCTTTGGCCATCTGAATTTCTTCTTTGGAGAAGTGTCTGTTCAGATCCTCTGCCCATTTTTTAATTGGGTTATTTATTTTCTGGTGTTGATGGGTCTAAGCTCTTTATACATTTTGGATGTTAACCCCTTATTGGATAAGTCATTTATGAATATGTTCTCCCAAACTGTATGTTGCCTTTTTGTTCTGCAGATGGTGTCCTTTGCTGTACAGAAGCTTTTTTGCTTGATGTAGTCCCATTTGTTTTTGTTTTGTTTCCCTTGCCTGAGGAGATGTATTCAGGAAAAAGTTGCCCATGTTTATATACAAGAGATTTTTGCCTATGTTTTCTTCTATGAGTTTTATGGTTTCATGACTTACATTCAGGTCTTTGATCCATTTTGAGTTTGCTTTTGTGTATGGAGTTAGACAATAATCCACTTTCATTCTCTTACATGTAGCTCTCCAGTTTTGTCAGGCATGTTCTTTGTCAGAACACATTTACCAAAACAAGTTTTTTAATCAGTAAAACCTTCAAATTTTTTCATTAGAAGAAGAAATCAGCTCTTTCCAATATCCCTGGACCAGAGGTTTTCTAACTATTCTGCATGAATATTCAAGTTTGAGTAGAGGTTCTCTAACTCTTCTTCATGTATATTCAAGTTTGGCTAGTTCCCCAGTGACATACGCACTTTAGAGTTTGATGATATCTGAGTCTAGACTGTCACCTAGGTGAGAGTTCAGCCTTGGTTTTATACCTTCATACACTGGTTACTCTTCTTGTAACACTGAATGGAAGAGGATATTTGGGGAATGCTTGAAGATTTAAATGTAGATAAGAGAAATGAGATGTGAAGAGCTTATAAGTCTTTTCTAAAGTCACATATAAATAAGAATTTATATTTCTTGGGTTCATTGGCCTCCTGAGAACCAAACTGAACTTTACTTGATACAATAAGAAAGGGATTTACTAATATTTTATTTCATCCCCACCCCTCACACAGCACTTGCCTGGATTCCCAAGTGGACATTTCATATTTCTCATGGAACTTTTTATACCTCAAAGGAAAGACCATGTTTAACAAGTAATGAATAGTGAATGCAGGTGTTTCAATTCAATGAAACTATTTTGGAAAAACATTCAGTGGTAGTGAGGTGTGTAAGAGGGGATGTCAGAGTAACTGAAATCACTGATGTTCCCAAATTACCATTTTGCCAAGTCTAGAGTTCTGTTCACATCTAACCTCTGATCAGGATAACTAGAGACCAGAATAATCATTTAAGTTTCATACTACCTTTTCCCTTTGGTCTCTTGAGGACATGCTAATAATCTGAAAATTGGCAAAGCCAGAAGTAAAGAAGAAACAGGAAATAGAGCAAAGGGGTAAATCCTAAGGATTTGGAGCATCCAATCAAGAGATGACTCTTTTTTTTTTAAGTGAGTTGACTTTTTATATGCAAATTTGGATCAGTAAATTCCATTTATACTCTAATAAGAGTGTGAAGCTCTTTGGATCTCTCATCAGCCATTGGGCATTCTGCCTCCTGTAACTGAGAGGAATGAACTCAGAGGATTTTTTTCTGATTCAAGTCAGACTGAGCGAATGTCTCCAGAAAAAACCTGCCCAGGGCTAGGTGATAAATAATTAAGTCGTTGGGAGAGATATGGTAACTCACCTGGCTTGTTCCCTTCAGAAGCCAGTGGGCTTTCAGACTGTAAGGCTCTGAGAGAATGTTATTTTCTGAGTTAGACCTAGGAGAGAATCAGTAGGAAGTAAAGCAATTATACTCATTGTGAACTTAATGACACAATGTAATAGGTCTGCTAAGTGGATGTGAATATATGTGGGTTATTAAAGCAAGGTTATGGATCTGAAGAAAGCAATAACCAAACTCTAAAACATTTATGACAATATTTAACAAGCTAATATTAAAGAGACTTTAAAGAAGTTTCAAGCAACTTCATGTAATAAATGGAATTAACCAAAAAGAAACAGCAGCTCCAGAGTATCAGTCCAATCCATCTTTTTCTCATTTTGTAATAATTTATTTGTATTATTCCCTGTGAACATATGTGTTTATTTCTGCTTTGATGTATTGAAACTCATTACCAAAGGGCTTTTTCTAAATATCCTCTGAAATATTTATATAAATTACAGAAATAACAATATTGTTTATAAATTGACTTTTATTTTATTCTTTTTTTTTCTGCGCCCAAGTTTTAGTAAGTTCTAATCTTAGCATCTAATTACCATGCTTCTGTTATTGAGGACAGGGAGAAGACCTCAGGGTTTACAACTTTCCATCTGTGCTGGAAAGTTGACATTTGTTGCATAATATTGTTTTTGTCAAAAAAAAAACTGCAGTGTTTATGTGTAGGATAATACGACCTTATATATTGATAGCATTCACTATTGCTGACTGAATTAGGTAGTGTGAATACCATACACTTGCCCAATGCCAAAGTAAGATCTTTGCTCTTTAATTTAACCCATAAATAATGGTTATACTATACAATTATGTTTTTTATTTGTGGAAAAATATACATAACATAAAACCTACTGTTTTAACCATGTTTAAGTATACAGTTCAGTGGCTTTAAGTACATTCACATTGCTGTACAGCCATTATCATCAACCATCTCCAGAACTTTTCTCATCTTGCAAAACTGAAACTCTATAACCATGAAATAATAACTCCTCATTCCTCTCTCTGCAGTTTTAATTTGCATTTTCCTAATGAAGTGATGTTGAACAGGTTTTCATGTGTAAACTGGCCATTTGTCTATCTTCTTTAGAGAGCCGTCTATTCAATAATTTACCCATTTTTAATCCATTTTTTGTTGTTAGTAAAGTATGTTCTTAAATGAATTTTCTCCCATTTCTCATGTTTTTAAATTCATATATTTGGACTCTATTCAAGTGTTTTAACAACAAAAAATTACATTTCCCTACATAAATTTTCATAGATTGTTTTTACATCTTTTAGAAATAGACAGTTTACTAAATACACTGGGGCATGCCATATTTAAAGCTGAACCGAACTGGTATCTTCAGACTAATAAAACAATGAAATAAGTGTCAACGAGGCCAAGCAAGTTACCTTTTATAATCAGTAATTTCTCTAAAGGAGGTAAAAGAACATTAGTAGTTATTATTTGTGTCTCATAAAAATAAATAAAGAAGTTAACATAAATGGATTTTACTTTAGAATTAATGGAGCTGAATTTGGTTGAAGATGGTCTAGTAAGATGCAAGTAGCCTTGGCAATACAACCAATGATAGGTGTCTTTGGCGTCTCCAATTACCTTTCCATTTTAAAAGCAGTATATCTAAAACAGAATTCATCCTTTCCTCCTAAAACCTGATGATTATTTTAGTTCTCCTTTCCAAACAATATCACTCAACCCATTCATGTACTCAACTCAAAAGCTTGGCAGACATTTTAGATTCTTCTGCACTCTCCTTCATCTCTCCCCACAAATCCCAATTTTTGTACTTTCCCTGTAAGTAGTTCACAAATTTATCAACTTTTCCCAAACTTTGATTTCCATGTCTTAGCCATTATGACTGGCGTATTGGAACAATTTCATAACTGGACTCTCTGATTTTACTTTTGTCTCTCACTGGCCCATTTTCTACATGACAAATCTTTCTAAAATACAAACCTGCTAACACATCCCTATTATTTAATATATTTTTATAAGGTTCTCAGTACCCTTAAACTAAAAATCAAAAACCCAGATTTAGCTTGAAAGGACCATTATGACTGTGCCATGCTTTTATAAATCTCTACACATTCCTCTGTTCTCTACCCCAACCTTTCAGCCTCACTTAAGTTCCACAAATACATATTCTCAATTCTGTGGCTTTGCATTCATTACCATCTGTGTCTGGAATACACTGTACCTCTTCTCAGCTTGGCAAACCTGACTTCTACTTCTTTATCAGTTGTCAATTTAGAAGAAATTCCATGGTTATCTTTTCTTGACCCCTAAATCTGAGTAAAATGATCCAAATCATTGCTTTTACTCACCCTGTGATTCTCCTACAGAAATGGATCACATTGTTTTATAATGGCCTTTTCATTCATCTGTAGCTCCACCATACTAAAATTTCATGAGGGAAAATAACACATCGGTTTTTTCCACAGTTTTAATCAGTCTTCTACCCTAATGCTTGATGCTATGGATGGAATAATGTCCCTGCAAAATTCGTATGTAAAAGTCCTAATCTTCGATATCTCAGAATATGACTGTGTTTGGAGATAGGGACTTTATGGTGGTAATTAAGGTTAAATGAGTTCTTGCAGGTAGGACTTAATCCAATCTGACTGGTGTCCTTATATGAAGAGGAAGAAACACCAGAGATATGTGTGCAGAGGGAAAAGGCCATGTGAGGACACAGAAGGGGGCCATTTGCAAAGCCAAGGATAAAGGCCTCAAGAAAAACCAACCCAGACAAAATCTTAATCTTGGGCTTCCAGCCTCCAGAACTGTAAAAAATAAATTTTTTGTCGTTTAAGCCACCCAGTCTGTGGTATAATGTTATGGCAGCTCTGGTGAATAACCTACATGGTAAATGTAGACAGTCAGATATACAAATAATGAGTTGAATGAGTGAAATTCAGAAAGGCATAGTCAAGGAAGATTTTCATGGATTTCAAATTGAATTTTCCCCTGATTATATTACTAACACAATTTCTGCACCTACTGTGAATCAATTATTTTGCTATATATTTTTTCATCTATAACAATCTTTGGAGTTGGCCATGTTATGTCTCATTTTCAGGTGAGCAAACTGAGGCTCAAAAAGTATAACTGATTTTTTGAGCCTATCCAATTAGAGGTAAAGCTGAATTTCAAACCTGGGTAATTGATTCTAAGTTCAGAACATTACTATGAGAACCCAATAGCTCCTAAATTGTGTCTTCTATTCAGACTTACTTTATTTTGGTTATCTTACAACTAAAGCAATAGGATTCTTTTCTTTGGATACCCATTTCTGTATTCAGGGAGAACCTGAATATTTAAATATGATTTTGTGGTTTATGTTACTTTAGATAAACCACATAAATTATCCTTGTGGGATAAGATATGCTTAATGTTTGGTGTACAGTTGGTTTGAGTCTGTAAGGCACTAATTATTTAGTGAATTTCGAGTGTTCACATTTCACATGCCAGTTTAAAAAGCATGTTTTGATTGTGAAAAGTCATGTAATTAATACATGAGAATTTATTTTAGACTAAGTTAACTGTTCTTGCAGCACACACTTAAATCTGTCTCGGGCAGTGGTTGAAAACCTATTCAACTTAGAGTCATAGGCAGCTGGTTTGCCCATAAGACCTACAAGTGACATGTTTCTGATACTCAGATCATCACCCTTGATACCGTTTGTCTTTAAAATATGTTCACCCAAAAGAATAGCTGTGATGATGGAAAGATTTAACTAAAAAAATTTTGATACATATTAGGTTTTTGGTCAATATCATTAATGTCACCTTTGACATAAGGTCAAAAGGTTTACTTTAAGATGTTATAAATGAACATCTTTTCAAATCTAGAGTAATTAAACCACTTAAATTATTAGGAAAGAAGAATTGGAAATAACATGTTTGCATACTTTATCTAGAGCTTGTCTTATAAAATTCTGAAGACATCTAAAACACTTTGTCACTAACATTCATTGTTTTTCCTTGCAGCACTTTCAAATGGCTGCCCTCTGTGATCCATTGGACTACCGCCTTTTCCATCATTAATTTATAAAGTGAGAACAGAGGTTGAGGAGGTAAAAGGCAACTGGTGCTTTAGTCAAGACTCAGGAACTTGGTGTCCATATTACGAGGGAGAGGACCTCCACCTTTGCCAGGCCTGTAAGTTACCTTTAAGCTTACTATGGCATATTCTCTTACTTGGTCCATAATCATTTCCTTTATTACTCAACAGAAGATCAGTTCTTTCTCCATCTTAAAGGAATCTTTAAAATCATGGCAATTCACTATTAAACCTTGACAGAGGAAGGGAATGGCCTACCACTCCCAATAACCTGCTTGCAGTAACTGCAGTGGAACCAGTGCATGAACAGCGGCATTCTGCAAATTTGGGATGCTCTGGTTGTATTTAGTTTGTTGTCAACTATTCCCTGAGTTGATGAGCTCTGCCGGGTTCACAGGGGAAGGAAGTGTCTTTCTCCATCTTTCTTAACAAGTTGATGAGTTTCCTTCCTTTCTTCACTGTTTCTGTCATGTTTTTAAAGAACTGGCCTAAATGTTGTGTGCCTCTTATTTGATAGGTTCTTAGTTGCTTGAAAATATGAATTTTTCACATTTCTAAAAAAAGATACTTACCTGTGATATTTCTACTAAGCTGCCTTTTCTGTGCTTTGACCACAAATACTTTTCTGTATTCATAATGATAATGTCTGCCTGGCTGATGTCCAACTAAAATATACTCATTGATTGGGATGTTAACAAGATGGCAGAATAGGAGGCCCCTGGTTATAGTCCCCCTCACAGAAAGAGCAACTAGCAATTATCTACAACCACAAATGCCTTAGTGAAAATCCCAGAACCCAGGGGTGAGGGTAAAGGACCCTTTTGGGCCACAAAAGAATAAGAAAGAAAGGAAAGATAGAACGAAGGGAGAGACGGAGGGAGGGAAGGGAGGAAATGAAGGAAAGACAGGTTAGAAGAGTGAGAGAACAGCTTCGCCTTGACTGCATCAGCCCTTCCCCCGTCCCACACAGCACAACACTGGAAGGGACTGCCCCTGGGCCTTCAGATTCTCCAGTGGCGAATATCCAGCTTCCACAACATTCTGGGACACTTCCTAAGAGGCCCAATTCTGTCTCATGGGGAACATGGAAGAAATGGAAAGGCTAGGAACAAAGAAGGGGACAGGGCTCACAGTGACCAGCACATGGATCTTAGTGGTGGCACTGCATCCCAGCTGGTAATATCACCTGACCTGAGAGCCCAGCCAGCCACTGAGCCCACCCATGGAGCTGAGCTGGTGACCTCATTTTGCTAGGGAGCACAGTTGGAAGTTCTGCCCACCTTGGGTTCCCACCCATCAGCTCAGCCCAGCAACAGAGCATATTCATTGGCCTCACCCAGGCAAGGAGCCAAGCCAGTGATCCCAACAAACTGAGGGACATAGCTTACAGCCTTGAAGGACCAGTGAGCCTGGCCAGTGACCCCACCCAATTGTGGAATCCAGCCTTCATCCCCACCCAACTGCAGGGTACAGCTGACCACCTCACTGAACCAGAAAGTCTAGTCAACAATCCTTCCCAGCTGACAGGCATAGAGTCCTGCAGCCTGCCTGCTTTGACAGTTGTGTAGCAGTGATTTTGCACATTTCCACAGCTGGCAGCACTGCCTAGGCAGGGACACTATTCAGTCCATTGCACCAAGCATTCAGGTTGGGGACTGAATACAACTATGTATAAAACAGATGTGTTACTTATCCTCATGGAATTTAGCCTGGCAGATTTGTAGATGAATTAAAAGGCTATTATAATACAATCTGATCCATTTCTGTAGGAAAATCACAGGGTGAGTTAAAGCAATGTGTTGGACCATTCTACTCAGATTTGGGGGTCAAGAAAAGATAACCTAACCATGGAATTTCTTTCAAATTGACAACTGACGTAGAAGTAAGGTTTGCAAAGGTAAGAAGAGGTAGAAGGTATTCCAAACACAGATGGCAAGGAACGCAAAGGCATAGAATTGAGAATATGTACTTGTGGATCTTAAGTGAGGCTGAAAGGTTGGGAGAGAGAACAGAAGAATATGCAGAGTTTCAAAAGTGTGGCACAGTCATAATGTGACTGGACAGAGAACCCAGCCAATGATCTTACTCAACCGTGCACATAGCCTGTGGTTTTGATCAATTTCAGAGAACAGCCTGCAGCCCTGACTGAATGCAACATCCATCCAGTCCTCCAGGAAGCACACCCTGGAGGTGTACTTGACTGAAGTTGACTGTGGAGCCCAACCTGGGCCCATTCAATTACACAGCCCAACCAGTGGCACCATTAGGCCAGGGAATGCTAATAAATGGATGCAGTAAAGTTGCAGGATAGAAAAATCACCATATAGAAATCAGTTGTATTTCTATACACTGACAATGAACAATCTTTAAAAGAAATTAAGAAAATAATTCCATTTACAACAGCCTCAAAAACAATAAAATACATAGGAATACATTTAACCAAGGAAGTGAAAGATTATTATATATATGCTGAAAGTATAAAACATAAACAAAATAAATTGAAGAAGACATACATAAATGGAAAGCTACCCCATGTTCATGGACTAGAGTAATTAATATTGTGAAACTGTCCATACTACCCAAAGTGATCTACAGATTTAGTGCTATCCCCATCAAAATCTCAGTGGCAATTTTCACAGAACAAAAGCCACTGAAGTTTATATGGAACACAAAAGACCCCAAGTAACCAAAGTAATCTTAATCACTTCTTGATTTTAAACTATACCAAAAACTATAGTAATTAAAGCAGCTTGATATCAGCATCAAGTAGACTCATAGACCATTGAAACAGAATAGAAAGCCCAGAAATGAATTCACTCATATATGGTCAGCTGATTTTCAACATGACTCCAAGAATACACAAAGGGGAAAGAATACCGTCTTCAAAAGTGTTGGGAAAACTATATATCCACATGCAAAAGAATGAAGTTGGTCTCTACATCACTCACAAAAATTATCTCAAAATGTATTAAAGACTATAAGACGTGAAACCATACAACTCCTAGAAGAAACAGGGAGACATCTTGACATTTGTCTTGGTAATGTTTTTTGGGGATATAACACCAAAAGTATAGGCAGAAAAAGCAGAGATAAACAACTGGGACTACATCAAAGGAAAAAAGCTCCTATTTAACAAAGGAAACCATTAACAAAAAGGCAACATACAGAATGGGAAAAAATTTTTGCAAACCATATTATCTGATAAGGGGTTAATATAAAAATATATAAGGAACTACTACAGTTCAATAGCAAAAACCCAAATAAACTTACTAAAAAAATGGGTTTAGGATCTGAATAAACTTTTTCATAAACTCACACACACATGCACACACATAAAACATACCAATGGATGACAGGTACGTAAAAGGTGTTCAACATCACTAATTACCATAAAATGCAAATCAGAACTACAATGGGATATCACCTTACACCTGTTAGAATAGCTATCGTCACAAAAGATAAGAGATAACAAATGTTGGAAAGGACGTGGAGAAAGAGAACCCTTGAGCATTTTTGGTGGGATTGTAAATTGTACAACCGTATGGAAAAAGGTATGGAGGTTCCTCAAGAAATTTAAAGTGGAACTTTGATATAATCCAAGAATCCCACATCTGGGTGTACATTCAAAGGAAATGAAAACAGGATCTCAAGGAGTGACCCATACTTGCATGCTTATAGCAACATTAGTCACAATAGCCAAGACATGGAAACAGCATTGGTGCCCTTTGATGGATGAATGAAAAAAGAAGATGGGGTATATATAAACAATTGTTATTCACCATGAGAAAGAAGAAAATCCTGCTATTTGCCATAACATGAATGGATCTTGAGGGCATTATGCTAAGTGTAATGAGTCAGTCAGAAAAAGACAAATACTGCATGATATCATTTATATTTGGGATCTAAATAAGTTGAATTCATAGGAAAAGAGTAGAATGGTCATTGCCAGTGGCTGGAGAATGGGAGAAATGGGAGATGTTTGTCAAAGGATACAAATTTTCACTTACAAGATGAGTAAGTTCTAGAGATCTGATATACAGTATTGTGAGTTTTAAAATTAACCTAAT
Source organism: Phataginus tricuspis (assembly GCA_029783875.1). NCBI lineage: Eukaryota > Metazoa > Chordata > Mammalia > Pholidota > Manidae > Phataginus > Phataginus tricuspis. Next base: position 20,794,148 of record JAQQAC010015468.1, on the reverse strand, counting down.
TTTACCAAATTGTATACTTGGAATCTGCTAAGAAAGAAGATTTTAAATGTTCTCAAAACACACACAGTGTTACCTATGTGAGGTAATGTATGTGTTAATTAACTAACATGTCATTTTATAATATATATGTATATCAAATTATCATGCATACCTTAAATATATAACACTATATTTGTTAAAAGTACCTCAATAAAGCTGGACAAAAATATACATAGTGATGTGGGCGGGGCTTGTTAAGACTAGTGAGAGGTGTTGTACACAAGAAACCAGAATACAGTTTATTTTTATAATTGATATTTGTTTTATCACAAAGTAAATGTATATATTTTTTCGAATTTGAAAAATTCATACAAATATAACCACAAGTAATTAATTCACAATCCATCACAGGAAAACCACTGTTAATAATTTAATATAACTTTTCCTATGCTAAATTCCTTTTATGCATATGTTCATATATGATAATATAAAATGTATCTGTATATAAGTCTATATTCTTATAACTTTATATATAAAAATCTCCAAATTATGAAAATTTATGAGCATTACTCATGATCACATTGTTTCCCATATAGATGTGGCTCCATTTACCTTTCCTCCATTTGTGTATGTTCAAGTTGTTTAATGTTTATAAGTGAAAAAGCACTGGATAAATGTTGGTGTTTTGTTGAATCCTTAATACTCTAAAGAGAATAGCTTCAAAATCAATTATCTCAATTATAGTGATGGAATATTTAGGTTCACGGAGTGTGTCTCATCTTCATAGCCCCAAGCTCTTGAAAAATTCCTGCCATGAGGTATCAACTCAAATATTTGTGACAGAATGAAGTAATGAACGAATTATATGTATATATAGATATGTACTATAAAGTTGCTTTCTTTCTCATTGCCATGTTGAGACAAGGATCTGGGTAGACATAATAAGGTATAAAAAGTCTGCAGGTAGAAAAAAAATGGTGGCATGAAGACTGAGGCAGAAATTTCCTCCAAAAACAACATATAATACAAAAATCTGCAAATACAACTAATCCTAAAAGAGTGTCCAGAAATAAGATTGATCAAGGCAGTCTACATCTGGGAAAAGAGAACATCTTCTGGAAAAGGGTAAGTAACAAAGCCACGACCCGGCAGAACCTGAGCCCTCCCCTCACCCCAGCTCACAGGCAGGAGGAAGAGAAATAGAGCAAGGAGGGAATAGGAGCCCAGGACTGCTAAATACCCAGCCCTGGAGATCTACTCTGGGAGCACAAACCCACATTGCATGGTGCTCTGGAGATTACAGGGGTTGAAAAGCAAAGTCAGAGACAAAGATTCCAGCCACTTGTGGTTCCCACAACTGGCTGCTCTGGGACAAAAGAAAGGTAGGTGCTTTGAAAGACTTCCCAACAGTGAGAAGGCTGCTAAAGGAGCAAGGATTACACAGAGCTTGCTGCCCAGGAGAAGGAACAGGTGGACAAAATCGTCCTGGCACACTTAGCCCAGGAGGTTAGGAATTTTCAGGAGCTTCAGGTGCTCCATCCCCTTGGCTGGCAAAGCAGCCCCAAAGCCCATCACCACAACTAGCAGCCTGTCGTGCCTTCCTCCCAGCCAGCATCTGTGAACAAACCTGCTGCCCCCGCCATTACTCCAGGCCAGCCAGAGGGCAGCCCCACCTAAAGCAACTACAGGGGCTAAACTCAGAGGCTGTTCGCTATGTACGCAGATAACTGGCCATGACAGCAGAGGCAGGCACTGCGGCCGGGAAGTAGGAAAGAGCTCTGTCCTCCTGGCAGGAACCGGTGCTGCTCAACGCAGTCACATACTAGGCCACAAATGAGCCTCAGTAAATGAAAAAAAGATTGAAATTGTAACAACCAACTTCTCAGATCACAAAAGTATGAAACTAGAAATAAATTGTACAAAGAAAACTAAAAGGCCTACAAACACATGAAGGTTTAACAACATGTACCTAAATAATCAGTGGATCAATGACCAAATTAAAACAGAGATCAAGGACTATATGGAGACAAATGAAAACAAAGCTCAACACCCCAACTTCTGTGGGATGCAGCAAAGGCAGTTCTAAGAGGAAAGTATATAGCAATTCAGGCCAATCTAAAGAAGGAAGAACAATCCCAAATGAACAGTCTAAATTCACAATTAATGAAACTGGAAAAAGAAGAACAAATGAGGCCCAAAGTCAGTAGAAGGAGGGACATAATAAAGATCAGAGAAGAAATAAATAAAATGGAGAAGAATAAAATAATAGAAAGTACTAAAGAAACCAAGAGCTGGTTCTTTGGGGAAATAAACAAAATAGATAAAAATTGAGCCAGACTTACCAAGAAAAAAAGAGTCTACACACATAAACAGAATCAGAAATGAGAAAGGAAAAATCACTACAGACACCACTGAAATACAAAGAATAACTAGAGAATACTATGAAAAATTATATGCTAAGAAATCAGATAACCTAGAAGAAATGGACAACTTTCTAGAAAAATACAACCTTCCAAGACTGACCCAGGAAGAAACAGAAAATCTGAACAGACCAATTACCAGCAATGAAATTGCATCTATAATCACAGAACTACCCAAGAACAAAACTCCCAGACAAGATGGCTTCACTTCTGAATTTTATCAAACATTTAGAGAAGACCTAATATGCATCCTCCTTAAGGTTTTCCAAAAAGTCAAAGAGAAGGAAATACTTCCAAATTCATTCTTTGGAGCATGCATCACTCTAATACAAAAATGAGTCAAAGACACTACAAAAAAATAAAATTACATAAAAATATCCCTGATGAACAAATATGCAAAAATACTCAAAAAATATTAGCAAACTGATTTCAACAATACATCAAGAGGATCATAACCCATGATCAAGTGGGATTCATCCCAGGGATGCAAGGATGGTACAACATTTGAAAATCCATCAACATCATCCACCACATCAACAAAAAGAAGGACAAAAACCACATGATCATCTCCATAGATGCTGAAAAATCATTTCACAAAATTCAACATCCATTCATGATAAAATCTCTCAACAAAATGGGTATAGAGGGCAAGTACCTCAACATAATAAAGGACATATATGACAAACCCAGAGCCAACATCATACTTAACAGTGAAAAGCTGAAAGATTCTCCTCTAAGATTGGGAACAAGACAAAATGCCCACTCTCATCACTTTTATTCATCATAGTTCTGGAGGTCCTAGGCATGACAATCAGAAAACACAAAGAAATAAAAGGCATCCAGATTGGTAAGGAAGAATGTAAACTGTCACTGTTTGCAGATGACATGGTATTGTACATAAAAAACCCTAAAGAATCCACCCCAAAACTTCTAGAACTAATAACTGAATTCAGGAAAGTTGCAGGAGGCAAAATTAATATATAGAAATTTGTTGCATTCCTATATACTAATGATGAACTAGCAGAAAGAGAAATCAGGAAAATAATTCCATTCAATTGCATCAAAAAGAATAAAATAAAATACCTAGGAATTAAGCCTAACCAAGGAAGTGAAAGACCAATACCCTGAAAACTACAGGACACTCATGAGACAAATTAACAAAAACACTAATAAATGGAAATACATCCCATGCTCATGGGTAGGAAGATTTAATATTGTCAAAATGGCCATTCTGCCTAAAGCAATCTACAGATTCAATGCAATTCCTCTCAAAATAACAATGGCATTCTTCAACAAACTATAACAAATAGTTCTAAAATTCACATGGAACCACAAAAGATCCCAAATAGCCAAAGCAATCTTGAGAAGGAAGACTAAAGCTGGGGGTATTATGCTCTCCAACTTTACGCTCTACTACAAAGCCACGGTAATCAAGACAATTTGGTACTGACAAAAGAACAGACCCATAGACCAATGGAACTAGAGAGCCCAGATATAAACCCAAGCAGGTCAATTAATATATGATAAAGGAGCCATGGATATACAATGGGGAAATGACAGCCTCTTCAACAGCTGGTGTTGGCAAAGCTGGACAGCTACATATAAGAGAATGAAACTGGATTATTGTCTAACCCCATACACAAAAGTAAACTCAAATAGATCAAAGACCTGAATGTAAGTCATGAAACCATAAAATTCTTAGAAAAAAACATAGGAAAAAAATATCTTGAATATAAACATGAGCAACTTCTTCATGATCATATCTCAGGCAAGGGAAAGAAAAGCAGAAATGAAGAAATGGGACTACATCACACTATAAAGATTCTGTACAGCAAAGGACACCATCAGTAGAACAAAAATGCTTCCTACAGTATGGGAGAATATATTCATAAATGACATATCCGATAAGGAGTTGACATCCAAAATGTATAAAGAGCTCACATGCCTCAACACCCAAAAAGCAAATGACCCAATTAAAAAATGGGCAGAGGATATGAACAGACATTTCTCCAAAGAAGAAATTCAGATGGCCAATAGGCACATGAAAAGATGCTCCACATCGCTAATCATTCAGGAAATGCAAATTAAAACCACAATGAGATATCACCTCACACCAGTAAGGATGGCCAACATCCGAAAGACAAACAACAACAAATGTTGGCGAGGATGTGGATAAAGGGGAACCCTCTTACACTGCTCATGAGAATGTAAAATAGTTCATCCATTCTGGAAAGCAATATGGAGGTTCCTCAAAAAACTCAAAATAGAAATACCATTTGACCCAGCAATTCCACTCCTAGGAATTTACCCAAAGAAAACAAGTTCTCAGATTCAGAAAGACATATGCACCCCTATGTTTATCGCAGCACTATTTACAATAGCCAAGACCTGGAAGCAACCTGCGTGTCCATCAGTAGATGAATGGATAAAGAAGAGGTGGTACATATGCACAATAGAATATTATGCAGCCATAAAAACAAAACAAATTCTACCTTTTCCAACAACATGGATGGAGCTAGAGGGTATTATCTTCAGTTAAATAAGTCAGGTGGAGAAAGACTACTACCAAATGATTTCACTCATCTGTGGAGTCTAACAATAAAGCAAAACTGAAGGAACAAAACAGCAGCAGACTCACAGAACCCAAGAATGGACTAGCAGTTACCAAAGGGAAAGTGGTTAGGGAGGTTAGGCTGGAAGGGAGGGAGAAGGGGAATAAGGAGTGTTATGGTTAGCACACATAATATACAGGGGCATCCAGAAGGCAGTATAGAACAGAGAAGACGATTAGTGACTTTATAGCATCTTATTATTCTGATGGACAGTGACTATAATGGGATGTGTGGTGGGGACTTGATAATAGGGGGGAATGTAGTAACCACAATGTTGCTCATGTGAAACCTTCATAAGATTGTATATCAATGATACTTTAACAAAAAAATAGTCAACAGGTAGATATCTACTATACCAAAATGCAGTGACCTCTGATGCAATATTAGTTGCTCTCTATAGCAGAGCAGAGCTTTTAATATTTGCAACCAAGAGTTAGCCAGCCGTCTGTGGCCTATGTTGAAAAAGATATGATAGAACTGGGCTTGATTTAGCCTGAAAATGGTATTCAAAGTCATGTTTATTTGTAGGCATTGCCTTGCATCAATTGTCTTCAGACAGTAACCATTCAGAAGGCCTTCCTTGTACAGAAGGGGAGAATAAAGCATCTAGGTCTTATATTCTCAGCAACCACTCACCTTATTCCTGAATCTCCATACCATTTTTTTTCTTTGCTCACTCGCTCTCTCGATTCTTTTACACATACACACACACACACACACACACACACACACACACACACACACACCATTTTTTAGTCTAAGGGACTAATTCACACCTTGGCACTTACAGGGAAGGTGGCTATATCTCTACCCCCTCCACATCTCAGGGTTAATGGAAAGATTATGTGAGGTGGTATTTGTGATATATCTGACACAGTTCCAGGGATTGAGAAGGTGCATATTAAATTATAGTTTCCAACCCTCCCTTCATTTTAGAATTGATGACATTTGAGCTTAAATAATTTATAAAGATTGAGTTTTATTTAGAACAAGGCAAATAACAACAAACTAAATCACTGAGAATTAATATTACAGATCTGTTAAAATTTGTGAGCTGGGAAATTCCATGATAAAAAGTGATACTCTAGCAGATATATTTTGTCAGCATTATAAAAAGTAGACTGGAAGTGGACATGAGAATTGAACATGAGGATATAGCAGTTATAGAAATATTTGTAGGGATACTTTGTCAAAAATAATACAAGAGCATGAAAAAATGAATTTCAACATCTGGGTAGTTTTGGAATTTCTTACCTTCCAGGATAAGAAGAATGATACCACAAAGTTGTATAGGTTTGCTACTAAGAATAAGTGTTTTCCTTAGTATTTATTCTAAGAAATAAAGTACCTTGTCCTTAGACCAAATAAAGAAAAGGAGATGAAATAAATTCTTTCTGGGTAAAACAACTAAGAATAGCATTTCCTGCATTAAGAATAAGATGGAAGGTAGGTGAAACCCAAGTGAATAGGATTAGTCACTTCTTACATTTTAAGTCTTATTATTTAAAAGGTAGTCAGAAAATACAAAGGAGTTAACACATTGCACCTACTGTACGAATATAGCTTAATCTCCTCCCCCTTTGACCAAGCCATAAAAGAGCCAGATCCACAAGTCATCTCCAAAGGAAATGTTATAGAAAACTAAATAATTATACCTTCTTTTAGCATTATTATAACTTCACCATTTATCAGGAATACATGCTATTACCTTCAGGAATAACCAACTTGTAATACCACAATGGTTTATAACCCCCTTTTGTAGCATTGATGGTGAATTGGGGTGGGGAGAGGGGAAATGCTACTGTTTCTGGTTAGAGTACCATTATTTATGAAGATGTCTTTACATTCTCCTGACTTTTCTCACTGACATTAACAGTTGGCACTGATTTTGTACAAAGAAACTCAATTTCCATAGCTTCCCAAAGGTTATTACATGCACAATGAATAGTAAAGTATAATATAGCTGAATTGGGACACATATGCTGTCCATATTTGTACTAAGTGGCTAACTCCACATACCAGCCTGCTTGTCTAATATTCAAATTCTTGCACAATTATAAATCAATTTAGTTTATGGAGTTCTTGATCATTCACAAAGAGAGAGTTCAATTCACGATCCCCAAGGGTTTGCAAGTGCCCGTAATTGAAATGCTTTGAATTGTATGTAGAACAGGAAAGGAGAATTCAGATGCAGCTGGAATGTCTTTGTATACATTCATTTAAAATGGGCACACATAGCATAATTGCATTATGGAAGCAAAACATTATTCCGTATCACTAGTACTAACTGGATTTTGTTTGGGGAATAAAATTAATTGCCCTGCACTTCATTTGGTCCAGAAACATGAGCTATGTAACTTTGTTTCGATTGCTTCTTGGAAGGTGATTAAAGTATATAATCATTTTGTCACAAAGGCCAGTACATAAGCACAGCTAAATAAGCCATGAGGATGAATGTGAACTCCATTCTGATTGGGGGCTTTGACTATGAAATCCATTAGATTCGCTGCTTTTGTTTGAGCAGCTGTTGATCTGCAAATATATTCAGTGTAAATGTTTATATTAAACATTTAGACACAGTGTGCAGTTTGCATTGTTTTAATCCAATAAAAAAACGTGTCCACAGCCACCCGATTTTATATATTTGCTTTATAATGGGTCCAAATACATTATCATGAAATTTTTTTCTTTTCCCCCAAATGAGTATTGTATAGCCACATACAAAAGAAACAGACTCAAGTATTTTGGTGAATCGTTGGCAAGTTATCTTTCTGAAATGAAATTAAACCTTAGAAACATTTTCCTAGGAATTGAGTCCAAGGGCCAGTCACTCTTTTCTAAGGTGCCTCCAAGTAATATGGGAAAGTGAAGATTGTCTGGAATTTATTCCAAAGAGAGATACTTAATGGTAACTCCTTAAATAATATGTCACTGAATATAGTAAAGTAATGGACATTTTCTAAGTGTATTTTACTTGTTATTTTCAGTAGAATATAATTTGCTAGCTCAGTATCGGTGACTTCTTTAGCATCTAAGGTATGTGTCAGTGTGCCAGAAAAACACATAGCTGGAGATTCCTCTCCATCACTTTTTTCTTTTTAATGTCCTTCTATCTCTTTAAATTTCCATAATCCTTTTCATAATAGTAACCTTAGAATTTGTTTAACCAATAAAATTTGTCAAGACTTCAATTGGAGTCTCCACTATGGCATGCTTGGGCTTGGGAGTTAGAGAGAAGCTAAGTAAACCTGTCATGTAACCTCTGTAAAGTTCATTTTAATTGCTCATGAAAATAGAGTGATTTCTACTGTACAGACTTACTGAGAGGTTTGGATGGAATATTCATTGACATCACCAACAGTGATGTCCACATACAGCAGGTGAATAATACATAACTGCTTCCTCCTTTAAGCAGCTGAAGTGTAATCCAAGAGAGGGATTATGGCCTATGTGAGTCCTGTAATTTTCTGCAGACATTGTCACTGAGAGGAGAACACTGTTTGTTTGGGGGACAAATCAATAGTCTGGAAATAAATTATCATAAAAAGTTACAAACAAAACTTGGAATCAACTGCAAAAGGGGCAAAAATATGTGATGCTTTATTATGCTTTTGTGTTACTTTCTAATGCATCATGTGATGGCTGGGGATAGCCAGCACAGGAACAAATTATTTTTTTTGTAAGGCCTCTAGATCTGTGGAATAACAACTTGATGCAGCTGTCTGCTTGAAACCCACTCTGACCTCATTCCCCACTGTTGCTGATACAGAGCCTAGGCGGCATGCAGAAGGAAAGGGGAAGGGACCCTGAACTAAATATATAACCCTGTGATCTCCCTTGTTTTCAGGTTATTATTTCCCAGGCCCTTAATACAAGACCCTCTTTTATTATTTGCATTATATTTGCTGTAAGTCCTTCCTATTTATTGTGTGTATCATATAAGGATCCCATAAGCTAAATGAATGCCTTTTTAAACAAAACAGTTTTTCAAAAGCTATTTCAATGGTATCACTGATACAATAAACCTTTAACTCTGTCTTCAATAACTACATGTTTCTGCTCATTTCCCTTTAGAAGCCTCCAAAAAATAGTTGGTGATAGGTTTAATAGAGGTCAGATGAATATAAATTAGTATTTTAACCTTATTATTGAATTAATAGTGTATCTGCAATGCTGCCAATGAAAAAAATTACCTGCATTTGTGATGAGTAATCATATGAATGGAATCAGGAGATAACGATTGCAATGCCTGACATCTGTACTTACTACACTTTATACCTTTGCAAAGCACGTTTTAGGTGCATTATATCATTTGATTGTTGTTTTATTTTAGTGTGTCAAGTGCTGCACCCTGGATCTCACAACCCATTTGCCCTATAGGGGAGAAAACTGTGCAGCTCTTTGCAGTTTGGCTACAGACTAATATTCAGATTTTTCTCAAGAGAGGTTCTTAAAAATAAACTGAATTGACGCAGAACTATGATAGAGAATATTAAAAGGGAATTAGTTTAGGGTTCAGAGGAGGCAACCCTTTGGTAGCACATGTTGGTATGTGGAGGATGCTAATCAGCTGATTGTGCAGGAGGTAGACTTGGGGAAAGGCATTCTTAGTTTAGGAAACAACAGTAGGGGAACAACAGAGGGGCCAGGGGCTTTGGAGGAACTAAAGAAAGGGAGCATGTGTTAAAGAGAGATAGAGAACCATTGAATGAGATAACGTGTGAGTGACAAAAGGCTGAGAGATAAGAGAGGAAAGGAAAGGGAGAGAACGGAAAGCTAGGAGAGAGATGAAAGAAAGGAAGGAAGACCAAGAAAGAAAAAGGATAGGATTAATGTAGGAAAGCGTAAGGGATTCAGGACTAGAATAGTCAGAACATTTTAAGCCATGTTTAGATTTTGGACATTCTGTAAGGGTGATATAAAATAGAGTATTAAAAGTGATGGTGCCACGATCAAATTTTGGAAGTGTGGTTACATAAAGGAAAGACACTGAGTCTCCCTTTGAGAAGTTTAAAATATAATAGAGATAGAAAGAAGTGGAGAAAGATATAACAAAAGCAATGCATAACAGCATAAACAACATGATAATATAATTAAAGATGATACCGTGATTTACAGAAGGAAAACCATTACAAACCTGAAAAAGGACATGTTACATAAATTGATATCTGAGATGAGTCTTAAGAATTAATAACCATCTGAGGTAGAGTAAACATATATGTCCCAGGCAGTGGAAACAACATATACACAGAAGTGCAAGAAAACATATTCCCCATTGAGGGAAATATAAATAAATAGGAATAGGAAGTACTGTACAGAATCTGGGGGAGAGAGGAGAAGTGAGTTGGAGAAATGGACAGAGGGAGGTCCTAAAGACCTTGTGATAAAAAGCGATAAGTTTGATGAAAAGCTTCTCAGATCACTAGCCATTAGGGAAATGCAAATTAAAGCTAAAATGTGATACCACTTCACACATACTAGGATGGCCATAATAGAAAGAAAAACAGAGAATAACAAGTGTTGGGGAGGATGTGGAGAAATTAGAACACTTGTACTTTGATGGAGGGAATATAAAATGGTTCACCTGCTGTGGAAAGCAGTTTGGTGATTCCTCAAAATGATAAACATAAAAAGACCATATAATCCAGCGATTCCTGTACAAGTTGTACACTCAAAAGAATTGAAAACAAGTACTCAAACAAATAGGTGTATACACATGTTCACAGCAATACTATTCACAATAGTCAAAAAGTGAAAACAACTCAAATGTCCACCAACAGATGAATAAACAAATCGAAGCATGTTAATGCAGTGGGATGTTATCAGCCATAAAAAGGAAGGAAGTACTGATACATGCTACAGTATGAATAAACTTCAAAAATATTGTTTTAAGTAAAGTAAGCCAGACATAGAAGGTCATATATTCCATTTATATGGAAGATCTATAATACATAAATCTATTAAGACAGAAAACATATTGGTGTTTGCTAGGGTCTGGGTAAGAGGAAAAGTAGGGAGTAATTGCTTAATGGACATAGAATTTCATTATGGGGTGATTGAAGTATTTTGGAATTAGAGTGGTGTTTGCACAATGTGAATGTGCTAAATGTCACTACATTGTTTGCTTTAAAATGGTTAATTTTATGTTTTGTCAATTGCCCCTCAATAAAAATTAAAATGAGAAGTTTAAACTTCATGTTTAAAGTTATAGGTAGCTCTAAAGAGAAGAAAGAATACAGAAAAATGAAGAAAGAGAGGAAGGAATGGAGGGAGAAGAGAGGAAAAGAAAAAAATATGGCAGATTACATGTGTTTCTGAAAAATGACTCTGTCAAGAAAAAAAATACAGAGTGTTGGAGAGAAGATGATGTCTCTGTTGCACTCAGGTTTATGTTTCCTGGAGACAGTTCTGGGAAGAAATATGAATCTGAAATCTGTATTTGGTATTCATCCAGTTTATTGTTAGCTGTTTAAACCTTGCAATCAAAAGAGATGTCCTTTTAAAAATGGTTTCATGATGAGCAGTTCAAGTCCACATTTTTCTGCCTAGCCATCAAGTCTTATAATTAGTTTTAGGCCGAAAAGTTTTAGAGAAAATGTAAGAGGAAAAGTCAGAGAACTATCCTCAGGGAGGTCACATAAAGCATCTCTGCTGAGAGCAGGGTTTCACTGAGTCAGGACAGAGCAGAGACAATTATCCAAAGATTTATGAGCAAATTGGTCTGACTGATAAAGACAGAACATAATCCAATAACAAAATTTTACTTTTTTATTTCCAAACTTTAAATTGTGTGTGCATATGTGTGTGTGTATCTCCCTTTTAGACATGGATTCTAAAGCTAGACAAACTCTGTTAATTATATGATGCTGAATTCTATTAGTTTTTTGACATCCTAAGAAAGAATACTGAGAAGTCTCTCCTGACATTTGAGGCCCAGACTATTTGATCTGACAGATCAGCTCACACTAAGCAACTGGCATGACAAGACCAAACAGTTTTATGATTTCCATTGTTTAAGGTCTATCCAAATAGTGCTTGGAATAAAGAGATTTGAGAAGGCAACCTTACCTAAACATCTTCACCTTCCTGGGTCTCATTGATGCCTGCATTTGTATCACGAATGTGCTGAATGAGATAAGTAGTTCCCTATCTTATTTTGCATAAGGAATCACTGACAGGAAGTGTTAAAATACAAAGTCTTGGGCCCCATACAAATATACACTGACCGAATAGTAATCGATCCTGATACTATTAGCATGAGAAAGATTGGAAAAGGAAAAGTTTAAGGTTCCTTCGTTCCCAAGCATTCTATGATTCAGTAATCTTATTTTGCTTCCTATGGCATGAGTATCTACCAGTCATGATTAATCTCACACATGGAAGTTTTTGGATGTGACCAATTACATACATACTCATGTTGATTTCTTCTTCAAATAAAATGCATTCACAATGTCTTCATTCACAATATGAAGAAATAAAAGGCCTACAAGTAAGTAATGGATTAGATGAAAACCCTAGAACTTGAGATTTTAAGTTAATATTTTCATAGCTAGATTTATTTTAACTTAGGTTTATAGATATTCCCTACTTTTCGAAAGTTCATGTTATGCCATTTCACCTTTACAAAAGACTTACATTAGTAGGCATTTTCTCTAACCAAGGAAATCCCAAGAGGATTTTTACTTTTATGAAAAAAGGCAAAAAGAGAAATAGCATTCAACATTTTTTTTTGCAGTGGGCCATTATAGAGGCAGGGCACCCAGAGCAGCAAGAATGGTATTACCAACCTGCTTTCCTGGAAACCACACTTCATCTCAGTGTCAAGCCACCAGAGCTTTGAGTTGTGTCTGTAAACATCTCTGCTTTATCGCAATTAATTTTGTGCCTCCATCAGCAAGATGTGCCCTAAGGCATCCAAAAAGCCTAAGAAAGGTTATTTTTGGGGTCTGGGAATGCTCGAAAAATTTTCCATTATAAATAAATGATAATTGCTTCTTCACTTTATACCTTTGAAAGATTTCTTGGAACACTCTATTTTTGGATAGTAGGGGAAACCTGTATTAAACTACATTTATTTAGCACTTGTGATAAGCCAGACACTGGCATTGTGACTCAAAGATAATAGAATATTGCTCAAGATGTTGAAGAGCACCAAGGTTAGACAACCTTGTAAAAAAAGATAGTTGCATTAAAATGCAGTAAGTATAATTCACGCAATTGAGAAATAGTTCCTCAGAGGACTACATAGCTTGTTAAAGAAATTGAGAATTTTTAAAAACAGTATTTAGGCATATGAAAATTTTATTTAGTTAAAGAGAGACATTCAGATGGTGACAAAGTGGATACTGGTTGCATTTAGAGAGATCTACATTTTATACTAAGTGTAGGATATGTGCATGTTAATAAATGCTTCTGGAAGACCTGTAAGTTGGATAGTCAACCAACCTAGTTATTTAACATCAAGCATGCAATTGACCCTAAACAATAAATTCCTGACTCAGCTTAGGGTAGCTAGCTGACTAGGGAACAATAAATAAGATGTCTGTCATCAAGGGAAAATAGCACATACTGAAGAGTGTCTACATAACCAAAGTTTTGGTGCTTTCCAGTAATTCACCTGTATAGGATGGTGGCATCCATATGAAGATAGGAAAAATGATGATAACTAGTATTAATTAAGGATCACTCTGTGGCAGGTGCTATTCCTAGCGCTCTATGTGTATTATCTAATCTGATTTTCAGAACTATACTGTGTAGCAAGTGCTATAATTTTATCTGACTTGCTGCTGCAGAAGCTGGGTTTAAAGAGGCTGAGTGTGTTGCCCAAGGTCACACAGTTAGTTACAGAACCATATGTAATCTAGCTTTATGCCTTGACCATCTCATAGTACTGCCTGCCAATAAGCAATGGAGCCCTGTAGACCTAGCCTACCTACAGGTATTGCATCTGTTTACCATTTTTCAGCTTCTCATCATTTCAGGATAAGAAACCACAACAGAAAAGAAAGCAGGCTATTAATAGTTTTCTCACATCACACAAAGACAGGACCATTAGAATCTTCCACTTGTACTCAAAATCACAGTACCCCCTGTATGTTCTATCTATCAATTCACAGCATGAAAAAAAATCAAATTACAATCTTTGAAGAAAAGGTTAATCCAACCAGGAGATTGATGTTTTTTAAATGAGCAGAATTTGCTGAGCTAGCCTACAGAAAGTATCACATTATTAGAGAGCTGTAGCTGCAAAGGAGGAAAGGTACCATCCAGACATTTGTCCTAGTGAGATGTCTTTAGCTGTTCAGTTCCCTGACTCAAGAGATTGGCCATTGTTCAAGAAACTCACCTGCACATAGATACGATGGCTATGAGGTAATGCCGCATACAGAATTCACGCTGTATTGCCAGGTTTACCTATTTAGAGATAACTCTCATAGCCTGACCCATTGCTACTGTAAAAGAAAAAATAAATTTATTTCATCACAATGCATGTTTCATGACCACTCTGTTAGGACTATAAATAAAATAGAAAATATTCACTAAGATAACATTGAAAGGGTGAAGTAACTTGTGAATTAAAAATTGATAGTATCATACTAAGAGTTAACTATAGTTGACACATTTCAGGATTAATTTAGAAATTCAGAAAACCTGGAAGAGTGCCTAGTCAGACGCACTCATTTTACAGCTGGAGATTACAGAAGATACATACCTTTTTTAAAGACATTACGAGGATTGATGGCAGTCTCAATTAAAATCCATACTTTCTAAATCTTATCCAGTGATGTTTATGATCCACTATGTTGATCTACTTTTTCTCTCATTTACATTTAGAAAATGCCTACAGTGATGCTCAATGTGTAATTCAGAAATCGGTCAGTTCAAACTGTTTAGTTTGGTATTCAACTAAAAATGGTTAAGCTGCCATTTCACATTAAAAGGAAGATTCAAGTCCCTGTTCCTCTCTGACCATTGAGAGGGTCTTTTGATCACCTCCAATTTCTTTCTTCAACTGAATTAGAGAACTTCTCATTTTTCTATACATGCTGTCCCATTTTTAATACTGCACTGACCCTCAGAAAAGTAACTCTGTTGAGTTCTATTGAAGTACCTCAAATATTTCTGTCTTTGGGTGTTTCGTGTGTAGGGACATTTTCTTAAAGGCTTGGGGACATTAGAATCTGGCTACATCACAAGACTAAAAATGTAAAAAACAGAATATTAACACTCCCTCCTATTCCAAATATTTTGAGACCACATGGCATTGGAAAAATTATCACTGGTCATTTATGCCTATTGACTCCAGAGTTCCAACATACTCATTTCCTTCTTCTCTTCTCCAACACCTTTACTCTTATCATTTTCCTGTCTACAGCAGACAGGGATCCCAGTTTCTTCTCATGCAAGGCTTTTTATTTGGTTGTGATTTTAGTTTGTTTTTTTTTTACTGTTTTTTTCTAGCCTATATCTCAGGCCCCCATTTTCAAAGGTAAATTGATCTAACAAGGTGGTTCCCATAAAAGGAGGAACCCTACTATTATATTTGCCATTGTAAAACCACATTGTTTTCCTATCTATGACATACTAATCAAGCTTTGACTTAAAGAAATCCTCTCTTTGCATAATACACAAAATTTTAAGAAGGGTTTGTTTACACATGTCAATCTAACTTCTTTGTTTCTATAAAATACATTATTTATTTTTCATACCCAAAGAGAATGAGCTTTGTAAAAGATGGAAGCAGGAGAGCTGAAATATATTGCTTCCACCCAATAAAAGCCAAAGGAAACGTCCAAAGGAAATGAGAATAAGGGTACACACTAAAATGAGAGAGGAAGCTATCAGCTGTCATACACCTTGAGATCTCTCCACTAAATATGCCACAGAAGGCATGACCATCTGGAAAAAGAATATGAATTAAGTATCACTGTCAACTACCATTAAAAAAATAATATTCTTTTGTCTAAATGATTGAATAAAGAAAGGTTTAGATAACCCTCCCCAACAATTCTCCCCCAACACACAGAATTTAACTAATACAGGTCAATGTTAGATGCAAACATAATCCCTAAGAGTGGATGTCTAAAATTAGTGTTTCTTTTTTCCTTGCCTATTATCCAGACACAGAGCCTGTCTCAAATCACTTTGGCTGTGAGACAAAACATACATAATAAATGCATACAAAATATATCTATTTATGCACCCCTATACCCTCTTACTCAGTGATTTGTACCTTCTAAGTGTAAAATGTCCACTGTCAAGGGATTGGCACCAGCCTGTTATATTTGAAAGTCCAGTCTTGGAATGTCATGGTCTGATACTTAAATAATCTTAAGATTATTTTTCTACCTTTAGCTCCCTAAACTTCTTCAAAATAAAGAAATAAAATTGGATCCAGAAAATCACATCTGAACAGGGCAAGATGAAATGAGTGTGTCAAGTTGTAAAGCCAAGACTATGTGGAATGAGGAACTGTAAGAGAGGACAGGGTATCCAAGTATGTTTCTGGCTTTGAATGTGATATGAAATATGGGATTTAGAGGTATAGGTTGAAGACAAGAATAGGTTATATATGCTGCTTATTGATATATTTAGGTGAGCATTTTCCAAATTCCAGGACTGTGTTGGATGTTGTAGGAGATCTACACAATGTTTAAAATTTGTAATTCTTTAGATATTTTTATTCTACTTAGAAACAACACCTCTATCTCTAATTTCAAGAAATATTATTTTTCTATATTTGATAGAAAATAATGCTTGTAATCCAGATTCTCAACAGTGTATTTTAAACTATAATTTTCTTGTATATGATGTGTTTTCCCACCTAGATCATAGTTTTAATATTATTACAATTATTTATGTTCATTTGACATTTCAAGTAATAAACAAAGTGAAAAAGAGGAAAGTGACAGTTAGCATCAAATGATGTAATTTCTTGTCCCACAAATTACTGATACTCAAATTATATGATAACAATGATAACAGTACAAATTAATCATTAAAAAGATCTCTGTCCATACATGGAAACAGAAACAGGAATGGATGAATGGACAATGTGTGGATGGATGGATGGATGGATGGATAGAAAGTGATTGGAAGGACAAAAAGAAGATAGAAAAGTAGTTCCATGAATGGATGTACTGATGGATGGATACAAAAATGACTAGGAAGATATCTGTAAACAAACTATCTATACTCCTACTGCTATTTTAAATAAATGTTCTTCATTTGTTCTACTTGAATTTAAGAGAAAAAAGAATCTGAAGAAAGGCTAAAGGAATTACTAATTTTAAGATTTTTTTTCACATTAGGAAATATAATTAAAAGATCCCTAAGAAATTAAGGAAATACCTTATTAAAATCATTAAGAGGTTAGAGTCATTATTTTCCCTACATGTTTAAGGCAGCATGGATTGACTCCCTTTTATGCAAATAAGATAATTAGCACTCTGAAACTTTTTACCCACATCCCATTTTTTATTGCTAATTATATTAGTGTTACTTTGTTAAGGATTACACAAAGTACATTCTGTTCTGAATTGATAATTTTACAGTTGTTGAGACTTAATTTGTAAATGGATTAAAAATGAATGCTAGTTTTTATTATGGAATGAAAAAAAAACATAAGAAAAGAGTATAGTATAGGAAGCCCATTATTAGTTTGAAATAAATCCTACACTTTATACCAAATTTAACATATTGATACATTTTGCTTTGGAATTAGAGAGGAATCACGAACTCATAGACTCTAAATTGGCAGGCCCCTTGAGAGATTTGCTCTGCAGGGAAATTTTGCAATGAGTTGTCACAACTGGGGGTGAGATGTTATTGGCATCTAGACGGTAGAGGTTGGATAACTGCTAAACATCCTAACATATGCAGGACAGCACCCCATAACAAAGAATTCTCTCCTCTCAAATGTCAGTAATACCAAGCTTGAAAAACCCTGCTCTGATCCAAATCATCACTTGGTGCACAAATTTCCATACTTTCTGTCTCCAGTGTTTTCCACAGTCCACTTCAACATCTCTCTTTCCTCCTGGAAAGTAAAAATTCTTATTTCATTTGACAATTCTTCAAAAGAAGTGGTTTCAAAGCCTGTTCACCATCTTGTTCTGTGTCTTCTGAATGTCAAATAAGTTTGGTTCAGTCATTCAGGATGAAGCAATTTCATCTGAATAAAATAGTGTCTTTCTAATTAATTCCTGGAAAGCTATATTTGTGAACTGAAGTAGTCCTGGATAAGAACAATTCTTTTGGAAGACCTTTGATCAAGATTATTTCTGCAGACTGTTTGCCTTGATGTTAAATGCCATACTTAGTTGTCTGCACTCCACAGATGGCAAATTATTCTCTTTTGCATAATGTATAATCCTTCAAAATAATCAAAGCCTTTAAAAATATTTTTGTATTATATTGACAAAAGTATACATGAGTTATAATGTTTCTATTATTTGATTATATAATTAATATATTGATCAATAATTTCTCAGTTTAGCTAAAAGTAGATGTCAGCAAAATTTGTGAACACATCAAGAAAGAATGTGATCACTTTGTCATCAATCCTCTCAAATGGGCATGTTTCAATGATACTTCTGAGAAGTCAGTAGCTACTTATTCACTTAAAGAAATGTATAAACAGAGGCCCTGTTTTTAAAAATAAGAACACATTAAGAATCAAGACTTGAAGAATAAAAAGTATGATATTTACGTGGAGAATGAATCAGAATAATTGGACAAGATTGTTTTAAGAAATAATATACAGTTAGTGTTCTGAGTAGATGCTGAAGATGCCTCAGAGTAGTTTTGAGCAAAAAAAATTTCTGATTAGTTGTATTTATTATAAAATTTTATCTAGTGGTGGGATTTCGATGGATGAGTCTGGCAAAGGGACTATGGTTAAGAAACTGTTTGAACAAAGGCACTGTCTATGGGTCAAAAATGGACACAAAACACACTTAAGAGATAGAATGCACTAAGTTACTAAATTAATGACTGAATAGACACTAAATTAAACATAGAAAGTAATGTGAGGGGGTACTTCTCTAAATGCAAAACTTAAAATCAAAATGTTCTCGGCATCCAAATGCCCTTCCCACCATTTCAGAAAATACTCCGTTATTTCTCATAATGCCTGTCTTCCTTTTACACCTACAGACAGCCCTGGTGTGGTTATTTATAAGTCTTCACATCTGGAGAACTAATTTGTTTGTGGACTGTTACAGTTCCACAGCATAGTTAGCTATCACTCAGCTGCACCAAGTTCATTCAACCCCGATAATTAAATTAAATATCTACCAACATCAAAGAGACAGCAGAAACTTACTAACAATACCAAAAGTTTTCCAGGCCCCTGAAGAAAGCCATTTTGCATTATAATGGATACAGATGACATATTCTGTAGTGGAGTGATGGTCAATTTAATATTCCACTCATATTTTAATGTGTCTGTAGTGTAGTCTAGCGGAATATGGTCTCACAAGTGGAGTAACACATTGGCGGCTCAATATAATAGGACTGGCATTACTATGGAGTTCAATATTACATGGGCATGACCTTACTGAAGATTTAATTACTTGAAATACCAAAAGGATGGCACTCTAACAATATCATCGCAAAGGTCTTTAGAAAGAAGAGCTTGAGTGTCATGGCTGCTGACTTCCACAAATTCATTTATTTTTTATTTTTTTTATTTTGGCATTAATTTTCTTAGTTAAGGGCATCACCCTCAATTTTTGCATAGGCTGCAAATCTCAGAATCATTCTTTTCTCCTCTTAAACATTTTGTTTTCTTTCTTTCTCTCTTTTTAAATGATTGCATATACTTCAAAAAATAATAAGCAATACAAAATAGTCTCTCTCACCGTGCCTAAACCACAAGATGTGTTCTAGCCACAAGTGAACACCATCATCAGTTCTTTATCTGTCCTTCCTGTGATAAGCTAAACTGTGTCTCTGTCTGTCAGGCTCTATGCTTTTTTAACACGTTAACATATCTTACTTTTCTACACCTTACTTCCCTATTTAATGCATGTTGAGAAGTGTTTCAAGTCAGTATGTATAGATTAGTTATTTATTATGGCTTATAGTACTTATCGTAGAGGTTCACCATGATTTATTTAAATAGTACCCTATTAATGGCCATTTAGATTGCTTACAATCTGTTATGGGCTGAGCTGTGTCCTCCCGTAAGTCATACATTGAAGCCTTCTCAGTACTTCAGAATGTGACTGTATTTGGAGACAGGGACTTTAAAGAGGCAATTAAGTTAAAACAAGGCCATTGGGGTGAGTCCTAATGCATTCAAACCGGTGTCCTTATAAGAAAGGGAAATTTGGACATACAAAGAGACACCAGAGACACACACAGGGGAAAGACCGTATGAAGACACCGTGAGAAGATGCCATCTGCAAGCCAAAGGGAGAGGCCTCCGAAGAAACCAAACCTGTGGACACATTGATCTTGGACTTCTCCCCTTCAGAACTGTGAAAATATAACTTTATGCTCCACATCGCTAATCATTAGAGAAATGCAGATTAAAACCACAATGAGATATCACCTCACACCAGTGAGGATGGCCAACATCCAAAACACAAACAACAACAAATGTTGGCGAGGATGTGGAGAGAGGGGAACCCTCCTACATTGCTGGTGGGAATGCAAATTAGTTCAACCATTGTGGAAAGCAGTATGGAGGTTCCTCAAAAAAACTCAAAATAGAAATACCATTTGACCCAGGAATCCCACTCCTAGGAATTTACCCCAAGAATGCAGCAGCCCAGTTTGAGAAAGACACATGCACCCCTAT